>CM055192.1:14348738-14948738 GCA_029224185.1 Karalla daura
CTCTCTCTCTCTCTCTCTCTCCCTCTCCCTCTGAGAGGCCAAGCTGGCAGAGGACGTGGTCTTGGTGGCCTCTACCAAGAAACAGAGAGGAGTGAGGAGTGTGGGTCCTTCCTTGGGGAGAGTGCCTCATTAGTGCGAATGGTACACAGGAGAGCATGTAGAGCCTGTGTGTATACGTGTCTGTTTGAGTGCCTCTGTCTATAATTAGGAGTCACAGCAAGTAGTGCTCTGGATCAGAGTTAGATAAGTGCTCTGGCAGCTAGCCAGCGCTGGAGCTTGCCTCATGCAACCACACACACACACACACACACACACACACACACACACACACTGACACAGCTCTCATCTCGGAGGTTCTTCCATGGCTGTGCAGGGTGTCTGAAATGGTTTGGCTGCCGCCTCCTCTGAAAAGTACCACCTGCAGATGGCCAGGGCCGGTCGGATGTCTCCGGCATCACCTTGACAATACCTGTCCCAAGGTGGGAAAAATTGCATCCACAGATGCTCACACCCCCACACCTGTACTTTCTCATCTGCCCGTCTGAGGCAGGCAACGGCAAGGGAGCCGCAATGGGCGCCTGAAATAGAGGATCAAAGACATGATGTGCACACACATGCGGCCACACACACTCACACACACGCACGCACGCACGCACGCACGCAGCGAAACAGTTGATATAGGGAGTTGTTACTGCCCCGGTTCAACCCCGGGAGGGACAACTCACAGACGCGGTGCAAAACACACATGCACACAAACATTTTCTCTGGCATGCAACCTCCACCTGGGCAAAGGAATCTTTCATGTTGGCATGAGAGCCACTGGGCAGGCTGTACAGCCAGGCACACACACACAGACTCACTGTCTCCACCTGCTACCCCTTCCCTCTTCTGTGTTGATACGAGTGGGTCGCCCTCAACACAACTATTTGTCGACCAACAAAAAGCAGATGTATGTTTACAAGGCATTTCACCGTAACGAGTCAAAGTGCTTATGACACAAATGAATTCATTACGGTTGAGAGAGCTCTGCCCCGGCCTTTAATGGGGCACTGCAGGACCCTTCACTCTAACGTTGCACTTTATGACTTCAGTGTTGAGAGTGTGGAGCAGATTAAGAGTCTGTGCAGCTTTATGACGGCCTGACTTCAGGTTTACCACCTCGTGCCACATTGCTATTAGCCTGGTGGATGTGAGGGGGGGGGGCAAAATAAAATATTAAAAATCTAGATTTGGTGGAACCACAGGGGAGCTGAGCTTCAGCGAATGAGCAGGAAAAAGCGGCGGATTATCATCGCTGCCTCTGAATGTGGCCCCCAAACGCTTTAACCCTCTTGACTCCCTGATGGAGCTTTAATTTACCAAACGGTCACCAAGATGCACATAAAAAGAGGCGCAATTAGCCACTCAACACTGTTAATGGAGGGTCCAGGGTCCTTTTCATTTTCTCGCCGTGGCGCGGGGCGGCCTGGCGTCTCGCTCGGCACAAGCATCTAGTGGACGCGATGGGAACTGCGTCACGGGGCCACGTCTCCAGTTTCAGCGCTCAGCCGCTGCGGCTGACACTCGGTTTCACCTTGCTGAATAAATGAGGTTTGGCTCATTTATTTTTTTCTTTGCCTCGCAACAGGTCCAGAAGTGACTCATAATTCAACAGCACAGCATTACTGTCAGTCCTTGAGGAGTTTAATGAGCAAGAAGTATCGCCAGCAAGGCTCACACACACACACACACACACACACACAGCGCCGCACACACAAGCCAACACCAAGCTGATGAGGGATTTCCCACAGCAAATCTGGATTTTTCTTTGCAAAAATAACACACGCGCACGCACACACATACATACACACACACAGATGGACAAACATGCATTCGTAAACAAAAGTGCGTAGGTGCCCTTGTGCAAATGGAACAAACAAATGAAGCTCTAATGGCTCTTATTGTCTCTTTACGCTCTCACCTTCACACATGGGTTACTTCCCTGAGAAAGACACACACACACACACACAAGTCTGGGCACACTCATTTATAGTTACAGTAGATGTCTCCTATCATCCAGACTGTGTGTATGAGGTGTCTAGTTTATTATGTCCACATATCTGTGTTGATTAAAGTGTAAGTGTGGGTCATATATATTGTGAGTGTGATTAAGTGTTTGAGTGGGGGGGGGTCCAGAGCTCATACGGATAAGGTCAGGGGTCACAAGGGGCAATAAAAGGGTTTTGTAATGCTGTGACAGGTGGGGTTAAGGTTCATAGTGCAATGACAGACAGGGTTAAGGTTCATACATGAACAGGAGAGGGGAGGCTGGGACGCCACTTTCATGGCAGTGCTCTTAATCCTAATGCATGCAAGCTGAGCTTCGGTACAGACCAGTACGATGCGGGTAGGGAGGCAGGGAGCAGGGATTCAACATAAGAGAGAAAGAAAGACAGAAAGCAGTCACAGTTGAATTTTCCCCCCTCGAGGTGGTTTCACCTAGGGAAAATCCTCAACAACCCGGCCTAGTGATATTTTTGGTGCATTGTCTCACACTACGGTCGTCTTACAGTCTACAACCTGATGCCACAATCTCTTTTTTTTCCCCCTGTAAGCTGAACCAGACTCACGTCTGTGCATTTTCAGTCTTTTCAGTCAATCTTTCTATAACACCAGACTGCATGTTAGAGTTAGACCAAATCTGATTGTTTAGATGCCCTAGGTCACTGAACTGTGCAAATCTGTTGAACAGGATGTGCGGATGTGAGCTTTAAAGCGAGCTGGAGTTTTTGAAGTATGTACGATCTGGCATTTGAGGCATTTCAATATCGAGCTCAAAGAATATGCAGTCTGGACTGGGCTTCACTTTGTTCAATATCTGCAACCATGTCATTTGTCAGGATCATCGGCTTATAACAGAAATGACCCGCACCATTGAATTGCAATAAAAGAGAAATCATCTGTACCACTGACTTTAGCTGGAGCAGAGATAGCACCACCCCCCCCTCTGACTTACACCACAGAATATATTACGCTGGCATTTACATCGACCTCCAGCAGACAGAGCAGTTCTGTTGCTTTGATTTAATCCGGAGAGGAGAAGATGTAGGTGGTCACATCCTTCAGGCTCACCATCACTTTGGGTGGGATTATCTAAAACGGGTACAAGGGGCAGCATTCTTGTCTACAGTACAGGACAAGGCAGTGCAGGTGGCATTCCTCACTCAGAGGGTCTCCATACAAGGGTTGATTAACACATGAACTGGCTCGTCTCAACCCGCCTGCCATCATTTCACTTCACGTAACCAGCACTGATATTATCTCTCTAAATGTGACACACGTTACATGGACACTTTGTATAGTGTATTCTATTTAAAGGAGCCGGTGATTAATGTCATACTCAAGTGCATAGACGATTCTTTGCAGCACGGCTCCGATGGGAGAAGAGACGTACGGGCTGATTGTGAAGTAAAACAATCGCAGGCGGACGTTTCAATCATCATCGTCGTCATGATCATGCGGAACTGTGCAGTTTAATCAACCCTCGGTACAAAGACCCCCTGCAGCTCCATCTAGTACGGTACAGGACGGTAGACCACTACAAGACACAGTCACGTCCAGTCAGGTGATACAGAACAGAGACACTCACTCAGCTGTCTCCTTGACGACAAAGGGGCGCTCCCATGCGCCTTGATGCCCTGGAAACAGAAGACATGTTGACACACAGAGCAACCAATGGAGAGAGGATAGATAGATAAACAAATAAATAAAAATAAATAAAAAGGAGGGGACGGAGACAGAGAGGGATTGTCGTTAGATCACAGGAGAGAGAGAGAGCAATATTTCACTATGCTACACTTCACGGCGCTCGTAAGTCAAAGTCTCCAACGCAGGCTGCCGCCCGACGAGCGTTTGTCGGGGGGGGCGCTCGTCGTTTCTCATTACGAAACGCCACAATAGCAGCTCTCAGAGAAGAACGACGGCTCCCCCCGTCCCCCGGTATACAGGAACACGGCACGTGCGTGTCAGCGCCTCTTCAGAGACGAGAACACACATGCACGCACGCACACACACACGCACGCACGCAGAGCGAGGATCGCCTGCCTCCCTCGCTGCTCCGGCACAGATGAACCCCCCGTAAGGTGGCTTTGCGCAAGTGACACCGCTTTTGATGAACAGGAGAGAGGAAATAAATGAATAAATAAATAAATAAATAGAGCTACTGGTTGACCCTGCAGCAAAGTGTAGGGTTTAAAAATACCGATGGTTTCATTCTCCGCGTACCCACACATCGGATCTGCTCGCCAAGAGCTCCCAACAAAGTGCTCGGACGGGGACGCGGCTCTGAGGCGACTGTGCGAACATGTGTGCATAAGTGTCGCCTAATGACGCCGTTTTCATGGTATTTATCCTCTGCACAGTCAGCTTGTTTAATCCATATTAATACCGTCCCAAATGGCAAGGCTCTTCCACTGTTACTAATTATTTAGGATTCCAAATCTGTGAAACAAACTGCATAAAGAAATATTATTAGCGAGCACCGCAGTCCCTTTCGAGACACCAGAGAAAACACGTTGGGTCTATAAACTTGCCTTTACATGATAATTTGTTATTCTGCTGCGGTAATTATAATTCATGTGGAGAAAGACTCATTTGGTTTCTGCTTTTTGCTGACTGCATATTAATGCCAGCACTATTGTGTGTCCTTTAGCGTGGATGCAAAGGTCTGCTCAGGAGTTCGCTTTAACGTACGGTATGTTTAATCTCTATACCTTTAACTGTGGATCTTTTGTCATATTAATACCATGGTTACACAAACATCTCTTAGCAGCTTCTTCAGCTATATAGACTGTGTGTGTGTGTGTGTGTGTGTGTGCTATTATAGCGATTCAGGCAACATTGCAAAAATGTTATCAAGATAAATGATACAGAACTGAGTAATATACTGTGAAAATGAGAAATATCGGAGGCTGTATCAAAGCAACATGAAAACGAATGAATCTTTGTTTAAAGGAATATTTTGAGGTTTGGGGAATTCTGCACAACTTTTTTTCTTGAGTTTGTGTCTCCACTACACACTTCACGCTTTCCTCCCACAGACCAAAAACTTGCTTTGAGTTCGAGTGGAGACTCTAGACTGCCTCTAGGCGTAAACGTGATCATCAGTAGTGTGTGTGTGTGCACACATGTGTGTCCTCTAACAGACTGGTGACCGGTCCAGGGTGCATTTCCTTGCTTTCACCCAATATGAACGCGCCGACACACAAAGTGTGTTAGACAAAGTGATGTGCTCTATACAAAGGCAACAAAATCAGCCAACACATAACGTCTATTATTCATTTACAATATCCAAACCTGAGAGTGAGGTTGCCTGGCAACCAGCTATGGTCGAGATCATAAATCTGTAAAACTATGTGTCTTTGATTTTTATTATGGACCGATTGCATTGTCTCCTATGTACATATAAGTAGATATCTAGTTACTTTTCTTAATAATGATTGGTATAAATGATGTTATACCACAGAGCTGCTGATTCAAACAAACCAAACCAATTAGTTAACGATATCCCTGACATTTCAACATTAAGTACAGACTTTATATGCTCACATACACCCAATCACACATACGCACGGCTCTAATCCTAGCAGGCAGATGGAGAGAGGTCCCCAACAGTAAAAGTTGATGGTCACATAAAACCACAATAAAATAGTCTGTTCTCCTGAACACCGTCCTGCCTCCATAAAATAATAATCCGCTTTTAATGGCATGAAGTGTCATAACTCTGAGTGACCTCTCCTTTGGCCAACAAGGAATCCCATTCCACCCCGTTCTGTCGTAAGAATTATGCTTCTGGACAATTACTTAACCCGTTTTGCCCCATCGGCAACAATTGTTGCCAAGGTTTATCACTGTCATTTTCAACCCACAATAAAAAATCTCAAAGGTACCAATGCTACTTTTTCCACTTAAATGCTAGTTGACAAGTTGGACAACAGTTCTGATTTTCAAAAAATGCCTTCCAAGTGTTTCCTGTCACATGACATCATCTGCTTCCTGCTCCTTCCGGCTGAAGACATGGCAGGTGCAAATCTTCCCAGAAAGAGGTAATTTTCATAAATTTCTTATGATTTTTCCCCCAAACCTATTATAATTATTTAATCATTCAACTCTCTAGAGTGACCCTCCCCCAAAAAATTGTACCTAGGATAAATGTTTTTTTGTTCATGGGCTTATTTCTGTGAGTGGCAACAAAAGTTGCCAATGGGCATATATGTAGTCACTTTCTACACAGTGTGCAGGATTGCTCCTAATTTTAAAATAGCTTATTTCAATCCTCTTAGAATACTCTTCCTAGCAAAATAGTTTGTGATGTGATTGATTTTTGTGATGTTGGACTCGAGGTCATCACTAGTGCTCTTCAGTCAGCATGAGCAACAGTGATGATGCCCAGAACAACATCAAAAACTCAAGTGTGATATTGCTTTTACACAACATTCATCATATGCAAACAAAAACATGGCACATTCATGCATCTATCATGCTTTTTTTGTCATTCGTTTAGGTCCTGGAAAAGCGGGGAGAAGTATCTTCTCTCCTTCCAGAGGCTGGTAGCCCATACCCTCCTCATGCGCCATGGAACAAAGCCAAGTTTGCAGGGCAGAAGATCTTCACTGGCGATGGCGATAACTGAGGCCACCAGGTTTGATTATTTCAACCACTGGCCCTGCAACACTGGCAGCAGGTACAAGCGATGCAAGAACTGTGGCGGGCGCACATCATTTGCTTGTGGAAAGTGTGATGTGCCACTGCATGTGGAGTGCTTCAAAAAGGACCACACCGAGTAGACCACACATGAGTGAAGTTGATAGAATATATGAGAAGAGATATGTTAAAAATGTTAAAAATGTTTTAAAAATGTTCAAATGTTCAAATATATATGTAGTATGTGTGTGTTTATATGTTTTTAGAGGTTCTAAGGAAAAATTGTTGAAGTTTTGATGAAGAAAATTGAGAATAAAGACCCCAGTTCAAACTGTTTGTTTTGAATTTTATCCAGGGGGAACCCGAGGCTCCACCTTTTGATTATTATTTATTATGACTGTATTATTTGTTATTATTATATTACTATTATTATGTCTCTGTTATTATTATTATTATTATTATTATTATTATTATTATTATTATTATTATTATTATTATTATTATTATTAGGTGGCATTCGACCAAGTGACAAGCTATGTGCCCATTGGCAACAATTGTTGCCGGTCATAAAAATGCTATTTTCTTCAAAACAAAGTACAAAATGGAAAAAATAAATACATAACATGATTCAGAGGGACTCAATTAATAAAATGATATGCCTTACTACTCTGAAAAAAATTTGGGCACAAACGGGTTAATAACTGAGTTATGTACAATAATTATCCGTAACATCCTTTTTATATCGTGGTTTACCCATTCGAGCAACGTGGACCTGTAAATGAATGGATCGCCTCTCACTTTACCACACCAGTCACTGCATAAAGCGGAGTTGTGAATTAAAGTTGCAACCTCTGGACTCAACTTGGCCTTCGGCAGAGACGGAGAGGAAGTGGTTAACAAAAGTTGGATAGAGACGGTAATGGAGGACGTGAGCCGTGAGAAGGGAGGGGCAAGGCAGGGTGAAAGAGTAACGGTAATAAAGGAGATGAGCGAGAGGAGGGAGGGTGAGAATGTGAATGGAGAGGCATACAGGTGAAAGGCCAAGCATAAAGACGAGGATGTAGGAAGACAGAGTGAGCTGATGGGAGGGAATGGACGGGACCCATGCAAAAGAGGCAGGTGATGGAGGACAGGAGGAGAAATATAGCGGAAGGAGGGAAAGAAAAAAATAATGAAATGTGTGAGAAGGACACGCCGTCTGAAGAAAGATGGCAGGTACGGGGGTGGCGGAGATGGACGGGAAACTGTAGCGAGGGTCAGCAGAGACAGAGACAGAGAGAGAGAGGGAGGGAGAGAGAGAGGAAGAGAGCAGATCAAGGAAAATGCATAAATCTGAGCAGGGACAGAGACAGGAAAAACCAGACGTGCTCCTTATGGAGGAGGCACAATAGGGAGAGAAAAGAGGGATGAAGAAAACATTTCTGATAAGAAGGAAGAAAAAAAGGGAAGATGGAGGGACGAGAAGACTGATGAATAAAACTCTAAGTAGGGCAGAAAACTGCCTCTCTCGTGCTCAGCCCCTATCTCCTCCTTTTTCTTTCTATCCTTCTATCCTTAGCAGCACCATTACTCAGTACGGCTGTACAAAATGATCTAGTTTACAGAAATAGGAGTTGGAGACCTACATAGTCACAATCAGCAGTGGACCCTGCGTCCTCCTGCTTCAATTGGCAGGAGTGGAGGCATGACGCGGGGCTCATATGATCTATGTCATCATACATGTCGGTCCCGGGTCTCCCGCCCCCCCTTGCTCTCTCTCTCTCTCTCTCTCTCTCTCTCTCAGCGGGGGATCTGCTGAACACGACCTGCGTCACCGCTCTAAACGGCAACATCTCCCAGACACGCAGTCAGTAAACGCACAACAAACACCCGTCTTCCCCGGGACTCCGAATCAATAAAAAAAAAATCATCAAAACAAACGAGTCAATTGTTCTTCTGCGGCGGTGCGTACGTGTAATTACTGGGTAATTGACACCGTCTGAAAGGTGTTAGCGTGTGATGTTACAATATCCACATCATACGCACTGATGGTGAAACTGATATTACTTAAACAGGTATCGTTGTCTTTTTTAAAAACCCTGATGTATCCTAGTCTTACGCAACTGATGCACTAACAGCTATGACATGGCTACCGGCCGGTTAGCGCTGTGGCCTCACAGCGAGATGGACAATTCCTGGCTTTGACTGGATGGCCTTTCTTTGCCATGTTCAATCTGTATCTGAGTGGCTTCACTCTGGTTTTCTGCCACAGTCCAAAATCATCCGCATTTCGGCTGAATGGAGAGTACAGTGTAAATGGCCCAAAGGTGTGCCTGTGACTGAGTGTGTGTGTGTGTGTGTGTGTGTGTGTGTGTGTATGTGTGTGTGTGTGTGTGTGTGTGGCCTGCTATGGACTGGCCCTCGTCCAGGGTTTATTCCCTTCCATTGCCCTAAGTGCACTGGAATACGCTCCAGCAGACCCCTGTGACACCACTTATGTAAAAAGTGGGCAAGATAATGGATGGATGAATGGATGACGTACACCATTCCTATGGGGGTGCTACTCATGTTGATTATTCCAATAAATTAAAGCCGTTGCCTCCGCATATTGCAAGAAGAAAATGTGTTTCTATATCTCTAACAACCATCATCCTCAGCAGGATGAGCATGAGGACCAGGGGAGGATGCATCAAGCAGCTGTAGTTCTTGCAGTCATTCCGGATTCAACGTTGAGTCGGTGTGTTTGTTTCCTTGACAGAGGTTTGTTTCCGAGACGAGCTTTAAGGACAGCCCTCCTCAGAGGTGCCGTGTCAGCAGGGTAAACATGTCTTGGCTCAGAGATTTCTCTCTCTCAGCCTTGTGCTTTTTTGTTGTAGGGTCACAACAGGACACCGCTAGACATCCGGCCTCCAATTTCACTGTCCTGTCTTCTTTAGCAATCTGACGCATCTAATTAAACTCAAAATTAAAGTTGCAGTCAAATTACTGTTTATTATAATTATCTACCGGCTGTGTGTAGCGGTCGCAGAAATTGAACAAGTTGCTGTTTACTAGGCATATCCGATAAGAATTAAGTTTGATTTACTTAATTTAACAATTACTCTGTGGAGACATGGAACGTTTTCACAGCTCGTTTCAGTAAAGTGGTGCCCCATGTGCAACATAATACCACATGTCAAATTACCAGTATTACCATTTATACACCTTTGGTGTTTTTTTTTAAGACTGCACTGCCCAAAGATTTCATCAAAAACACCTGGAATCCAACATCACTTTTATTGTTGTGCCATTTTCCACGTAAAATGTTGTTCCTTGCCGCAAACTATTTATCTGCACATCAGATAAATCACTAAATGCCTCACTTTTAAGATGGAGCGGGGACTGAAATGGAAGCAAAGACAAAGAGAGAAGGATTTGCATGATCTCCTTATATGTTTCTCCATTCAAGCATAATAACCCACGGCCAGACGCTAAACGATCCTCAATGATCCCTCTGCTCTTCTCATTCTTTTCAGAAGCAACTAAGGAGAGTGGGGATGAAGAGACGGGGCTCGTATGAAGCCAGCAGAAAAAGAGGGGGGAAAAAAATGGAGGCATAAGGAAAAAAAGCAGCTAAAGTTGCATAAACCTATGGAGAAAAGAATACGACAGAGAGGAGACTGAGAAAGACAGAGCGAGAAAGGGAACAAGAGAGAGCAAACCATCAAGAGCTTTTGATTCCCACCATAAAATGTTCCTTTTAAGAATGCCCATGAAATTAGCTTGCTGAAAGAAAGCAATCTCAATCGATTCAATCCCCTCTAAAAAAAAAAAAAAAACTCAAACAGCCACCATACCTCCAGCTTTTAAGAGTCTCTGCGGGACATAAAGTAGCTCCTCTTGGATCCAGCCCACCCCCCCACCCCCCCACCTCTCTCTCTCTCTCCCTGCCCGTCGTTCTCTTACTCGGTTTCCCTTTCACCCTACCTGCCATCTCAACACTGGTGCACTGACAGAAAGTGGAGAAATCTTTAAGTGCGGAATTGAAAAATGGGGTCGGTCAACACTTTTCAAGATGTGCCTGGCTCTCACACTGAACGACCACTTGTCAGCTTCGGGCGCCCATTTGAGTTTTGCTTCGCAACACAACAATACACAAAGTTCTCCCATTCGGGATCGTTTTTTGTAAGTAAGCTATATAGAAAATGGGAAAAAAAAGAAATTAAGCATTCCAGACAGATGTTATCATTTACATCTGAGAGATGAAGCTGTGAGATCGGGTGAAAGATCAAATTTCCACAACTTTATTATGCATTTAGTTATTACAGAGGTCGCACTCGCTCGCCTTACATTCACTGCAGCAATCTGGCTTCATAAAATCAAATTTAAGTACATTTACATCTGACGAAGGTCAAAAGAACACTGGGCTGACATCTGGCAGATTGAGAAGCCCTAAGGCAGCGATCTCAGCCCAAAGGCCGTATTCGGCCTGCCAAAAACTCCCCATCCGGCCCCGGGAATATCAATGAATTCATGAAATGTGAGAAAGTTACAAAAAAAAAATTGTACTTCTGCCAACTCTCACACATTGACCGTGAGACTCACGCAATTGACACTTTTCACACTCCCTCATGAAACACCTCTATACAGTATCTCGCACAGGGAGAAGGAGACTTAGAGCTGATAATGCCGTGATAAGAGAACACGGAGGCAGAGATGAGTCAGCAACTCCTTGTCCTGCCTTCCTTACACATTGATATGAATTCATAAAAATATCTTTTTTTAAGAAAGTACACGCTACAAGATCAACCGACTAATGTATTGAGTGTTTGAGTGCACGGTTTGATCACTGCACTGAATACTTAAGTGGTTGGGCTTGCAGTTGGAGTTGTTAAAGAAGAAAATCAAGGGATACTGTGTGATGAATATAGCTGAGGGAAACATGCTGGTTCAGTGGTTCGTACTGTTGCCTCATAGCAACAAGGTCCTGGGTCTGACGACCAGTCGATGTGTGGAGTTTGTATGTTCTCCCAGTGTCTGCATGGGTACTCCAGTGCCCCCACGCATAGTCCAATATGATGCATGTTTAGGTCGATAGGAGAAGGAATGGTGAATGGTGACCTGATGTGTGCTGGATGGATGCATGGATGCATGGATGGTTAATGGAGAAATTGAGGAATAAATTCAGCAGAGACCACTGCTAACCCTCATTCACCAACTACAGCTGTTGAGACTAAATTTGAGGTCAAAATCGATGCGAGCAATCACTTAACAGCATGGCTGACTTTGAGGCAGTTTCATTTTCTGGGCCTAGACCCCAGCTTCTCACAAGCGAGCACTGTTCATGTGGAATGAAAAAAAAAAAGGAACTTTGATGCAAGTTGGCTGAAGTTTCGTTTCTGTAGGACAGAAAGTGGCAGCCAGAAGCTGTCCCTAGGACAGAGTGTCCAACAGTGGGGAAACCAGGGCAGGAGAATCCCTGACGGACTCCTGGAGGCCTGGAAACCTGGCTGAGGAGAGAAGGGATGGAGAGGAGGAGGAGGAGGAGAGAGCAGCGCAGGAGGCAGAGATCTTCTTTTAAAACTAACTTCTACACTTTTGAGGGAGCGGCGAACAAAAAAGCAGGTGGAAGGCGAGGAGGAGGACAACAGAGAGAGGGAAAAAAAAAAAAAAAGTAGGAGGAGGACGTTCCAGAAACGGCGGCGGAGGGAGAGGGTGAGCGAGATGGTCGACCTGGTGGAGAGGCAGGAGCAGTAGAAATAGCTGCCCCACTTGCAGACACACTTTCTGTTGCGCGCCGACTTCTCCTCCATGCACTGGGGTGGCTAACCTATATAGGCCTGCGCCACACCACAGCAACTCCAACACACAGGCCCTCCCCTCCGTCTTACACACAGCCTCACACACGCACACACACACACACACGCGCACATAGGAAGGGAGGGAGGGCTAGAATCAGGCCACACATGCTGTAGGTACTGCTGAGTTTAAATCACCTGTGCTGCTAGCCTAGCTCGCTAGCGGGCAGCCAGCTGCTCCTCTAATTAAGAGCCCGCATACTCAAGGGGCCTGAGCATATGGAGCCTCTATAGCTGGATACTGGTTTTATAATAGCAATGCCATACGGCCAAAGTATCGGCCACACTTCCTGAAGTTGGACGGAGTTTATTAGGGAGATGAGGTTATCATGGGCCTCACCTTAAGCTCCGCATTGAACTTAATACTAAGAAATGCTCTACCATGCAACTCTCTCTCTCTCTCCCTTCTTTAAATGCACCACTACTGTATGTCTGGTAAGATAATATCATGCTGTTTTCCACCTGCGGAGCAGATGAGACACTTAGTGGCGCCACTTGAATTTAAATGATTAGCCGCCAATTAATCAAACTACTTCACATCAGAGAGGCGATATAATTGAGCGAATCTTCAAAGATTAAACCTCTCCTCGTATGGAGTTCTGTCGAGGCAAAGTCGGGTCATCTATCTCGCCGCCCCCCCAGCGAGGCTAATCAAGGTAAAATTTGATTTAATTAAATGCATCGAAATTAATCACGAAGTCGGGGGGGGAGGGAAAAAAAAAACAAATTGTAAAATTGTAATCTTTCATAGTCCGTTCTTTTTCCCCCAGGCTTTTTGTCCAGAGAGGGTCAGAAAACATTAAGTTATTACGGGACAAAACAAAGTAGTCCATCTGGATATGTCACAGCACTGATGTGAGGATCATGCCATGTGAGGGATGACAAAGCATTTGAACACACCAACAACCACAATATTGAGTGAATTATGTCTGTGGCATAGACACAACCTATTTGACTGAGATTACTTTGACACTTTCAACAGCAATTTTATTGACTTTGCTGCTCAAGGCCGGGGACTAATGGCCTCACAAAACACACACACCCACACACACACTTGAACTAGTAGACACACAGATAAAGACAAACAGATGGGGACGCATACAAATGTCTACGGCACACACGGCGCTCCAGCCCACAGTTCCAACATACAATTACAAGAAGCCATTTTAGACATTATCATGAGGAGTGCATTAGAGCAGAGTAGCGCAGTACAGTTGTATTGAGGGCTGCGTGTTTGTGTGTGCGTGTGTGTGTGACAAAGAACTAAATGTCAAAAGTGAGAAAGAAAAGAGCGACGACAGAGGATGATTTTTTGGTAGATTAATCAGTCTAATAATTTCTTGAATCATTTAGTAGGCGTTTGGTCTATAAAACGCCAGAGAAATATTAGAAAATGTTTCACAAAGGAAACACGCCCCTGAAGCCCCTTGGAGTCATGCTCTTACAGACGGCAACGGAGACCAGAAGATGTTCACATTTAAGAAGCTCCTTTGGACTTTCTGTCGCTCGAATCAACGAAACGTTGTTTCAAATCGTCCATTATTTTCCGGGTCGCAGCAGATCGGTTGCTTTGTTGTTGCAGCTTTAATGACAGTGCAGACGGGCCGGCAGAGTGCCACTGTCCCCCGGCCCAGTCAGGTGTTTACCTCGCGTCCTGATGTCAGGATTCGCTGCGTGTTTGGTCATTTTTATCTGCCTGTGTGCACCTGGTCAAGAGCGCGGCACCCACATCTGTGTTATTTTTGGTGGACACCGAGCCCACACGGAGCTTTCGAATCACTCGTCCATTTTGCTCTCACCAATGACGACATAATGTTCAATTTCTATTGAAGAATCGGGCAAAATAAAGCTCCACGTCTGATTCTTATCAGCGGCTCACACGTCTCCTGTTAAGTCTGATCCGTTGAGCTGATAAGACTCTTTCTATTGTTATCAGACCACTGCAGGTACAGTACGCGTTCAGGCCGCAGCCTATAATGTGAGAGATGCACAATAAACACCCGAATCGGATTTTGCTCCGTTATCAGCAGAGAGAGAGGAGGAAAAAAGGAAAAGAAAGTTAAAATGGGTGTGATATGGTTCGATATTCTACTCAGGCCGCGGGATTATGTAGTAAAAATCCTGACAGGTTTTTCTCTTTCGAGGCAATGACACTTCACTTAGCTCCGGGAAAAATGTGAACACAATAAAACCTTTTTTCTCTCTCTCTCTCTCTCTCTCTCTCTCTGTAAATCAGAAGAAACACTCAGAGCTATCTCCTCATTTCCACGGGAGTCTGGTGAATGTAGCACCTGAAGCTCTGTACCTGGGTACCTGCGTAATAGAGCTGAGTCACGCCTGCTCTTAAAGCTTTTATAACAATCATATGAAGAATTATACTTCCGGAGACGGTGGTATTCTTTGCTGAAACCTCTGAATCATAGGGAGTGTCAATAATTGAAATCGAGTTCGCGGTAATGGAAAGTTCTTTGGTGTGAAAATCGACGGTAAAAGGGGAAAAAAAATGCTTGAAAGAAATCGCTAAATAAGGTCAAACACTATTTGTTATAAGTGTCAAGAGTAAAGAGCATTACTGTGGGTATTTGTGCACCTACTTGCTCTCAGGATGACGCAGGGTTTCATCATTAGCAATGTCTCTTGCCAACTTTACCCACAGTGGGATTAAAGGTATCAAAGAACTTTCTGATGAGGAGAGTGTATGGAAAGAAAAAAAAAACTGAGGAAAGTTTGTGAAGAAAAAAAGAAGAAAAAGACCCCAAAACTCTGCTCCTGGTACTGTTACAGGCAGCCATTTTTAGACAGTCATCCATTAAGTCCGCCGCGTTCCCATACTGTCAGCCCCGAGTGAAGCCAAAGAGGCCATGTCAACTGAGGGCGTGAGGCAGGTATGATACAGCTCGGCACTTTCCCTCTGCGCCGTGGGAATTGGAGAAGGAGCAGGTAGTGGACTATAATACGAACGTCGCCGCAGTCCGGCATGTTAGGAAGGAGCGAGATGGATTAGAGGTTTAGCCGAACGTGAAAGAGATGCTTTTAAAGAGGTGGGCAAAGAGAAGAAAGGAGGCTGAAGGGACGGCGGGCTGCGGCTCAGCACAAAACGCCACAGACGGGACAACAAAGTAACAGGATGAAGGAGGCGGGGGCTCCGAATCAACGCTTCAGTTGGAACCGAGCTTCATTCGGGGACGCGTAATCTTGCGGGTTCAGTCGTTCTGGCGTCGAGGTGCTAGAAATGTGCAGTGCATTGTTTATGTCTCAGAGACAGTGAGAGAGAGGGAGACAGATGGAGAGAGAGAGAGAGAGATGTGCGTGTCTGTGTGTCTCACCTCTGGCCCCATGTGTTCTGTCTGTGTTGTGCGGTCAGTCATTTGGCAGTCTTTCATCTTCAGGGCAGCTTTGGCACTCTCCTGCATACGAAACAAACATACCCATCAGCCGTGTCCGAAATCTCGTAAAACAACAACACAAAAAAACACAAAAAGAAAAACATCAAATGCGAATAAACCAGAACAAGTAAACGCTCTCCCAGCAGACGTAAGCCTCGCCTCCACTCGCAACATTTATTACAGCCGGCCTCCGTGCTTAGCTCGCTATCAAAAGAGACAGGGAGAGAGGAGGAGAAAGAAAAAAATGCAACTCCACACTACCTCGACAAACTCAAATCCCCTTTCTATCCTTCAAGCTGCCCCTCACGGAAATCCGAGAGGTTGTAAAACTGGGCTGATTTGCAAGAGAACTTTTTCTCCAGCCAACTACCGGAGCAGGAACCAGCCTCCTCAAAGTGCACCGGCATTCAGGAATTCATAAAAAATAAAAAAAATTGACAGCTCGGACCGCGCAGCCGGCTAAAAAGGTCCTTCTAGGAGATAATTAATAGGTTTCCACTGACAGATTTACAGACGGAGGTGTAGAGAGAGAGAGAGAGAGAGAAGCATTGGCCTCCCCGTCCTTCAAAATGCAGCACTCTTACCTCGACAGGGAACATGCCCGGCTCGTGTGCTACCCGATTATTTTGAATAAGGCACAGTAACGTGAGAGGAGCGAGCATTTCGCGACAACGTCAGGACTCACTCCGGCCCTGCGCTCCCCGGTCAGGTTGCCATGGCTGCGGCGCACGGAGGAGGCGCCGACCTTAATCACAATTAGGCGGCCAAATTAAGACAAGGTGTTGGGGACTGGTTCATGGAGAGGACAGGGAAAGAAAGGCAGTGGATGGCACTCAAACCCCGAATACTCCGGGCCAGATGCTACAGAAGCCACGGCTCTGCTTTCATTAGTCATGCTGGTGCCTAGCGGAGGAGTAAAGGAGGCTTTTCCGCAGCTAAATGTTGCAGTCGGAGCGCGGTCCTTCGACAAAAATGCGCCGGCCGAGAGCGGAGAAAACTCATAAAAAGTGACAGCCCGTGATGGCCGGCCGGCCAGCCGGCAGGTCCTTCTAGGAGATAATTAATAGGTTTTCACTGGCAGATTTACAGACGGAGGCAGAGCAAGGAGAGCGCTGGCTATGAGCTGCCCTTTCCTGCACTTTAACTTCAGCTGCCGCATTCACAGTATCCCTTTTAGACTCCCTCACACTCATCGCTCACACTCAAACACACACACACACATTCATATTCACTCGTGTTCGGAAGCACAGTGCCCCAGAAGTGCGCTTTACAACTTTATAAATTTGAAGCAATGGCAGGATGACCTTTGTTGCCAAGGGCATATGGTGCAGATAAAAATAAGGTTGGACCGTGGCTGTGGCAAGGACAGCGTGGACTATTGGACAATATATCAATGCGCGCAAAAATAGCTGTGCTGTATGACTTTTTCTATGCGGTATGGGTCCGGGTGAGCCAAACACGCCCAGGATACTATGATGCGGGGGCAAAAGAGACACAAACAGAGAGCTGTTAAAAACAAATCAGAGATCGAACGCGAGGAGATGGAGGATAATCACAGTGTGTTCAGTTTTTCTAGTGGGTATTCTCCATCTTCGCTGCTATCATTGAATCCTACTGACCAAAACCAAAATTGATTTGATTCTTCAAACAAGTATCGCTTGTGCGGCCTGACCTATTATTGCTTACTCCTCAGAGTGACAGACCTCCATTGTCGTCCTGACAGGCACATCGATGGGCCGCAGTGCTACTCCGGCTGATTAGCTTCTCTCCGCTACCATGAATGTGAGCGCTGCATTTTAATGTTGATTAAGTCCCAAAACACTGCCCCCGATCCACAGCTTCCAGAACCATCCTCACTGCTTGGTAAACTTCAGGTTTCAGACCTGTTGGTGGGAGTGAACAGCTGAATTATAGAGTGAATAGTATGTAAAGCCAATAGTCTTCTTCTTCTTTTGGCTGGTCCCTTTTTTAGGGGTCCACACAGCAAACCGTCTGCCTCCATCTAACCCTCCTCTGTCTCATAGACCTCATCTCACTTTCACCACATCCATACATCTCCTCTTTGGTCTTCCTCTAGACCTCCTGGTAGTTGTTCCAACCTCAGCATCGTGTCCAAACCGTCCCGGACTGGCCTCTCTGACTTCATCTCCCAAACATCTAACAGGTGCTGTCCCTGTGATCTATCCATCCGTCTGACACCAAACAGAGGCTCATTCTCTGCCCCCTCCAGCTCTGCCTCCCGTCTTGTCCTCAGTGGCACGGCCTCTAAGCCATACCATCGCTGGGCTCAGCACCGTCCTGCACAGCATTCCTTTCATCACGCCATCATTACCCGGCTGCCGCTATACCAAGGCTTTTCAAAACAGCTGTGCTATTAGTTTAGGTCTTTTCACCGAATTTATACTATTACGTATAAAGATTTCACATGAATTCTGGACGTTTTTTGAATGCAGCCCATTAAAGAAAATGGCATATTCAACGTCAGCCACTCTAGGCTGTCGGGGATTGTCTTTCTTTGAGAGAGAAGTAACATTTTAATTCTAGTCCTCTTAGGTCGAAGTCCTGCCTGCCATTCAAAGAGAAAGCACACCGGCCGCTGTGCCGCTGTGGACTCCGGGGAGGGACCAGGCTGTGATGACGGCAGCTCAATGAAGAGGAGACAGACACGTAATACATGTCGGACAGATATCTGGTGATCACTCGCCTACAGGCAGCAACTGGATGCTTGTACTGAGACACGCTCTGAATCCACTTTATTAGGCGTACTTGCAAAGCCGGGCGCCGTCACGTGCGACGGCCCGGCTATGAATTTACAGAGACACTAATCATCAGTTTTGATTGTAGGCTGCGGTGACATTGAACTGGACTGCGTGGTATTGAAATATGTTTTTAATATTCTTCCCTCAACGCAACTCCCCATGTTTTGTGGGCGCGGTAGAGCCGTGGGATTAGATTGCATTACAACACGAGATTGCATTAGATCTTACGGCTGTGCCTGATAAACTGGCCTCGAGCAAAGATTTCTATTGAAATTATTATCTCACTCACAATCATGTTTATTTCCTTCCCTCTTATTCCCACTACAGAAACTCAGACGGCTTAAGAGCAACCGGGAGCACGAGTGTGACAGCCAGCCGCTGCGTGTTTGCCCACCTGGATATTCAGTTGTTGGATCTAACCAGCTGATAAATATTAATATAGCGCTGTCCAGATTCCACCTTTTAATCAGTCTTTTGCTGCAGAATGCATCGGCGTCATTTAGGTGAAATGTATTCTGCTTCTTGATCACACTGCTCCAGTCGCTTGATATCTTAAATGTCTCTCAGAGGTAGAAATGTGAGATCTAGCAGCCTCTGGACAAATCAATCAACTTGAGCTGTTGTGGACAGCCGACGTCACAGATCACTCAACTTCTAACGGGGCTGTCCACTTATCAGAGGGTCGCTCGTTCGATCCCCGCCTGCAGTCTAAGTTTCTTTGGACAAGATACTGAACCCCAAACCAAACCCCTAAAGCTGGGGACACGCTACGAGTGCACACTAACCACACAGTTCTCATCAGCATCAACATCTAATATCGCCATGAAAGCCAGAGACTCACTTTATTTACAGATATTATTTTGAACAAATTCATAATTGCACTAAATGGTTGAAACAACCACCTTTAAGTTGTGTTGTATTGTGAATAATTTTGTTAATTAAGCTCGATGATGTATGTCTAATTGCCTCTAAATAGAAAAGCATTTAACAGTGATACAGGTTTCTAATGAAAATTTTAATGATACACTTTATTTTGAGACACTTTGCAGTCTGCTAGTACTACAGCCTTGCTCTGACACATTTTTCTGTGAAATATTTTCCTGAATTAAAGAGCAATCGATAGATTGTGTGAACTTCCTCTTCTTCAGATTCATGCTCATTTAGGCATACCTGACTAGTTGCTTTTGTCAGTAACTACCCCAACACTGTGGTATGTCACACTGACGCCCACTACCATGTGTAATGAATGACTGCAACTGGGTACATGGTGAGAGCTCCTGGGTGAGCGACAGCCAGCGTAGGGGAGCCGCCTCCTCCTCCAGAGAATGATCAGAGTAAAGGGATGAATGTGACTTGTGACAGTGCCCGAGACACTAAAAGTGCTTTGAGTGGTGGTGAGACTGGCGCTATAGCACGATACAAGAGCCAGTCCATTTACCATTTCTGAGTGGCTAAGAGCCGTTCAGCTCTGATTACATGAGGGTGTGTGTGTGTGTGTGTGTGTGTGTGTGTGTGTGTGTGTGTGTGTGTGTGTGTGTGTGTGTGTGTGTGTATTCACCGAAAAGAAAAAAGTGTGTCAGTAAATAGAAAATGGTATATGGGCTGGTTCTTATATAGCCCTGGTCTGGCCTTTATGGCCACTCAAAGAGCTTTACGGACACATTCACCCGTCCACATCCATTCATACACTGGTGGCAGAGGCTCCCCTACGCGCTCTGTCTGCTAAACTATTCCATTTTCTTCCTTTCGTCCTCCAGTTTTAACTCAACATCGACTGCTAAATGTAGCCCACATAGAAAGATGAGAGGAAGCGGACAGGTGCAGTTGATGAGAAGGAAGTGTGTGTGTGTGTGTGTGTGTGTGTGTGTGTGTGTGTGTGTGTGTGTGTGTGTGTGTGTGTGTGTGTGTGCGCACGTGCTGTCACAGTCAAAAGCTGACAGGAGACAAAAGCGGATGAGCGAGAGCCACAAGTGCCAGAAAAGTGATCAAACAAACAGATGCCGAATGAGACTCGAGTCTCGCTGAACTGGAATGTCTCACCACGGCGCTGGCACATTAGTCTACCCGGGCCGGGCGTAATATCTGCCTTGCATTGTTTTGACAGAACAGGTGACAAATTACAGACTTTAAAATGACAGCCCATGGGAGACGCGGGCCGTATGGAGCATTCCTGCAGCTGATCCAGCCGCCACGCTTCCAAAGAGGGCGGGAAATACACGCAGACAAGAAGATGGATTTTGCATATAAATACCCATGTTTTCTGCGTGTCATTCCGGATATCCACACGTGGAAATGAGCCAGTGCTCCTCGTCCTGGTCCACGGGGACAATTTTGTGAAGACATTTCTCCCTTGGCTGCACTGGAGTCCCAATAATTTTGCTATTACATTAAGCTGGCGGGAACAAGCAGCTTACATTAACAAAGATGGAAAAGATGGGCTTTCTGGTGTCACGCCATGCGGTATTGATGATGTGACTGCAAGCCAACTATAAAGTCATTCTCACGTTCATTTCCTCTCTCGATCTGCGGTCAGTGTTTTTTCATCCCCCCTGTCACTCTGCCCTCCGCTTTTTATTGTCTCACAAAAACAGAAACTAATCAGAGGGGGGGGGGGGGGGCAAAAAGGCTTTGTTAATACATTAAAAAAGTACAACTTTCCAGTTCTTTGAAATGCGTTAACCTCTGTAAAAAAAAGAAAGAAAGACTGTTTAATGTTGAAAGGGAAATGAAAGAAAAAATAGACTTCAAAGGCAATTAGTCTTTAATTTATACCCTTAAAACAAATAATTTAAAAAAACGTTCAAGCCGTTTTAATCATTCATTTCAAAGTTTAGAAAAACAGAGGCAGAGAGGAGGAAAAACTGACAGAGATAAAATTGGATGAGCAAACCCCAATTTTCTCCGTTTCTGAATGAGAGAGTTTCCTATTAGTTACAAAGACTTAACAGCACTTTGGAAAGAAGAAGACCTGTTGCTTTACTGAGCTTACTGAGGTTTCCATAAGTGCATGTCTAGTATGAACGCCCCTGCACGATCATCATCATCATCATCATCATCATCATAGCTGTAGATCTTCCGGCTGCCTGTTATACTAGTTTACGTCAGAAGTTTGCACAAATTGCAGCGCTATATTTATCTCTGGATCTTGGTGTGACGCCGCAACTACGCACACGCTGCTCGGCGGACCTTACCAGTTCGCTCTGGAGTCGGAGGATCAGCTCGTCTTTCTCTCTCAGCTGCTGCAGCAAGGTCTCCTCTCGTCCCGCCTCCTGTACGGCCAAGAGACAAGACACCATGTTACCACACTGCTCGGGACGCTGCGGACAGCAGTGATTTATCCCAGGGACCACGTTCCTGCAAAAGCAATGCGCAGAGGGCCGAGAGGGTGACGACATGAAGACATTTGTCTGTGTGTGTGTGTGTGTGTGTGGGTGGGTGAGAGAAAGTTTCTGGCTATTCCCATAAACGCTCACGCGAGTTTGCAAGTGTTTCATTTATGAGCTCTTGGTGCAGGATTTGGGTGTGTGTGCGTGCATCTGTGTGT
The DNA here is from genome assembly GCA_029224185.1 of Karalla daura. NCBI lineage: Eukaryota > Metazoa > Chordata > Actinopteri > Chaetodontiformes > Leiognathidae > Karalla > Karalla daura. The sequence continues at coordinate 14,370,925 of CM055192.1, forward strand.
GTGTGTGTGTGGAGTAATAAAGTTGTCATGTGGCGCGTGAGAGGCTGTGATCTCCTCTTCCCTGTCTCGCGTCTCTGTCATAAACTTGGTCCGTCCTGTGGCGTAGCCCCAAAGCACAGAGCACTTTAACGTGACCTTGCGCTGTCAGCGGGACGTTACCGGGAGGAAGACAGGGAGGAGAAACGCAGGCAGAAGGAGCCGGGGCCAGTGGTGATACGTGCAAAAATAGCTCGACTCTTCGGGGGCCCTTTTAAAAAAAGACGTTTTTTAAACATAAACACGTCACACGGTAAAGAGTCTGGCTGGATGTTTGTGTCACGTTCGCCCACTGAAACAAACTGCAGAATGAAACCACCCGAGCAAACTCATTGGAACTCGTGTTCAAGAGAGTGAAAGCAAAAAAAAAAAACACGTCCGTCAAGCAGATTTTTCACCATAAGGGTTTCATAAAGCCGAGCCATCTTTCAGAGCCAGGAGTGAAGCTGCCGGGGGATCTGAGGCTACACAGCAGCTTATGGAGGGGTCGAGGAACCAGAAATGTAGCCGAGTTTAAGACGCAGCAGATTTCCCTTAAAATATTCAACTTGCAGTGGATGAAACGCCGGCAGAGGCCGACGCGGCGGAGAGAAGGGGGGGGAGGGGTGGCGGGGTATAGGACGGAGACAAACAGACAAACAGACAGATGGCCATTACCTCTTCAAGGACATGAGAGGGAAAAGAGGGGCAAGATAACAGGAGGAAAATGAAGGGGGGGGGGGGGGGTCATGAGAAAAGGGGGACAGTGATAGAGAGACGGAGAGGACAGAGAGAGCCTGAGGCAGAACATGATGGTCTGAGACCGTGGGGAGCCATCTAGCTAAAGGACAGAGAAAGAGAGAGAGAGAGAGAGAGAGAGAGAGAGAGAGAGAGAGAGAGAGAGAGGGAGAGAGTCAGAGGGGGACCACAGGGAACCATATCGCTACGACACCGTCCTTTAACTGACCCTGCGCACGCAACACACAGACAGCGCGGCCCACATCAATATTCAGAAATATTAAAGCGGAACTTTCACACAGGTGCATCACGCCGCGATTGCTGCGCCGTCCCAAAACAGTCGGGTGCGCGAAGGTTAAAAGAAATGCATCCGTCTGTCTGATAAAAGACACTTGTTGATGGTCCATTTGGGTTCAGAAGTATAGACGTGCTTCAAATTAAAAACTTTTGGGATTCGGTTCTGCTTTTTGTTATATATCTAAACCACACTCCTATTATCTCTCTATCAAACATCATAAACCCAAAACCCCAATATCATGGAGAGAGTGTCTTTTTTTTTCTTACACAGTTATAGTAACTATCAACCCATGGTAGCAAATAACAGGAAGTCTGTACATCACCATCTCCACATGTAGTTCTGCACACTTAGTGCTTTTGTACATACAGTAGATGCACCTGCTATTCCAATACACATATATAACTGTACATGCAATTTCCATGCAATCTTTGCAACCTCTGGATGGTTTTCTTTTGTTTTCCCTCCATTATGTCTTCATTTAGCAGGCTGCACGAATGTCTGGAGCTTCACATGGGCACCACATAATGGTCAAAGAGGACAAAGCTGAAAGCGTGGCTAAGTGCTTCCATGATGATAACTCCAATAGAAGAACACCTTTCCTGCCAGGAAATAGAAAAAAACAATTAACAAAAACAAAGCCCGGCGGTACTCAATCTGAATGGACCTTGTTTACCTGGCTTTACAGGGGGAAGACACTGATATATTTTTTTACCCCCTACAGCCATAACACACACACACACACACACAAACAGAGGACAGCACATAAATTACCAACATGAGATTTGGATAGGACTGAAAAACCACTAACATGCTGTGACAAATACTACATTAGTCAGACTCTAAAATTAATCTCAGCCGAATGGGACTGAAGGCTATTCTAAATGAGCTGTCTGGCTACGGCTGCACAGTGTGTCTGCCTCTGTGAGCGCGGGCATGTATGACACTGCATGTCATAAGTCGTGCTTCAACCGTTCCAACCGGGCTTATGGCTAATTCTATGTAGATAATGTCCGTCTATTTCGGGACCGGGGATGACTTGTTTTCAGGTCAGGCAAGAAAAACAGCGAGAAAGTCAAAGACGCGCGATGGGACAAATTGCCATGGCTAAACAGCTCGAGCATGTGCGACCCTGGAGAAGAGAAGAGCGGTTAGAAGAGGGAGAAAAAAAGCTTTGGACACCAAGAACTGAAATGAGGAGCCGCATTGCTGAAAGAAGCAGCACCGCGCGCATTAAGTCACCCATCAGGTGGCATTCCAACCAATTTTTCAAGGCTGGATTGAATGGAAACGGCTGTGGAGGAAAAGTGGGCCACGCGAATTTATTTCTAATGTGATTGGAATGGCCTCAGAGGGGATAAATCTGATCAAAATCATTGGAGTGCATCCACTTTATGTGATTTTGTATAGAGGTTGAGACCACACTATGCTCGCAATCAGCGGCAGGTTGAAGAGGGTATGAAGATGAATTACAATCCTCTTGTTAGAGGAAATTATTCAATTAGTTAACTTTTCTCTTTAGGAAGACTTTTCAGGGAGCGAGTGTTGTTCGGCTGTCACAGGATTAACAGGATTTTCTCAAAATGTGTTTATTAAGTAGCTGATTTCTTAAAACGAGAGGGAGAGAGAGGTTTGAGTAATGGCAACATTGTTAAGTGCGCTTCCTTTTGTACTAATTCGCCACACTTCTTAAACAATGTGAACTTGCGAGGTGTGTTTAGAGAGGACGTCGGGCGGCGCAATCATCTCGGCCTACACCCCTGGAGTCTCACCACGCTTCAGCCGATCCGCCTCCCAAACAACCTCCCGTCTCACGGGATGACGACGTACAAAGGCGTCCGAGGCCGCTGGCAATGATTCAGTGCGGTTCAGCGAAAAGAGGAATGAAACAAAACAAAAACTGGAGACAAGACGGACTGATCCAAAAAGATGAGCTTTAAGCTGCTACTTGCAGGTTTTGCAGCTCAAACGGAGGCTGTCCCAGAGCTTGTGGGCAGCAGCTTCAAACCCTCAGCCACCTCGGACTCTTGGTTACAAGAGCTAAACTAAAACAGAGCTACTGAGGCCAGAGTCAGTCAGGCCATACAAAACCGCATATGAGGTGTTAACTTAAACTGGATCCTGGAAGTATGTGTCAGGCTGCAAATCCAGACATTTCTTTAATTGCTTTAATTTAGCCGTTGCACTGCTTGACACTTAAAGCAACTCTTAAAGCAACTTTTTTGCCAGAAAAAGAAAAAAGGAAAAAAAAAGTGGTTTGATACTTATAAGAGAAAACATACAGAGTTGTTTGCATTTCCAAGCATTTTGTCATCTGGTTTTGTCAGCTGCAAATTGGGTCTAAAAGTACTAACTTTTGAGACTCTGCCCGGTTTATATCCATTATCACATGCCCTGAAGTTACAAACGCTTTATTCTCCATGTACCAAAGTGCTAAAATACTATAGGCTAATATCAAATGCAAAGTTGTTGAGTGTCATAAAAGGAAGGGTGCAATAATGGCCACAACGTGGGCTGCATGAGCCACATCGAGATGGAAGTGATTCATATCATATTCACTGCTAAATCAGGAAGTCTGTCAGGCTGACCCAGCACTAAGTTGCCAGGCCTGTGGTTTGAAACATTCATCCTCGACTCGATCCATCCTCATCTGAGTCTGCTTGTCTGTCTGTGTTTACCAGACTAGCGTCTGCGCGGACGCCTGTGATTATGATTTTAATAACATGCCATTTATGATCATTGAGGGGAAAAGGGCGAAAGAAGCGGTGTTAAAGTGTTAGAGAGAGGAAAAAAAAGGAAACGAGCGGAGGTGATGGAAAATGTGTCGCTTGCACATATACAGATGTGGTTTCATGCCTTCGAGAGCGTACAATAAAAAACTGTGACCTTTGTCACCTGTCCTGATGAATTAACTCAGCTGTCAGCGGACTCTCTAATGACCAGGTCACCGTTGTGTCCAAAGTCTACTCTGATTCAGCCACTTTGAAGCTTCAAAGTTCGGCGACATTTTCTCACAGGGGTCGACTAGTTAGAGGCCAAGTGAAAGGTAAGCGCTGTCGCCTCGTAGCAACAAGCTACCCCTTTGATTGACTCCTATGTGGGGTGGAGTTTACATCCCTGTGTCTATGTGAGTCTCCAGGTTTCAGTCCACAATGAGGCTGGCCTTCATTAAGGCCATCTGCAGACAGCGGAAAGTGTGTGTGTGTGTGTGGGCTGTGATGGAGCAAAGACTTGTCCAGGATGTTTTTTCCCTGCCTTGCCCTGTTATATTAGTTCATGCTAATTCTAGCTGGGTCTCAATTGAGGGTCTGAATCCTAAGGAGGACACGGTCTTCATGGTCTACAGAGACTCCTCCAAAAGCCCCCACCAACTGTAGATGGGACAGTCCAGCCTTCAGAGCATTTCCTGGTAAACTCGCCTTGCCTATGACGGATTTACAAACAAGTACAATCTATTTTTTAGGACATGACATTTTACACAACTATGCAGTATCATAGACACATATTTGATGTTTATTACACACCAGACCATTTGAAAATCATTTGAAATTTGAGCAAGTTATGTATCTACAAAGTACACATACCAATACCAACACAATGTAATGGGTGAGCAAAGCGGACTAGGATTCTAGCTTCCCAGAGACCCCATTCTTCACGGTTACATGGGCGGAGCCATCTTGTTTATTTTGTGTCAGCACACTCTTTGAGGATAATGGATATCACGTGAAAAAAAGTGATAAGAAATGATTTGAGGATTGCTTGTGCACTCCTTCAAATCAAGCGCACACCCCGACCAAGTCGAGACACGGCTTCTACAGTAAGTCACTATACAGCAACCCCGTATGCGGAGTACGACCCGGATTAGTCGCCATAATGTCCGACGACGTCCCGGCACGTTACGAACACAGACGTGCCGCCTCGTCTGTCTGGCGAGGCGGCACCGCCGCCGCCATGTTTTAGTCTATCTGTCCAAAGCCGCTGAACAGGCAGTAAGGCTGACATCCCACAGGGGAACACTTGGGTAACCTGTCAAAGCAGTTCTGTGATATTTACTCTGCCTGCAACACGAGAGAGTTGTCACCTGCCTCCATGTTGGAAAAACCCGAGCGAAGAGCCACGGAGCTGCTTTATGTAAGCCGTTATCACCCAGGCATCTTCCATGAAGCATCAGAGGGGAGAATAAGCTGATTAAATGCCTTGACTACTGTACTTCAACTGATAGGTTTTTGTTTTTTCCAGATGGCACCGATGGTGGCGACCAATCAATGAATCAATCGATGAATGAGGATTAAGCTCACATTAGAGTTTTCAATCCATCAGATGTCAAAACGTATAAATTGCCGCACTCTGAGTGATGTTGTGAAGTTGCGTGTCACAACTTTTTTTTGTGGGGGGGGGGGGGCAGATATGTAGAAATATCAGGGCGACCAGGAGCTGACTAAACAAAGACGGGATTTAACGACGTCTTAGATCTAATAAACAGCCGGGCTTCAGAAATTATGACAAGAGTCTTTTAAGGAGGATTAATTGTCTGAGTGGATTATGACTCTTTTCGAAACTAAAAAGCACATTGGACCGAACCTTTTAAGCCGCTCAGGTCCCAGACTCATCAGCAGAAAGTAGATGTCTCCTGCAATAATGGGAACACTCAGGGGGGACGTTTCGCGGTGGATATGCAGACCTACGTGTCGGGGGAGTGGGGGAGGAAATATAGATATTTCTTAGGTGTCACTGCGGTCGGCAGTAAATCTCCCCCTGTCGTCACGTTCCCCTCTCATCCTCACGTGTCCTGGATTCCACAACGATACCCGCAAAGCGCAGAGATATTAGCTTAACGCGCGAGCCTCCGTTTTTAAGTAATAATCGCCAAGATGAGTCCGAGAAAAAAGCGAAGACTTTGTGTGAAATCCCCATTTGTTTCACTTTCTGAGATATCGGCCCAGTTAGTAATTTGAGATGTTTCAACCTCTTTACGAAGGATTTTGATTTAATTTCAAGAGGAAATACCAAGGAACATGAAGAAGATGAAGACAAACAGATATTGAGGAGAAAATTTAAAGGCTGAGAAATCCAGAACCCAAGATCACCTCTCCCACTCTTTCGCACATTAGCGTGAGAGAAAGCGTCCGTCCTCGCTGTTAGCCGGGGAAAAGGTTATCTGGAGGGAGCTAGACAATAGCAGGCAACACGGAGGGTGGGGGCAGATTGATACTGGCAGCCTTTGTTTTGCTCCCGCTTCAATGCCTCCGTTTTCTGCATATTCACATCTGCGCGCGTTATTGATTATGGATCCGCCTGGAAGAGCGCGTACCCATGAAACTTTCATGCTCGCCTCTCTCTCCCGCACGGCCCATGCATCTTTAACCTTCCCACCACGCCGCCCCGGGGCGCAGCCCAGTCTGCACCAACCCGCCTTCACTATAATCACACCTGACTCATTCCCAATTATCCGACGCGCTGAGACGGTTCCCCCTCTTAACAAACGAGGGTGAAAGGCGGCGGATGTTAGTCCAAGGCGGAGCGTTTCCGGAACGCGGTGCAGGAAATGACTCCGGTGTGGGGTTGTGGTTTTTTTTTTTACATTTCCTTTTTCCCAGCTGCTAAAATGCGTCGGAGCGCTTTAACTGGGACGAAATCTGGCAAAAAAAATAATAAAATCGTGTCATATGCGTTGGGTCTGAATCAAACTGGGGCACGCTGTGACACGGCAGCCTCTCAGGTGGCCGCCGTAGATTATTTTTACACCCGCAGAGTCGTTTTCTGGAGTGCCAGGACAAATTCTCTCCTCCTCGCCCCTCCCTCAGACCTCCCCTTTTTCTTCCTCCTTCTTCCTGCTCCTCCCATCCTTCTTTCCTCCACCTCCGCCTCCACCTCCATCTCTGGTGCATTCATTTTTCCCTCCGTTAACGAGGGCTCTCGTGCGTTGTCATCACGCAGGACGCATCCCGTTCTGCATGCGCGTCGACTTCCCCGTCTACAGCCTTCCCTGAAAGCGCTTTCTCTCGTGGCCCCGAGCTCGCCATCCATCTCACGGCCAAGTGGAACAATACGCTTTTCAGCCCTGCCACCGTTTCCGAGTATTCACTCCCTCCACAAAGATATGCCCTCTCCATCTCTGGGTTGCATCATTTCCAGGCCTCCGAGCCCAGTCAAAGGTTAGCCCTTCGCCTCCTTATTCCTCCACACACACACACACACACACGCACACATTTCCCATTCCTCTACCTGTTTCTCTCTACCGCCTAACCTCGATTCCTCGATCCGTGCTGCTCTCTATACCGCACTCCATGCTGCTGCCTCCCTCCCTCCCTCACATTGCAGCGAGCAGTTCGAGAAGTTTGCAGCTCTGCCTCGCCTATGAGTTCTGTCCAGCTTTTATTAACACTTGGAGGCCAGCTGGTGCCGATTCTTCAGTTAAAGCGTGGCAGTCAAATATCATCGTGATCTGGTGCAAAGCTTCTTCTTCAGCAATGCAGAGGCAAGGCTTTTCTGTGGAGCGTTTGCCTCTCCTCTTGGCTCTGTAGGTTTACTCCAGGTGCTCCGGTTTGCGTTAAGGAGGAATAAATGGATGCGTTTCATAGCTCACCACGGGGCATGTCTGCCTTGTTTTTATTTTTGTTGGAATATCTTCATACTTCCCCAAGTCGAGAACGGGCCTGCATGCTCCTTTCAGATGAGCTAATGCCTGTCTGCCATGTCTAATACACAACAATTCAGTCAACCTTTTGATCTATCCGTCTGGCTGGATTAATGCCTATTTTTGCTTTGCCTCTCTTTAGAATAATTCTTGGGCTACGGCTGGAGTCTTTGCGTGTGAGCGAATCCCGACTGTTCAGTGAGATATTTACCCTCATTGCTGCGACCTCTGCCGACCCCCCTCTCTATACGAGAGGCTGACCTTCCCTTTCGCTCCAGCCGCACGTTCCTTCACGACAGAGCGGGAGCCAGAGCCGCCGTTTTCGTGCTGCGCGCCACCCCACATTTTTAATTTTTCCTTATCTTCCAGCTGCCACCGCTGCTCCATGTAGGTCAATAAAGAGGGCACGCATTCCCCTCTCTTTCAGCACGCAGTGACACAAAAAGAGACTGTCCAACAAAACTAAGACACAGTGACACACACACACGCACGCACACGCACACACTCGGTCCAGCGGCGACAGCCATGCTCAGGATTTATTGGCACTAACGCTGGAGATAGAGTTGGTCGTGTTCCTGTCCTTTTCAGGATACACTCAAAATACCAGACACAACTTTCAGCTTCGGAAAAAAGAAAAAAAATGTAAAAAAAAAAAAAGAGTCAAAGTATCAGCTGCTCCCTCCTCAAACAGCTGAACAAGAACTGTGCCGCCACCCAACTAAATCCCGGAGAAAAGCTCGGCCAAAGCCCTCCCCTAGTAAACTTAAACCCGGCTCACACACACACACACACACACACACACATACACATACACACGCACGCCATCTCCCTGCAGAGATTACTAAAACTCTTTGCGATCGGGACCGGGGCGACGGAGGGGGTCCGGGGTCCGTCACGGCAAGCAAAGTGCTTTGCCCCCCTCTCCTCAGATGATCCCCCCCCCCCCCCGCCCCGCCCCCTCCCCTCTCACTCTTCATCACTCTCTTGCCGTCCCTCCCCTCCATGCCCCCCCCCCCCCCCCCCCCCCCCCCGCGCCTCCCCGCCTTGCCCTGCCTCCTTTCTTTCCTCCCATTTGATCTCCTCACCGTTCATTAGAAGCCGGGGGGGGAAAAAAACGTGCGTTAATTGTTGGGATAAAGAGCGAGAGTGAAGGAGACGCATGGATCAAAGGGAGCCTCGGCTTCATATTTTGGATCACAGACAGGCCGCTGTGTTCTCTTAATTAAACGCGCCGGCTCCGCGTAGCCGACGCTCATGTGAGTAAATGTTGCGCGCCGCGCCGGCTGATTTACCGCTCCCCGCACGCTGCACAAACACGCTCAACGACGTGCTTGTAAACTCCCGACAGAGGCTTTGTTTCGCCGTTACATTTTGAGGCTTTTATGTCGACGTCGACACAACTCAACGCGTTCTAATCAGAACTTATAGGTCGCGGGGATTAAGTTTGAAGCCGTAACTGTTACGGTCCAATAGTTGGCGATGATGGCGATAAGTCAGCGCGCATCGGTCAGCTATCGTCCAATTTGTGCATGCAAAGTTTACTCAAACGGGACGACAAGTTGAGGGAGGAAATGGAAAGAAAAACCGAAACACGAGGCCGTGCTCGTCTGTGTAGTTCTGCAAACAGACGACAGGAGGCTGAGGACGAGGGGAAAAAGAGTTGCAGATGGCTGCGAGATGCAGACAATATGGTCCGTCTGTTCCGCAGCAAAGTTCGGTTTCATAGCACGACAGTGTCGAGGCGTACGAGAAAAAAAGAGAAGCAGAGGAATAAACAACGAGACGGCTTGACGTGCAGTCCAGCCCTGGGAGCGCTGGCAGGCCGGCGGCACGTCCGGGAGCCGGGTCATAATTAATCCGCCGCCGTGACCCTCCGCAAAGTGCACGTCAAACGGAAACCAATACGACAGGAGCTCGATCCCAAGAGGAGTCAGCGGCGCTTATTTCGGAGGGGGGGGGTGCTTAAACTTGAGCAACCTCAAGGGAAACTTATCGACAGGCGGCAATGACACCTGGTCGGAGCGGCCGGCCCGGGCCGCTCGGCAAACATCGCTCTCTTTGCCTCAAACACGAGCGCACAACGTCGGCCTGGCGCATTTGCATGGCCGCAGAGGGCTGGCCTCCTTCGCCTACCTTAAATGGAAGGGACTTCTCACTGCAGGGGCTGATGGGCAGAGACTGGAGGCTGCTGGCAGGACTCGTCTCCGCGCTCTGAGAAAACAAAAGGAGAAGAGAAAGAAATGTGAGTGTGATAGCGCCATCGAGGAGGAGTTTGACACGTAGAGCACAATGCGTGCCGCCGGGGACAAAGTTATGTGTGAAGAATGGATTTCAAGCGGTAGGTCTCGCTTAATTGTAACGAGACTAAAGAATCCGAAGGTGTTATTAGCTTTTAATACAATTTGGGCGCTAAGCGATATTGGAAGAACGTGAGATGCTTGGCTATGAGAAAAATAACAAGGAGGCGTAATGGACCGGCTCTGTGAGGAACCAGTGTGTTAGTCCATTAGGCCTGGGCTCTACTTAAGCCGCAGCGCCCTGAACTTCAGTGTGGTAAGTGTGGTAATGATTCACAGAGTATCTGGAGGGCAGTGCATGCAGAGCTTCTTAATCTAGACCTGAAGTGCTTCTGGTTTACAAAAATGAAGGAATGTAATGGCACTGAGAAACTCTGGCCGTATTAATACAACTTTTAGTCTTCCAGCTGTGGAAGAAAACTTACAAGGCCACATATATTGTGGCCTTGATGCATATGTCTTTAGAGTTCAGGGAGCAGGGACAGCCTGTGAGAGCTACTAAGTCACATGCAGACAAATTTGTTAAAAAGAGCAGACGGGTGGGAAGGGGGGGGGTCTAAATGTCACCTGTGAGGCCTTATGACAGGACAGGACAGATGGGAAGGTGGGAGAAGATGAAGTCATGTCGGGCCTGCTAATAACGATGTAAAAACGCACGGTAGGGACATGACAGTAGACTACAGTGTCATGTTCCGCACATTTAATATTATAATAAGGCCTAGCTCAAACCATCTGCTCCTCTCACGCAGGCTCCTGCTGGAGACGGCCGTCCTGGGCGATGGAGAGGCCTCTAAAATGTGCTTTATAGGCTGAAATCCTGATTGTTTGTGTACATTTGGCCCTCAGTCAGGGCTGTGAAGGTAGCTCGGAGAAACAACAGAGCCCAGATCTTTGCACAGCATAAACTTGATGGTTTATTGGTTTGGCTGACCTTTTAAAAGAAGCATACCTTCCTATCAGAATTATAGGTGTACCGTGGCGTCAGGCCCTCAATGTGTCATCTGTGATCAATGCCGTTCCCTATGTAGAGAGACAGGCGCGCACACACTGACATCTAAACTCTCTCTCTCTCTCTCTCTTTCCCTCTAACACATTCTCTTTAAGGTCACCCCTGTCCCACAGGCCTGAACACACAACTGTCCCCACAATTAGATGTGGTTCAGTAAAAAGTCTTCCAGATTCGAGAGTGGGGAGGGAGGCGGGGGGTGGGGGGAGCCTCGGAGCTCTGGATTTAATGACTTGCACCAGCCAGAAGCTAAATGTCTAAAGATGATGAATGGCCCTCGAAAGGAAAGCAGGTTTTGTAGTTTTATCCACCCCTTTAATCACATTCACACATCAGTTAAATCAAGGAATGGAAACCTTCAAATAACTCAAGGTGCATTCATGCCCACTCCCTCTCTGTCTCGCTGACATTTGGCTTTTTATCAGTAGGCAGCACCATTAGCAACATACTGTCAGTTTAGTGAGTCCTTCGGTAAACACGGGCTGATTGCTTTGAATGTTGAAATACCATCTCCGCTTTGGTTTTTTTTTTCCTTCTGGAATCATCTTTTTTTTCTTGTCCAGAACCCGACACACAATCTCGACACACAATGTTCTCACGGACACAGACGTTATCACCTACTGGCTCGACATGCCTGTATGAGCACTTGGGATTGTTTTTCCGATTCGTTTTTTTCTGTTTTTCGTTGTTTTTTTCCAGCTCCCGACAGCGCGGAGATACCGTGCAAAAAGCGAAGATCGCGCGGACAGATTTCTGGGGGAGCGAGCGAAAGGAGAGAGCGAGAGCGAAAAAATTTGGACTTGCAAAGGCACCGAATTAAGTGGTCGGAGCTCACTGAAACATTTATTCATGCCGATGGGCGGCGCGTATCAGGCCGCTTCAAAGCGTCACGACTGCAAAAAGGCTGCGGCGGCTGCGAGCGTGCCGCGCCATCGCGTTGCCTGGTCGCAGTCACACGCACCATCACAGGCCCCGCGCTCAGCCCCACAAGCCGCTCTGCCGCCACAAGCCGAGAAGCTGCCCGGAGGGTGGGAGACTCACTGGGACGGACAGGAGGGGCTGCACGGGCACGCGCTAACTGGGGCCTGGTGCTGCCTCTGCCTCTGCCTCTGCGTATGTGTGTGTGTGTGTGTGTGTGTGTGTGTGTGTGTGTGTGTGTGTGTGTGTGTGTGTGTGTGCGTGTGTGTGTGTGTGTGTGTGCGTGTTACACGAGAGTGCCACGGACTCGGAGGGCACTCCGTACAAAGTGGGGCAGGATCGTGCCCCTGATGCTGACAAATGGAGATCGTTGTGCCGGGCTAACGTGAAGGCGCGCGTTCCGGAGACGCGGGGGCCGCCGGGATGAGCGGGCGCACGAGGGGAGCGAATGGAAGACGGATGGACAGTCTCCGCAGCTCATTTGCCGGAGCCGCCGCACGCCGAGCGCGGGAAATGATAAGGCGCGGCCGAGGATCGGGCCCGTTGATCACGCTTGTCACACTCAGCGCTACGCGTGCTGCTTTTCTGGGGCGCCCTGACGTCAGGTGGTGGCGAGGTGGGACGCTTGGACGCGTCCAAGTTAGCAGACTTAAAAGGCGAAGATGACACGGGGCGTGGCCTGCATCTCAACCTGTAGCTACCCCCAGCCTGACCTTTTCACAGAGTCCGAGGGTCTGGTGCGTTGCCACATTTCCCTCTGATCTCCGACTCTCAAACTTCCCGATAACTTTTATGCTACGTCAGCTGCACCGGACGTCTTCATCCCTGGCGAATATCACGGCGCCTGATACATAAATTTAGGGACAAAAACGTTGTCTTCAGGTTGGTTTCTCAGTTGGCAACAACAGCAGTTCAATAAACAAGTCTGGTTGCTCAGTGTAGCTTAGAGCATAACAAATGAGTTCAGTTATGTAAGCCGGCTACTTATCACGGCCGAAACGGATCCTGACACTTTATCGACTAGTGTTATTGTATTTGTGAATAGCCTGATGTTCAAGACGACTTGTTCCTGTTGTATTTTGCCTCCTCGCTCGTTCTGGGGAAACAGCCGCGACGTGCCGTTTGACATATAAAACCGACCAGGGCTGTGATTGACATTTAAGGGAGGAGAGGACAAGTTAGGGGCTATAAAGTTAAGGTAAACAAAAGAAAAGAGCAGAAGATTTGGGCTCAATACCAGAAGGTCAAGCAAATAATATGCAAAGCATCCAGACATGCCAAGTCACCTTCCCCTACGCTGCAGAATGGATTACATCCACTGATGGAAGGTAACAGAATTTGCAAGTTAATGACACAACAGAGCAAGCAAAGAGGGCAACGTATCTCCTCTTTCATATTCATGTTCCACTGCTGTGTACTCTCTCTCTCTCTCTCTCTGTCTCTCTCTCTCACTCCCTTTCGTCTCCCCATCACCACTCTAGTTTATGTCTCTTTCCGCTAATTATCATTTTATCATCTTCATGTTTCATGTCTCTCTCACACTGGTCCTGGGAGGAGAAAAACAGAGAAATGAACAGTGAAGAGAAAGGTTGAAAGCCATACATATCCCTCTGTGGGCGGTAATTCGCAGCTAGCTTTGATCTTAGTTTAGAAGTACTAATGGTGGGGTGTTAGGGAAGGTCTAGTCACCCTTTTATATGTCTGCTTGTGTATTTGTGTTTGCTAGCGTGGGTCTGGATAATATTGCTGCTTTCGGTCAGTCACCCATGTAGATTACAAGGAGGTGGCAGGCGGACGCCGCTAATGGATGTTCTTTCAGCTCAACTTCCTGAGCTTATGGTATTACTGACATCCCTCTTTGCTATGTACATGTGCCACAAACTTCAAAAATAAAAGAACAGCAAAAAAAAAGGGGCATGAGAGAGAGAGCGAGTCCACACATATTCATTTAAAAACTAAACTTGGACAATCGTTAACACCATCCATTCTCATTCACTATCCTACCCACTTTGTACCAGAACCGTGTCACAGCGTCAGACATTTGCTCTCACACTCACGTTCACACTCCAGGCTAAAGTAGTCCAAATCCAACTATTTTGCCCATTTGTGACCCATATCAGACTGTTTTTTGAATAGCACAGATTTGATTCTTTCGCATCCGCCTTAGACCACTTTCATACGAGGTGCATAACTGCGTATGAATCCATAGCTTTTCAAAGCGACCTCGGCCCGTGCCGCGCCTCCCCAGGGAGCCAATATCGGACGTAAACAACGGATGAAAGGAGCCATTCTCTTAATCTTCCTCCCTTCATCGCTCCATCATAACTCTATCTGCTCTGCTCAGTGCCGGTGTGATATATTACCGGAGTTAATCTCCGCTACCTACAGCATGGCGAGGTGTCAGCGCTGGGTAATTATTGCGGCTAATCACTCTTAAACCGAGTGGATGTAATTTCACTCCATTCCAGACTATCACACTGCGATGGCCTCATAGCCCGGGGTGAAACTTTGGCTGTGAGCAAGCCGAGGCATTTAAAGAGCAGCCTCGTACAGGAGGATTAACGTGTTGACTGGGAGCGCGTGCGTTTAGAGAATATGACGGCAAAAGCTTAAAAGTAATAATAATTCTTTTTTTTTAAAGCCTCCCGAGGTTCCTGCCTCCAAATCAAGAATCTGATTAGATTAACAAAGCGAACTGATTACGCAGACCTTTTAAAGAGGCAGAAAAGCTTCAGAACTTCTGAGACTGATTTCATGGAGTTGAAGTCGATTGGGGAATGCGTCGTTGATGGCGCCGCACTGTTGTGGCTCAGAATGCCTCGTGTTGTTTCCCCAAAACTTCACCCTCACATCACAAACAATGTGAGGCATGTAAAGACCTGATGGCGGGAGGCTCGGTCGGTGTGGTAGGAAAAGGAACAGCGCTGAGCCGCAGCTTCCAGCGCAGTCATTTCTGCGCTCTGTGACAGCCGAATGCATTAGTGGCCACTTAACGGGACAGTGTCCTGGGATGTATAATCTTCATCTCCCCAGTTAATGTCTCAATCTGAGCCTGAGCCCACGCTCGGAAGTGCGTCTCGTCTGTGTGTGTGTGTGTGTGTCTGCGCATCCCACCTCCTGCAACGTCCTCCTCAGCCTCAATAGCAGCGTTTTCACAGCCGTGCAGTCCTGCTGCATCAGTCTGAGGGGCAGCGTTTCCAGCCCCGGAGGTAAAGGCTCGTCTTCCTTCCCCAAACCCAGCCCCGAGCTCCAGTCGGCGGGCAGCAGGCTGGTGGGACGGCTGGGCTCCCTGGAGGGGCGGCGGGAGAGGCAAAGGGGAAGGTGAGAAATGGAGAGATTTTCAGGTTAGTGCGAGTCAGTGTGAAAATCATTGGCCTGTCTTGGCTGCCCCCCCCACCCCACCCCCCCCCCCCCCCCCACCCCACCCCACCCCCCCCCCCGTTCTCCTCAGGCAGCCATCGGGAGGCCTTGACAGGCTCTCGGGCTTTGATCATTACTGAGAGCGTAGATGACAAATTGTAATATCGAGATTTCCACACCTTGGAAATATCCCGTAGTTCACAGAATCAGGTCTAGTACCGCGTGTTTGCCTTTCTGTCTGGAGTTTGCATGTTCTCCTCAAGTTCACATACAAACATAGGCTCACCTGTCCAAAACAATTAAGAGTTGGAGACTCTCTAGTTCGCCCGTAGGCGTTAATGTGACAGTGAATGGAGTGGTGACCCCACCAGCAAGTGACTCCATTACGGAACAAAGTAGTAGGTGAGATAAGGGGTTAGCATACAGAACAAGTATTTATGCGCAGCAAACCATACCTTTTCCTCAAGGCTGGAGATAAAAAAGCGAGAGAGAGAGCGAGAGAGAGAGAGAGAGAGAGAGAGAGGGAGAGGCGTGAGGTTAGCCGGAGTAACAGAGGTCGAGCGGAGAGCAAGACCTGTGTGATTCAGAGGGCGTATGATTCCTCCGCGGGCGCCCCCCCCGGGGCCCCTCCGCTTTAATGAGCGCTCCCTCCGACGATGAGTCCAGTTTTAGGGTGATTTAAAAAGCGACGACGCCGGGCTACGACGCGCTCCCGTCCGAAACACTATCAGTGTGTTTGTTTATTTGGGATGATGGGATTTCTCGATATGTTACGACACAGCAGAGCCAGGACTGCGAGACACCTCTCAGCGTTTGAGAGCAGACAAATGAACTGAAAGTCACAAGTCGGGAGGATTGTTACTAACGAGCCTCCACACACACACACACACACACACACACACACACACACACACACACACACACACACACACACACACACACACACACACACACACACACACACACACACACACACACACACACACGCCAGTGACTGGGTGGCGGCTGTGAAGTCGGACCCAAACAACACAAACAACAAGGGGGTGGGTGGGGGCGGGTGGGGGGGGGTGGACCACAGCCCTCTGTTAATTAATGGTCCCATTTGAGAACACAGTCCATTAAACAGCAAACGGGCCTCTGGAGCAGCATGACTTTGGTCCCTGGAGCAAGGCCCGCGGTCTCGGTGTCACCTTCAGCACCTATTTAGGACGCGCACTGGGAGGAACGCTCAAGCAGAGCCCGGGATGATCAATGTCACGCCAGTCCTCATCTTTCTCCGCCTCCCGGGCCGGTACAGCTGGGCCGAGGCGGCGCAAACACTGACCTTACCTATAAAAACTGTGTCTTCATCCTCGTTCCACGCTCGGGCCTCACTTTACTTATTCTCCAAGTTTGAGAGTTAAAGTTTGGCCCGAAGCGCATTTTCTATTCAGTTTATGATGCAAGAACACTTCATAATCCAACAGACACTTAAGCAGTCAGAAACAACGATCAGCCTCTCCTTGATTCGTAGTTTCAAATGAATTATGACCAAATTAGGCTGCCGGTCGACTTCATCTGGTCCCTGCTGTACACAAGACGTAAAATAGACGAGGAAAAGGGAAAAACAACATCTCAATTTATTGCACTTTGCGCCGTTACCAATGTCAGATGCGGCCTATAAATTCACTATTCGACGATGGCCTCAGGTTAATGGTTGTTTCCAAGCAGACCTCACCTGCTCGCCACGCAATAATAATTACACCGAACACCGAGGTTAAACACAGGTCTACGGCCGAGGATTACGAGTAAAGTAGTGCGACCGTGGCAAAAGGGAAGAGGCGCACGGTTGGGAGGAGATTTAGGAGGAAGCAGTGGGTTCATATAAAGGCAACCTCCCCACCGGGTTGTGTGAAGGCTGAGAGATATACTGTTAATATATTGTCCCCCGATAGCGTGACGACTTCTTGGCCCAGGCAGAGGTTTGATTTTTCTTTTCTCAAAACTGCAGATGCAAAAAAAAAAAAAAGAGAGAAAAGAGAAAAAAATGCCTGTTGAATCTTCAGCTCCAAGGCCAGAGGACTCAGAGTGGGCAAAACACGAACAAAGAAGAAAAATCTGTCTCCTCTCAAACAGCAGCTGTTTCTTTTCCAGTCGCGATGCGTTCCTACATCCCAGATCGCCTCGCACAGACACCGTTAACGTGAATCCTCATTATCAACGCAGACACGGTCACAGAGCTGCAGACGTAACACAGCAGCTCGTAATGAGCGCTGATTTCACACGTGGACACGTGCGAGCGCAGCCATGCATGTGTTAGCCACGTTACCATGATCTGTTAACCTACAGTAATCAGGGTTCTCGCTCTTTTCTTGAAATCATTTTCCAAGACTTGTTCAGTATGACAGACAACTACAACATCCGATCCACCCCCCTCCGACTGATCCTGGCATTTGTATATGTGCCCACATTACTTTAATGTTGATTTGGTTCAAGAGATTTGCCGTCTATGGCTGCAAGTCATCCAGGGAGTAATGCCTCGTACGCCCAGAAAATAATGACGTTTACAGACCACGCATGAGCAAACTGTCTGAACCATCGGTGTCTAATGAGAGGGTGAGAGGAGACATCGTTTTTTCCAGGACATTCTCCTCTCCCGTTTTCAATGTGTTTTCCAGGACTGCGAAATTGGGCCATGAATATTTCAGGGTTTCCGGGACGTGCGGGAACCCTGATCCCGCTACTTCAGGTGCAAGCTGTCAAAGCAGCTGCCAACCGGGGACCGGGGAAAACACAGAGGCCGAACAACACATTCATCAATTATGTTTTAAAACTGCAGCGTTAACATTTCGCCGCCAAGTTGTGATATTTTGATAGAAGTGCATGGGGGGAGGGAGGGGGGTGGGGCTCGGGTATCTCACCTCCCTCATGACATTTTCAAAAGGTGAGCTGAGAAATACCAGCCCGGCGTCTGGAAAAAGAAGAAAAAACCACACAGACAACCCGCAAGTTCACAGTCTGGATATGGAGAAAAGGAGAAAGAGGGAGGGGGAGCGAGGCGAGACGCGGGGACCTCTTCATCACGGAGGGAGCGCGTTCACGTTGACTGATAGCCGTTTAAGAGGGGGAGGAGGCAGGAAATTAAGACGCCTTTTGTCCCATTCTCCCAGAAAAATCACCCAGTCGACGGCGGCGGCGGCGGCGGCGGGCAGCCTTAAGTCGGGCGGCAATTTCACCGGGAGAAAGAGAAAAAAAAGAAGAAAAGAAGAAGAAGAAGAAGAAAAAAGAAACGCTCCTCGAGCGGCACAAGACCGTTTCTGTCAAAATATCGGTCAAAATAAGCCACTCCAAAGCCTCCTCAACCGGAGAAGGTCGGACTGAATTGCGCCGGGGGTTTCTCCCTCTTTGTTCGTCCCGCTCTGCCCCCCCCCCCCCCCCCCCCCCCCCCTCCCCCCCCCACACACACACACACACACACACACACACACACCTGACGTTCTATTCACCCGACCCAAATCCTCCTCTCTTTACTTCTCTTTGTTCACCTGGGCCCTCTCCTCCTCGCCGCCACACCCCCCCCCCCCCCCCCCCCCCCCCCCCCACCCTCGCCCCCTTTGTCTGATTCATCCCCCTCCTCTATCACCTCGACAAGCACTACACCGAACCCGTGCTCTATCAAAGCCTGGGTGGGGGGGTTCTGCTTAGCGCCTCAGACAAATGTCGATGAGGCCCGCCGTCTTTTGAGGAGGGCTGAGCTGCGCCCGTCAGGCGGGCGGCTGCGGGTGCCCCCCCCCCCCCCCCCCCTGCTCTTAAACTGCGCCCTTTCAAGTTCTCCGTCTCCAGCGCGGCGTCTCGGGTCGGGGTAAACTTTCTCCGTTCCTCTTCTCCGCTGCTACGGCGCCGCCATCTCCGCAGCGATCAATCAGCCGCTCGCGCTCTCTGACAGCTCGTGTCAAGTGGCGCAGTGGTAAGCGCCGCAGCAAAAGGGGTTTGCTTTTTCTTTTTGTTTTCATTTTGTCTTTTTTTTTGGTTTGTTTGTTTGTCTGTCTGCGTCTGCGTGCCTGACACTCTTGCCCTTTCGGCAGCTTTCACCGCGGTTTTGGCTCTTTGTTTCTTCTCCGCTTCATCTCGAACCCACGGCGTGACGGGAAAATGAGTGGGAGAGAGGTTCAAACAGCACTCGCCCGCCCTGAAACGATGATCGAGACGTGCCCGGGTCCTGCAACGTGTACCGTTCCAGGAGACCCGAGGTGGAGCATCCAGACTCAGAATCAAGCGGTTGTAACACCTAGTTGTACAGCTTCAAGGGATTTGCATGTGGTTAATGCAAAAATGTACGAAATAGCCAAATGTAGGCGTTATGCAAATGTGCATGAGGGGCATCCAGCAGTCAACGATGATGTCAGATTATACACAACGACTAATGTTGCGCAACACCTGTGAGTTACTTACCGGAGCCATTGAGGGGAGCAAATGTGTTTTCCAATTGGCAAAAAATGCGTCACTAAAAGCTGAACAGTGATTTGCATGCCATGCATTGATATATGCTAATAAAGCAATAAAGAACATCGACATAAATCTGCAACTGAAATCTAATTTATGGCATCGCAATAGTGACTGCCGGTGATACAGAGAGTAGCTGCTGAAAAGTAAAGGGGTGAAAAAAAGACAGTGGGAATGAAAACCTCAGACTTTGACCTGAAGAGTCACATAGAAATCTACAAAATCTACGACCGCATGCCAAATATTCCCTCTTCTACTGCATATTGAATATCTTGACATGAACTGGATGTAAATCTTATGTTCTCGGGCCTGACAAACCTCACCTCGTTTCGGCAGAATAATGTGAACCAAAATAGAAGACAGACTGAACAAACCATCCAGGTTTCACTGGTGAAGAGCGAGACCTAAAATGGAGTGACTGTTTCAATGACGAGAGCAAAGAGTCAGTGTGTGTCACCTGTGTTTCCATGCACGCGTGTGCGGTTTGAAGGAGCATGTCAGAGTATATATTTTTAACTGCAGTCACGGACGAGCCGAAGCCATTTTTTTCTTTTCCATTCAGACCCGAATTCTCATCTGCAGGTAATTACACACGCGCGAACCACAGCTGGATGTGCACGGCACAGTCTTAGACAAGTCTGTTCAGTGATGATAGATGCTATGGAGGCAGGGAGGCCGTTCCTCTGCTCAGGGTCATCTGTCTTTTCACTGTCATGAGCCGATAGACACGCTCACCCCATCTCTCTCTCTCCCTCTCTCTCTCTCTCTCTCTCTCTTTATTTATCTTTTTACATTGTGTGCGTTGTCTCTCTCTCATGCGAAGAACACACACGCCTACGCGGGGCCTCTGAGCAGGTCACACGTATGTGCGGGCAGAGAATAGGACTCAATGGGAAGATTAGACAGAGGTGCTCATTTGATTGCGCGTCGGTGTAGGAATTACTCCAGCCAGTGGCTGAAACTGGTACTGCCAGGTCATGTCAGTCTGGATACATCCCCTTCAAATAAATCCGATATTTCCAATTTTTTTTTTCTTAACATCCTTTTTCAGAGCCTCTGATGGTAACGGTAAACAGGGAAGACAGGTGAAAAATGCCTCCTTGCTTGTCTCCTCATCCTGTCTGATTTTTCTCAATTCCTCTTCGTCTTTCCTCTCCCCATCTCTCCCCTGTTCGTCTCTTTTGATCACATTTTCTTATTCTCTTGTTTACATCGTCTCCCCCCCCCCCCCCGTCCCACCCCCCCCCCCCCCGTTTTGCTCTCTCTTTTCAATCGGCGTTTTTTCTTTCCCCCCTCCGTTGTCTTCCTCTCTCCCTCTCTCTCTCGGTCCTCCCCATCCTTTCTGACTCGCCCGCTCCTCTCAGAAGCCATTTCTCAACGGCGGGGTTAGAAGTGATCCATTTCACCAACCTGAAAAAGCCAATTATCTGCCTTTTTATGGCTTTCATTATTTTACCACTCACGGTGTTTTATTACCGGGCCATTGGCTCCCAGCGCCGACACACACCTGCACGACTGGCCCGTACGTACAACCCAACCCCCCCCCCCCCCCCCCCCCCCCAAAAAAAAACAAAAGAAAAGCAATAAACAATGCGAGAGTGCGCGCTCCTATACGCGCGGCCATATGTCTGGGTTTATATTATGTTAAGTTACTGTGGAAAGTAACCGAGATGGAAGCGCGTTATCTTTAGAGAGGGGGCGGGCGGCGTCTTCGTCACTCAGCGACATAAAGACTGCATTGTCTGCTGAATGGGGACATATCATGGAGCGCTTTAACGCCGGGACAAACAGCAGGCAGTCCCCCCCCCCCCCCCCGCGTCCATGTTTCAACCGCGTGACACGGCGTCTATGGGAGAGCGACCGCCCTCGTTTGTCACTCCGTCTTTCTCCGTCCGACAGACACAGTGTGCTCATCTTTATTCAGCACCTGGGGCGACGGATGTTTAATGCCGCCATTAAACTCATCTCCGACATAAAGTGCATCTGTGACTAAAGAGTGAGCACAAGCCGAGCTCCAGGCAGTGAATCTAATGGCGAATTCAGGTCTTCCCGACGACAGAACGGGAGAGAGCATAAAACAAATGTAATATGGCGGCGGTAACTTTGTGATTAACCTAATAGTCCTTTCTGCTTTCCTTTGCTCTCTGCATTCTCCATCTCCCGCCCACCCGCCCGCCCCCCACTGTTTGGAAAGACACCAGTCCTGCTTACCTCACGCTTTATTTCACGTCCACCTTCTGGGACCACCGTCGTCTCGACAGCTGTGAATATCATCATTCAAGAAAATAAATGATGAGAGCCGCCATGTTAAGATTCTTGTAGGGGAGAGCAACCTGGGGGAGTTATCAGAGCAAACTAATTACTATCGAAACTTCTTGTTGCTCTGGGAGGTCTCCTTCATTTCGGTCCCATGTGTCACATTACAATTTCCTATTTCAGAGAACATCTCCACGAGCTACATAGCCCAGGACTTCACGCTCCGCCAAAGCCTCAAAGCGCTACTCCACTAAAGTGGAGCATTCTCACTTTTTAAGCACAAAATTTGCTGCTATCAGTCCACTATCAAAAGCGACTGACCCAGAAAATCCGAAGGCCGTACTCTTTTGAGTTAATATTGTCCCACAAACTCTGCAGAAAGTGCAGTTTAAAAGCAACTCTGCACCCCCCCATCCCCTCCGATAATGAGAAAAGCCTAGATGCCAAAGGTGACAACGGATCACAAAAGCACCCACTTGGATGACTGAGGCTGAACTGTTTTGTTATGAGCTCTCAAATCAACAAAAGCGTGTTAAAAATGCAAATTCCTCGCCCTGAGGGGAAATCCCTGTTAGGAGTGCACACTAAGGCTCATCTCTTCTATTCATTACCAAAGGATATTATCATTTTATCCTACACGGATCCTATCCCTAGAATTTCAATGGCCTCCTAATGCGAGGTCGGGCTTGTGTTTATCTGGGGAAACTCTGGCCTCATTATAGCTCACCTGACCCCCCGGAGTGCAAAGCCGGGCCACCGCTTGATAATGCCTTCCCGGGCGGCCGTCTGCGCCTCTGTGGTGAGCGGATCAGACTACGTTGTCGATCCCATCGCTGCAGTGCGAGACGCTAATGTAACGATGGCCGCAGACACCGCACGCTTGGGCAGCGAGCACACGTGCACGTTCCCCACAGCGTCTGGGATGTGCCATCGGAACAGAAAGTCTTGTCTCTCCGTCTCGTCTTATTCCCTCCCGCCACCGTCCGGGCTGCGTGATTTCCTCTCAGAGGGCCAAATATTTCGTTCCGAGATGAGCCACGACTCTGATTTGTGGTTATTTTGCCGAGACGAGCCGCGCCGAACAAAAGCGCTGGACCGCAGAGAGGTGCGCATGATTTACACGACGCGACCAGGGTCAGATCTGTGTCTGTGATCTGACGGGCACCCTTTAAAAGCCCGCTGACAGCCATCACCAACATGTATGCCAACATCCACTTACTAAGTCGCCATCTTTTAGCCCCCATGTTTTGTTTTTTTTTTTCCAGGGTTTTGTGCACGCAAACACAATTTCCGGTTGGTAATCACCTGCGTGCGCTGCGATTCTGATTAAGTGTGATGGAAGCGTGCCAAGGTACCGGGAATAAGCTTCCTTAATCCAGGATATTAAAGGCTCGTGTGCTCCTCGTCGGGCGGTTTCCTAGGCGATATTAAAATGTATTTACGTACACGGAGGGACGCTTGCTTAGCGGGACGCCACCATGCAAATGAGCGGCTAATTCAGAACGAGACGCTGGCCCCTAATTAGGCATTACAGAGGGGCACAATGACAGCCACTGCTATATTGTTTCGACCGCGCGCTCTGGCTGCGCTCTCTCAAAACGTGAAGCGCTAGAGTTAAGCACGCTGTGAAAACAGCCCCTGCCATCGTTCAGAAATACGCCTACAGCGCATCTAAAGCCCGGTAATTAACACGCCACGTCCCCTTTTGTTCGATCCGCGCGCACACGGCACGAACGGAAACGTTGAGGTCTCCAGCCCAAGGAGTGCTTGAAGTGCATCCGTCCGACCGGCACGTCTGTCTCGCCCCGCTCCCGGCTCCAGCGTCGAGGCCTTTGCCAGACAGTGCACGGTCAGCGAGCACGGGCTGCGGTCTTTGGTCTCTGAACCGGCAAAATGGTATCAGACCTGGCAACATCCTCGCGATGACAGGACGAGGATTCTGTTCACACTCACTGCACCCAGCTGCCGCTCGCCAAGACACAGTAACGAGACGCGGCTACAGCTTAACACGGACACGAGGCACAGTTTTCACGGGGAAACGGGGGGGGAAAGTCGAGCATGCTTTTTCGTTTCGTCGCTGGGGTGTGTTGGAAAAGGCAACAAAACGAGCTGCTGCACATTTTAGGGCACTCTGGGCACTGAAATATCAACATGATCAGCGTGGATCGCTAGAAAGAGAGCGCCCCTGCCTTTGTCATACAGGCATCCTCCATAAGACGCTCACATTCTAAGTTCAGGGGAAAACAAAATAGTCTCTTCACAAAAGATCTAACGCTGAGAGCGCCCCTATTCCTGGAAGAGGCGTCTTGGCAGAACACAATGAAAGAAAATGTTTTTTTAAGTTATGAAAAGCAGCGGAAGGACTCGTTCATGGCCAGCCCGATGTTTTTGTCAATTCACTGCAATTCAGAACAACCAGTTTTCACTCCGAGAGAAAGCGGGAAAAAAAGGAAAGGACGCTAATTAGTCTCCCAGCGTTACACAGCTCTCACACACACACACACACACACACACACACACACACACAGCACAAATCTATGATGTACATACCAGAAAAAAACAAAAACACAGCCCCAAACACAACAGACTAAGATCCTGTTTTTCCATCGCGTGTTGGGCAAACACATTTGGCATGATTGTGCAGCGGCGGAGTGAACGGAGAGGGACAGGAACCCACTCCCAGCGTGTGAGGATCCTGCTGCAGTGCATTTTATCTGTCCCCAGCTCCACTCCCAGGCCCGGCTCACATTCTTTACGCTCGTCTATTTTTATAAATGTGCATGTGTGCGTGTCACTGAACGTCTGTAAGTATATGGCTTACTGTAGAAATAGCGTGTGTGTGTGTGTATGTGTGTGTGTGTGTGCGTGTGAGTTATTTCTGCTGACTGTATTAAGTCAGGTGGGATTAGAGAACAACTTGGTCGATGTGCTTTATGAATCACATTAACATTAAACAAATTTGTTCCTCTGTTTATGTGTGTGCGTGCGCGAGTAAATTCTATATAATCACAGATTACGAGTCTCTGTGGGAGACGGCCGGGCCGCCTGAGAATACGCGGCTGCCTGCTATAAGAGCTCGAGTGGAGCAGGAGGAGGAGGAGGAGCAGGAGGAGGAGGAGGAGGAGGAGGAGGAGGAGGAGGAGGAGGAGGAGGGCGTCTCTGTGAATGGCGGGGGGGCTTCTCGACACTTCACTCTGGCCGCTAACAGACCGGAGGATGTGACGAGTGCGAGGCGAGGGCGCGGGTCTCTCTTCCATCCCACTCCGAGTCGCGTCACCTTGAACTAGCGGCGACTTCTTCCCGCTCTCAGCAGCTTCCTCTTCCCTCGCGTCCGACCTGAGGCGGAGATGAAAGCCCGCGCGGCCACAATGGACGATGGACTCCGGACGAGACGGGTCCGACTGCGACTGCATCAGTGACCCCGTTCAAAACGGCACCCGGGACGTCACTCGTAGTTTCGATTCAGCACACAAAAAAAGGAAAACACACATGTGGAGAAACATAGCTTGAGAAAGCGAAATCGTAACCCGGGTTTAACAAGTGGTGGTGGTGGGGAGAGAGCGGAGTCTGACACGGAGCCTTCGGGCGGCCCGCGGGCGCGGCCGGGGAGTTTTATCGGTGGGGATTGAGTTGTTTAAGAGCGTCTGCGGCGCGTCCGACAGGCAAGGACGCCTCCGGAGCGTCTGCGTGTCCCCTCCCCTCCTCAGACTCCCCCCGTCTTCAGCATGGCAGTCGGCGGAAAGAGGAGCAGAGCGGAGCAGGGAAGAGAGGAGGGCGAGCAGGCCCTCAACAGGCAGATTGCTGTCGCCATGGCAACAGGCAAGCCTACATCCCCGCTATCAAAATTTAATTTCCTCCGCGTCGTTCCCCATAAGGGAGACGAGGGAGGCGTCGGTCTTACTTACAGGGCGCCGAATCATCGAGGAAGTTATCTCGGGTCACTTTTTTTGTTGTTTCGTTTTCGCCTCTTCCCACAGAGCAGGTCTGAACTGAACTGTGCGTTTCTATTGTTGTTGTCTTAACAAAAAACACGCGCCCGAGAGGTTTTCTGAGCATTAAAACTAAATGCTCCTCGTTTAGCCGATTCCAAAAGCCCGGTGTGACTGCATCCGTTTAGTGTTTTTCGCCATTTTAATTACGTGAGGAAACAAAAAGCGCGAGCTCCGAGGAGGCGCCGCCTTAAAAGTTGATCAGAGTGCAATGCTCAGAGGCTCTTTGCTGAAACAAATCTCACACAATTTTGATTGATTGTGGGAATTCTAACAAAACAAAACAAAAAAACTAGAGAAAAAGTTAGTTATGCTTCAAAACCAAAGCCGAAGCCTTTGTAGCGGGTGTAAAGTTTTAAAGCCTCGAACCTCAAAGATCAAAGTGGTGCACGGCACACGGGTGCCACTGCTCGTTTTTGACCGACAACATGCCCGGCTCTCGTCTACTGTGTGCAGCCCACGTACAGTACACGTTCTGTGTCCCACTATGGAACCATATGTGGGCCTATGGGCATTTTGGCCCGGACAATGAGGTACGGTCAAGTGCGCTGCTATTTTAAGGGAGAACAAAGGGGCTGCGCCATCAACTAACAAGGGAGAAGCGGTCTAAAGGGTGCCAGTCGGATCTGAAGGTTCAAGGTTGATCCCGATCCCCAGAAACCGTCCTCAGTTCAAACGGGTAGAGGGTAAAGCTCTACATCTCTCTCTCTCTCTTCCTCTCTCTCTCTCTCCCGCACAACCATCCACAACTTCATGTGTCGCAGGCAGCTTTGATACTCCCATTATTAGCTCTTACAGAGCGATAAACACAGGGAATTAAACACTTGCCATCGATATCGTTCACATGTCATACATCAAAGAGGAGCTGCGTCCGTGTGTGTGTGCGTGCGTGTGTGTGTGTGTGTGTGTATTTAGCAGATGTTCTGTGCAGCCTGTCAGACAGCCTACAGTATCCTGCAGCTGATTCTCTCTCTGGACAGGCTGAGTGACTGACAGGTGTGTGTGTGTGTGTGTGTATGCACATGTGTGTGTGTGTGTGTGTGTGCGTGTGTGTGTGTGTGTTTGTGTGAACAGAAGGGAGCTTGCTTCGCCTCCAGCACATCAATGTCCCCTCGAGGGAATGTGCAACCTGAGACAAAGCGCGAGTGAAAGACAGTGAGAGAGGAAAGAGCAAGCCTTGGGCAAACAGGGAGCATTTTGCGCCCTCGCCCCCCCACCCACCCACACACACGCACACACCGCCCCCCCCCTCCCGCCCTCTTCCTCCTTGGCAATCTCGGCTTACTCACTCAGACTTTATACATTTTCCAGTAAAAATCTGTCTGCAAGAGTTGTGTAAGAGGAAATCAGCTCGGATGTTGAACCGACACAGTGGGAAATTAACCCCTGCCAGCAGCGAGGTGTTCACCGAGGGTCGGCGGTGGTGGTGGTGGTGTTGGGGGGGCTATGAAAGCCAGACCTGGCTGCATTATGCAACCTGCCCCCATAGCTCTTCCACAATTACAAAAAAAAACACCCCATCACAAAACGTGCCTCATCTCACGACGAAACACGACGTCTACCGAATTTGAATGAGTCGGAGAATTCGTCTCACTGTCTTTTGTCTGCATCTCCCCTCTCTCTCTCTCTCTCCCTGTCTCTCTCTCCCCCTCTCTTTCTCCCTCTTTCTCTCCCCTCTCTCTCTCTCTCTGTCTCTCTCTGTGGCGACTCCGTGGCTGCTCCCTCGCTGTGGAGAAGTTAACTGAGCAAACACTCCCCCCTAAGCCCTCCGTATCGCACGTCGCTGTCTGCCTGACAGTAGCGCGCTCGCTGCTACGCTGCGTGAGACGTCTGCACCCCCCCCCCCACCAGATTTCACTGAAGTTAAACGTTGGAGAGTTGAGCGCAGACCGCAGGGTTTCGGCGGCGTACAAAAGAGGAACTAATTGGGTCGTCAGTCAGGCGTGCCGCGATCCGGATGCGGATCTGAATCCACCGCGCGGCTCTTTAGTCGCAGCAGCTTTCCACGCGCTAAACTACGCCGAAAACTTGTCATTTAGCACGCCGCACGGTTTGGGCATTATGTACAGTGAGGATTAATTAGACGCTGTTGTAGCAATGGCGGGATGGTTTGTGCACGTGCATGGCCCCCTCCAGAACTTCGAGAGACCAGTGGCGAGGTCAGGCCGAAATGCTACAAGCTGTGAACCGTCTCGGACGGGTTGAAAAGGTCGACTCCCGACTCGCCTCACGCGCTGACACCGTCTAGACACGGGAAATGTCTCTCTATTCAGCGGAGACATTCGAGTGTGAGCGGCGTGATGAAGAGAGGAGCCAAGGCCAAATCCAGCGTCTCAATGGCGTAGTACAAATCCTTCAGCCTGCACTTCAAACCGCCGCCCACGCCGGTTGACCTGCGCTGTCTCTGCGAGCACGCAGCGGCCCGCTGTATTCACGGGGAGCGCGCGGGGAGACGCAGAGTTTGCTCCGCAGATGTGGGCAGAGAGGAGACGGACTCAGCCGGGGAGCAGAGGGAGGAGCGGCGCGGAGCGAAGCAATAATCGCCGGCTGGACCGTCAGACTCACCGCCGGGCCGCGCTGCAGGTGATCCGGCCCCTCTGCTGCACGCTGATTCAATAAAGCCAAATAAGCTCTCCGCTTATGTGTGTGTGTGTGTGTGTGTGTGTGTGTGTGTGTGTGTGTGTTTAGATGCGTTTGTTGAGCCAACGTGTTGCCAAGCGGGACCCATCCCGATCCCTCAGTGTTGAGAAATGGTGGAATCAGCGCGCACACACACACACACAGACAGAGACTCCGAGTGCTCGCTCTCAGCTGTCGGCTACTGCGAGACGGAGAACACAGGGACGGCTCGCATATTTATTCCAAAAGAGCTGCTTTTTTTTCCCCCCTCTGTTTATCTCCCCTCCATTTCCTTGCGCCGGAGCCTGGTCCCGTCTCCAGAGGAAGGGGAAGACATTAGAAATTGTCACGCATTTCCCGGGAACTTTCAGGATCAGCGATTAGCAGATTAGACAATAACCCCCCCCCCCCCACCTTTTCCCTCCGTTTCTCCAGTGGTAATGGAGCTGGGGAGTAACAGAGGGGGCCATATGACGATAATAATAATAATAATAATAACAATGTAATTATGGTGTACTGGATCGATAATTAATACCCCTGCTGCAAGGAGAGTTACTGCTTCGCTCTTTCTTGAGACGTTCATATCCAACCGCATTAGAATCCTGAATCCTGCGCTTTTTCCAGCTGATGGTGACTAGATGACTGTACACACACACACACACGTCATGCACATTAATCCTCTTCCTCTTCTTTGCTATTCTGCGGAACAACTCATCCCTCTCGCACGCAGTGACAGCACCGCCTCGACGTATCGACCATCAATGCAACATTTACCTCTGATTGCTTTCTTTTCCTGGGACGCGGTCGCCCGTCTGGTCCATGGGGGAGGGGAGCAGGTTGAGACAGGAGGCCAAGGATTGACTGGAGTCTTCTCTGGAGACTGTTCCCACACACGCACACACACACACACACACACATTCAGAAAATGTATCAAATTGATTTTCTAGTAACACTTGACACCCAAAATGCGTCTGAGCACACGGGCTGACCGCAAAATACGTTATTTCGCTCATGAAAAACGATGGCGCTCTGCATACGCTCCCTCTCCCAAAATGAAATTAGAGACATAAAAACACCAGTCATGCACAAAATAGCTCGTTAAAATTCAGTCGTGATAGGTTTGGGTAATGACAACAATATCAGATGCCTACGTTTTTGTTTTTTTTTGTCGTTTTTTTTTAATCGCACATTTTTCACAGCAGCCGCCAGGAGAAGCCTGGGATTCTGGCACTTCCTCGTGTCTCTCGGTGAAGGTCCCACAGCCTCCCAGCCTGCGCCTCGGCTGCGAGTGCCACAGGGCGCGAGTCACGGTTGCAGCGGGGGGAGCGCCGGGCCCCCAGGACCGACCCTGCCGGCCATAAATTGCGGCGAAACGGCTTGCTTTTTAATAAAGGCCTCAACAGGCCACCTGAGAGAGGTAAGAACAGGGAGAGCCGGGGAGAGTGTGTGCGGGGGGGGAGGGGGGGGGGGGGGGGGGGGCCTGGCTCGGGGGGCCTGGCACGGGGGCCTGTCCAGTTGTGCATCCCCTATGCATATCATTAGTCTTCATATGTAGTGGGGCGCGTGGCATATACAGTAGCATGTGCAGGTGTGTGTGCACTTAAATCTGCGCCTTTAATTTGTGTGTGTGTGTGTGTGTGTGTGTGTGCGTAGAGGAACCTTGCTCTTTCCGTCGCCGGCACAAAGTCTGAGTCCCCTGACTTTATGAGAACAATTCATCAAACCTTTAATTTCATGCTACAGTCTGCAAACCATTAGGTCTAATGACTAAGCATGCATGCTTCTCTGTTAGTGTGTGTATTAATGACGGCAACTCCTTCAGCTCTGCATCAGCCGCTGCTGTTAGAGAGGCTTTAAATCTGCGTGCATGAGAGTGTGTGCGTGCGTGTGTGCATGTGTGTGTGTGTGTGTGTGTTTGCGTGGGTGTCTGAGCAGTTCAAACCCATCCCTCCCTCCTCCTCCTCCTCCTCTCTCCTCTCTCCTACTCCCATAAGCGCAGGAAATTCAGTTTATGAGCGCCGAAGCTCGCGTTGTATTCTTCACCGGTGCTTCTGAGCCTTTTACTTCTTCTTGACTGCAGAGGTAATATAGCGGGAGCTCATCTGGGACTCCGACGTTGCCCGGAGATAAGGCGAATAAAAGCGCGTCCGTGTGCCGTTTGACTCCCGGACCTGTTGGAGGCAAAACTCGCGCACACGTGAAAGAGAGTGGAGCCGGAGGTCGAAGCAGCGGGGGCTATATTTAGAGTCGGACGCGCATCGCTATCTCTGTCTGTCAGATCGGCTCCAGGCGCGGAGGAAACGGGAGATGGCGATCACATGCGCTTGTGTTTTTGCATACGTTTTAAACACAATGGTTTACTTTTTGTAATGAACGACTGCAATGTAAACATTTCGCCTCAGCAGCTCGTATCCCAGGGGAAGCTGTTCTGCATGGAGTCTGCTCTCCTGTGTGTGCGTGTGTGTGTGCGCGTGCGTGCGTGTGTGGACTCTCTCTGCTCACTCTAAAAGCGTGAGAGCCAGACGGGCGCGTTTACCTACGCGCTGCGTTTCTTTGTACCTTGATGCATATTTAAACGTGCGACAGATGTTTAAGATGTTAAATATCCGCTCGGGAAACACAGCGAAAAGCAGACAACCGCGCGGCGTATTCATGCGTAGCGCTGTCTGGCGCACGTTTGCAACCCGAGCGTCAGGATCAACACGGGCGCGGGATGCGCGGGGCCCTGGAGTTTCGCCCGATCCTCACGGCCGTCTCATCATTCCGGCTCCTGCAAGGAATGATGGAAGAAAAAAACACAGTGCTCGAGAAATGCAATCAATCCTTCCCCTCCTCCACGCCCCGTCACATCTAAAGGGGCGGGTTCCTGCTTAGGCCGGGGCAGGTCCCCGAAAGATTGGGTTTCTCTGAGGACGCGCGCCTGTGTCCACGGCGCTCCGTCAGGCCGAGCGGCCTCCCGACGGAAGCGCGGGGCCGACGGCTGCCTCGCCTGGCACTCACAGCCGCGCAGAGCGATCGCTCCTCAACCACGAGGCATGTCGGAAGGAGTGTCACTGGGATGCCAAAACAACAGAGGAGATAAATTGCTCTAAACGAGGCGGCGGCGGCATCAAAGTTGTGCCACGTGCTGACGGAGCCAGGCGGAGAGCGCTGGCATCGAGTGTGTGTGCGTGTGTGTGTGTGTGTGTGTGTGTGTGTGAAGGTGATGGAGCCCGGACGGCTTAATGAGGGAAAATGAAAGAGTGAGGCAAAACAGAGAGCGAGAGAGAGCGAGAGAGAGAGAGAGAGAGAGAGAGAGAGAGAGAGAGAACAAAAAGAAAGGAGAGGATGTGAAAACAGAGGTATGGAAGATGAGAGGTAAACCCTGTGACAGGTTCTCCATTAATCGGAATGCAGAGTTTCAGAGAAATCTGCACTTCCTTCCAGAGGAATAACAACACATTTCTGGTAAAGTGAGCTAAAAACTTGGACCACGTATTCGACCCGGCCGCTGGTAGCGTCAAACTATTTGACCTCGTACTGCATCCGTGTGGGTCTCCAGTTTGTTTTTTCTTTTTGGAGAGACAGGAAATTGAATATCTCGGTCGTGTTGCTGGGAAGTGGTCGAGCGTGCTGAGGAGTTACCGTGTCGATGGCGCTGATCGTCGGACAGGTCCAGGTCCAGCATCAGGTCGTCCTCATCCAGCTCCGAGGAGCCCAGGTTGTTCAGGACATCCTGAGGAGAGAATAAACAGAGAAACCTCACTCCCAGGTCACTGAAGCGAGAACACGGCTTAATAATTCTCCGGTTTTTAATAACAGGCGTTTTTTCTGTCTGCGTTCCTTATGGAGACAAGATATTTGGGAAAATAAAGTCCAAACACCTAATTAACAGGCAGGTCTAACAGTAATGAGGAGCAGCTTCGTGAACACACTCTCCAATCAGCCCAGCACACCCGCAGAAATGAAGTCAGGAAACGACAAAATTAAGGAAACTTTTTTTTTTAAATTTTCATCTTAATTATTCAGGCAGCACGTAACATTCAGAAAACTCTCCCCACAAAAAGATTTTATCAGCGTTGCCAATGAGACCAACATTATTTCACTTATTAGGTCTGACATTAAGACGTCGTTGGGTCACTTAAGGCATTTCATTTTCCATCACTGCATCCAAGCTACACACTGCTGCTACTGCCTGTATATGCAGAGCATCTGGGGCAGTTTATTAGCTGTAGGTTGGTGTTGACATGTGGCTCCAAGAGGGAAAAAAAGACACTCAGCATTTCAGTCTCAATGTCCGTTTCAGTGAGAGTTTCACTCGTCCAAACTTTGACAAGCTATTGTCATGAGTCTCACCACTTGCTTTGGTGGGCTGTGCGAATGATTCGTCAGGCAACAGCCAGGATATCCGTACTTAAAAGAGAGGAAAGGAGCTCAAGGTGCTTCACAACAAAAACATTAGCTGCACCAAATCTGCATGTTAAAAAAAACAGATGCAGACTGAAAAACCGGGCCAGACGATCGATGCAAAACTGGGTGAAGAAGAAACCTCCTCTGACAATAACTGTAAAAAGCAATAAACAAGCGAAACAGAATAATAAGTATAAAAACAGAGGGGAGGTAAACATTACATCTAATAGTGCTGGCAAAATGTTTTTTAGTTGTTGATTATTGTTTTTTGGAGACTGTACAAACTGATCCAGTGAAAACGTTCAGTCTGCGGCTGGAAATGCAGCGTCCGTGGATCCTTCCTCGGCAGACGAGCAGCAGCTCTGGAATACACAGACCCAGAGGAGCGCTGGCCCGGGGCTGTTAATAGACATTTCCTTCCCGCTACCGTTGAGCCTCCGCTGCGCTGTTGACGCCAGAGGTGACGCCCAACCGCCGCCTTCCGCTCCTTCATTTCACACCCAGGATGGGCCGAGAGAGCCCCTCAAACATCTTAGCGTGTCTATGTCGAGACTTCTGAACAAATGTCAAGTTTGCTCAGCGAGAGGCAGGCAGGCAGGGAGGGAGGGAGGGAGACGGGGGGGGAGAGAGAGAGAGAGAGCCGAGCCAAACCGTGATGGATCTGCCAGAGGTGCTTGTTGTTTTATGAAACTTTCATGGCCACTGATCCCGACAAATGTACAGCGCCGGAGCTTGACACCCTTGAGTGGAGTGACTCAGAATCACCGGGAGCCAGCGCGAGGGGAGGTCCCTGCCGGAGGAAGACATCAGATCTCTATCGGGACGCACCTCCGCCCCGGGCCCCGGGGGGGACGTGGCGACGGGCCGGCACGGTTCAGTGGAGCGGAGCGTGCGCCTCCTAGTGGCCGGAGAGCTCGCCAGCAAGCCGTTTGCATAAAGACAACACGGCGAGGCGGAGGGTCTGGACGCGCCCACTCTGTGCACATCCCAACGCTGTGTCCTCTATTCTCGTCACACGCAACTAACCAAGACGGCTTTGAATTACGGCGCATCCTGAGCGGGATCACCGGGGGCCCAGCCCGGGGCCATTGTTGTGCGCTTTTGATAACGCGCCCTCCGATGAAATGAACACATCCGGCGTCGAGGTGTGCGAAGTGAAGACCCCGGACGATACACTGTGCTCCTACCGCACGTCAGGCACAGCGGGCCACGGTTATGAACGTTGGATTCACAGAGGACTCCACTGCGATGATCCCCGAGCCACACGCAGTAAATCCATCTGTTGACCCCCATACATTAAAGCCCGGGACGTCTCCGCACGGAGTGTGAACCAATAAGGCCACTGAGCAGCGTCAGACACCTAAAATAACACAAACAGAAGATGCGTTCCTGTGAAGCCCGTTAAGCGTGCGCTACGGCCTTCAAATGGAGGTTTAGCTGAACCCGGACGTCAGTGTCAGTCCAGCGGAGACACAACAACGACTGTGGCGCGTCATGAGATCCATGTCTTACGCGTCCCTCTCCACCCTGCGCGGCCCCGAATTAGCAGCGGCACTTGCAGCCGCTCCACAGTCCCCGTCTTTCTCGAGGAGCCTGGAAGAGACGTCTAAGATTTTCCAAATCCCTTCTCCACACGATTACTGTGAGACGCGCTTAACCACGTAATGCCCACAACAAAATATTCACCGCTAATCTTCCAGTGAATGTGCCCGTGTTCTTTGTGTTATCGAGGTTATAATGACTCATGATGCTCCGTTTGGCTCGGCAGCCATTCCCAGGGCAATGCTGCCACCTGATGGCCGACGCTGGAAGATCTCTTAACAAAAAAAAGAGAAGAAAAATCGAAAACCACTGCATCTCCTTCCCTGCTGGAGGTACAAGGCATTTCTACATTAGTTGGGAATGTTAACAGGAATGTAACATGCAAATTTCCACCCGGCAAAGATGAATAATGGTAATAAAGGGCGCCACAAATTGTTCTTAATATTGTACAGGACACTGATTTATCCCTAATGGCGCAAATCTAATCAGTCTCACGGTCTGAGGAGCCGATTGCTCACTTTGAGTTGTGCTCAGCTCGGCTCTCACTTTCCCTGGAAGAACCTTTCCAGACACGCTTTTCCAGATGATGCCCCCCACCGCATGCTTTCAGAGTACTCCAAAGACCTTGCAGATCACCATCGACACTCGTGCACTTC
This sequence comes from Karalla daura, assembly GCA_029224185.1. Lineage (NCBI taxonomy): Eukaryota > Metazoa > Chordata > Actinopteri > Chaetodontiformes > Leiognathidae > Karalla > Karalla daura. Next base: position 14,406,124 of record CM055192.1, read on the forward strand.
ACATGGATAGATGAAAAGAGTCCGAGAGAAAAAAAACTGTCTGTGTCACTCTCGTAGAGCATGTGCAGTAGTAGATGAATCCAAATTTGAAAAAAATCCAATGACCGAGTCTGTTCAGCTGGCATTACAGTCGCCTGGGTAAAAACAACAACATCACAGCTGCGCTGTGTATCGATCTCTCACCATCTGAGCACGGGAGGCTCGATGCATAGAGACATGCGTGTTAAGACTGGGGAGGGAGAACCTCTGATCAATGGCCTCCAAAGCCGTACAGTACGGCCAGTGGTGTGCGTGCGAGTGTTTTTCCCCGGCCGCTGAGTGAAGGTGCGTCGGCGTAATGCGATCGAACAGCGTTCCTCACATGGGCTCCGGCGCTGACGGCCAGAAAGTGTTGGAAAAGAAATGAGGAGCCACGCCGAGTGATACCACCGCGCGCACACTTCATTCTAAGCTAAATCACCCATTTTAATGTGCCCCCCTAACCACAGAAATGTGCTAATACGATTTTTATAACGCAGAGACCTCACCTCTTACCTCCTTTTTACCTCTAATCTTTGAGTTAATAGCGATAACATCAGATTGGGCTCCCATTAAAAGGATGGCTCCATCTCCAAACTGTCAGGCAGGGCCACACCCAAAAGACGAGAGGGAAGACGAGGTGGGGGGGGGTCTGTGAAACCATTCACAGCCACTGGTTTCTAGCGGCAGCCTCGGCAGCACGCATGCACTCAATGAGAGCTGCGTTTATGGGGTGCTTCAGGGTGTGGAGCGCTGTCGAGATCAAAGATGGGGCTTTGCATCCAGGTACCATGGCCACGAGCTGCGGGAGGCAAACCGACTAGCAAATGACTTTGATAGCGTGTGAGCGGACGCTTCAGAGCCGGCTGTGTTCACAATCCGCCTAGGGGACGCAACGGTCCAGTCGAACCGAACACTCGTTGGGTTTCCTCTGAGCTACGAGAAACGGTTTTCTCATGCCAGAGCAAGCCGGCGTCCCGGAGCGAAGCGAGGAGCTTCTAAAGCGCAGGAGACAAACGGTGAATCCCGGGGCTTTAGACTCTCGCCTGCCCACGTTAAGAAGCAGAAGCCACATTCGCTCCGTACGGACGCAAATCTGAGGCGCCCGTTTTCATTCGCCGTCCCCGACACACTGTCAGCTCGGCGGCTGCGTAGAAGGGGGGGTGGATATCTTCTCCTCTCCCCAACCTCTGCAAAATGTAGAGTCTGGAGGCGGAGAGGAATCCTACAAGATTAAGTGCTTAACCAGGACACGCTGGAAGGCACCTGCATGTCGACTGACCGGTGTCATAGCAGGGGAAGCACGACGCGTACACAAGCCGGCCTCCGTGGGAAGTCAGGCCCGCGGTTCTGACTTGTTTATTTCTATGCACTGCTAGTCACTGAGTGACCTCCCTTTCCCTGCAGTTTGACTGGACCTCTTCCGTCCCAGTTCGGGCAAAAAGTTGAGAAAGACTATTCGCTGAAATGGCTTGTTAACACATCAGTGAGAGGAGACAGTGTTTGGTAGCATCATTTTCACTGGCATGCCACCACCTTGCTCAGGATAGAGTGCACCTCTCATTACTGCTCACATTTCTTCTTATTCCTCTTCATTTTTTGGGGTTTTTTTGACTGTTAAAAGCAACACAACGGCTGGTAGACTGTAACCCGAAACGGGGCTCGATAAGACCGAGTGCGCTCTCTCTCGCTTTTCTCTACAGCGTGCATAATCCGAGGTAAACTCCCATAAATTTCCAGTAAGAAATGAACGGGACTAGGGCAAAATACTCACAAATTGCCTCTTTTTGCAACACTTTTTGCGACATCCTGGCAGCACGGCGCTGTATCACCCTTGAAATTTCCCCCACTGCAGAGCTGTGTGGTTACAGTCGAGCTTACAGCTCTGCCACGCCGTTTCCCTGGCTCTCCTGGCCAAACCACTGTCACCTCACAACTAAATATCTGTGTGTAGTAGGCACGCTCTCCCTCCATCTGCTCTCCCGGTACTCCAGTTTCCTCCCGCAGTGCAAAAACATGTACATATACATATATATGTGCTGTATACATATAGAAATTGCCTTCAGATATGTGTGCATGTACTGTGGTTGGTTGGCTTTACCAGAGCCACTAGTTACACTGTGCTTTACAGATATCATCAGTTAAAAGTACAGTCACCTATTTAATTAGAATCTCGAGCACTTAAGTGTAGTTAACCAAAGAGAGCGTCACATACACTAGAACAAAACGCTGTAACCTCACAACTAAGGAGTTTCTGGCCAGATGGCTTATGAGCTCAGTCTTGATGGACATTTCAAAATGAAACGGGAAAAAAAGGAATAGTTTGGAAGGGGGAAACCCATTAAAAGGATCATGTTTGAGCTCTTTAGCCACTTTGGTGTGGATGAAAAGAAGTTCCAGTGAATATTTAGAAACACTGTTAAACCTCCTCTCTACAGCAAAAAGGCAGTCAATTCCAGTCCTGGAGGCCTGGAGTCGTGCAGACTCTCGCTCCGCTCCACAGCCTAATGATCCCCTAATTGACTATGAACTCTGTTCTTTCCAGGTGCATTTACCATGAATTAGCCGGGGCTGGGCTCAAATTACCACATTAAATATATGAACTAGAAATTATGGAGGCACGATGAACACCATATATTGCGCTTCAACTTGGGCATGACGGCATCCGATGGGGGCATAATGACACCAAAATCTCACGATGTTTTGATATTTCAATAACAGGCCCACGGTGCCATATTGATTAAGGTACTGTAACGACAATAATGTAGAAAGCTTCACTGTATGACACTTGCTCCACGATTCAAGTGCTTAAGAAGACATGGGAAAAACTATTTATTATACAAACAGCAACTTAAACAGAAGCTTCCAGTGTCTTAGGCGTTTTTTCCTCCCATTCAAGTAACAAGGGGGGGAAAAGTCCCTGGAACGCACCTGAAAGGCTGGAAATTAGCATACTGGTTAGCATACCGGCTAAGCTAAGATACTCACATTTCTGACCTGAAATGTCAGAAATGTGAAATGCATTTCGTACCTGAACGCCCCACGTATTTCCAATGGTACCTGAACGCCTCACGTTACAGACATGCCACAGATGTTTCAATGTGTCGTCTGCCTCCATGTTGTCATACATCTCGCTCCATGGATGTGTCATAACACATACATGGTCTCACAAGCTTTTGCCTAGAGCCCTGTCCTTACATATCCTTGCACGTCCACGGTAACACAGAGGCACTTTTATCGTCTCAATATTTCGATACCACTGATACCGTTATATCCCTGGGAATTCTGGGGCCAATAACTATGACTGACTGTGTATTAGAAACGAGAGAGACTTTGTTTCCCCCCTTCATTAGCAGCTGCTTTCCGAGCTTCATTGTTCAAACAGTTTGCGTTACGGAAAAACATCGCCTCGGAGGGGGCGATTGGATTTGAAGCGCCACTCAGTCTTATTGGCGTCCAACAGTTTGCCGCCGCCTTCATAGGGTGTCTCTGGGCGAAGCCAGCGTCTCTCTTCCTCGACGTCTTCATCGCTTGGCGCCGCCAAAGCCCCGCCATCTGGCTGCGGTTTGTCACGGATCACGTCTGGCCGACGGAGTTCGACGGCTCTTGTTTCTGCTTTCCCCGTTTCCCTCGGTGTTCTCCAGACGCTGCTGAGCTCCACAGACACCTCGTTTCCCCAGCCACCTCGGCCGGCCCATCGCCAACCAGGAAATGGAAACAGACACCACCCGAGGATTACTACGATCGTCTCGCTCACCTCAACTCTGATTCGGAGATTCTGGAGAACATTTTTTCTGAGGCTAGATTTTTTTTTTTTTTTCCCCTCCAATTTTACCCACAATTCACAGTTGGGAAGGAGTCTGCACCAGTCGGCACAGGCTGGAGACGTAAAAAACAAAATTCCTGAAATTAAAAAAAAAAAAAAAAAAAGGTCCTTAGGTACATTTGCAATATCTCCTGGAAATGTGCAAAACCTGAATATCGCAATTAAAACTGGTTGGGGAAATTGCTTCATTTTGAAAAACCTCTCAAATATCAAACAGCGAATATATTTTTGTGGTGCCATCAGGTGGTTTTTCAGGCCTTGCACCGTAAAAGTATATCACAAAAGTATATCACTTTTTTTTCACATTTACACCTCACCTGCCATGACGTGGAGGGTCATATGACCAGCTCACTCCACCAAGACCTTGTGGCATGTGAGGACAGAGGAGAGAGGAGGAAACCGAACTTCTCCATGCACAAAACACCTTTCGATGGACATATCCATTTCATTTTCAAAGTCTACCAATAGTCTACCAATAGTCTACAATACAGGGTTTATTGTTCTGTGCCACCCCTTGCGCTGCTTTGTCGAGGCTCTCCTTCTAAGATGAACTAGATTTGCTCTTTTGTCTCCCGATTAGGTCGATAGCTTCAGCCTCATTTATTCCCAGGCATTTCATTTATCTGGCACAGCTGCCTTCGTCCCGTCCTCCCCCGACGTCTTATAAAACAGCTTCTGCGACCAAACAGTCAACACAGTGTCACTGAAACCACCCAGTGTGACAGTCTCTTGCTATATCTATATATATATATATCTATCAATCAATGCTTTGATTTCTGGACTAAAAACTGGCGGAATTATTTCTGTGCTTTTTCGCTTTCCTCAGGTTGGGCTTCGCTGGAGGACTTCCACTTGGTGGCCTCCCCAGCGGGGACGTCTTCCAGAAACCCCCTCTTATCTCCGCCAGCGCCGCCTCAACACCAGCACAGCCGTCAGCGACAAACGTGCGCCGACAACGCCGCGTACGCCGGCAAAATAAACACCTCGCGGCTTCCCGACGGGGGACCAAAGTAACACTAGAAAGAGATAAAAGAGAAAAAATAACGGGAGATGAACTAAAACGCGGCTGCGTACGCTTTCGCAGAGGTGCCTGGCAGTTTATCTCTGGGTAAATGGGTCCTCTCTCCCTCGCCGCGGACCAGATCTTCATCGCAATCACACCCTGTCTGGAGCACGGTCACCTGTGTTTTTCTGTTTTTGTCCTGCGCGGGCACCCGTAGGGCCTGAGTAACTCACTTAACGCTCTTATCTCAATAAACGACGTGCGGGCCACTCTCCGTTTTCCCCTCCCTCCCTCACCAGATGAAGAGGAGTTTGTTTCGGAAGCTGTTATTTCGCATTGTTCGTGCTCTCCTCCTCCTCCTCCTCCTCCTCCTCCTCGCCCCCAAAACCCCAAATCGGGCCTCTTCATACGGGCGGGGAGAAATCCGCATCACTGGCTGAAGCCTTCTCCCTGGAAACAGACGTGGACGTGGCTGCGGCACGCGTCAACAAAGAGACGTTTGCCCGACAGCCTGAGCAGACTGAGCCGGGCGATATCCAGAGACGCCTAAATCCCGCGGATGACGGAGGAAGTTTCGCAAAGTACTTTATCCGTTCACACGCGCGCTGAACCTCACTTCGCTTCCCCGCACTCGAGGGGCTTTGCCTTAAATCACTTCAAATGTACCGAACGAAGGCTCTCATTGCAGCGCGCCTACACAGTGCAACGCCTCGGCTGGAGCGCGACTTATTCCAAGATTCCCGGTGCTTCGAGTTGAGCCGCTGAGTGACACACGGAGGCTCGGGGTGCCACGGGTGATCCGCCCCCGCGCGACATCTCTCACCCAGCTCTCTCAATAGTCCATTCAATAACACGTGGTTGAAGCTGGACTGGGCGGGTCCTGGATCACAGACTGTAGGATCCTGAATCACCACCAGTGTGAAACAGCCAGGAAACAAGACAAAGGCGGCTCGATGCTCGATTAAGAGTATGGATCAGAATCAGAATCTCCTTATTGGCCAAATGCACAACGTACACAGGGATTCTACTTGGTTTAGCAGCACCTAATATTATTTAATAAACTGCGAGAAAAATAAAAAAGCCTGGATACATACAATATAGACAATATATGCAACAATATATACAAAAGTCTTCAGGGGTGTGTGCAGTTGTAAGATGAAGTTTTTTGTGAATGGTGGGAGGTAGGGATCTTGGAAGCTATATTCAGGAGGGAGATGGCCTGGGGAGGAAGAACTGTTCAAGTGTCTGGTGGTTCTGGTCTGGATGGACCTGGGGGTTTTATGAACAGGGGTGCGAGTTGGGTGAGCTGGGTCCCCCACTATCCTTCCAGCCCTCTGCCTGGACCCGATACCATGAAGGACAGGCGCATGTTCCTGTTCCAGACAGGCTGCCCGCACAGCGCGTTTAACATTTTAATCAGGAAGCCCCGTTCAGCATGAACTCACACACACACACACACACAGACTACTTACTAGACTTCCCAGCTTGGATGAGGACGAGTTGTTCCTGTGTTTGAGGAGGCCGCATCCCTCCATGCCGGGGGCGTCTCTGTGGTTTCCGTGGATACGGGGGCCGCCGGCCCCCTCGGAGGAGGAGCGCAGACGCCTCTCCATCCGCATCACCTCGTGGTAGGGGCTGACGCTGCTGCACAGGGACGCTGGAGGAGGTGCAGAGGAGAGACCGGAGTCGGCTGAGGTGAGACTGTAACTGTCGACTCTACATCCAAACCCCCCCCCCCACCTCCACCCCCGCCTCCACCCCCCTCCCGACTCATTAAAATTAATGACCGCAAAGCTCTTTTTCAGCATTTTAAACAAAGTTAAACGTCTTCTCTCGCTGTCACACCGCGTTTGGCTGAAGGGTTGTTTAAGCCCGTCTTCTATTAATCATGCTTCCTCTGGGCACCACCGGGCTCGCAGCACAACAATACGGCTGCGGAGCGGACGAGGATTCAGGGGCCACGCTCCTCAGGCAGACAAAAGGAGATTGCAGCTCCCGCTTTATCTTAATTTACTAAAGGACAGCAGCGAAAAAACAGACAATAAAGCGTCCACTTATGGAGGAACAAGCCTTTAAAGGTTTGCTGAACAGCGGCCCTTCATGCCAAACACTTCCTCTCCTGCTCGCACTGAAACGCACAACGTGTGTGTATGTGTGTCATGTCTTTCCACCTTTGTCAAAAAAAGGAGCACGGGTTTGAAGATTCTGAGTCCATACAGGCCGTCACCTCATGGCAAGAAGGTCATGAGGTTCATGAGATAATGGATAATGGACTGGACAAAGTCCTGAGGCAGGAAGAAGCACAGGCATCCTGTCTCCCTCCATTTTACAAGAGGTTCAGACGATTTCAGAGAACAACAATCTACAGATCTAGGATGCATTAGAGGAGCTGACACAGGGGGCTTTCCACTGTTTTATCAAAATGGAAATATTCTAATTCTGCTGTTGCACAGTTCAACAAAAGACCTTCCCTTGTTGCCACGGTTGTCTGGAAGCTACATATTCACCAAGTGCAAATCAATATTTAACTTTAAGCAAGTAGCGCAACAAGGGCTGCTTTTGTGTATATGTGTGTAGCTTCTACAGCCATGTTTGTGCTGGTACATGTAAGAAAGCATGTACACATGGGACCGGCATCCACACCGTCTCAACCCTATGATTAAGACATATTTCCGTATGGGAAATAAGTGATTGCAGGCAACCAGAACTTTGGTTGGCAATTACTTAGTCCTAGTGAAACTGTGCCAGCGCTCTGATGACTGACCTCTTTTTCCTGGGAGGATAATAAATACCAGAAGTTCATGAATCTCACTGTCTGCCACGAGGTAAACAATCGCTGGAAACAAGGGCTTTTGGCCGCGGATAAAGGATTCCTTCTAATGAATCATTTCTTTCCTTTTAATTTCCAGAGGAGCCTTGGCTTGGAAACCCTCTCGGCTAATAGGCCGCATCGGCTGACGAACGAGGCAGAGGGAGAAGTGACAAAGCATCTCGGGTCGAGGAGCGCACTCTCGGAGCGACGCGCACCTCTCCTCTGGTGTCACTCCCACCACGGGCAGTGATTTACTGAGTTACTGGGACTGGGAGGTGGGAGGTGGGAGGGGTGAGGGGGCGGAGGGGAGGGGGAAGACGAGACTGAAACGACCACGTAGATGCGGCTAAGGCACAAACAGGTCTCCTTGTTTGTGGCAGCTACCTGCACATACCAGCACATGTTGTCATAGCAAAAAAAGAGAGAGAACAGTTCACAAACAACGAGGTGGAGCCCTCAAGGGCAAGGAATGCCGGACGAGTTCAGCTTGTGCTCATCTCGCTGTCTGGCCCTGGGTGCCTCACGCTGCACTGGTGGATGACACGTGCAGGGCCGCAGCCCCAGGGGCCGGATTTGTTCGGCCTGCGCAGGCTTTAAACTCACAGTGATCTTTAGATTAATTGGATTTTGGGCCGCTGAGGCCAAACAAACATCACCTTTCCCAGCACGTCAAGACGAGTTACTGTTGACACACGGCTGGTAAACGACGTGGCTCTTGTTTGTTTGTTGGTTGTGATAAAACATGGAAACCAAGGATGGACTGTGCGGAAACTGAGCTTCTGCAACTGTCACATGTCTGGATGATTGTAAGTGTGCGTCACGTGTTTATCCTACATTATAACAGAAAAGAAAAAAAGGCTCCCTGACGAATGAAAATGTATTGTTTTACCATTAAAAAATGTCCACATAGTGTAGAAATCTCTGATCTGTGAGGTTGTGACTTTGAAACCAAAAGGCCACCGCACCAATGGAAAGACGCATCAAGAGCATTGGATCATGAGTGAACTTGATGAGATCCATGCAAACAATACTGATTACTTAACCTCCCTGTGTGTGTGTGTGTGTGTGTGTGTGTGTGTGTGTGTGTGTGTGTGTGTGTGTGTGTGTGTGTGTGCTTTCTCCTTCTTCACGGACCCGTTCCTGCAGCACTGTCTTAATGATGCGTTTCAGCGTGCACGCAACAAACACGACCTTCTCCAGGACTAACTGCAGTAAAGCCGAGCTAATGAGCCAAAGTGTTTACATATCTGCCTGAGCAGCACTTTAGTCTCTCGCTATTCTCCCTCCCTCCTTTTGTGTTTGGTAAATATCGGCTGGTTTGTAACGTATACAAATCATCATCCCGAACTCGAAGAACGACATCTCTAGGCAAAAGAACGACAGATGCAGACACAGTCATGTGATTAGCAGTAGTTCTATTGGCTGTTGTGGTTTTCCTTTAAGAGGGGAGTGTGTTTCTGACTCTGTGTGTGTGTGTGTGTGTGTGTGTGTGTGTGTGTGTGTGTGTGTGTGTGTGTGTTTCGCACCTGCATGCGGTTTCCTCAGGTGAGAGGAGCGCGGTTCGTGGCAGCCGCAGAAGCTGCCCCTCTCCTGGAAGGAGCGCGTGTGCCTGGCCCTCCTGTCCGACTGCTCGGGGTTGGAGTGGCAGCCCTCGCTGCGCGCGGCGCCCGCCTCGCTCTCGCTGGTGGTGGTCTCTGCGCGCTCGCCGGCCCGCCCCCCCTCGGCCGGCCGCTCGCCCGGCGCCCGCTCCCTGGCCGCCTCCTCCCGCTCCTCCTCCCGCTCCCTCCTCTCCGCCGGCGACTGCTCCCGCAGGGGCGGGCAGGGCACGGCCGTCTCGGCCTCGGACAGCGAGGCGGCCGTCTCGTAGTCGGTGTTGGTGGCGGTGCCGGCGTCGGGGAGGAGGGGCTTCTCCGTGCCCGACTGGGCCGGGCTGAAGAAGACCTGAGGGGGGACAGGCCAGGTCAGTCGCCACCAGGCCCAAACACGCTTCCTATTTGTGACACTGCACGACACGTGTTGAGAAGTCAACGCAGCCGTATTTATCCCTCCACGGCTTCGTCTTTGGAAGCTCGGCCGGGAAATGAAATGTAACGCAGCCTCCGAGGGAGGAGAAGTGAGCACCCAGGTGTGAAATGTGGAGTGCCGTTCGCACACATGCGCAGCCTTTTTTCTTCTCTTTTTCATGCCTTGGCTCTTTTAATAAAGGGATTTTTCATGCCCGCCGCTCGGGTTTTATGCCACATTTCGCAGGTTCCACACAGCGGTCATAAATATCCTTCTTTTACTGTTTCTGTGCCCGACGCCCAAGAGCACCTGTTCTTGCCGCTACAAGTACTGCCAACTTCTTAGAAATCACATCCCGCTTTCTGGAAAGTGAAAAGTTCGGAGCCATTTACCCTGATCGTCAAAATGAGACTTATTTGTCTCTTTTCCACCAAAGCAGTTCCAGTGCTGGTCCCAGAACGGTGCTTCGTTTAAAACTGGCTCTTTCCCCAAAATACTGGCTCTACATTAGCACTGGTTCTCTGCTGGGCAAGCTATATAAATCGCTTATTGACCTGAGGCTGAGGGCAGGGTGATTTGGACCAATGAAAACACCCGTTTTTAAAAAAACCGACACAAGAGAAGCCCAAACTTCAAAACTCCACATTTTGATGTCCAGGACTCAGCACTCTGGGAAAGACTGGCATGCAGAACTACCAAAGCTTGTAATTTTTGCTTGTTTTTACGTATAATTAACTCATTGTTTTGAAGAGATATGTTTACTTCCCAAAGCTTTCAACTTGGTGAAGTGAAAGTACAAACATTCGGCCCAGTGTTTATGAAACTGACGCATACAATGGTGTAATGACGTGGCTCCAAAGCAGAGGGAAAAACAACTGATTTGCAAGGGAAATCGGTTCCCAAATTACACTAGCACTTGCCGGGAACCAGCGCTGGAACTGTTTCGGTGGAAAAGACGTTATTTGTCGCACAACAAGCAGCTTGTTTGGAGTACAAGGACGTACCTGGGAGGTAGAGACAGCCACGCTGAAGGTCTCTGGAGCAGGAGGGGTCTCAGCTGGAGCGCTCTCAGGAGCCGGACCAGGCATGGGCGCGGGTCCTGGACCTAAGCCGGACCCCGGGCTGGGAGCTGGGAGAGCATCCACCTCGGACACGGAGTCCTCGGTGATGGGGATGAACTCGGAGGGGGTGATGGCCGTGGTTCTGTCCTCCGATATCATCGGGGACTGGAGGGAGCTCTCGCCCCCGGCGCCCAGCAGCTCGCCCGGCCAGGACCCCGGGGTGAGGCCCCCGGGGCCGGGGGTGACGGTGGTGGAGCTGGGGGGCTCCAGGTTCACCTCCGGGGGCCGGTGGTGGTCGGAGGTGCGGGAGAAGCGGTGGTGGGCCGAGAAGGACTTGGGCAGCAGCTGCTTCTTCTGGCGGGACGGGCGTCGGCTGTTGTTGTTGCTCCCGCCGCTGTAGTCGTCCAGGAAGCCCGAGTCGTCGCCCTCGTTGGCGCCCGAGCCGCTGATGCAGTTGATGAACACGTTGCGGTTGGCGGTGGACGAGGACGACGAGGACGCCTTGTCGAAGTCCTCCGTCTGGGAGCGGGTGATCTTCTTCTTGTGGCTGCCGAAGCCGAAGGAGTGGCGCGACTTGGGCCGGCCGCCGCCGCCATCGGCGAGGCCGGCCGGGGCGGAGCCGCCGGCGCTCTGCTGGCTGTTGCCGTTGGAGTCGGCGGCCGGCGGCGGCGGCGGCAGCGGCGGCGTCAGGTTCAGGTTGATGGGCTGCACGCGCGGCTCGCTGTTGCGCTTGGCGGCGAAGCTCAGGGACGGCGTGCGGAAGAGGCTCCGGCGCTTGCCCGTGCTGCCGGAGCTGGAGTTGGTGCTGGAGGGCGAGGAGCTGTGGACGCCATTGCCCACGCCGCCCGAGGAGGGCGAGGAGGGCAGGGACTCCTGCCGCTTGCTGCTGCTGCGGCGGAAGATGGGCAGGCGGGAGACCAGCGTGGAGCGGCGGGAGCCCGACTCACCCATCTAGACGCTGGGGCGGAGGCGAGGCAGCTCTGAGGGAACACACACGCAGAGAGGAGGACGTGTCAGGTACGGAGCAGGCATCAGTGCAGAATCACACCCACAGGGTCCCAAAAACACCTGCTGATGTGACATTCAGGTCTTTAAAGTTCAGAAAAGCACATGGACTATACACTAAACACGTATTTTGGAGGCGTTTTCTACAACTGTATCTTGAATGCTGTATATTTTTATCGTAATTGTTCCCCTACCACCCCCATAAGTCTGATATATAAAGATGTGAGCTCTTTGGTTACAACTTATCTATGAAATGTTCTTTTACATGCTTACAAAAGGTGGTAAATATACAGCCTGCGCATGGTAAAACCCTCTAAAGCATCTGTTTTTAGTCACAAGAGAAAAACAGACAAAGGAGAAATCAATTCCATGATGTGTAACCGTTTCTCTCATTTTCCATGATTGTAAAACTGGTCATTAATTAAGCCTCCCCAAGGATTAACGGGATGAATAGAGTATCTATAATAGGATACCTTATGCACAAGGAAACCGTCTCTACTCTTTATTCTGATTCATTTAAAAAAGAAATAAAAATGAAGTGAAAAATCTCACATTACGGGATCACGTTTCCCGCGCTAAATGAGTCAAGCCGAGTTGCCACTGCAGCTCCATCCTGCAGATGCCTCTGCCACTTACAATGACACACGTTATCGGTTTTCACTTTGAGGCTTTGGTAGAACGCGTGTTGTTAAAAACACAAGTTGTTTACCCTGCTGCTGCTGCTGCTGCTGCTAGATTGCCACCCTGTGAGGTTTCTGTCACGAAAAACATGTTCAAAATGCACAAAAAATACCAACTCATTTCCATATTTTACCCATAGGTATGAAGGATTCTCTGAAAATAGCTGCACCTCTGCCTCAGCTCCATCCACACAAGAATGTGACAGGTCACGACGCTTGAGTTTGTTTTAACTCGGTCTCTCCAGAAAAGAAATATCAAAAGCTTTTATTTCACTATTAGGACATCATAACAAAATGCAAAATCCAGCAGGCAGGCGGAAGGTGATTCAAGTTCATTCTGTTTTGCTGACTGTCACTATATTTAGATTACACATGCATCTAGATCTTCACATCTACTTAGTAGAGGTAGGTGTGTTGATATGTATACATTTTGTATATATGTTAGCATTTATATGGTTATTTACTTGGATATGCCCTTGTCTTATTAGTGAGATTACAAGGAGGATGTTTAATGTTATGTTCCAACATTAAACATCCAACAGCTGATAGACGAGACAGACCCACCCACAGAAAGTCACACACACATGCACACACACACACACACACACACACGCACACACAGTACGATTAATGAAGTAACAACTCTCACTTCTCGTGCACTCAGATCTGACACTGCCGAGCGCCTCTCTTAAATCGGCCGCTAACTCGTTCAGAAGGCGCGACACGCGAAAGCAGATGAGAGGAGCAGAGCGTGCGAGCTCGTCATCTCGGTCCAAACACCCCCCCACCCCCCGACAGAGGAGGAGCACGGTGTGAGGAAGGTCGCTGTGATGAAAGTTCAGGCGACCGTTAAATACATGCTCCGCGGTCCCTCCTCTTCACCGGGAACTAAGCGTCTGTGTCGGCATACGAGGCCCTACCACGTGCGATCTTCGTCACCCTTTCAACAGGTTTCCAATGAGCGGCCTCAGGTCTGGCTGCGTGGAGGGGCCCACCGGGAGGCCCCGGGCGAGAACTCGCTTGGTTGGATACTCACGGTTTCATTGTTTTCTGGGACTAAACGTCCCCGCGCTGCTGCTGAGGGGGCGGCTGGAGCGTCTCGTTGTGGATCTGCACGTAATGAGCTTACATTAACCTGGCCTCCGCTGGAGTGGCTTATGAGTGTGCGCGCCACCTCCTTCAAGGTAAATTTGATCAGCGTCTGAACACACACACACGCACACACACACAGGTCGGTGCGCTTCCTGTTTTCGCTCCCCAGGTCGGGCCGGCCCTCGTCGAACAACAAACAGAGGAGGCGTTCACGCTATTGACTCGGAACAACGAGGAGCGCGCACACAGAGCCACAAAGAGCTGGCTGCGAGGGCGAGGACGCCGAGCGGGCAGAGAGACACTTCCTCTCAGACTTCCCGTTGGGGATGAGCCGGCAGATCAGCGCCGTTTAGCTTCTTATCTCCGCCACGCAGCCGCCCGGCCAGGCCGCGGCCCTCTGACCCGCTCGTTAGGACAGCGGCGGACGTCCATCTGATTGGACGGCGATTAGAAGGGACCGAAAAGGACTGGATTATTTACCTCGCAGGTATAAGAGAACCTCAAGGCTCCTATGAGATAAAGAAAGGAGGAGTCACACGCCATTCACTCTCTCACTCTTTCGGGGGCAAATCAGAGTCACGACACGTTTTAGAAAACTTGGTTCTGAAACTTGTATTGATTGTCACTCTGTAAAAGCTCCTATTGAAGCATTTCGAGGGCCTCTCCTCTCAGACTCTCTGTAAATGCATCCAAAGGCTTATGGAGCTGCAACCGATCTACAAGGGCGGCTTCAAGCAGACATTGTGAAGTCCCGGCACTGTAAAGGACGTTTTGCTTCCTGGGAACGACCATCTCTAAGAGTGCTGCTCTATACTCAGGTCAGCGACAGGTGCAAACACTGCATTGGACAACTGTTTCCGTAGTCCATCTGCCCCAAACCATACACTGATATACAAATAAATCTAAAACTGCATACCAGCAACATGACACCTGACATGAAATTCACCCAGGCCGAGACGAAGCCTGCAAAACGAGGTCAAAGAGAAGTGCAGTGAGAGGAGAGACCGCTTCCCCCCCCATGCAGAAGAAGTGAAAGCACCTGGGCAGCGCCACCTCCGCTCCCGCTTCCCGTTCGTGTGAACTGGAAGGGAGGCGTCGCGTTGGCGCAGCGCACCCAGAAGGGAGCAGACGCCACGCGGTTTCTCCCCTGACTATGCCCGACTCGCATCTCAATCTCACGCTGGCTGCAACGGTGCTGTCCTACATTAACCTCAGCGAGAGCTACTGCTGATAACCACTGACTATTGTTAACAGCCAGCACTGATTCTGTGTGTGTGTGTGTGTGTGTGTGTGTGTGTGTGTGTGTGTGTGTGTGTGTGTGTGTGTGTGTGTGTGTGTGTGAGTGAGAGAGGCTGTCGGCCGGCCTTGAATCACTCTAGTGACCAGGTTCAGGCTCAGTTCAGCGCCTTTAAGGACTTATTAAACAGAGCTGTGGCGCCGCACCATTACTCCCGACTCGTTTTTGCCCTGTGAATACTTCAGGGACGCCTCGTTGGGAGGTGAGCGGCTCCAGGAGTTGGAGGGGAGGCGCCTGCCGTGTTCCTGACGGCCGCAGGTGCTAGATAACAAGCCGCTGTGTTTGTCCGGCGCGAGCCTCCGGGCGTTACGTAATAAATCGGAAGTCTAATCATGCATCGGGAGAGGGAGAGTGATGCGTGTGGGGACTGTGTAAGACCGCTTCCTTTTTACAATAACCGCACGCGGGCCCATAAACGTCCTGGGCTCGTAAAGATAGATCACGCGTTAGGCAGGGCCGCTGTGGGAACAGGGGCAGAGAGCAACACGCTGCGTCTGAGCGGCCTCCTGCAGGCCGCAGCGGCGTCTTTACAATACGTTAAGTAAACAGAACAGCGGTTCAACCCGGAGACTGAGAGAGGTTAAGCAGCGCTTTGAGCCTGGCAGGATTTGCCTCTGTGAGGTGCGTGTTTTCACAGGAATTAGCCGGCTTTGCGATGATGGAGCGGCTGGATATTGTTTAAAGATGAATGAGCTCGATATGGGCGAGTGGCTGAGGTTTCGATTCCCGACTATGGCTCCGTTCAAAACAGAAAAGGTGAAAGCTCAGCGGATCAGCCGAGGACTACCTGGGTGAAAAAGACCAGGAAACACAAACATAACCTGTGCACATCCATATATTACACATATATACTCGCATTTGGCAGGCTCCCAAACATCTCTGATCCAAGCTGCAGCAACATGTCAGCAATCCGCGGGGAAATAAAACAAAGCAAGACGTGCGGAATCAAAACAAGAAGCTGAGCAGCGGCGAGCAGACACGTCTCTCAAAACAAGCGCAATCATCGCCTTGTTTGGCTGCCGCAAACACTTCTGCTAACTCGCCCCCAACACACCGCCATCCACTTGACATTTCAATACTGCGCGCCTGTGAAAGCACATGCAAATAGACGAGCAGCAAGTAAAACACGTACGGAGACTTTGACACACACACACACACACAAACAGGATTTTTGCGTGCCAGAGCAACTCCATCTGTGAACAAGCGCGTCTGTGTCGGTGAGGACCGAGGGCCGAGCTCATGCGAGGGGAGAGGAAGACGGAGCAAAACAAAGTGAGGGACACATCCGTCCAACCACCCGGCCGCTCAGTCTCACACTCAAACCCTGGGACAGGTTAGAGTCTCGAGCATGATTCTGGACTGGAGCCCCTCTTCCACCATGCTCGACAGCTGTAGAGTCTCACCATGCCTCAAGTCAAGCCTGACATAGAACATGACGTAGCATATGCTGAAAAACCTATTGTAAAAGCGTGAGTATGTGATGATCATGAAACACGATCCTTTCACATTACAGCATAAACAACATATTGTTAGGGGTGAAAAGGATATTGTAACAACAGCGTGGATGAAAAACAGCTTTTCCTCTGTTGATCTAATGCAGCCACACGGGATCCATTACTGCAGAGGTGTGGCCACAACAAAAGGCTGCTCCTACAGGTGCAGCCTCGCCTGAAACACGTTAGGCATTACGCTGTGATCCTGCGTAATGAGGGATATCATCAGACGGGCTGGCGTGAACCAGCCGGTATGGGGCACGACTGATCTGCTGAAACACTACCCGCTCCTCCCCAGAGGCGGTGACGGTGCCACCTCTGGCTCTGGCCCAACACCTCCACAACGTTCTCGCCGGGTGAGTAAACAGCTTCCAGGAATTGTTGCACGGATCCTGGAAGTGGCGCGCGCAGCGTCTTCACACTGCCAAAGACACGGCACAACAGGGGATCTGAGGGATCTCCACGCACTCAGGTTTCCTCAATAAAAGATCAATAAAACACACCTGTGCTTCATGTCTGCGGCTCGCGCCTCAAAGCGGAATCCGCGCGCCTGCAGACGGGCTTTCCTCGTAACGGCTGCATGCTCAGGCTGCGTAATCATCCGCAGCCTGAGCTGTGGAGCAGTGGTTGATCTCTGATCTTGCGGGTCGAGGAGACAGATGTGGAGGTCCAGGGCCGCTGTGATTACGCACGGAGGCCGCGGGGTGAATGTATGGCCCGGGGCTGACCGCGTGAAAGGAACGATTGATTCCAGGGCCGAGTCGTGGAGCGGCGTGTTACAGAAAGGTCGGTTCCTGAGAGGACCTGTACAATACTCAGACTGTTTAAAGCAGGCCTGGGGTGGCTGAATGGAGTGTTTATCCCTGCTCTCTGGTACTAAGCTAGCATAGAAGCTACAGACCAGTGGTTTCAGCCAAAAAAACATTAAAGATTTTACAAGACTTCCTCAAATCACATGACAACAAACAACACAGCGGAGCAACTTTTTCCACAAACTGCTGCATACTGTACTCTGCATGAATGAGGAGATGATGATGTTTTTGAACCTGTTTTCCCTCTGTGGCTGTCATTACTCAAAGCTGAGGTAAAAGTGACATTTTAACCCTTTGGAGTGGTCTGCTACGACTCACTCACATCCTATAATTGCTTTTGATCAGAACATTAGATGTGTTCACTACCCCTAGAATCTAAGAGTGAGGAGGGTGTGTTTTTTCATTTTAGGCCCCCTGTAAACATCATCTCTATGTCATGGATGCAGCGCAATAGAGGAATCCCCCACTACAAAGACTTGAATATTCATGCACTCAGCCTCTCACTGTACGTGCAACAACACCACCAGTGTGGCTGCTGTGGTTGGCTTTCTGTCTACCACACCGTCACAATCACAACAATGAGGGGGCCTCAGCGTTGTTGCACAGTGGCTCCGCTGCTCCACAGTGATCAGCGTGCTCCAGAGAGAGACAGAGAGCAGCCTCGGTGGTCATGTTGTGCAGATGCGGGGCTGAGAGACCTGCAGCACCTGCAGCTGTCAACAGCGACCTGAGCGCCGGGGGCTAAGCTAGCTGCGCTCCCGTCCCCGGTCCCTGGACCCCGGACGCCGGTCCCCTCCCACCTGCTCCCTCTCCAGGGACCATCAGAGGGACCGTGTGTGTGCCTCCGGTCGGTGCAGAGGTCACCGGGGCTCGGAGCAGCTGCAGGCTGAGCCCGGCGCTTTGTAGCCCGGGCAGCTAGCGGAGCGGAGCGGACAGGACGTTACCTTCACACCGGTCCAGCGTCGGGAGCGAGGCCGCTCAGCGCCTCTCTGCAGCGGAGCGTCTCCTGCGGGAGGACATGCGGGGCGTGAGGACGGCTGGGGTCGTAGGACGGTCCCGGACTCGTCCTGAGGTAGCACCTTGTGCCGTACTGACGCCGATATTACACCTCAGTGACGTGGAGGCTCCAGTCCTCCTTCACTTCCGTGTTGCGACGCAGGCCGCGCGCGTGCACAGCGTGACGTCTCCTCCTCCTCCTCCTCCTCCTGCTGCTGCTTATCCTCCTCCTCCTCGTCCTCTTCCTCAGCATCCTCAGCAGGTGCATCTCTCCGTGATACCATTAATGCCACCATCCCATTACAAACCCACTACAATTGATTAATAATACAATCAATATTAGGACGTAATCGGCAGCGTCAATGTCGCATTGTCAACATGGCGATGTTGACGGTAGATGGAAGTCCATAATCCTCCTGTTTACTAGTCAAATGTGTGCTTTCTCACTGGAAAGAAGTCCATTTTCTCTTATAAGTCACTTTATATTTGTTGGAAGACGCGATTTTGTTGGATTTTACTTGTATTTATTGTATTCCCCAACCAGGCTCCTCGGTACTGATATATTTTTCGTCTTCTTCGAGAGTATTTCTATAAATATGTGCACACACGTGTTTGAGGGAGGCGGGGAGGGTGTTGTATGCAAATGTATTTATGTAAATTAATGTAAATCAGTTCTTATGTAATATGAGTGTAATGTAATGTGAATGCTTGTAGGACAGACTGCGATTACGTCGCACATGGTACATGTGCGTAATTGACATGGAACATACAGCAATAAAAAACAAAACATTCTGACTAATGTGCAATGACTGTGTTCACACACGACATCAGAGCATGCAAAGAAAATTTAGAGTTGTAGTGAAACCTTTATTGAACCGAGCCGTCACAGAACCTTGGACTGCAACCCAAGTGACTCCATTAGCTCCATAATGACTCTCCAGTGAGGTCATACAGCTACTGCTATGGTGTTCATGTCTGCAGTTTTATTATGTACATTCTGCATATATAATTGTAATATAACATAATTGTATAATGTATACAATTTGCACCTTTGCACTTATAATCTAGCCACCAAACTGTTTTAGATGGCTTTATTCATACTTATATCATTACCTGATGTTGTCCATCCATCCATCCATCATCTTACCTGCTTTGTACCTCTGCAGATTCATGGGGGAGGCGCTGCTGGAGTCTGTCTCCAGCACATTCTGGACTGTTCATCACTCCATTGCAGGTGTCACACAACGTTCACTCTCACATTCACTCCTATAGACAATTTATAGTCATACCTGAACCAACTGGAACCTCCCCGCATCACCACAGGCACAAATGTGCAAGAATTATATGATGAACATCCACAGCCTCTTTAAAGAAGGTCAAGATTGAGGTGAGATGTGTACTGCATGTTAACATTTCTGAGCTGTAAATATTTTGAAAGGGATAATGGAGGAAAAACCACCTAGTTGACATGTTGTCCAGACATTGTGAATTCTGCCAGAGAAGGAAACAGAGTGGTAACAATATTGTACTAAACAATTTGCTGTTTACTACAGAAGTGCACACACTCATTCAATCACATTAAAGACACACATTTACGAGCTTGATTTAAAAACACTAGTTTTATTCGATAAAATCCCCACACAGCAAATTAAAAGGTGTAGCGTTCCCAAGAATCAGAGCGGAGAACAGTAATTCCACATCTCGACGTAAAACACATAGAAAACCCCACCACTTTGCCGACACACCACATCCAGATCCTCTCGAGAAAACACAGAGGGACAAATGCACCGTCACTAATTCAGCGATCAGAAATATGACTACAGAGAAACAAATCGCTTCCGAATCTCTTTCTATCGAGCAGGAGCCAATTTAAAACCCACAACGTAAACTATCAGCAGTGCAAATCGTCTCGGTAGGCTTGCGTTCGTCTATTCTACGGCCTGTATTATATTGCACAGACGTTTATCATACACACCTGCAGAGCCAAACAGTCGCTGACATGCTACAGATTTTGTTTTGTTTTGTTTTTTTTTTTAAAGTGCTAGCTTGGAGTTCGATTGAGAGCCAGCCCGCGTGCTATTTGGTAGTAAATTCACCGTTGAAGAGCAGGCTAGGATGCGTTTGCCAACACGCTCAGCAGAGTACGAGTATATGAAGATTACAAGCGTCGTCACGGGTTCCTACGAAGAGGGAAGAGGAACAAAATAGCACATTCAGCCGTTTGTTCTGCAATCGACGGGGATACATTCTGCGATGGAGGTGAAGCCCGTGAAGCCCGCGCCGGGCAGCCCAGGGACGCGGACGCGCCGGGCACGGTCTCGTTTTCAAAAGCAGGAAGCGAGAGTTCAGCTCCGCGACCTCTGAGGAGAGAGAAACTGCTGAACACGGTCACAGGATAAGATCCAATAGCTCATTCTCAGACCGCAGGAGGCGTGAACTCCACAGAAAAACAGGAAAACAGTGACATGTTTCACACTAGATATAGGAACGACTAGTCAACCAACACCACAGGAGGAGCGAGAAAAGGTCGTTAGTACCATCTGGAGAAGAAAAGAAACTCCCTCGGCAAAGGCAGCTGAACAATCCGTTTACAGACATTTCCACCGATAGCGATTACACAGCTCTTAAGTCCACGAGCAAACACCCACTGATACCGTTGAACACGTTCTTTATTTCACGTAAAATGATATACTCTGGGTCATTATGTACATGGAAGTGGAATCACACACACACGCACACACACACACGTTTCAGAAACCAGCTTATTAGCTGTCGGCATTTAAAAAGAGAAGGCGGCGTTGATAATCGGGCCGACTGTGGCGGACGGAGCCGAGCGGTTTCTGCGAGGACAGGTACGGCATCGTTGAGGTTTCCCGGGCCTGATGGACAGAGGTAGGTAGCACCGGAGCCCCTGCCCTACCGGAGCCAGGGCGGGCCAGAAACCTGAGAGAACGCACACACACACGGTGACCCTAACCCTCCAGAAACCCTACAGTATACATGAATGTAAATACCCCCCCCACACACACACACACACGTGCAGGCACACTTACAGCATACGTCGATAGAAAAAGAATCAAGTGTAGTAGTGAGCCAGGAAACAGCCCTCCTGGAGTGCGCGCCCCACCAACCTCGTGCTACTGAACAGTGTGTTTTGTGATGGCGCTCTTTGCGAGAACCTGAAGAACTGGATGGTTTTTTTTGTTTTTCTCGGTTTACAAACGTAGTCGTTTCAAGGCTGAGAGATGTGCGTCTCACCGGAAGCCGACACGCAGTCTCGGTGGTGCCCGGCTGGTCTCGTGACGGGCTTCTGAGAAGTCACATTCAGTGCTGTTGGAAACACAGTGCGAGGCTTAGAGATCGGAGGAACTGCTCCAGGATTTGTGTGTTTGTCGTTTTTTTTGTTTTTTTTCCCACGTGTCTGCTTAAAAAAGGTGAACGCGAGACGCTGTGATCGTGCTCGTTAGTGCACAACAGTGAGAGACGGGGACAGCTAACTAGGTGAGTGATCAAAGTGTGACGACTGCTAATCGCGTGCGAGAGCTCTTCGATCGTATTGTGCAAAAACAGCTCAAAGGAGAAGAAAAAAAAAGCCGTGACGAGGAGGAAAAATTAGTGTTTCTGTGACCAAAACTGTGAACGAGTGACGAGAAAAATGTACCAAGCTTAGACACCAGTGTCTGATCACACCCCCTACCTACAGGAAAACCTATACAGTGTTTATGCTTTGACGTAGAACCACGATGCTTGTGCAAAGACACCGACATCCGCTGACTAGAGCAAACTAAGTGAGCCATTCCCTAAAGAACACAACAAAAGAAAGGCACCGAGGCGCTAGCTAGTAGCTACAAGGCTCTCTCAGGTCCATCAAGAGTACGTCTACGCCTAACTGCTGCTACATTTAGACAAACGCTGACAGAAAAAGATCACTCGCTAGGTAACACACACACACACACACACGCGCGCACGCACACAAAAATAACCCATCGATAACAACAACAACAACAAAAGAAGAGCCTGTGGGAACAGGACGTGTCAGTGTGAGCTTGAAGGCCGTTTCCCGTTATAAAGCGCTAAAGAGCGGCTGCTGGAGCGAGCCTGCAGCCCCCTACACTAACAGCTGATTATAGCTGGCCACTGAGGCCAGGTCCAACATTATCGACAGCTACTTTGGTACAGAGAGAAGACCTTTCACATGATCCCAGCTTCGCCGGAAGCTTCCGCACGGGGACACCGATAGTGAGCGCGTGTGCGGCCCGTACGTTACACGTGCCGGCTCCGAGTAGAGGATCTAGACCGTCTTCACCTCTGGGACCCTGATCGCCTCTGATCGCCTCTCCCGCCTCGCCCCCCACTGTCAGATTGTACTCCACCACCCTGTCAGTTACACATTAGCCACACCCTCCCTCCTCCTCCTCCTCCCCCTCCTCCCCCTCCTCCTCCTCCTCAGAAGGTCAGTCTCTTGGCCGTGATGAACTCCTCCAGCTGGACCTTGCCGCTGCCCATCAGGCCGAAGGCCGGGTACATGGTCCCGGAGCAGTCCACCTGCCTCTCGTAAAGGCACCGCATGGTGTCTGCGTCGTAGAAGTACACGCGGCACGCCTCGTAGTCCAGGCACACGCCCAGCCGCTGCGGCATGGGCAGCACGCGGCTGCCCGGGTCGCCGGCCGCCGCGGCCGACACGGAGGAGGAGGAGGAGGAGGAGGAGGCGGCCTTGGGGATGAAGAGGCGGCCCATGCCCAGGGTGAGCAGCGTGAAGGGCTGGGACAGCTCGTAGCAGGTGTCCTCGCTGCCGCTGTCGTGGCCGCTGTCGTGGTCGTACCTGGAGGAGGAGAGGGGAGGAGGGTCAGCCTCCACGGTGGGACGGGCTCAGATACAGACGCAGTGTGGGGATCTAAGGGGTAACTGCATATTTAACACGGGCTAATAACTCAGAGTCTCTACAGAGCCCCTAAAGCAGAAGTGGGCCATTCGTTTTCTCCCCGGGCTGCTTTGAAGGGCCAGACCAACAAGCTGGACTCAATTCTGCTCAACATCAATTGTATCTTCATTAAAAATCACTTTAATTAGCTGCCATTAGTAAGACTCATTCGGTAACGATTCTGTAATAAGCCCCCTTAAACGGTTTATTACCCCCATTATATTACATTGATATTCCACCTAATGATTTCCTATGGCTGTTAGATTTTCAGCCTTTACGTTGAAAGCTTTTATTTGTATTGAGCATCAACGGCTCGTTTGCATCTTGTAATGGTCCACATCTTAAGAGGGGAAAACACACACACACAAATAAAAACACAGCGTTTGGTTCACAGTTTTTTGGGTTTCTGGGTCAGTTCAGAATACCAGGACAATCAATGGGATCCGCATGCAACCGTGAGAGTTTTATTTTGAGATTGACCTCAGATATAGAGAGGTTAGATCAGTGTTAAACATATTTCTCATACATGAAAGGTGTTGCATTAATTCATAAAGCTTCATCTTTTCTTTTCCCCCTCCCATGTCAATTGGTGGCACCGCATGCATCTGTTCCTGATGCAAAAACACCACCATCATGGCCAGCCTTTCAGAGGACCACCTGAACGCTGCCTGGGCTTTCTAATCCGTGCAGCCATTACGTAAGTTCCATAGAGCCCAAACGTATTTGCGTAAATAACGTGCTCTTTACATGCTTGCCGCTGAGCCGAGCCGGGGTGGGGGGGGGGGGGACAAGGCGAGCTTTGTCTGCGGCGTAAAGCTCTTAACGGGCTTTATAATGGCTGCCTTGCATCACGGGATTAGCCGCGACTGTTGAGACACACCTGAGGCTGCCCGCGCCCTGCGGTCAGGTGCGCCAGCGCGGAGACAGTCCGTGACGGGCGGCTCTTACCTCGGGCTGCTCGTGTCTCGGGGATTGTGGAACCACTCGAGCAGCTTGGAGTCGGAGGCCACGCCCACTTTCACCATGTACGAGTACGGCTCCACCTTGAAGGCCCAGTAGTGTCTGCAGGGTAAACAGAGCGATCGCAGCTTCCGTTAGCGGCGGGGTCTGCCAGCCGGCGTGGAGCTAGTCTACCTGCGGTGATGGATGATGCATCGCCGCTGCTCTGGAGGGAGGCCTGATGGAGCCGCTTTAATAATCTCGCCACCTCGTGCTCAGAAATCCATCTCTGCTCCCTCCTCCTGAATATTTTATGTGTCGACAGCGGGGGGATATTGATAGTCTAATCAGTGGCGCTGTGCCGCAGTGTGTCTGGTGTGTGATGCGGCAGACTGAGCTCCTCCGGGAGGACCGGGCTCCTCCGGCCCCAGGCCTCGGCCTCTTGCCGTACCTTCCCTGAGTGATGCCCGTGTCGCCGATGATGTAGTCCAGGCTGATGTAGCTGCCCGTCTGGACGCGGTCGGCGGCCAGGAGGAAGGCCGTGCCGGCCACGTTCTCCACGGTGTCCCGCCGCTTGTTCAGGAGCAGCCGCTCCGTGCTGAAGCCGCACTTGTCGTTGAACAGGAAGCCGAAGGCTGCGTGGGGGTGGGGGGGGGGGGGGGTATAACGAGAGAGGACAGATGTTGGTTTTAGTGAGTGCACACATCTCGTACAGAGAGCGAGAGGGTGCCAGTTGTCCCACTCCTGAGCCTCTCTGTGAGGAGCCTGCATGATCTACCCATGTGCTCTGGATTCCCCAACAGGCTAAAAACACCCAAGTGGAAGTCGACTGGAGACTGAGTGTGAGAGTGCTTTTGTTAGTGACCTGTCCAGAGTCTAATCCCTGCATTCTTAGACCCTTGAGACACCATTGATATGCAGAGAGAGTAAGAGAATGGATGGATGGAAGGATGTGAGACGTGCAGTTCACCTGAGCCCACACACGAGGGCGCTGCAGCATCATCTTAAGGTGTGACTCGGCGACCTACTTGCCACGATCGCCATCGAACCGTGAAAACTATCAAACGCAATCATTCCTCCGGTGCAGCTGGCACTAACATTACTCATCTGCATGTGAATAAACATGTTCCATAAATAGCTGTGGAAACGCTGCCTGGGCCAGGGGCCACGGTTAGCATGATCCAGGACACGTAGAGAGGCCAACGTGACCGCTGCTCACTCAGCCGTCCTCGGAGATCCAGGCTGGGGAAGACCACTTCATTGAAATGCGTCGGGGGAAGCGAGAACAACTAGGCCATGATCATTATAATAACATAAGTCCGCCTGGAGGGTGACCAGACAATAACGCTGCAGCCTCATGAGAAGTTACGGAGCGGGATACAAACACTAATTATGTCGAGATAAACTGGAAGCCTTGAATGCCTAATGAGTCACAAGTGAGCAGAGCTGGCTTAATTCGCAGCATTTGTTGGTTTTTCAACACTGTAGATTGGATTCCCGGATAAACCTAATCTGGACCAAGTTGTTTTTGTTACGCAGTGCTGGCTGTGCCCACTACGGATAACAACGGTGGATCAGCTCGGTCGAAACCTGAAAGTGCTGCATCTGGACCTGGCTTCACTGACAGCATCCATCCCGTATGTTACCCGTTTTATACCTGAACAGTGTTGCTACGTAAAGCTAGAGAAGGAAATGCACTCACAGACACACACCATTCACTCTCAGACTCACATCTAGGGCCAACTGAGAGTCTTTGGACAACAACATCTTATTTACGGCAATAAAAAAGGAGAAAATCTGTTCCACCAGAACCTGTGGTATTTGTTAAGTGCTGGAATGTTATCAGACGTTATATCATGATGAAACAACAGGGACATCGATAAGACAAAGCAAGATTCCATGCTGTAATCTTCAGCCGTCCAGACTGAGATGTGTAAGTTGAAGTCACAGTGCCCGGGGGAGGCCAGCAGACCAGCTGTTTGACACGCTGGCTCCACTGTGTGGAGGACATGTGTGTGTGTGTGTGAGCGCATGCTCGGCCCTCAGAGCTTCAGCCTGAGATTTCACCTCATTACTGACGCGCCGCCGCTCCCCCGGCCGCTCATTCTTTACACGAACCAGAGGGTAGGAGGAATGCAGCAGGACGCTGCCATCGCAACACAAATAACGAGGCTGGCGCTGGACCCGACCCCGGCCACGGCCGGGCCACGGCTGACCCCGGAGCCGTGCCTCATGCATGCTACTGAGGACGAGGAGGAGGAGGAGGAGGAGGAGAGAGGAGTTTAAATAAAAAAGTGTGTCAGGACGGTCTGGCACTGCCACAGAAAGTGT
The DNA here is from genome assembly GCA_029224185.1 of Karalla daura. Taxonomy (NCBI): domain Eukaryota; kingdom Metazoa; phylum Chordata; class Actinopteri; order Chaetodontiformes; family Leiognathidae; genus Karalla; species Karalla daura. Next base: position 14,432,414 of record CM055192.1, read on the forward strand.
CTGTGCGACGCCTGGACTCTTTACACTTGCTGCATGGGGAATGAGGAGGCGCTGGCGGCCAAGCAGCATGTGAATCAAAGAGCCTCGCCTCCCTCTTGTGGGAGAGCAGGAGCCCGATGCGAGCCCGCAGCAGATGGCTCGGCCCGGCCGTGGACTTCAATAGACGCCACCTTCGCGTATGTCAGGAGGGCTGAAAAATGCCAGCAGCGCGCGCAGGTCTGGCTCCGCTTGCTGCGCTCTACAACACAATCCACTCCCACGCACACACACGCACACGCACGCAAACAAAAGCTATATGGGCTAAAGAGGAAGACAGCGTCGCCATGGCGACCGTAGCGGAGTGTCGCTGCCTCGCGCGTTCCATGAAAACGTAAAGGAGGAGAGCGGGACCCGTGCAAGGCAGCCTGAGGAGCAGGGAAGGGGGGGGGGGGTAAAGGAGGGGGCTTAGCTGTGGCTTTGGCCGGAATGAGGCCCGATAACAGGGGCTGCTTCTCCCACACACACTTAATCCCGCGCATAAAACGTTTTTCAATTAATTAATGCGCTTAGGGTAAAGAGCAATAACACAGCTACTGGAATTGATTGGGCTGAAATAACATGCTCCTGATATGGTCGGTATTTTTTAGGGGGGAATACACACACACACACAGACACTCACCAGGGGCAGGGGGCGTGTGGAAGGTGACCTCGGGGCTGTAGGGGCTGAACATGGAGTTTCTGCAGCTGCGGACCCTGAAGGCGTACAGGCTGCTGGGGTCCAGGTCGCACACCACGGTGCTGGCGCCGTACACCCGCTCCGTGGCCCTCCACACGCCGCCGTCCTCTCCGTCCTCCTGGGACGGGGACTGGCCCGGGCCGCCGAGTCTGGGTGGGGAGAGCGGGACTGAAGCGCCTCTATCGACACCAGGCCGGGCTGCCTGGCAGCTCCCGGGCGGCGGCCTCACCTGCGGTACTCCAGCACGTGGTGGTCGGTGGGCAGGTGGTCGTCAGACAGCCTCCAGCAGATGGACGCCTCGTTGTAGACTCTGCTGCTGGACAGGTCGATGAGAGGGGGGTCTGGAACTGGAGGGCAGGAGAGACAGAGACAGAGACAGAGACAGAGACAGAGACAGACAGAGAGAGACAGAGAGAGAGAGAGAGAGAGAGACAGAGAGAGAGAGAGAGAGAGACAGAGAAAGAGAGAGAGAGAGACACAGAGACAGAGAGAGACACAGAGACAGAGAGAGACACAGAGAGAGAGGCACACACAGAGACAGAGACAGAGAGAGAGAGACAGAGAGAGACACAGAGACAGAGAGAGACACAGAGAGAGAGGCACACACAGAGACAGAGACAGAGAGAGAGAGACAGAGAGAGACAGAAATAGACAGAAACAGAGAGAGACAAAGAGACACAGAGACACAGAGACAGAGAGAGAGAGACACAGAGACAGAGAGAGACAGAGAGAGAGACACAGAGACAGAGAGAGACAGAGAGAGAGACACAGAGACAGAGAGAGAGAGAAAACAACTTTGAGGTATGGTAGATATGATACTTTATTATCCCAGAGATGGGAAATTTCCCAACATATACACAGTGAGGGCCAAAAATACCCAAAACATTTTGTCCAGAACACGACAGGAGAGCCTCTGAATGGCGATTAGGAGGACGTAACAGATATTACAAACCTACTACGGAACAAGGAGATTCCAGCAGAAATCTCTTGCGTCTTAGTCGTGCTTAGTGCGGGTCCGTGGGCTCAATAACTCGGGATTAAGCAAATGCAGCAGTGAGAGTGTGGCGAAGATTAGAATTTGTCAGGATCAGGACTATCCACCCGGGACAATGGACAAGAGCGTCTTGCATAATGGAGCCCGCTAAGAGGTTTCCGTGTGGACGCGCTGCCAGGAAATGCACTTTGTCAGAAAGCAGCGCCACTAACGGCGCTCTGGCCTCCCGCTCCATCACTTCCTGGCCACAGCTACCGCCTCCCTGCCTCCTCTGGGTGCTGGCCGAGGTGTGGAGGGAAGCATTAACCCATCCACCTGTGACCGCACGCTCTCCTCTCCTCGCCTCGTCCAGGTCCAGCAGCTCGTTTCTCTCCCAGAACGGGATCGAATTACAAGCTAGCACGTAGGTCACACAGTGTTTTCTCCACAAAATTAAGACTTTTTCCATCGGTCCTCCTCCTGCATCTCGTTTTCTGCCCCTGCCCCCCCCCCCCTCCCGTTCTCCTCCTGCTGCTCTCTTTTTCCTAAACTGATTCCCTGCTCTGACCAGTGTCACCGCTGGCACCGTGCCTCCAAAGTCACTGTGCTAATCCTCGGTCTCCAAAGTCTTTTCCTGCCAGCCACATGGGGCCCGAGTCCTCTCACAGCCGCGGGCTGCCACGCTGCCACTGCAGGCGCCTCATTCTGGTCTGGAGAACAAATGAAGATAGTCTGGGAGGGCCCGTTTTTCTCTACACCTCCGGACGCCATTTGCTCGGGTCTGAGCCGCTTGAAAAGCACACGGTCGCGCCTAAGTGTCCCCCTCAGCCTCACAGTTAGGACGTGATGCGATCAGCGCGGATGTGTTAAGTCGTTACGCTGCGTGCTAACGAGCGGCTTCGCAGGGACGCCGTGACTTCGGACAGCCCGGGTCACGCCGCGGGAGACGACCGGCCTCGAACGTGACGGGGCAGGGCCGCTCCCTCCTAATCCGCCCTAATCTCCTCGGGAGGAGGCGAGAGAGCGGTTCGGAGGAGCCCGGAGGGTTTCTGAGGAGGTGCGGTTGGACATGGGGGACAAACGGACTTTTTGTGCTCGACGGGACTCGTCTTTCACGGGCTCCGGAGAGGCAGGGCGCGGGGTCGGCGCCCCCGCAGCTGGGCAGAGACGGGACAGCGTGAGGGATTCTGCCAGAGTGGAAAAGCAAGGGCAGGGTGCAGGCAGAGAACACAGGCCAGAAACATATGTGGCTCTGTGCAGCCACAGGACGGCCCGTGGCTTGACAATGAGCCATTAAGCTAGGAAAAAGCAGCCTACGGGCATCTTTGCATTAATGCCGCTGAGCTCTTGTGGCGTGTTTCCACTATACAGCCGAGATGCTCAGCCCTCTGCCAAGAGTTCAATTTGATTAGTGTGGGGTGCAGATGCCACTGGAGCTGCCTCCGCGTCTCTGGGCCCGGGCTGAAAGCAGCATTAGCTCCCACTCTGCTCATGCAGGGGACGGTGGGAGATGACTTTCCATTACAGAGAAGTCCACACAGGAACAATTTATGGCTATTCAGTCACGTTAAGACAGTTCAGACTGAAAAAAAGAGGACCGAGGGAGCTTTTTAAATCAGCTTCCCCTCAGGGTGATGTTTCTCCATAAAGAGGAGTGCAAAACAGAGAGCCGTAAAATGATTTGGCCGGGGATCGAGTTCTACTTTGTCAAACCTGCTCAATCCAGGAGGGTAAACTTAATCCCATCCGTAATTCCCACGTGTCGAAAGCCCACAACACAACGTGTAAACAAGACTCTGCCCGTTGAACAGGATTACTTGGTAAAACAGAGATCGTTTCACGTTTTACGGCCGTATTAAACGTCCAAATCCTGTTTACAGAGAGAATCTGAGTTTCGCTGATGTGGGCAGGAAACGCTTACAATCACTTACATTTGTTATAATTGTTTTGTGCCACAGCTGGCGACCGCTAAATGATTTTCTCTAATGTCTTTCCACAACATTCAGAATGGCTGTCACGCAGTGCTTTACTCTCTGATCTCGCCCGTTTCCCACTTCTGTGAAGCGTCTTCATCTATTGCTAGGCACCCAATAACCCGCCTCAGATTTACACCGCGTCCTCTGTCAGGCCATAAACCCTCCTGTAATTTGTTTAATGACTACCACATAATAACACTAGTAATAAGAGTTTGTTTCCCCCCTCCCTCGGTGCCCTCCCATTTTCCTCTTGAGGGTGATCGGAACTTGATGAGCTCCTTGATCATCCTCCAGGCTGTTTCCTAGGAGCAATAAGTGGGCCACGTTGAAGAACAGATATTGGATGATTTGTGGCCATGGAGCTCCAAGAACTTCACTCCGGCTGACAAAGATCTCAGATAAGATAAAGTAAACAGTTTCAGACCTTTCTGGAGTTATTAAATTCCTCGGCTTCAATGTCTTATATTGTTTGGATAATCTTACATAAGTAGAGGGACTCAAGCCCAACATAGGCAGAACAGCAAAGGATTAAAGATGAGCTGAACTGTCCTTCCATTCATCAGTGGACCAGCTATGTGTATCTCTACCAAATGAATCCTGGAAATGCACGCTTTGCTTTTTGTTTACCCCCCAATTGTTTCTGAATAAAAAAATAAAAAAAACGGCAAACCAAGGCGTTCTGTTCCTCGTCCAGTGACCCATGAGTCCAGACGGGGCCAAGCGCAGCCTGGGAGATAAATCTCACATCAGTGGGTTCGGACAAACCGAGAGGGCTGCTCTCCAGCGAGGCACAAAAGGCCACAGTCACAGCCTCATGTCACCCGCAGCTCTGCCACTGACGGGCCTCCCAGACCAACTGTCAGCCGCTTAGCTGCTGCCACGCCGGGGCTAGTGGCCGCACGCCAGAGCAGACCCCGGACCTTCGCCGTCATGTCACAGCTCACGCGCTCCGCTCCGTACAGACGCCGAGCGGCTCGCCGTTTACACGGGGCTCAACCCCCCCCCCCCCCCTTCCAAAACCCCTCGGTTAGCCGCCACATAGCGTGTGAGGTTAGCAGGCTGCAGGCATCCCAGACTGGGCTTGGCCAGACGCGGCCAGATGTCACGAGCCGTCACTCAAGCGCCAACGACGCTCCCGATCCCGTCATCACTGCGACAGGCCTGGAATGCGAGGTGGATCCAGTATAAACACCTGGCTCTGCTTCTGCTGCGTCTCTGCAGCATGGCTGGGGAGGAGGGGGAGGCAGCGCTGCGGCTTCAGAGAGGTGTCTATATGGAGCCCTAGTCACATTAACAGAGTGGTCTGATGGCAGGGCGCTTAGCGCAGCCCAGGCCAAATAATGCAGCGTCAGAGCTGTGTGAGGATCTGTTTGCAACGTTTCTCTGCTGCCAGACCTTTGACCTTTGGTCTCAAGATGTTTACCGATCCGTTGTCATTTCTGATAGCCGTCTCCTAACATATACAGAGCTGTTGGGTCCATTTTGGCCCTCGGAGTCATCGTCCAAATTCTGACTTTCAGATCAGATGTATGTGCTGCTAAACTTCTATGAAAAATACATCATTGTGCCTTCCTGTCTCACACAACACTGTTGCAGAGCAATCCCGCCACAAAAGAACAACACATGCTCACTTTGGTCTCTTGTTTCCTCTAACATAAGTTGCCTGGGATAAAGAGTGTCTGCTCACTGCCTAGATGAGTGAGATTGACGAGCTCAGTTGAAAGGACTCGTGTCATTCCCTCCCTGGGAAACTTCTACCTGAGCAGTCAATCACCGACCAGCCTTTGTTCATCGGCCGAGCAGCAACAACACACTGCGAGTTCACCCGCCGTTGCTGATGCGGTTCAGCCCCACACTGGTGACCTCTGACCTCTCCACAGTTCACAGGGCCGTGCATGTGCCGGACAGCTGACGCGTGAAGCTCTACTCTGAGCGTGCTCTGGGTCATCTGGCTTCTCGAGGACACGTTCATGGGGCAGGTACCTCCACCGAAGCACATCTCTCGGAGCAGGGTCTCCTCTCTGGACGTGTCCAGCACAAACTCGTCGAAGCAGGGGTCGGCTGAGGGGTGGAAGGTCCTCAGAGACTCCGTGGCCTTCTGGATCCTGCAAGCACCACGGCAGACAAGAGAGGATGCGGTATTGATTACAGCGGGATGAGCTTGACTGGCAGGAGCCTGCGTCACTCCGCCCAGGAACAGAGCGGAAACCTTCTTGGATTGATACCAGCCGCGCCCCGTCTTATTTTGAAGATCAATCCAATGTTCTTATTTCGGCGGCCGCATCAATATTTATAAAGCCTTTCATAAGTGAAAAAGAGGATTAGAAAAAAAACACAGCGCAGGTCACAGTTGTATCATACTCCGGGGGAGCGAAAAGGTCCACCCATTATCCAAAGCTGCTAATGGAGATCAATTAGTCAGCTTAGAGCAGGAGGCTCCCCGGAGCACAGCACACTCTCTCCTGAGCTGTCCTCCACTTCGGTAACCTCTGCGCACGTGGCCTGGTTTGTCCCCGACACGCTGCAGTCACCCAAACACGTAAGCAGATTGATGCCGTGGACACGGGAATGAAAAGGCGGGCCAGGCAGCAAGGTGCAGTGACGGCGAGGCCCGGTGCAGGACTGTTTTTATTAGGCTGAGCTTCGGCCATCTGAAATCAACTTATCTGTTAAGCTGCTTACTTATTAATATGAGCACTTAGTGCGGTTTACCGTGCCGCCTTGGGCCGGTGGAGGCTATGAATAACAGTTTGGGTCGGGCCCGGTCAGCTTCCTGTGAGACTGCATACGCTAATAGACGCTAATCTGAAGATGGATGACCTCTGGTATGTATTCACAGTGTATTTCCATACATCCTGGCATGCTAGTTTAAGCCAGTCTTGTCCATTAGAAAGATCCTGTACCCGTTATAAACATCGTCAGACACTAGAAGACTTAAACCAGGGTCCCACAACACATCAGTTTGGTACCAGGTCTGAACACACTTTACACTGAAACATCAGAGCTGTTCAGTGTTGCTGAGCTCCACTACCTGGTGTGCAGCTGCTTCGCGGTCTGTACAAAGCAGGACTGGTCCGTCTCCTTCAGCACCTCCTGAGCGTAGCCCACCAGACCACTGTTCTCCAGCATGCCCTGGTACTCCTCCACCTGTAGGATTTCACCACAGTACTGAAACCCTTTGATCGGTGCTCAGGTCACGCCTTTATCACATCCAGCGTGCATGATTGTGGGACAGTCAACGGTATGTACCTGGCCCTTGAGTTGGTCCAGGCGTCTGTTTCGAGACTGTTCGATGGACCTCAGCATCTCGGACTTCCTCTCCTGCAGAGTCTCAAACAGGCGCTCAAAGTGCTCGTTGGCCCGACGCTCTGCCAACTGGCCGTTCTCCTTCAGGGCGAACGCACGCATTAGTAAGTTCAGTCAGTTCTTAGTCATGATAGACTTCAGAGTAAGAGCATTTCCTCAAAACCATTTTTAGGATTTGCTGCATGTCGATCCAAATGTCATGCAAAACACGATGACGTCGAGCATCGATGCCTGAGGCAGCAGAGGAAGTGTGCTGCAAGCCAACTCGGCCCACTCGGGATCAAAGTGGAAGAGGAACCAGCTCGGCGGCTGCAGCTCAGCCACGCACAAGGGAAACGAGTAGGCAAATCCTCGGTTTCCTTGTTTGTGTGGTTTGCATGCTGTTTGTTTAGGGACCTTCATTATTCACAGTGAAAATGCCCTCCATTGTTCTGCAACTTCACAGGCCGGTTTCGTGAGTGCTCACATTTCCAGAAAGCAGAAGCAACAAAGGACTATTTATATTTAAAGGGCATCAACACTGTGGGTCTAACTTTGAAAACCTACAACTATTTCACAGTAAATGTAGATGGTAAATGCACTATTTCTGCATGGCGAGTGTCAAACGTCCTACTTCAGTGTCTATTTGTTTTCGTTGGGGTGATCAAAGCAGGAGGAAACCTGGTAAAAACCCATGCAGAGCAGAGCGGCTAGGATGCTGCAGCAGCAGGCGCAGCGTGACTCAGCTCCCTCACCTCGGTCTGAGTGATGAGCTGCTCCAGCTCAGTAATCTGAGCCCGGACCTGGTCCTCTTTGCTGATGAGGTAATGGATACTCTTGGCCAGCTTCTCCTGGTGACAGAAAAGAACAGAGAGGAGTGGAAAGGCGGTGAGGGGTGAGGCTCAAGCCCGTCCGTGGCCATGGGACCGGGGCGATACCAGCTGGGCCCGGGGCAGATGCTATCACACACACACGTCTGCGTGGCTGTTCATGGCGTTCTGAGGGATGGAGGGTTATCGATCGGTTTCTACTCTCTTCCTGAGCTGACATGAGTCACAACATTTTCCTCTCACCTCTGGGGTTGCAGCTGCGGTGATGAATATTGCGTTTCCACCATTGATTAAAAGCTGCAGTCCTGTAGGACTCATATACGTGTGTGTGTGTGTGTGTGTGTGTGTGTGTGACTCAGCATCAGGGCCGTGAGAGGCTGCAGCATGTCAAACAGCATCACAGCGATGCGAGGGTACATGACGGGCGATGGCGGCTTCCGGCAGGACCACTCCGGACACCGGACACGCCTGCCGCCAATTAGAAGCCACAATGCACACAAAATCATGGGGAACAAATGGCCTCATTAAAGATTGAGCGAGGGCGGCTCGGGTTTCACAGCCGCTCTGCCTCCACCCGCTCGGGCCTCCCGATATCCACCAACAGTGGAGCTTCAATTACCCCGTCCACACGTCCCTGTCGAAGGCTTCAGTGTTGCCTGGAGCGCTCATGGCAACCGACCAACCAAACACACACGCCTCAAACTTTTCTTCACGTCTCGACATAAGTTAAACCCGAGCACTCGGGCTGATTGGATTCAGTGAGTGAGGTGGCAGAAATCTGTTGAGCGCCCGTGATTGCCGTCAGCGTGAGGCCCGGGTGAGGTTCGCTGTCTGAACATAGAGAGATTTTCATTGGGAGGAGCGTGCCGGCACAGGCAGGGGCACGGGCCTGGGCCCAGGCCTGGGTCGGGCTTTAACAATCCGGCAGGAGATGTTAAAGGCATAAGACGGCATAAGAAAAGCAGACGTGCTCCAGATCTTCTCTCAGCCGTCGCCACTGTCTTTTACGGCACTTAAATGGGATGTGGTTCCATCTAATCTCATTTTGCAAGCAGGGAATCTGCCCGGGGGGGGATCTTCACATGAAGATAAGACATCACCAGATAATCTACAATAAAACAGAGTGAGGTTTTAACAGCCAAGCCAGGACCGTAATTTAGAAACCTCCGTTACTGATGGAAGAAGACTGGAGGGGCGTCGATAAATAGGAGATCTACTGCTGCTTGTCCTGGCGAGGATACAGGGGGTCAATCCTACCGACTCTCCGGATTAACTGGTGCTTGATATTCATCCACTTCTATGACACTCTACATCAGGGCCAATGAAGCACATCTGGACAGTTACTTTGATCTAAGTTTGAAGTCTTAATTCCAGCATTATTCCACCTGCCTGTACTGTCACTTTGTAACCTTACCTTGTCTTATTCAGACTGCCTATTCAAGACAGCAGAGATCAGCTGGGTCATTGTGCTTGTGCCTTAACAGGACAGTAGAGGTCAAACCAGAGCCGAGCTGACATCTGTGCAAAAAGGGGCTCAGCGCCAGGATGCTGTCTGGATTTCACACCCCAACAAAAGCGGGTCACTGGCTTCAGCGTAGTGACGGGGAAAAGAAAGAGCGGGGCCGTCACACTGACGGCTCCTGCTCTTTACAGTAGCATCCCTGTGAAACGCAGCCTTAGGTCTTTGTTGAGCGGGGCATTGTGCCGCAGCTGGGTTTAATCCTTGTTGTTATAAGACGGTATCACGTTGCACTCCCAAATCGCCCGTCAGCCAACGCACATAACAAGGAAAACAAACCCAGGGGAATTGGACGCGCCCACGGGCAGCCGACCCGTCTCTCCTGTGTGTGTGTGTGTGAGGGTGTGTGTGTGTGTGTGTGTGTGTGTGTGTGTGTGTGTGTGTGTGTGTGTGTGTGTGTGTGTGTGTGTGTGTGTGTGTGTGTGTGTGTGTGTGAGAGGGTGTGTGAGAGCTGTACCTTGAGGATCTTGTAGGCGCTGCTCATGGTGGTGACCTTGTGGTTGGCGTGCGACCCTCCCAGCTTACACAGGTGGCAGACGGGCCGCCTGCACACCTCGCAGTACATGTTCACCTTCTCCATCTCGTGCTCGGGACACATGAGCACCTATGGAGCATTCAATAGAAGCCAACACACACACATTAACACACACACACAGACAGACACAGACGGCGTGTTGCGTGTTAGTGATCAGCTGAAGTGAAAGGGGAAGACGAGTTTCACTTGAAGAGCATGGAGGCAGCTCTGTGCGAGCCGCTTCCTGAAGGGGCTGAAAATAGACTTGCAATCAGCACTTTTCTTCTGGTGCGTTACGGCCGCAGCACAAAATCCACGCAGGACGGCGCTGAGCCGTTCAATCGGCACAGGGACTGAGAGGAGGAATGCAGCGCGCTGCCAGAGCCAATCGCCTCCAAAAAACGCCCAGCGGGGAGATCTGAGCTATATAATGAAATAAGCTCCTCAGCTATTCTAATTAGATCTTGTCGGAGTGGCCTCATTAGTGTGAATGTTTCTATTGTAGGATTCAAACTATTACGGTTCACTATTGGTGACAGCTAAACATGAGCAGGAGGCCATCCTGTCCAGTGATTAATGATAGGGAGCTGGAGCCGCTTGAACTACGTCCTTCAGACTTTTAACCATTGACCAGCGCCTTACGGATCAATGTTGGCCCATGTTTATTTTTCACAACTTTATCTCCTGAGGAGCGTTCACAGTCCAGCTGAGGAGTAACTGTTGTTTGGGTGTCCCCGTGGACAGCACTGTCGCCTCATAGGGTTCCAATGGCTGGTGGGACCCAGGCGGCCTTTCATTTGGTGTACGCCTGTTTTCCCTGTGTCTGCAGGGGTGCAGCTGGATACACACGCACTGAGGTCAACCTCAATGTGGGAGTGTAAATGAGATGCGAGTGTGTGTGACCCCCACAGCACTGCTCAGGTTCAAAGTGGGTAAGGTAATCAATGGAGGGATAAGGAGGGAAAACTAATTAAAATGGAACAAGTCCTCCACCTACTTATTGATTTGTTGATTTTCAGTCTTCATTTGTTTTGGTTTTAACCAGTTGCTGGCACTTCCTCACTACAAACCAATGAGATGGTTTGTACTGGAATATGAGTTTCCAGTGGCCTTTTACATCTTCTCTCTTGCTGTGAGAAGCAGCTGCACTATGTACAAGATGAATGCTTAAATCTTAAACGTACCCATCTTAAGGTGTATTTCCCCTTCTAGTTTGGTTACACAAGAACTTCCTGGCAGCGCTTCATAAAGTCAACTGGGATTCAGGTATCTAGGTATAAATGGGTTCAACTGTGTATGCCGTATATCCACATGAAGTCTGTCTGACTGGGGGAGGGTGCTGGTACTCGCCTTGGGCCTGAAGTTGGTGGTGGGCCCCACGTACTCGTGCTGGGCCTTGGGCGTGCCCCAGGGGTGGTGCAGCTTGAAGCACTCGTTGCAGTAGCTGGCCTTGCAGTCCATGCAGCTCTTGGTGGCCTCCTGCAGCTGCGGCGGCTTGCAGATGTTGCACATGATGGCCACGGCGGCGCGCGCCGCCTGCCGGTAGCGCTCCACGATGCTCTCCAGCGTGAAGTTGCGGAACAGCATGCTGATGCCGCGCTCGCCCAGGTCGATGTCGTGCTGGCAGCCGGGGCAGGGGATGGTGGTGACCCGGGGGGTCACCGAGCCTCGGCGCCACCCGGGGGAGGAGATGGAGCCTGGGGGCGGAGGAGGGGAACGGGAGGAGGCGTGAGACGAGACGGCGTGTGGGGGGGCGGTAGGAGAGCCCTCGGCCGCCCGGTTCCTCCTATTGTTCTGAGGCCCCATTTTAAAAGACGCCAACAACAACAACGTCCTTTCATTTCCAATCACACTTGGAGGACAAGTTTGGTCAAATAAGGGCTTTGAGAATGGTGAACCCCGCAGCGGTGCTCAGCAGATTCTGGGCCCAGGCTCACAAAAGCCGCATTACATCAGCGGCCTGACGTGCCAAGTACGGTTCTGTGGCAAAAATGCCTTTGATACTTCATAATGCCTTCAGAAATAGGGCCTCAGTGTCTCCCCTCTGGGCTTTATTTCCAGGATGACGACTCCTCGATAAAAACAAGGGGGGGCTTTCACATCGATACAGGCAATTTATGGAGCAGTTGTCATCCCGGGGGAAATAAGGTTGGAGAGGCTGAGACCTTCCACGGGCGCTGGGGCAGAGGGATGGGAGAGAGGAGTCATGGGGAGGATGGCATCCTCGGAGCTTATAGAGAATAAACGCCACTGTGCAAGTCAGTCAACATGTAAGAACGGGGGTGAGGAGTGTTAAAGTGCTTACAATGATCTGGACAGAAACAGAGGTAAGTGCATTTCCCTAAATGAGATGATCAAAACTAAACAAAAAAAGGCAAACCATTGTTTTGGAACTCAAGCAATGTGTGGAATTCAACTTAAGGAAAGCGTTTAATAAAATGGAAAAAAATGCCAGAATGGAGTGTCACATGTCCAGTTCACTGCATCCACACTTGTTGACGAAGTGGCAGTGAAACCCCCGTTCGAGCAGTGCTGCTCGCGGGGTTTCCTCCTGCTTGTTGCCGATGCGGCCGCATTGGAACAAGGCAGCACACACAGTAGCACGAGGCGGAGGGTTGGCTGACACCACATCACAGATGCAAGCAGTGGTGGTGGGAGGAGGAGGAGGAGGAGGAGGAGGAGGAGGAAGGGGGGGTGAGGTCCACAAAACACGGTGATCACACACTCGGGTAGAGCTGGCAAACCGAGGTCACTACCAGGCAAGAGACAAAAAAAAAATGTTGCTTCACGTTTGTGGGGGACAGGGGAAGCGAGGAGTGCTGGATTTATCTCAGTTTGAAAGCCCGAATTTCCACTTCGTTTCCGAGGACCTGGAAATTAAATCAAACACTCCTCAGGTAAAGCGGAAATACAGGTGGGCCAGCTCAAAGAAAACGACAACAGAAACACACAGCGGCAAAAAAACCAAAAGGAAAGAATAAACAAAGGTGCAGCTGAGGGAAAGCGGTGGCAGAACGGCAAACATGTGAACGCTGCGGTACAGGATGTGTAGCCGTGTACGTGCCGTGTGACATGAGCTGAACCGAAGCCTGAGAGCTGTGCCGACGGTTGTCGCCCCCCCCCCCCCCCCCCCCCCCGTTTGGGGCCCCCCGAGCTGTGAGCTCTACCCTGCCTGCACGAGACAGCCCGGAGAGGCCGGACGGAGAGCCACGTGGCCCGGAGCTGGCTCTGATGGGGGGGGGCGTCCGTGGAGGCGACGCCGCCTTGTTGAGATGGGTCTGAGTCAGTGATGGAGAGAGAGAATAACCCTGCAGATAGCGCGCGTGTGCGTGCGTGCCCCTGGCTCTGGGCTCGGGCAGCAGGTGTGAGCAGACGCGCAGCAGACAGGCAGGAGACGCCTGCAGCAGAGAGCGAGAGCGCTGCTCTGCACGGTCCAAGACAGAAACCGATTAGTCACTGAGTTTTTTTCAAGGTCTCCGCATGAACCTGACTCCGCTTGATGGCTGAGCTCTGCTCTTCAGCGATGAAAAAAAGTGGAGGACCAAGTCTCAAAATGCGTGGGCCATCTTGGATTCCATTACTGAGGGACGTTGACATTAAGAATCGTCATTTGACGCGAGCCAGCGGATGTGAAATCCGCTTCACTTTCGAAGCAGAAGACAAGGGTTGAATCGGCCCCTCCTCGTCTCACCTGACGCGCCTTCTGCAGAGCGGAGATTGTTTTTGATGGCACCACATCTCATTTGCGGCTCCTGTTCCAATCCGTCTGCTCTATGCTCCATTAATACGCAGGCTTGAGATAACGTTTTTTTCCTCCCCCCCATTAAAAACATCCACTGAGCACAGAGCGAATGTCTGCGTGAGTCAGCCAGCGGGCCGAGCGCTCGCTGCTGTTTCACTTGGCCGACGCCGTGACAGCCGATTCATCTTCCCCCAAAATGATTAGAGGTCGGCTCAAACAGGCCTGAGCTCCGAATAAACTCTTCCTCGCACACTAAGGGCTGTCGAGCCAGGCAGAAACGCCAGCCCAGAGGCACAAAGACAACAGCCAGAACCAGTTAAGAATCTCAGCAAGTCCCTGCATATTCTAGGTTTTCCCTCAGTCCCTGTGTGTGTGTGTGTGTGTGTGTGTGTGTGTGTGTGTGTGTGTGTGTGTGTGTGTGTGTGTGTGTGTGTGTGTGTGTGTGTGTGTGTGTGTGTGTGTGTGTGTGTGTGTGTGTGTGTGTGTGTGTGTGTGTGTGTGTGTGTGTGTGTGTGTGTGTGTGTGTGTGTGTGTGTGGCTCCGGTTCGATCAAGCAGCTTCACTTGCTTCCATGTTTTAGGGTAAAGCGAGGCTGGGCGAGTGTATAGCCAGACACGCGCGTATGTGCTCGTGCACGGAGCCACGCACATTCCTGGCCCGCTTCAACTCCTAGGAGACGTCCTCAGCTCTTTCTCCCCAGTTTCACTCTTTCAACTGCCCCTTTTGTCGCCCGCCGACCTCCTCTTCCTCACTCTCCTCCTTCGCTCGGGCCTCTTTCAGTCGCCGCCACTTTACTAAACTCTTCAGGAAAGAGTAAGAATTCGTCCCAGTCAGGTTGCTTTGATGCTCAGTGGACATTTTTAACATGTTCGGCCTTTTAACACCTGCCTGTGTTGAGTGCTAAAACGCATTGAGAACGTCCATTTTTTTCTTCCATAGACGAGTGTTGTGAGGTCGTATGTTGTGTTCGAGTAGACTAAGTAGAGAAAAGGTAGAACCAAACTAGGGTTTCACAGGGGTGCTAATAGCACTGTACTCACTACTACAGCTAGTCAAAACACGGAGCCCGCGTCTACCTCGACTCCCAAACGACCTTCGCACTGTGGCTGCAAGCAATGAACAGAGAGGTGAGGTGAGACCAACAAGAAACAATAAAAGAGAAGGTGAGGTGACGGGAGAAACCTGCTTCTTGCTTCTCTCGTTTTTTTTTTCAATCAAAACATTATGACATTTGAGACGACAAAACCAACTCAAAAGAGAAACTCAGGGAAAACTGGTTAAAACAGAAATCTGATAATGCAGTTCAGACACAGAGCGTTTGAAATGTGCAAAAAACAGGATGTGAACGATTATTAAGGTGCAGTTAACCCCTGATCTGTGCACATCTGATAACTTCACACCATGGGAAAATCCACTCTTTTTTACAGCATGTTATATGAGACAGAAAAGTTAAGAAGAAGGACTATTTTTTTTAAATAGCATCTGCGTCAAATTCACGAGTGCAGCTGTCAGGAGTTAAGTGGCTGAACGTATACATCGTGCTCTGTCTGAGCCCCAGGAACAGAAAACAAGATGATGATGCTGAGAAACGATGCCGATGAAGGTTGATGAACCACTTTCCCCTGTCCAGGCACAGCGGGCTGGCCCGAGCTGCACACTGATAAATATAGCCCTAAGTCTTCTCTTTGCCTCCTGGGCCTAATCCCTCATTCATTCCTTACAGGCAGGTTGCATGGCTACCACTGACCTGAGCTCTCAGGGTTGGAGGCGGTCCGTAGAAACCCCCCCACCCACCCACCCACCCACCCCGGTTGTCCTGTTTGGCATTTTCTGTGCTCATAGGGAGCAACGAGGGTTCCTACATATTCTCAACACGCTGAGAATTAGTGTTTTGTAATCTGCTGATTCAATGCACTTTACTGGGGAACGACCTGATTGACATAATCCCAGACGAAACTCCACGATATGGAGACCTCTCTGGAGTTTCTTAGCGGGTGTTGTGCTGAAGCAGCTCCAGATGCAGTGAGGTTGACTTAAACCCAGTCGGAGGGAGAACCTGGAGGTGGCAGACAGGGGGCTGGTCTGTACGCGGGCACAGGCCTGAGATCTGTTTACCCAAAAGCAGGATTTGATGATTTCCTTGGTCAACAGATGCAGTCCTGCTGGTGAAGAATGAACTCATTCAGGTTGAAAGGGAGAAAAGAGGAGGCGGGTGAGGGGGGTGGCTGAATGAGAGGAGGCTGTGTTTGGGAGCCCGGTCTCGGTGGGTTTGAGCCATGAATGGCTGAATGGCGACCAAGATCGCTCATTCACCTCACTGTACCTCTGAGACTCTGAGCCAGAGCGTAAGGATCCACAGAGCTCGCCTCGCAGGCCCCGGGCTGGATGTCGCCCGGGCCGTCGAGGAGACCCGGCTAACGAGCGAGTCCTGGAAATCACAGACCGTACCCAGGGCCCATGAAACACCAAACCCTAGTTTGTAGAAGCCGTTTCAACTGAACACATTAACACAGTTAATAATTACATTTACACCCCCTGAAGTTTCAGCTCTGACTTTATAGCATTGTTATAGTGCCGCTAGGTGTGATTCCTCCTCCAGCATTAGAGTATAGCAACACGCACTGAGGAAGATCAAGAGTTTTAACTTTTCCTGGCTAAAAATAAGTGAGTAGAGTGGATTTTGAACTGGGCTGCTGAATATACATGAAGCTTTATTTTCAGCACCAAACACACATATGATTAACAACGTCCTACCATAGGAAATGTATGCCAGTGATGATGCAGTAGTTGTAAACATCCTCTCTGCTCCACTCAGCTGTGTCCCAGTTCCATACTCATTAACCACACAGTGCGGTTTCATGTCATTACATTCATTTTTGCTGTTTAAATTCTATTACTTCTGGTCGGCAGGTTGCAATCCATGAGCAGCCCTTCCGTTTCTAAGTGGGACCAGGTTTGCAGTCTAGAGGAGTTGGTGGAGCACAGAGGTCGGACACGGCTGCGACTTTAAACCTAGAGACGCATCGAGGAGGTATGGCTGTGGAGGGGGAGGCGATCCGCTGTGCCCATCAAGGCTTAGACAGTGGGCCTGCTCGGAGTTGGCCCAGCCGGGGCCATGTGTTCAGTGGGGAACTGATGTAAAAATATTGTGACAAGTTCACCGAGCAACCCGACCCCTCCCCACACACACCACCACCACTCCTTGGAGCACGGCTTTCGCCTCCTCGGGCTCAGCCTGGTTTTAAGAGTTTAACGTGCCTTAAAGGAGCTTACAGATGCGCTTTGTTCGCTCGTGTACATAACAGCGGCGCGCGCCTCTCTATCCGATTAAAGGAGGGGTGAAAATGATAGCTCTGCTCACATTTTCAATGAACACATGTTCCCCTGCGTGACTGAAGGGGATGTTTGAAGCACCCCCCCCCCCCTCCACCAACCTCCGCGGGCCATTAGAGACAGACAGCGGAGACAATTAGGGCTTGAGATGACTTGTCAACATTTCTGTTCCCCGGGCAGACAAAACTACGCTTGTTCTGCCGTGGCTTTTAACGATGCCTGTGAAAGCAGACGGGATCAGAGGAAGACATGGTGACTGGAAAAGTTTTTTGGGAGTTATGTTTTGGGTCTTGTTATCTGGGACAGGAGAGGGGGGGGGGCACCGTCTGTGCCACGCTGGTAAAAAAAAACAAAGCTTGGCCCAAAAACTTCAAGAGTACACATAAACATTTGCTGATTTAGACACTCATAGGTTCAATGATATTCAGTTGAAGCTGCAGACAGTGAGACCAGACGAAGCTGGCACGGCAGACATAAAACCCATCCCGTTTCCCTTTGATGACATCGCAAAAAAAATGCATCTGATGCCTGCGCTTCCTGTGCAGGCCTCCATCAGCACCGCTGCTCATAACGCGCTGATGTGAAATGTTTCCGGCCGCAGAGTCGCGCCAGTCTCATCTACGAAAGGATGAAGAGAAGTATTTGGTTCCTTACCCCGAGACCCACCTGATCTCACGAGCCTGTCCAGCCTCTCCATGGAGGGCGAGGGCACCCTGGAGCGGGGGCTGCCCGGCAGGGAGCACTCGGACCCGGCGTCGAAGGAGTCCTCGTGGTTGAGCATGAGCAGCTCGCGGACGCATTTGTGGCAGACGCTGTGCTGGCAGGGCAGGATCAGCGGGTGGGTGAACAGCTCCTTGCATATGGGGCAGATTAGCTCCCTCTCGATATTCTTGATCGGGACCTGTCAACAGAGGTACGACCACTTACAGGTGACCTTGAATGGATGAGTAGGGTGTTTGCTTTGGTCCTCTGGTGTTCTCAGATGCTCAGCTACAAGCCCCTAGACAATCGTGGGAGGGAACCTTATGGCAAAGATCTGTTATCTGGCAACCACAGGCAGGCTTTACACTGACTGGCTATCTTGAGGTCACTCGCTTGAACCGTCACGTGAATTCACGCCTCTTGATAACGCATCCTAGCAGCTTCCCCCCCCCCAAAATGGTCGGGACAGGAATGCACGCACATCCAGCCGCATGTCTTAGAGCCAGCATCAGAGGAAGGATCGCACGTTGAGGAAGAACCAGGAGATTGTACGCCGACATTGCACCCTCAACCTCACCAAAGCGCTGCATTTGTGCAATCGTGTGCCTCGTTTCACTCGTGAACCTGAACACGGGCGTGTGCCTGCAAACCATTCCGGGGATGGAGGACTGATGCACCGACATCAGTTCAGATTTGCCCCAGTCTACACCCAAACTGCGATCACGCCTTTGACCAGCTGCCGTTCATCTGAATCCAAAGGAAAGGCGATCTTCCATTGAAGCAGCCCTTTAAAACCAGGCCCCAGCAGACTAGACATAGCACGTCTTCTAGTATGAGGCGCAGCAGCTGCAGCAGGACGAGACCAGGTCTCTGCCCGGGTCTGCTTTTTTTAAGACGCAAGGATGCAGCTGCCTGTGATTCTGGGAGACAATAACCTATTATTGGGACACTTGATGTGCGGCTGAAAACGAGCCCATTGTCCGCAGTGCGAGCTGGGGAAAACAGTTTCTGCTGTGTCATTGAGGTTGGTGAGGGAAACGCAGCAGCCTCACATCCCGGGCAGGTAGTACAGTGAGCAGGGAGGGCTGAGTCACTCTTCATCCTCATCCTCCGTGTCATTGTAACAGTAAAAAGGAGAGAAAAACACTGACAGCTGTGAGAATGACAGCCTGACATGCCGCGTTCACCGTGTTTCTGATTCATTACATAAGACAGGATTAGAAGCCCGGGGGGGCTAAATATAGACAAACAGCGAAATGCGCGATTCCCTCCCGTTTCAGCTCACGTTTCAGCATTTACTCGCAGAAATGGCCTCAAAAGTGTCCTCCCTCGCCGAGACAGTCATTTATTTCAGGTGGCGCAGTCTCTGCAAATACTAATTACAGGCTGCACACGTGTAAACACGACGATGCCCCGCAGGGGGAGAGGAAGTTTCAACCAGTCAGCTCGTCTTCTCCAAACCAACAAAAAAAGAAAACCGACCAAAACGAGCCGACACCTCGATCGTAAACTACTATGTACAGCTCTGCTAATTTGCTTTTACAACTTTTTAACAGAGTCCAGACTGTTTACGTGCGCAGCGGGAGGGTTGTGGGGGGGTGCTACAGGCTGCCTAACAATGAGAACATTTGGGGAAACATCTTCTAACATGAATGAGTCTTACCGCAATCATGCTGCCACGCCGCATCTCCGCAGACATGATGAGGCAGAAAGAGTCGGAACCGAGCCCGCGCCTGTGTGGGGACCGACCGCGCGCGTCGAGGTGCGGGTATTCGTGAATTTAAAAACAACTTTTGTCCGGCGTCTCTGTTGTTCGGCTGCGAGGTCGCCGGCTGGAGATGCCGACGGTGAGGGCTGCGTGAATTTAAATAGAGTGACGCAGCGGAGGGAGGCGGAGGCAGGGAGGCAGAGCTGCGGCGGATCAACGGCCGCCTCCGCCCCCCCACCCCCCCAGCGTATCCCTCCGCCTCCTAGCGCTGGAGCGGGGGAGAAGGGGAGGGAGGGAGGGGCTGAGCGTGAGCGTGTGTGTGTGTGTGTGGGGGGGGGGGGGGGTGTACTGGGTTTCCATAGCAACTATAATGCTGCCTTCATGTGCGCCTCGTAAACTTCACGGGAGTCATCACTTCTACGTGTGAAGCAGCCTTCGCCGGGCACAGGTGCCAGCGAGAGATGCTTGTATTAGTGCTTCTGACGGGAATGTTGAAATTGAGAATGTGATTGAGAAGGGCTTCGAGCTAAGTCTAAGATAGAATAGCAAAGATTATGTGGGATTTGGATTCAAATGTGAATTAAAAGAAAGGAAATGGTTTTGTTGAATAACGACAGTTATTCCCAACCAAAGATGGCTAACGGCAAATCCAAAAACATCACTTCATTCATATGCAAATTTTGATATTGAAATGGAGAGTAAAAACGGGAAAATCTGAACATATAACATGTATGAATGTGATGTAAAATATGAGTGTGGTGTAAACCATACAACCCCCGCACATCCAAAATGATATGCGTATAGTGCATCTGCAAGTGGGGCGAAGTGCATTTGACTGAAAGGCAGCAGTTTAGTGAAGATGTCTGTAGAGGTTGGAGAGATTCATCAATGTCATCAACAGATTTTTGAAGACCTTTCACCTCTCATCCACCTCAAGACCTCTCAAACCTCTTGAGGCTTGAGAGGTGAAATGGCCTCAAGAATCTATTAGTCCAGTTGCCAACAACTTGGATCTGTTTGTTGAAGCTAACAACACATTCCCGGTTTTTCCTTAATATGTGATTGCGCCTATGATTGTGGTTCAAACATGCAAGGCTGGATGTGTCACATGTAATACTCTAGTTACCACTTAATTTGGGCAAAGTGTTGCTAAGCTCCAATGTAAAAAGTGTTGCTAAGCAAGACATGTAAAACAGCCAATCAGAGTGAAGCCTATGTGTGGCTGCCAGATCAGGATGAACCTGTGCCAGGTCTGTGAAGAAACAGCCTGTACAATTCCCACAACAACAACAACAAACGATTTCAAAAGAGCTTCTTAAAAAGCATCTGAGGAATTTTTGATTAAACTAATGTTCCATAGTTTCTATATCAGTATCAGGGAACAAGGATGAATACCGAATTAAACCATTCTTGGTACCCTTTAAAGGAAGTAAAATTAAAATTGTGGCACACTGGTGACCTATCCAGGATGTTTTCCATGCCTTCACCTTATCTGCAGTGGGATAGGCTCCATCTGACCACCATTACACTGTTACCGTACACAGTGGATGAGACAGAAGGTGGGTGGATGTAAATTCAAATAATCCATGCAAATTATTTTGCTATTGTGTCAAACAGTGAAATTTGTGTATTAGATATTCCATAGAAAGAGTGCGCTGCTTGGAAACATCACATTTTATTATGTGCAAATGTTTATACCCTCACAATGTTACAAGTAACTTCCATCAACCAAGTAATTAAACTTGTTTTGTTGCAACTTTCCATCTGTGAACATGGACAAATTCCTTGTTTCCCACAATACTTTTATAGCAAAGATAAATATGGGTGTAATTCCTTTGAATTGCAAGAACTGTAATTCCAACTAATTAATTGATCTTCTCATGGCTCATCACGGGTTAAAAATGCCAATTATTTTTACTTTATTCATGTTTGATTATTTGATGATAAATTTGCACAATAGGTGCTTTGTTTTGCTGACTCCTCTATGCCGACCTATGACTGTAAAAGTGTTCACTTGTTTATGGGGAACTTCAGTTCCCTTATCAAATAACACAGTGGGCTGTGTTACAGCTATTGGGCGTTGAGGGAGCTATAATAGCAGTAGGAAGTAACTTTGTGCCAAGGCACAGTATGAAACCAACAAAATGTTTGAAATAATTTTTGCAGCTACACAGCTACAGCTTCAATGGAGACGCTGCCCTCATCTCAACTTTCTACCTAATGTCTATTTTCTGCCACAGACTTCCAACAGTAAAGAGTTTTACTCTAATATCCCATGAGTGACAGCATAGGACAGATGGGAGACGAGACTCAGGGGAGAGGGTTTGTGCTTTTCTGTCAGCTGCAACATTTTCAAAAATGTCATATTTTCACAAACCACTGCAACATTGATAGATACTCACTGCTGGCAAAATTTTGAGGGGATGCAGCATGACATTATGAAGGCAAATATGGAGGATGATTAACATAATTACTACTTAATGTAGTTAAAAGAAGGACTTTTGGTTGATAATCTTTGACCAAATGTCATGTCTTTCATGTTTCAAACAATTACCAGAACTGTATTGATATTTCATTCAGGTTTTATAGGATTGGCGCGACTAGTACCAGGAAACACAGTGTGAGTTATCGTTCTCCTTGAGGTCCATCCAACCATAATTTTATATCTCGTTGTGTTCTGCTCCAGCACACATGAAGAGAAGACAGGGAATACATCCAGTCCATCCAGTGGCTCACTAACACCCAAGTACAATTTAAAAATTCCGATGAGCCTAAACATGCATGTTGTTTGACTGTGAGAGGAAAGTACCCGGAGGAAACCCATGCAGAGATTATGAAGACATGCAAACTCCACACAGAAAGACCCTTGTCTGACCAGGAATCAAACCAGGGAACTTCTTGTTATCCGGCCACAATGCTAGCCTCTCATAGTAGCCTCTCAAGTATTTGCTGGCATCTTCATTCTGCTTTATTTTCTCTCTGCTCATTCTGACACTTCAGAGAAGATCTTATAGCTCATTGGTCCGATTTAATCTAAAATACCAACAGCCACTGAGTCAGCTGCATGTACAGTCTGCTCTGCTTTTTTTCATTAGACACACACAAAACACACGCATGCACACACAGCTCATGTATGCATGGATGAATGTCGGAGATTGTGTGCACAGCGGAGATGCATTTCGACACAAAAAGGGTGCAGTGGGTAAAGCCTCCTCCTCCTCCTCCCCTTCCTCGTGCAGAAATGCAGCACACACCTCAGTAACCCGGTGCCCTGTCGCAGCACACATCTGCTGCCAAGTGTCCCACATATTGACAGCAGTCTGTGATCCGCCTGCAGCACTATCCAGCTATACCAACACTCAGCGACCCAAGCCTCTAATTAAACTCTTTATGCTCACGTTTTCTTCTCTAAGAATAGATGAGAAGACTGTGTGTGCCTTACAGGCAGGAAGCCTTCACACAGAATAGTGCAGGACACAATGGAGAATGTGTGGGCCATTCTATTGCTTTTCTTTTCATTTTAGGAGGGGGGGGAAAAGTCCTTTCATATGCAGGTCTTTTTATGGCGCTATGGTGGTGCATAAGTAATTCAATCATGGGATGTAAAGTGATAAAGCAGGTTACTATACAAGATTATATTTCCATTACAGTGTTGCCATTGGTTAAGTGGCATTAGATCAGTGGACTTGATAGATTTTACAAGAAGAGAAAGCAACACAAGAGTGCAGAATATGATTAAATAGAAAAACAGAATTCAATTAATCTCGCTTGGCATAAAATTTCATTATGTCAGTGAATAACAGACCTGGCAAACACCTAAACCCTGGTGCATTAACGGAATAGAATAGAATAGAATAGAATAGAATAGAATAGAATAGAATAGAATAGAATAGAATAGAATAGTGAAACAGGACGAAAGAGAGTAGAACGGAACACGTGTGGTCTACCTTGGCTTTGGGCGTTTCTATCATCAGATAATCTATTGACACCTCAGATCATGTTGTAATATTAAGATACAGGGTCGTAAAGGTAGAGTATGATGTCATAATGTGAAATCAGTGACTGGCACTAATATGAATAGAGCAGAATGAAGGTACAGTATAGAATAGAATAGAATAGAATAGAATAGAATAGAATAGAATAGAATAGAATAGAATAGAATAGAATAGGTGTGGGTCCACCCCGGCAACGGGCGTTTCTATCAACAGATAATCTATTAATACCTCAGATCATGTTATAATCTTAGAATATAGTGTAGTAGATGATGTCATAATGTGACATCGGTGTCTGGCACTAACGCGAATAGAATAGATTAGAATAGTACAGAATGGAATTCAATAGAATAGAACAGAATAGGAGTGAATGGAAGAGAACAGATCAGAAGCGGGAGCGGAGACTCACCTCGCCCCGCTCGATGCGCTCCACGATGCTGGCAAACTCCGTCATGTCCTCAGAGTCCGACATGGTGCCGGCTGTTGTCAGGGGCAGATGATGTCAATAACAAAAAGAATAACGTAGAAAAAAAGCGCAAAGACGGTCAACAGCTCTAGGTGGAGGAAGACAGCTTCACAGCATCACATGAGCATCCTCAGACCTCCATCTATCCATCCCTCTGCAGCCTCTCTCCTCCCTCTCCCTCTCTCGCTCCCTCTCCCTCTCTCGCCTCTGTGTGTCTAGGGTACATGCGCCGGCTTCAAGGAGCCAGTTTTCTTCTTAGTTGGCCTCATCTTGGAGGGGAAACCCCGCCCTCCCGCACCACCTCCTCCCTCCCTCTCTCCCTCCAACCATCCATCCATCCATCCATCCACTTCATCCGTCCATCCTCAGCGGAGACGTCTCGGATCACAGAGCTCTTTGTATCCTCCTGCTCTGTTCTGCTCTGCTCTGTCTTGCATCAGCCCCACTGTCACTGGGAAGCAGCAGAATAATCCCAGCCTGTGGATTAAAGGGGCTAAAATGGAAGGGTGGGGGTCTTAAACCTGTTGGTGTTGCATTCAGGAACAAGAGTATGTTGCTGTATGGTGTATAATTCACGGTCACCCTGTTTGCCCTCACTGTGGTTTGTTTTGCTCTCTTTACATTTATAAATATACACAAATGATGATTAATATTTGTAATAAATACAGGGTATAATTAACAATGAGCAATGGCCTCCCTGCCAAAAAAAGGACGTGGTTAATATGACTAAAATGTAAATAATTTAATGAAACAGATGGAAATGAAAGGCAGGCAACACTGTGATAGGCGCTAGCACAAATCCTGGCCAGACCAAGGGCCTTTAGGTGTGCTTTTTCTCCATGTTTTTCTCCATGTTTGTTTGTTTGTTTGTATCATCCAGGCAAATACTCATAGTTTCCTCCCACAGACTGGAGACTCTAAACTGATCATATTGGTATGAGCGTGAGTAGAATAACCTGTTCTCCACAACACTGTCAAGGTAAAAAGCAGGTAGGCTAAGAAAAGAAGGGAAGGTAGGAACACCATTATTGGTCAAGGTGATAAGTCTTGAGCTTCGTTGTGTGTAAAATTCAACGTGTTGCTAAACCATCGCTCATTCAGTAATATACAGATCCACAATGAGGGTAATATCCGTGGGAGGCCTCTGAATGGCTGCCATTTTGTCACCAATACCTAATTTTCTCCATCCTGAGAAAGAATATCTAATCTTGGAGCCGACAGAAATAGCAGGAGGCTGGGCAGACGTCCATCTGAGCAGGGTTCATCACACTGGTTTGTTTTCTGTTGTTGGGAAGGAAGGGAGGGGTGGGGATTATAGAGGCGTAGGAGATGCCCCGCTGCCCCATGTGTGTGTGTGTGTGTGTGTGTGTGTGTGTGTGTGTGTGTGAGCCGTGTTCATGCCCAGGGTTGGAATGCGAGGCGGCTGGCGCAGCCTGTGTGTGAGGCAGGATTAAGTTCAGTGTTTTTAATTTTTCTGGCACTGCCACTTGTTCCGCATCACCAGATGGCCCTCATGGCCTCACACGGACAGATTCCACCCCATTGAGCATTGTATGTGGAGAGGTGGGGGGCAAACAGGCAGCCTGTCGTGATGGAGCAAACAGTGCATGACAAAACTAATAACTGACCCCAGAGAGGAGAAACTGGGAGGAAACCTGAAAAAGAGCCTATAGATTCAGGTTTAGGTTGGTCTGTATGGTAGTACGGTATGGTATTTCACAACTCTAACCCCCACTTCTACCTTTTTACATCGGTTTTACACAGATCCCAAACGTCTTGTCTTCTTGTGCCGACAATTCCTTATGGACATTTTTTGCTGTGTAAGATGTGATGCAAGATGTAAAAGAGGCAAAGAAATGTCAGGAAGTTTGTGGTCAAGGCATAAAAGCATTTCAGTGAAAAGAAAACTCTCCAACCAAGTTATGAAACAATACATCCATTAGAAAAAATCAATATAAAAAGGTCTCAGAAATTCCCAAGATAAGACGAATATTTGTTTGTCTGACGGTTGGGAAATTTGCTTTGACGCAGTGGCAAGACGACAGAGGGAGAGTGCCAATTAGCCAAATAGTTAGAAAATAAGTATAAAGAGAGCATTTCTAACAATAAAATACGAGACGGTTGAAATATGCGGCACATACGAACTGAATTTATGTTGAGCGGTACTGCGGAGAGATAAACTCACGTTAGTTACAGCCTGGTCCAGCGGTGAGGAGCAGAGTAGGCAGTATCCGCGTTTTAACGACCCTCTCAATTGACTCTGAGTGCAAATATGAGCCCCGTGGCTGTGATTCATGGCCGCGGAGATGACACTCGACTGGCCCCCCATAAAAGGCCGCAGAAGCCGAGCCAGGCGGCCCTCTGCCTTGCTGAATAATCAATGAGAGGCATTGATCGGTGTGTTTTACTAAGCGGCATGGGTCGGCGTTAAACAAGTGCGGAGGAAGCAACATATAAGATCACCCAGGGCTTTGAGGACCAGTCGGTGAGTGTGAGTCAGCCCCTCACATGATGCAAAGCGCGCTACGTTTGTATAGCGAGGCAACGGCAAAACAAGAGTCGTGGGGCTCGCATGTGACCGGCAGATGAAACCCACAATGATGTCAGTGTCAGTTATCGAGCCGTATCGACGCAGATCCTTTTTTTTTTTTTTCTTTTTTGCATTTTACACTTTTATTATGTGCTCAGCGGTGTAAGGTTGCATGTCCCTGTGGGAAACCTGGTGCCACGCAGGTGTACGATCTCCGGTGAGAAACAAGAGGACGGGGACCACGCCCCAGCTGCAGCTGCTGACTGGGGGGGGGGGGGAGTGGGAAGCATCTCCAGACAGTTTTAACCTGGGTTGGGCTTCATTCACCAGGGGGAAGAAAAGGCCTCTCTGAACTTCACAGTGTTTGATCAAGAGGCCGTGTGAATTTTTAATGCCCTCCACGAGTGGAACGGACAGAGATGCAACTGGGACACGTTTGTCTGGATCGTGTTGCCGGATCAGTGCCTGTGGTACACGCGGCTCCCAGGTGGGACACTTATGTGTTGTTAGCAGAGAACCCCCACCCCCACCCCCTCCCCTCCAAAAAATAGAAAGGCAGTTTCACTTGTGCCTTAGTCACTGACTTACTATGCTCCGAGATCAGAGATGGGAAAAACTAAGTCATCGTCAGATGGTGTTACTCTAGGGAGGACAGCTCAGTTATTGTGCAGCAAAAAAAAAAAAAAAACAGAAAAAATGAAGGAGACGAATTTGGAAAGATGCTGACTAGTCGCCATGTTTGAAGTTGAACGCAGAGCAAAGCAGCAGCTCTGAGTCATCTTCAGAGCACGGGGGTCCGGGTCTGGTCCTCCATGAAGAAATGCAGCTGTTTGACATCATCATACAACATCCAAAAGGACCGACTTCCTTTCCTCTGGAGGAAAGAAAAGCTATTGTTCCTCACTCACACCTCGAATGGGTCGGGGCAGAGGAAGAGACCACTTTCAGCATGAATGACCAGTAGACGTGGGAATGATCGTGCCGTTTGACCCGGGAGATGAAGGGTACATCCAGATTTGATGAGAACATGAACCTCTTCGCTCTGGCAACTTAACCCATCCATTACCTTACCCACCTTGTACTTTAATGGTGTCATGTGGGTCATCTGCAGACAGTCCCAGCACACACACAGACACACACAGCAGAGTGAGGGCAGGATACACACTCTGGATAGATCAAAGGTCACACAAACACTATTCACTCTCACAGCTGGGGGGGCTTTCCATAGTCTCCTATCCACCTACACACGCATGGTTTGGAACTGTGGGGGGAAATTGTAGCACCTGGAGAAAACATATGGAAAGACAGTGCTGACCACTAATCGACCAACGTAGCTCTGAAAATTTTATCGATATGTAAGAGTCGGTTACTGGAGTGTTCATGGAGAAAGCACTTTACAGGCTCAGCTTTTGGTCCATTTATATTAGACGAGCATTACTGCACCTGTGGACGGAGGACGTGAAGATCTGTGTACTCCAATGGAGAAATGTTTTGCCAATGGTTACAATTGACACTTTTACACTCTTTTCTAGATGAAAAGACAAAACAGGTGGTGGGAGTGTTATAGTCTCACTTGTAAATCTTACCACTTCATGGACCTTTCTTTCTGAGGCAGACTTTGGGAGACGCTGCCCATTTGACAGAGTTTGTTCCATTTAATCTTCAGGACAAAACGTCCTCTTTGAACAGGACATCTTCAAGCTCGAGGCCGCACAGATTTCCGTACAAAGTATCTAAATGATGCACAGCAACAGACGCGGACACACAGTAAAAGTTAGTACGCATTTTTATTCACCATGAATACAGTATGCACTGCCAAGCTAAAACCCACACGTCTGCCCTCGGATACTACGACACGTCAGCACATCCACATTTGCATATCCCTTCCCTCCACGAGTCTCTCGGACATAGCTGTAAACATTGTTCATCTTGAGCACTTGCACAATAGTTGTCACATATTTATAGACATTTACATGTGTATCTACACTCAATATTTCTACAAAGCATAGAAAAAATAAATTCCATTAAATTTATCGTTACACTTTCTTTTTTTTTTTTACCTAATTACATTATGTATACAGCGGTAGCGGACGATGGAGCGAAGGTTTCGGGGCGTTTTGCTTTTTTTTTTTTTTTTCTGTGGCATCCGTAGCGAGAGCTTCATGGAATCCTGGCGGCATCGACTGCAGCATGACGGAGCAGAAGCTACAGGACGGGGAGGCGCGATGGGGGGCGCTGGCCAGACGCCCTCGCCCTGCGCTAAGTGGCCCGCCCCGTCCTGCGTCCCTCTCAGAGCCCAGTAAGCATCTGCCCACTCCGCGCCGATGGACTCTCCCCTTCCCTCTGTAAATACACTATCGACCAGACGACCTCTACCTGTCCAGCTGGCGTCTTGATTCATAGGAGTGAACCCGCCAGAGTTCCTGGCATCTCTTTCTTTCTTTCCGAGGATGCAGGTTTCCTCTGTCCGGAGCGCTCTGCTAGTTGGAAGCTGTCCCACAGAGCCCAGCAGAGGCCGCGCGAGGCACATTTCAGGGTCAAGGTGCGCGCAAAAGCAAAAGCAAAGGTCCTCTACTCAGGACCACTCGGACGCTTTCAAGAGGCAAAAGGAAAATACTGTACTGTCTGAGCGAGGATGCTAACTTTACGGAGCTCGTGTGATTTGTGCGTCTGAGGCTCGTCCCAGCAGCCGCGGACAGAGCCCCCCACCCGACCTCGTCGCCTGCGTCGACGTTAGCAAACGCGGCGAAGGTGGGAGTCAGTGGGTTCAGCCGGGCATCTGTGGCAACGTCTTGTAACGATAAAGACAAAGAGACAGTACAAGGATATGAGAGCAGGTGGCTAGAGAGAGCTGCAGGTTTTTTCCACCAGGACGCGACTATATATAACACTGCAGGGGGGTTGACCGGGTTCACAGAGGAGATTCCAGCCTCCGACAGTTTACGCTTAATAATGAATGGGCCAAATGATTTATTTATCCACCTCTCCTCTCCTCTACTCCTCTCCTCTACTCCGTCTGCCTGCCTGAAAATGGGGCCAGCTTGGCAGGACGGGGCCAGGTACAGATGACGGAGGCCGTGTTATTCTTGCATCCAGGCGGAGCTGAGCTCGTCCCACACACAGCAGACTCCCTGTGGACGACACGTTTCAGCCTGGCCACTAGGCCAACAGCCTTCCTCCTCTCGGAGAGGAGAGGAGAGGAGAGGAGAGGAGGCCTCAGGCGGCCATGGCTGTGGCCGGATCCTAACAGGGCGTGGCTTCGGGCATGCTGGGAATCGGAGCGTTGATGTGGAAACCATACATCCCCCCCCGATGTGCATCTCAGCTCAGAGGGCTGGAGCCTCGCTAAAAGCATCAGTGGAGACGGCGAGCGGCCCGAGACGTCTCTGCAGCGGGACTTGAGGAGAAGCGGCGGCGCAGAGTGTGACGGCCCCGCCCCCGGCCCCGATCCTGACTGGAAACGTTGAGCACTGCTCTTTGTCTCTGCCCCGTGTCCACTACGCTGTGGAAATAACAAGCACAGTGCGGCTCCGAAACAAAAAGCAACAAACGCTTCCCCTCAAGCGCTGCTATTGCTCCCTTCTCTTGGATCGATCTCGGGCGGCCTGCTGCCCCGGGGGGAGTCTGGGAGCTGGTGGAGGAGAGATGGGCTCGCGGTTCAGCAGTGGGGAGACGTCAGGGAGGGAGGGGGGGGGGGCTGCTGCTAAAACCGACAGCTACTACCTTAAAGGAAGGAGGGGATTTTCCCCTCCCCTCACAAAATTCCCTCAAGAGGCCCGATCTATTCTCCTGCACGCCTTGAGAAAGATGAAGAAGATAAATTAGACATTCTGTGGGCAGAAACGAGGATGCCTGCAGCTGAACTCCTCTTTTGAAGCTTCTCTCTACAATAGCCGAATCAAAGCTTCGGCCCTCAGGTGGGGGGGGGGGTGCTGGTTCCTGGCTGAACTTTTTCCAGGAGTTTCGGGTCCAGGGGTTCGACTATCGTTTAGAGGGCAGTCTGCTGTGGTGAAACACTGGGCCGCCGCCACCTTTGGGACTGGAGAGCCGGAGGCTTTGAGCAGGAGATGGAGATGTCAGGAGGCCAGAGAGGTTTAAAAAAAAAAAAAAAAAAAACGTAAAAAATACTGTACAAGTCGTCAGTGCTTCAAAATGGAGGAACATCGATCTGCAGGAAGCCGAAACAAGTCATCTTTGCTGCCTCTGTGCGTGAGGATGCATGAGGATTCTGAGCCCGACACTGGACACCGTGCACCACCCCTACAAGCCCAACAATGACACGTGGAGGAGGGGAGAGCTGCTGCGGCTAACGCTAATGCTAACGCTAATCAGCAAACAACCAGTCTTCTGCCCATCAGAGGGGCATGCGAGGCACTCGGTATAGTTTTTATTCAGTATTTTTTTGTTTGTTTTTGACTGATGTAGCTGCTTGAAATGATACATTTTGATGAGATTACATCCCTAGTGACATCTGTTTTATCATCAATATGTCAATGTTGCGAGGACGTTTCATCTTCACTCTTCACATGTAAGCCTCTCTGTTAAGTCGGGGTACATGGAAACTATTAAAAACCGTCATTGGTTACGTGAATCGGGGAGTTCTCACTAGGTAAAAACCGTTCTGGCGCATCCCTATATTGTGTTCTTCTTACTGGTTTGTGGAGGAAAGTAAAGGGCTTCATTGATCACGTCGCACGCTCTGCACCCAGACGCTGTCACTGGGCCCCTGACGAGGAACCTGCCTGTTTTATTTGGACCGGATACATCGCTCATCCATTCACACAAATCCATCCATTCACACCATTCAACCACTTACAGACACTTTAGTGGCGCCCTGCTCGGGGTCCCCCCTCCAATTCTGATCTAAGCTTATTGAGGGGATATTTGTGGAGCGGGTCAGCGGGGGGTCTACAGCAGATCGTGTAGCGTGTAAGACGTCATCGTCTAGAAGTTGACATCTTGAAATTGAGGCATTGATGAATTTTGCTAAAAGTCCCCGGAGACTTCGATTTTGACTTTCTGGCACAAAACGCTTTCAACTCCCACAGGCCGCGACGCGCATCGCCCAACGCTACAGTCTAGGGATGAAAAGGCAGCAAAAGAAGTGTGGCATGTATTGCTTCACAGAGAGGTCCCTTCAGGTGGAC
This sequence comes from Karalla daura, assembly GCA_029224185.1. Classification (NCBI taxonomy): domain Eukaryota; kingdom Metazoa; phylum Chordata; class Actinopteri; order Chaetodontiformes; family Leiognathidae; genus Karalla; species Karalla daura. The sequence continues at coordinate 14,463,846 of CM055192.1, forward strand.
GTTAAAAGGAGCTCTGCGAGGCTCCTGGTGAGCAACGGCCAGTCTCAGAGACACTCTCGTCTCCGGTCCTGAAAATGAGGAGGCCCATCTTAGGCGGGGGGGGGGGGGGGCCAAAAGTCCAGTTGGCTTCTTGTGATCACTGTTACCAAACCTGGCCGGGCAGGCCGCCCGCCCGCCAGCCCGCCCGCCAGCCCGCGCCGTCACTGCTGCCGGCTGCAGCTGCCATCGCCCTCCCTCCACGTCCGCTGCAGCTGCTGGAGGTGCTCGAAGGCTCTCTGGGTGATGTTAAGAGCGGGGTGGACCTTCCTCAGACTGGGCTCTCCGATCAGAGACAGGCCGCACAGGCCCAGGTAGGCATGGAGAGGGTCTGCGCAGGGAGGGAGAGGGAGAGAGAGAGAGGGAGAGGGGTGAAAGAGAGCGAGAGGAGAAACTAGGTCAGAGATGGCGACATCTGCTGCAGACGGGCTCGCGGAGCTGATCAGATAGCACAGCGTTCGTGACCTCAGAGACCTCAGGCAGCGTGACTGGGGAATCAATAAAGCAATACCTACAGGAGGAGAGCCACCCCTGCTTGAGACACTTCTTGTACTGCTCCTTTAAAGAGACATGAATAATGCACACGTGTTGAACCCCCCCCCCCGACCCTGACCCGCACACTCCCCTGGGACCTGAGACGAGCTGCACAGGCCAGCAGAATGGACTCGCAATTGAATTATAATGAAATGACAGATCATTGGACATAGATGACCGAATCAATTAGGGGAGGGGGCCGTCCGCATCAATCAGGACTCACAAGTACTCAAACTCAAGCTGGCCTCCATCAGCTGGGAGGGGGGGGTGATGTTTGGGCTACAGCTGCTCAGAATCACTAATGTGGGGAGAGGAAACCTCATACCCATGTGTGAACGGGTTTGGAGCTGCCCAACTGGGAGAGGGAGTTAGTTGATGATCTCTCAGATCATCTACCAGAAGCTTTAGAATGATGTCTCGAACCAGTGAGAGAGAACCATGTGCTCCATAATGAAAGCCTTCGTCCCTGAAAATTCAAAAAAAGTGTAACATCTTGGTTTCAACTTCCAGGGACAGAGAGGTTGAACCCACGTCCTCCCAGCTGTGAGGACCTGCCTGTCCACTATGTCACTGCCTCGAAGGATGGACCTGTCTCTTTAAAGATGAAGATGAACTACATCTGGCTCTGTTTGGTACAAAGCCTGCATTGGAGTCGTCCTCTCAGCCTGACAGATGCACAGCATCTCCTTTTGTTCTCCGTCGTTGTCTCTGTCGTATCTTCCCAGACATCAGTCGCTCTGCACGGCTGCACTGTTCCAAGTCCACTGCTGTCCCTTCCCTTCCCGTCCCGTCAAAGGACTCCTTTCATTTCCTCAAGCTCACTTTTGTTCGGCGGGCGTTTCGTCATCTGTTTGACTTCATTGTTTCTTGGGACCTGTCATCCCTGGCCTGTTCCTGTAACACGAGCGGCTCCGTCTCCCGTTTCCTTAGGGCTACCTGGGAACAATCGACTGCACACAGCCAGGCCCGCCCAGAACCAGCCAGAGCCAGCCAGAGCCAGCCAGAACCAGCCAGGCCAGGCCCAGGCAGAACCAGCCAGAACCAGCCAGGCCCGGCCAGACCCAGCCAGGCCAGGCCCAGGCAGAACCAGGCAGAACCAGCCAGAGCCAGCCAGGCCCGGCCAGACCCAACCAGGCCAGGCCAGGCCCAGGCAGAACCAGCCAGGCCCAGCAAGGCCCAGCCAGACCCAGCCAGGCCCAGCCAGACCCAGCCAGACCCAGCCAGACCCAGCCAGACCCAGCCAGAACCAGCCAGGCCCAGCCAGAACCAGCCAGACCCAGCCAGGCCAGGCCCAGGCAGAACCAGGCAGAACCAGCCAGAGCCAGCCAGGCCCGGCCAGACCCAACCAGGCCAGGCCAGGCCAGGCCAGGCCCAGGCAGAACCAGCCAGGCCCAGCAAGGCCCAGCCAGACCCAGCCAGGCCCAGCCAGACCCAGCCAGGCCCAGCCAGACCCAGCCAGACCCAGCCAGACCCAGCCAGACCCAGCCAGAACCAGCCAGGCCCAGCCAGAACCAGCCAGACCCAGCCAGACCCAGCCAGGCCCAACCAGGCCAGGCCAGGCCCGGCCAGACCCAGACAGACCCAGACAGACCCAGCCAGGCCCAGACAGACCCAGACAGACCCAGACAGACCCAGCCAGAACCAGCCAGAACCAGCCAGGCCCAGACAGACCCAGACAGACCCAGACAGACCCAGACAGACCCAGACAGACCAGGCCAGGCCAGGCCCAGCCAGAACCAGCCAGAACCAGCCAGAACCAGGCAGACTGCACTGGACCAACACACGCCGGCTCCAGCCTGTGTGCCAGCGAGGTCTCGGGTTACGCGAGCTGTGCCATTGATCTCCAGTGAGAACGGCCAACCTCAACTCCACCCTGACCTCACCTGCACAGGACCTGGTTCCACCTCTTTCTTTTGCATCTTCGAAGCAGCAACAAGGCAAACCAGGTGCACATACATACTGTGCCACTACACGTACGACTCCTTTGCACTCCACTCACCCGGATGGCTGTCCGGCCACTTGGCGAAGCCCCCGACCAAACGGTCCTGCGTGGACAAGATGAAGCTCCTGTTCTTGACGAAGTTTGTGTACTGGAACACGTCTAATAGCTGAGAGAAGAGGAGAGCAGCCGGAGTGACATGATGCTCATATTATACATGAAGCACATGATATCAAACGCTTTATTGACTTCCTGCTGAGATATGAGTGGAAATGATGTCGGTTCCCATCCCCAGCACTTAAATATTCTGTACGCGTGTGTGCAGGATGTGTCCCTGTGGCTCTGTTCTGACCCACAAATTCACATTTCCCCTGCATCTTGTTTGCTCACGTGCATGCGTCCATGGATTACTCATGGTCGTCCAAAGTTAGCTCACTTTTCTGCAGCTCGTACGTGTGATGCATGGACCTCTGGCATCACCGTGACCCACATGCTTAAATCAGTTTTTTGTGTGTGTGTGAAAACTGTTTTCGGGGGAGGTGACACAGTTAAGTAGGCTGGTGCCGGGTTCACATCCTCATGAGACTGAGGGCCTGGAGTGTGCATGTTGAGGCACTGTAAGATCCTTAAAGCCCGTTTTCTCTTCACAAAAAACAACAATCAGGAGCCAAATGCAGAAAACATGTCGATGCGTGCGCCTGTGCATCTGCTCGGGCGTGCGTACCTCTAGCGTGGCCCCCACCCAGAAGGAGTAGCACGTGTCCACGGGTTTGTTGGGGCGGCCGTGGAAGCCCGTCTGCTGCCTCATGATGCACCAGCGGCGGATGCGGTCCAGCTCCCGCCGGCTGAACACCTCCTGCAGCCGGCCCATCAGACACAGCGAGGCGATGGCGCAGTACGTCCAGCCACCTGCACGCACGCCATCGCACGTATGAGCGACTCCAAACGCGGTTAAAACAAGAAAACAACACGTCTGCCTCGCCGTGAAGCTGTCAAGCTGAAGAGCAGAGGGGCCCGAGCGCCTGGGTCAGGGGTGCTCGGCCGCGGTCGGCTCCCGGGAGGAGCAGAGAGAAAAATGAACCTGGATCCAACACAACTGTGAGACAGGGGTATGGTTCATAACAAGTACTAGCATGGTCTTCGGCGCTTACGTGCACTTGAAATGAAATGGAAGGCTGCATCTTTCATGTGTCTTTTTAAGAGGGTCGGCAGTTCGATGTCAGCCTGCAATGTGTCATAGGTTGTGTCATAAAATTAACGATGTTTAGCAAAACCGAAAGGGTAAGGAGAGAAAAGGAACTTTGCTTATGATATGAGGCTGGACAAGTGAGCAACCTAACCAGGTTTACAAGGACTTTATCAAAATGAGTTGCTGCAGTTGGATGCATGCTGCACTTACTGGCTGTTTTCATGACTTCCACTATCACATGCTTTGAAATGACCACAACGCATGTGAAGCCCTTGAGGCTAGATTGATTATTTGCACTTGATCCTCTCCTTTTCCATGACTGGAAAAGCTCACAGAGTTTCCAGGTGTTCCAGGACTGAGGTGGAGAACGTGGGGGGCATAAAGCGAGCTGCGAGACGGGAGCCGGCTCCGGAGGGGTACACACAGAGAAACTAACTTCATTCCTGGGCCTGGCAGAGAGCACCTGCGACACAATGCACAACTACACAAACAGGATCCGTGTAGGAAAACAGCCCCAAAGAGGCTGTGTGGGAGGTCCTGCCGCTGAGCAAACACAGCACACTTCAAGGCTGGCTGGGTAATGGGCATCTGCTGCACATCTCTAGCCATGTGTGATCAGCACAAACACACACACACACACACACAAAATAAAAGAAAGCTGAGAGTCTCAGCAAGGTCTGTAATCAGAGACGTTGAGGGGAAATCACCAGGACTGGAGCAGGTCCTTCACCCAGCTTTCTGCTCTATGGATTTCATTCATTCATTGATAAGCGGTCCACTACTTCCTTGACTGTGACACAGAGGTGATGGGGGATCTGTTCCAGGCTCCGCTTTAAGATCTGCCTGTGTGTGTGTGTGTGTGTGTGTGTGTGTGTGTGTGTGTGTGTGTGTGTGTGTGTGTGAGGGAGGGTTTGTGTCGGAATAATGAGGTTTAATTTGAGTGTGTGTGTGTGTGTGTGTGTGAGGGGCGGGATTAATGCGGACAATGCATCTACAGAGATTTATGGGCTAATCCTTTAAACCAGTTACTCCCATCAGCCACTTTCACACCCTCTGCCACCGCACCACCGCCGCCAACACTCCCGAGCCTCCGACGGCGGAATCAAAACCTGCGCCTGACTTTTCCGATCTGGAACGCCATCTGCGCGGGCGTTCCCGCCTTCCCCTACTCTAACCTACTTTAGCACCGTCCTGACGTCGGGCCAGCTTCTAATCTCTGAAAAACAACAAAAAAAACACACGCTCTGAAACCCGAGAGGGCCCGAGCCGCTTTGGAAGGGGGACGGCGGTACTCACCGTGAGACTCCCGGCCCGCTCCCTGGCCAAAGCCGTTGTCGTACGACTGTGGATGGAAGAGGAGAAAAGGCTTCAACCAGGCGGGCAAAACTTCAGTCACATGCACAGAATGCGTCTCAAAATGAGAGAGATGCATTCCCGAGGCGCTGGCTCCTTCCACTAGGTGTTTGGATTGCACTCGTTTGCATTCGCCCCGCCAGCCCAACGCGATGTGTGCAGATGGCGGCTGATATGCCTCCGAGCACAGAGAATAACACTATATCATGAGACCGGCTTGTCAGGGCACAGGGTGTCATGTCGTCGGCTCTCGATGTAAACGACAGATTAAGGAACTGCGGGAAGTCCCCGTCTGGGCGAAAGTGCCTATTACTTACAGCGGCACGCAGGTTTTTGCTGTTATTCTGTCACGTCGGAGTATTTATTGCGTCTCTTCCCCTATATGTCCCGACACCAGGATGTGAGCTTTGATGAGAGGCTCTAAATACTCTCTGTCAAACAGGAATTCTGCGATATCTGCGAGATCAGCCTTTTGCAATTTAGCAACACAAACGTTCAAGACGTAATGGTCCCGGGCCACTTCTACTTCACGGATCGGCTCTGTCTGTTTGAACAGAGGAGCTAAAAACACTCCTGCCCTCGTTTTGGGGAAGGCACACGGGGAACCTGGTCGTTTGTGGTTCACGCCCAGATCGGGAATAAGGTTTCACGACGCTTTCTCCCCTTCCCCGCCGCCTCAGCGTCCCTGCGGCGAGCTCGCAGGCGGCTGTCACCTGGGAAAAACCAACAAGACCGGCCGCTCAAAGGGGAGCCAGACGTCACGGGGCCGGGCCGGGCCGGGCCGGGCCCCACACACACACACACACACACAGACAGACACACACACACACGTCGGCCGTCACGTCACGGTTTCTGTGCCCTGGAATTCAGCGGGATGACGGGGACGAGGACAATAAGCGGCGCGGCGGACGGCTTTGATGCGTCTACCACATCTGAGCCACATCTGATGACGGGACAAAAAAACCAACAAGACAAAAAGACGCAGAGGCTGAAGGGAAGGTTGAGCTGCACACCAGTCCACGACCTGACAAAAACATCACCGCAGCGCTGCACGCTGCAGCTTTAAGGCCATGGCACAGTGCTCATCCAACCCCCCCACACCTCATTTATTAGAAATGAAGGACTTCTAGGCACAGTGCTGCTCCTACTGAAGGTGGGTGGCCTAGTCTCTCCATTCAAGAGCAGGAGCTTTGATTTGACTTGAAAAAAAAGAACAAAACAAACAAACATACGAGGGGGAAAAAACGAGGCTGTAGCATGAAGTGGGACGGGCCTGCTTGTGCAAGGGGGGGGGGGGGGGGGGGGGGGGGGGGTGCGTTCACTCACCAAACTCCCTCTGATGTATTCGATGGCCTTGTGCACGTCCATGCCCGACCAGTCGTCCAGCATGTAACAGATGCTGGCAGCGCAGTAGATGAAGCGGATGTCGTTCTCGCTCCCCTCCGGCACCGCGTAGAAGCTGGGAGCACAGTAGGGGGGGGGGTGTAAGTCAACGTCGGCCTGTGTTAAGACTACTACTACTCCTACTACTCTTCTGTACTGTAAGCCTGGGTTGGGAAAGGCGTGCGTTCTGACCTGCCGTCCTCCAGCTGCAGCGCCCGCAGGCCGGCCAGGCACGCCTGCCTGTTGACCCGGCCCAGGTCGTCCCCCAGGATCAGCAGCGAGCACAGGCCCGTGTAGGTCATGGCCACGTGGCCGCTGTCGTACGGGTGGAGCACGCCCGGGCCCTGGGGAGAGAGCGCCGCGCTGAGGGGAGCATTCTCACAAAAGGCAGCGAGAGGGATTATACAGGCTGGAAGGGAAAGGAGCAGGGAGCAGGCAGCTCCAGTGTTCAGGCGTCTAACAGGATGATTTTTTTTTGGGGTTGGCAGGGCTGTCGTATCAAACTCTGCGGCGCCGTGGGGGATGGAGACGGGGGTGCCAAACGCGAAGCCCGCCTTCATTACAATGAGTGGCCATGTGCCAGCTCGCTGGGATGATGCTAATAAAACTGGAAAGCAACCAGACCCCCCGGTGAGAGCGAGGCGATCGGTGCGAAGACTGAAATGGCTTCGAGTGAGAACATTTTGAGAGGGATTAACGCTAATGGAGGGGAGGAAGCAGAGGGGAATCGCAGCACAGAGCCCCGGCAATCAATCCTCCGTCTTTACCCAGCTCGTACCAGGATGAGAGGGAGGGAGGGAGGGAGGGAGGGGTGGGGGGGCGGTACCTTGGTGCTGTAAGGGATCCCGATGTGCGACGACCCCCGGAATCCGCAACGGCTGAGGTTCGACTCTGTAAGAGACGGACAGATAACAACGTGGAGGAGTGCTTCAGAGTCAGACAAACTAGATGGGAGCCTGTGCATCGACCTTCACAGAGATGCTGCAAAGGTGTTCCTCTAGCTGCAAGAGGAAAGAAAAAGGTGCAATGCTGCCACCTACTGGACTCCACGTCAATAATGAACTGCAGGGACACCAGAGGAGGGCAGCACTCTCCAGGCAACAAAGAAGGACATTTTATGCATTTCCACATTTTGACATTTTGATTCAGGTTGAGCATATTTCAGATTGGGAGCATGTATTCCCTGGGACTGTGAGTTTGCCTGCCTTCCCCCTATACTGTGTGCCCCACCATTAAGGTACCGAGCAGGTGTGATACTGGATGGGATTTGCATCCCCACCGTTATCAGGACCAGGTGTGATCTGAAGCTGAGACGGAAATCAACTCTACTGACTCCTCAATTCATTCACACACCTGCCTCCCATTAGACGCCCACTACACGGTCGAAATAGCGTCAGACATTCAACGCATCTCCATACTGTCGATACGTTCCGAGTGTCTATAAGCGGCTCCCGAGTCGCACTTCTCCCATCTCAGGGCGAGAAACCAGCCAGACAGCGAACATATGGCAGCATTAAAAAGGAGGGGTGAAAAAGAAGAAAAAAGGAAGTGCGATCAAGCACAGCTAGCCCAACACGATTTCTGTTGATGTCTTGAATAATTGACTGAGTGGGCATCTCAACAGATGGCACGGAGTGGCTTGTTAGAGACAAGAAAAAACAAGTCATTAAATATTTAGTCTCATCCCCCCCCCCACACACACACACACACACACACCCCCCTATGAACAGAGGTGCAGCGGAACAGGTTGGGTGAGGACGACACCTGGAGGCCGGCGCCCGCATCCTGATCCAGAAATAACACAACGATTTCACGAGTTAGACAGATCGGAGTCGAGACAGCTGAAAACCCAGAAAGGTTTCATCATTCACACATCAGCACCGTCTGCACTTGACTTCATTAACCTACCCCCTTGGTACCTTAATGCCGTGATGGGAGAGGCTATCCCAAGGCGCACAGGGTGCATGTATCAACAACACGCATGCACAAAAACATGCAGAGGAACCAGAGGAAAACCCGTGCACCCGTCATGCACACTCTATATAGAAAGAGCCTGGGGTTGGACCCGGGTGCTGAACGCAGGCCTTCCCAGCTCTAAGGAGAGAGTGGTAACCACCTCACATTAAACTTCCCTACCCTGGAAGTCATAAACCCTGTGTCTGCCCAGCAGCAATAAAGAGTGGAGCAGTGGCACTCCACCACAGGCCTCTAAGTGTTGTCTAGTGGTTTGTATACTTCAGTGCTTAAATAGCAGGATTTCCTGCCTAAATACGAGAAATGTCAAAAACACCCGCTCACTGATCAACACCGTATGATTTGCTATGATTACTATGCGTTACGCAGCTCCCATTAGGCTTTGACAACACCACCTTTGACTTCAAAGAATTCATTGTGAACGTTGTTTATTATCTTATTTACACTGACACCAACTATCTGGTGTTCTGCCCTGTCACAAGTAGTGACTAACTGTGCTGGAAATCTTCCATAATGTAGCCGTTTACTGTCAGGTGTGTTGGGCTGAGATGAGGAAACTTACCATCTTCTGTGGGCAGGACCTGCATGGAGTAGATCCACTCAATCATCACTTTCCTGTCAATCTCATCCAGAGCATCCAGCACATCGAGGCCGGACAGGGCAAAGAATACGATGGTTAACCTGGGGGGGAAAGCAGATAGAGGGGTCACTGATTTGAACAGTTTTATAGATATGAACATATAGACGCCCACACGTACAGAGACATAATGCATGGGCATTGCTGTGCTTACTTATTGTGTATCATTTATTCATACAAAAAAACAACATTGTCAAAAAATGTGTTAGATTATACGAGATGTATTCGAGATATTTGAAGAGGACACAGACCAACACTGCAGTTTATTTTGCGTTAAATGCACTTTCATTCACCCTTATTACAATAGAGCAGACCACCCGCGTTGATTATTAAGTTTCACAGAGCTTATCGTGACTGTATGTTGTTTGTTTCTCGTTTTAAAAACAGCCTCCAACACCCTTACTGATGTTAGCACGGAGGCTAAGCTAAGTAGCGTTAGCCTCCATTGAAAAGCACGGGGAGTCCAGCTAGCTCGGATGCTAGCACAGTTCCTCATTGGGAGACACTGGGATAAAAGCCGAGGGGCTCACTCCGCTGAACGCACCTGGTCGTTTCCAGCGAGGCGTATCTCTCCGGTAGCACCTGCAACGTCCTCTCGAAGAAGCGGACATGTCTATTTCGGAGAAAGTCTATTTGCTCAAATTCTTCAAACTGGCTCTCCTCTTCCGCCATCTTCGCATCCGCACCTATGAGGGATCTGTTCCGGTACACTTGGCTTTCAAAATAAAGCTCGTAAATAAAAAAAAAAAACATCAATAATTCACAAAGAAATAACGAAAGAAGTGCGAGTATTCAGTGAGAGTGAACGTTTGTGTGTAAAGAAAGCAAAAACAGACCACAAAAAAGACTAAAGTGCACACCAAACTGTGACGACAGGCTTTTATTGACAGTAGTAGAGAGAAGTTGCAAATGCTTGTCAGTCTTTGTCTTTGTCAAAAGACATACATTGTATGTATGTTGCGTAAAAGTAGATTTACATAAAGGCACTATCTGCTTGAGGTCTCATTGTGCAAATCCCTCCCTCCCCACTTTTCTAATAGTGTAAATCATTTCATTTGATTTCTACCAAAAATGAAAAGTGAAACGAAAGGGGGCCGTTCAGTTGGCTCTCACTGACGTCCATCACAGACCCTGTCTCCAAGTGGGAACAGCTCTGAAACAAAGAACATGGACGTTCAGGGGTAAGTGGGCAATCTCCTATTTTGACCTGGAACGTTCTTGAAAATTCTCAAGACAACCAGACCTGTGAAACATCTGCATGAGAGGCCCTCCACCCGAAGGACCGATGTGCTTCATCCGCTCCTCCCATCCCTTGGTGGGACGGATCAGTCTGGAGGGGTCTCTGCTGACATGACTGTCCACCTGACATAGGAACAAAGAGGCAGAAGCTTTTTCCTAAAGCCATGAGCATGATTACATACAGTAGGTTTGTTTTTGAAGGATCTGATGACCTTCTCTTACCTTCTCCTTCAACTTGAGAGTGATTCTCCTCTGTCTGTCCTCCTCCTCTTTCTCCCTCTGTTGTTTCTCCAGGAGCTTTGCCTCAACCTTGAGGAGGTCCTGCAGAAAAGCAAAGACAAGGTTTGCATCCACAGGCTAATGCTTCAAGCTGAAAAAAAAAAGTTTCGCATCTCGTACCCTCTCATTTAAGCGTTTGATGCCCTTTGTGGCTTCCCTCCTCCTCTCCTCCGCCTCCCTCTGCTCCTCCTCTCTCCTCTGCCTCTCCTGCTCCTCCTCCTCCTCCCTCCTGATTCGTAGCTGCTCCTCGACCGTAAGTTTCACCTCCAGCTGTCGTCGACGCTCCTCCTGATGGACAGAAACATATCTGAACGGTCATTTTTCAATTCAAACAACACTAATAAGCTGTTATTAAGTCACTCTTCACACGCGCAAAAAGCACCTTTGCCCACTTCCTCTTCTGAATCTCCTCAGCCAGCCTCTGCTCCCTCTCCTGCTCCTTCATCCTTCTCTTCTCCTCCTTCCACTCCTCCAGTCGCCTGGCTGCCTCCCTCTTCTCCTCTTCTGTCCTTCGACGTAAGAAAATCCAACACACCAAATCAACTCTGAGAAGAGAAAGCTGCCATATTCACCCTCACTCATGCATTTCACTGCACCCAGCATCTCCTCCTGACTCACTTGTGTTGGTGGGCCTGACATTTGGCCTCCCTCTCCCTCCTCTCTGCCTCCGCCACCTCCTCCTGTATCCTGGTCTGGCGCTCCTGAAGCTTCTTGGCTTTCCATCGCTGAATAGCCTGGGCACAAATGGACAAAATGCGCAAATGGACAAAAGTGAGGCAAATGGACAAAACTACAAATTTGTATGAATTATGACTGGTAATTCATACAAGTAATGGTGCAAGCATTTATAGTAATGGAGGAACTATAGAGTTCACAGTCTTATATGGGATCATATTAAACCATCATCATTATACAGGCATTTTTGGCAAAGAGGGATTGTTGTACATCAGATGCCAGATTATGATGAAAATCAACACATTTTCAAAGATATTACTTAAAACAGAAAATATTTTAAAACTTTAACATACAGCATTTTGAAAAATGTCAAAATTTTGTACAAACCCTAAACCTGAAACACAACCTGATAAAGTAAGTGAGGAGCAAATGTGGCCTTGACCCTAGAGTACCTTTGTAGGAACATTGGGGATACATAAAGATTAAAAGTAAGGACATTAAAATGACAAAATGTTTTTTGCTGTCACAGTTGTCTACCTCTCTCTTCCTGTCCTGCAGGTGCATCAGCTCGTGATACCAGTCCTCATGCTCCTCTATCTCCTCCAAAGTTTTACCAGGCAGGTACAGTTTGGCCTCTTTCCTGTAAGCCGGCTGCCCATTGTATTTTGTCCAGACCTGTAAATAAAGCAGATCCGGTCCCAATCCAGTCCAGCAAATCGACCCTCAGCTGCCTCAGGCAAAAAACAAAACAAAACACTGAACACTGAAAACTGTGGTGTTCACTACAAATGTGTTCACAAGCTGTGAAAAAACACAGGCTGACAATGCCGTCTTACTTTGAGGAAGGTCTGGTGGTCGTACTGGTCCCACCCACCATAAATGCCCCCAGTCTTTTGCAGGAAAGTCTCTAGCACTCTGACCTCTGCAGGCAGGTCTCTGTCAGGAGGTCTGGTCTTCTGGAAAAGGTTAAGTGGGTCAAGATGGGTCAAGACACAACATCTATCTGCTTTCATAGCATAAATAATGGCAAACTGAGGACATGCAGAGAGAAGGATGATGAAAATTAAAAAGAGACAAACTTTAACTGTAGCAGCCGGGGAAAGCTTGGGCTCTGGTCTGACTACGAGGCTCCAGTTTTCAATCTTCTTCTCATAGGCTGCGATCTCCTGTCTGCACGTCTTCTCCTCCTTCAAAAGCTCCTCGAAGCTGACGCAGATGAAAACGTGCGGCTGTGTCATATTTCTGTTCACTCATGCAGTCTGATATAGTTTATATCCTCCTACCACGACCGCTGTTCCTCCTTCAGGGTGTTGATCGACATTTCCACCTCTGACATGATTTCGGACAGTTTTTCAATCACTGAAATTCCAGAAATGCAGAAATATTAGTGGCCCAAAAACATACATATACTCCGCAGATATTACACCCTGCTTTAATCCGTGTCAGAACGGCACAGATTTAGTCATCAGACAGTGGCAGAGAAACGCTGAATAAATCAGACGAAGGCTGAGATGACATTAAAATGGAACTGTAAGGCCAGTCTGAGGGAGCTGTGAGGGAACAGAGCTCTGGAAACACATCTTACGCTCAGGGGTTGGCTTGACATCGATTAGCTGTCTTTGAAATTTCCTCACGCCGTTGTGAATCTTCACCAGTTGCTTTTGAAGATCCAGCTCTGAAGAAAGAGTGGGACGAAGCATTATGAATGGCAGCCTCCGACAGCAGAGATGGTTTCAGTACCACAGATTAAGACCCACTTTCAGCATGTATTTGGTCCCTCAGCGCTTTCTCGTACTCCTCCAGTTCTGCAGACACGTCCGTCCAGCCGTTCCTCCTGCACTGGACATGCAGTGTCCTCTCTTTCTCCAGCTGTTCGATCCTGACAATTGAGTTAAACAGCCACATCGCCTCTTGTCTTAGCACTTCACATGGTACATAACCTGATTTTGTGGGGTACAACTGCCTGGAACAAGTTTCTTACTGCCTCCTGTTCTTCTCGGCCTCCTTGAGAAACTGCACAGCTTTCTTCCTGGCCTGTCTTTGATCCACGCTGTCTGGGGGGGACGAGCAGGGCTGCTGAACACCGCAGTCTCCATCCTCCTGCTAAAAGTAATTTAGTGAAAAACACACCTCATCACAACACTGTAATGTGTTGCAATGTCACAACAGGGATGCTGGTATGGTACGATTGAAGAGAAGGTAGTAAACTACTAGAAACAGTGGTGATAATACAGACTCTTGCCTCAAACAGGCAAGAGTCTGTTTGATGTTTCTTGATGTTTCCAGAGTGCAGTTTTGGGTTTTGCTCCCATTTACTATCTATATGGGTTGCCTTTGCATGTGAAATCGAAAACAGGTGTTTTTATTTGGCATACAACACTACTTGAAAGTTTTTTTTAATGCAGTTCAGTTAAGATTGGAAACGTGTAGCTTTAACACTTCCAGCAAAATACGCACTATAAACAATAGCAGCATTGTATAATATACAACCACCTCCCCTTCACGTTTAAATTAGCCATCTCTTACTTAGCAATCACCTGCTACTCAATTGTCTGTGTGTCCTCTCAATTCCCGCTTTCCCTCACAAATCCAAACACTCTAGTGCACCAAACTATTGCAGATTACCATCATAAATTATGTCGACTGTATAAAAACGGAGCAGAGAGCTGTGATGTATAGCTACCGAGAGACGTGGAGCAGCGTCCCAGGTGGTTGCTAGGGCGGCCATGTTTGAGTGAAACCGTAAACAAACCCGACTTTACCGAAAAGGACCAGCTGTGTAGTTCAAGGCTGTAGCTGGAGCTTTGGACCAGCAGGGGTCGCTGTTCATCATCCATTCATCACACCAGCCTGCTGGACTTGACTTGACTTGACTGTACTGGAGCACATTAGCTTCTTGCTGGATGGACCTACAGTCAGAGACCTCGTTTTTAGCCACGAACACGTTCGTGCCCTGCATTAATCACATCAGTTTAAGGTCCAGCTTTAACAGATTAAGATACTCAAATAATTTGATGGGAATCTGCTGGAGGCACCTATCTCACATACACACATAGGGTGAAGGCAGGGGAAATCCCCTGGACAAGTCATCTGTCCATCACAGGACACACACACACCATTCACAATCACACGTAGGGCTCATTTAGTCCCAAATCAACCAAAGCATGCATGTTTTTGGACTGTGAAAGGAAGCCAGAGTACCCAGAGGAGGTAAACTTTAATCGCTAAAGTGACCTCACCCTGGGCTTTTCCACTTGAACACAGCATTTCATTTGCAGCCCAGCTCCCGAGAAGTCTCTGAATATACTCTCCTACAACTCGATGGTTAGAGTTACCTAAGCTTCGCGCTCGCTCAAATAACCGCCTCTATACCAAGCGAGGCCTCAGTTATTTCTGTAACAGGCTTTTTATAATGGCCAGCGGCTATAATTATTATGAGAGATGGCCAAGTGACAGTCAGAGAGAAATGAGGAGGGAGGAAGACAGAGCGGGAGGGAGTATAAATAGAAACCTGAATCCATTATTGAGTGCAGATATTGGGGATGGTCTCTCCCCTGGGTGCAGAGGCAGAGTTGTCATCGGCACATAAATAGCAACTGCTCTCCTTAATGAAGAGCGTCTCTGCTGTCCTGGTCGTCAGTGAGGGGAGGGACTCATTTGACTTGATAAATGAGACAATCAGATGAACATTCGGCTGGTTGGCACAACAGATCAGACAAAACATAGAGGAGTAACTGAGGCGGTGTCCGGGGTGTACTCCCGGTCCAACAAAGGCAGTGCAATGCAAGCGATTCATGCCTGACAATACAGCGATGGAAAAAGTAGGAAACTTTGTTCTTTTCTCAGTCAAATATAACAAAGTTACACTGTTCTGAAGGAAAGGAAAGTAAGTATAAGCTGGAGAATACTGCACTTTGGTAGCTACAGTAGTTTTGTACCGAAATGCATATCGAAATGGTATCTGCCTTGTATAAAGCAAGGTATGTTTTAAGGAATATCAAGAACTCTGACTAGGACATGAAACGAAACAGAAAGACATTTTTGTGCCATATAAAGCAATAAACCTTATCTAAAAGAACAACTAGGTCTCTCCGAGATGTTCTTTCTATACAGAAACTTTAACGATGAATCTGTTACTAATGGTTCAAACAGTGTTTTAGCAGCATTTCACAATATTTTTCCAGCCTTTGTTGCTCTTGTCCTGTCTGAAAAGTGTTGCCAGCATCAAGTTCTAACAGGAATGGGAGCAGAAGTATAAAATAACAAATGAGAAGACTAAAGGCAAGCATATAAAAACAGGATTACATATTATTTACCAACACTGTGCGTGACTAAAAATTAGTTTATGTGATACTCGTATACAACAAAGAACTATGGAAAACTTTGAACATTATTCATCTATTTATTTGTCATTCATCTAATAAATAATGGATTTGATTGCTTAAAACTTTTACAAGTCAGAACCTTCACATTCGTGTGAAAAAGTTCAACGACATCAATGTTTTCTCAGCCTGAGGAGACTGAGACCTATCTAGTACCTGCAGTAAAAAAGAAGTGAACGTGAGACATGACCTTTGACCTCTCTGTGGGAGCTGATAGCCTATTTGGAAATATTATGAGACGTGACTCCTGTAAAACGATAGGTCAGTTTTGCATTCATGGACGGAGTAACTCTGAGCTCCCTCTCCTGCCACTTCTTTGAATTAGACCTGCTTATTTATGACATCTGCCACTGTGTTTATTTGTGTGTGTGTGTGAGCCTGAGCAGTGTGCACGCACACACAGATGCTTCAGGTGACTGGGCGTGTTTATGTTCGTAAACCTGGCTGTCAGCTTGTTACTAAACAGGGGTGTTTTCAGTTAACATGCCTGCTTTTATAAGGGTTAAGTATGCGGGCAAACACACATAAACAACATGCACTGACTGAAAGGCATAACACACACACACACACACACACACACACTTACAGAGCACACAATTTGTTCTGACACCTGACTAGCGCTGTAATCGTATACAGTGTTAAAATGCAACAC
Organism: Karalla daura; assembly: GCA_029224185.1. Taxonomy (NCBI): domain Eukaryota; kingdom Metazoa; phylum Chordata; class Actinopteri; order Chaetodontiformes; family Leiognathidae; genus Karalla; species Karalla daura. Next base: position 14,480,118 of record CM055192.1, read on the forward strand.
GATCTGGCTGCGTCCTGCACGTCAGTCACGTTAGACTCCGACTCAGACAGACAGCTCGCACATGCACTCGTACACATGTGCATGTGTGCGTGTACATATAAGTAAATATCTTGCACAACGTGCGTGAGGCCTGGAGGGCCGGGAGGCATGGAGAAAGTGATCAGACTAATTGCTTTTCCCGCTGTGCTGCAGACTCGCTGCGTATCTGTTTCCCTCAGTGACGTCGACATTTCTCTGATAGCTCAGTTTGGTCCGGCCGAGCTCGTCTCCCATAGCTCATACGTGTTTGCTCAACAGTCATGGTGCCTTGTCACTCTGAATTTTCCTGCATGTTTCTTTGGTCCCTCGGTTTGGTCAATGAATGGATCGCTTTACGTTGTCATACTTGAAATGCCATGATTGTAAAGTTACTCTCACGACTCTGACTAATGCCATGTGTGACAAGAGCAGGACTTTGGACTTTGCTGCCACTTAAGAGGCAGGAAAAAAAGCTGTTACGGACCGTCAGGGTTTGATCAGTGTTTACCTCAGTGATCCTCTGACCTTTCATCTAACACCAGCAGCGGATCAAAGTTTCCACTCGTGAAGCACCTCAGCTCATCTTGGATAGCTCGGACCTGGCAGCCCGTGTACTATACTGCAGCCTGAATCTGCTTGTCTTAATATACTGATTTTTTTTGACAATTGTAAGAAGGTTGTAACCTTGCAAACTGTTGAAAAAGGACCTGGAATTGCTGAATGGAGTATTTATCATTGTCATCTGTGGTTAACATAGAAGCAATGGAACAGTTGAAACCACAAATGGTGAAACCACGAAGCATTTGTGGTTTAAAATCCTGGTTTTGGTGCAGTAATATCCAATGCTGCAAGTCTATTTATCTGGAAATCACATGAATTCATATGAATGAACATGTGACTTGACGTTCCTTGCTAGACAACAGGGCTTAGCAACAACTGGAGTGATACAGCTATGGAGAACATTCACATCCAGCATTATATGTCTGAGCCAGGATCAAAGGAGGAATCAGATAATGAAGATGAACTGGGAGTGCATAAACTGGGGATCGTTCCCCTTTAAAAAAAGGTTTACAGTGTCACTGCAGAAAAAGCCTCAACTGTATAATCAACTGTAATCAGGTCTTATACAGTCCTGAAATCACCTCCCGTCATGTGATGTTAATTTGCTAAATGAATTGAGAGGGCAGGAAAATATTCTCAGAGTCTTGGAAACACCCATAAAAATGCCACTTCTTATCAGCTCGGCAGCCCCGTTTTGACGCCATTTGGTGACGTTGTATAATATCCATAATATCAGGAATTTCAAAATGGGGTGGGAAGGGGCCCTGGAAACAGAGAGGGACTTTGTACAGTACAGTAGAGTTTGTACTGTAAAAACAGGGAGGTGAGCCGCTCAGTTTTACATAATACAGCATGTTTACGCACATGTAAAAGTGGAACATGTTAAAAGTGAAGGTTCCCATTTGACCCCAGAGGCGGTGTGTTAGAAAACACTGTTCCAAGAAGCCTGTTAGGTCTGTCAGTCACGTCACATTGTCTTTGTCAGACTCTTCAGTGCTGACAGGAACAAAAAGTCTTTTAAGAGCTCATAAGATGAATGGAAATGTGACCGATACTGATGAAGATCATGCGGCATGATGGAGAGCCAGAGAGCTGCTATCATTGTTGGACATCATGGTGGGGACGTTTCTTTGCACAGTTTGCCTCTGTCTCTTTGTCCACAGGTGTAATCAGATTTAGTTGGAGGCCTTTATTCTACTTGAGGACTACGATTAAGACATGATGTTTCTGACAGAGCTCTTTATTGTATTAATCCATTTAAGTGTACTTATGAAAAGTCCATGGGCTCGGCCCTCTTTTTCAAAGGCAATACCCATTTTAATCTAATAGTTTTCATCGAAATTCCCATGATTTAAAATTGGTCAGAACTAATCTTATAATGCTGCTCCTTTAAAGACAGTACAGTATATCTCACATAATAACACAGAGGGCTGTATCTAAGTTTCCCCATCATGGAGGTAATAAAGGAATATCTTATCTTATCTCATCTTATGGTATTGTTATGGAAGGACAACCAGTCAGAGCAGACTCAGGGAAGAAGACACAGGTTAAAAGGTGGCAGAGAGCGGTCTGTAGTAATGCTCTGGTCAAAGGTTACCACCGTTAAAGGTCTTGTAACTCGAAATCTTAGTTTTAACTTCTAATCAAAATATTTACTTTGTAAAGTCACATGGTGCCACAAAAGTGGCCCTGGTCAGTAAAAAGATCTACTCACAATCCTGTTCATATATGACTGATAGGCACTCTGATTTGCATCATGGACTGTGTTCGGAGTCAGCGTTTCTTTCAGTGGCGGAGACACTGGAAACCCCGGGCAGGCTTCCGCAGTTGGTCACATTACTGAAAATGTTAAACTATTCCTTTTCAGTTCACCTCCTTATCTCTCGGGTGACTTCAATGAAAGCTCCAAAATTTCTTCAAAACACTAAACTTCTTTTCCCTCTGAAAGTATGAGCTAAGCAAAGAGGAATTCTGCCTCATGCGCCGTCCGTAATTACATTGAATAGCGTAATTGCATTTTTCCCAAGTTCGTGTAACTAGTTCCCAAGTTCCCTTTGTCTTCTTTCTCTGTCCTCAAAAGACTGCAAAACAAGCCTACTCTTTGTTAATGAATAAGCTCAGTGTTTGAGCAAACTGCGGAAAGCATAAAAGAGACACTTGTGAAGACTTTCCACCTGGTCCCCGACAGTGCTTCAAGCCTCCTGAAACAAACAAATCCCCCTCTCTCAGTGAATCAACAACCCAGGGCAGTGTAGCCGGCTCCGAATCACCTGGAACAAATTCAGACAGTGGGGCCGTGTCATGTGAAAGAGTTTGTCATCAGTTTGTCCACAATATCCCTGCTGTAAGCGCCTTCGCCGGCCCCTCGTTAGCATGCTAAATCATATTACAGTGAAACGTCACAGTATGTGGTGAATAATGAGCAGCAGCTGTGGCCTGGCCGCTGTCCGCGGCTCCGTCTGGCCGCCAGTCGATAGACAGCAGGGAAAGTGGTGGAGGGAGGGCGAAGGAGTGGGGCGGTGGTGGCTGCCACAGGTCTGTGTCTGTCCACAGCTGATTCCTCTTTGTCACTGAGAGAGAGAGAGGAGGAGTGGAGGAGGAGAGGAGGTGTTTCAGGAGGAGGCACAACCAGCAGTCAGAGTAAGAGCCCTTCTCGCGGTATGACAACTTGCCTCTTAAAGGGGAGCTTTTACCTTAGCTTTGATGAACAACAACAGTCTATATCCAGCCAAAGTTGTACGACGGGTTCAAAAACTTCACTGCATCCTCGTTCATGAAAATATAAAGATTTTGGTTATTGAAATGAAAGTGGAAAAAAAAACAAGTGAATCTAACCAGAGACAGAATATGACGTAAAATATGCGTGTGACAGAAGCCCTACCACCCCCACCTCCTACATAATCTGCATGTGTCCATGTTTGCTTAGGTGTGCAAGTGAATGAAGGCACGTGACTTTGAGGCAGCAGCTCGGTGAAGTTCCCAGTGAAATGTTCTGTAAGCAAACACACTGCCGGTTCTTCCTCAATATCGGATTCCTCCTCTGATTCCAGCTAAAAACATAAGAGGCTGGATGCGTGCATAGCTGTGTCACTCCAGTCACAACTTGTAGCTAAGGAAAAAGTTACACGCTCCTCTATACCGATGAGTGTAGAGCCAGCGTGTAAGTATAGGATTGTAAACAACATGTAAACAGGCTTGCACCGACAGATGTCAAACAGAGGGTAAACTTCTCCATTTGACCATTCTAGGTCGCCTCTAAAGCCCAAAGTATCTTGAAAGGTTTCTGACTGGTGAACCCCATCCTCGCTGTCATGTGCCTGTGAACTCAGGCTGAGGTCGCCTCTCAACATCTGCCACAGATAGAAGAAAAAAAGAAGCCTCGACTTCAACACACAGAGCTGTGTGACGTGGTCGGACTGGTGGGAGTCATAACGCCAACATGGGTTTTTGGTTTGTTTTTTTCCGCTCCCCCTCCTGCGTTCTGGCGTAACCACGACCTTCTTCCTGCCTGTCTGTGCCCGTCAGAGACTAACAGCAAACAGGGGCGAACAAACACACATGAAAGACGCGGGCCCGTCGACGCTGTAATTTAGCCTCTCGCTCTCTATTACTGTGCACGGCTGGAGGAAGCCTCTCAGACCGAGATGTCACGACGAGTGCAAAAAAAAAAAGCCCAATCTGGATGAATAACCCGACCCGAGCATTTCACAACTTCTTTCGTCGCGGGCGCAGATATGGCAGAAATGGTGAGGTACTGATAAAGAGGAGAGAGAGAGAGAGAGAGAGAGAGAGAGAGAGAGAGAAAGAGAGAGAGAGAGAGAAGGAGAGGATGCAAGGCTTGAAGTGAGGTACCAGCTGTATCAGTGTGATCGTGGGTAATGGATACCAGCGCGATGGAGCATCTAGTTTACCCTCTGGACACTTGATCTGTCTCTGTCTGTCTGTTCACAACACCATCTCTGCTTTTTTTTGTTTTGGGAAATCACACAATAGAATGGAACAAGACGGAAAAATTGCTCAACACATTGAAGTTGTTCCATTAATCACTCAGTTTGGTTGAATCCGGTCGCACGTTTGTCTGGCTGAGGCCCGGCTGCTCTTTTGTCTGCGGCCGCGTGCTCAGGTCTGCCTCTGATTGCGGAGCTCTGGTGAAACACCGGAGGAAAAGCAGAGAGCGTGGTGATTAGATGGAAAAAAAAGAAAAAGAGGCACCTTGTGGAATTCGTGGATCCTCAACGGAGCGTAGGCGGCCGGGATGAGTCAGTGTTGCTTTGTGGCAGATGGTTTGGCAGTGGCAACAAATGTGGGCACAGCCAAACATTTAGGCTGATCGGGAGCTATTGTTGCCGTACAGTGGGCATCGTTTTAATCTCTCTGTCACATTTGACCTGGATTCCACTCGACCTGAATCAGCGAGGAGGAATGGAAAACACCTTTCTCCACGGGTGACAAACAGACAACAGGTTTGTTTGTTGCTCTCCACCTCGGAGTGTAGCGGTGGTGCGTGATAAGGCTGGGAGATAAGCTCAGACTTTGATATTTATTCTGCGTGTGTTTGCTGAGTCACCCTACCTGCCTCCCACCTGGCCAGCGGCAGACAGAAAGTACCGATCAAACTGTTTAATGGATGTGAGGTTTTGTTGAATGAGGTGTAGGAGGAAATTCAAAAATGTAAGACAACAGCGTCCACAGTTTTGTAACATGGTAGCGTTGAAATGACGAAGAAGAAGTTGAAAAGCAAAATGAAAAGACTGCAGCTGCGACTAAAGGGAAAGTAGTCAAACCCATAAGCAGCTGCTTTGCATTAAGGAGCACATGAGGAAAGTCCAAGATAAGAATAAGAGGAATGTTGTCATCACGTCCATTCCATAAAACAGCTGCTAACAATCCACCAGGAAATGCTGAGATGAGCCTCAAAACCTCTGGAACAAAGTTATTTATAGTCACGAGTCTCAAGTTGAGCCGTAGAGTCACAACCAAAGTAATGCGGCTCCTACACTTTCTGCCAGGGGAATGTAAACTCATGAGCAGTGCTGTCTGCTGTTTATAGATGAATTAGGAATCTCTCAGTCTCTCTTGCAGATTACAGGCACGCTTAGTATCTTCCAGAAAACTGGTGGGTGTCTCCCGAGAGTGTGACTTTAAACTGAGGTCAGGGAAACCTCATCAGCCCGCCCTGATCGGCTGATATCAGCCTGAGTATGAACGTGGGAGTAAGATGAGGTGATAAAACCAGGTGGGTCAGTCGGTTTACAGGCGTCTGGGTCAGAAAGAGGAGTCCCGTGCTTCACCTGGCGTAAATAAGGGAGAAGAATCTCCAGGCAGAGCAGGCTGCCACCAGGGCCACATCATATCTGAGCTCCAGCATGTGCACGGCCACAGTATCAGCTGCCCAGGTTACCCTAAATGCCCCACGCAGCCACAGAGCGACCGCCCATAGCTATCATCTCCTGGGCCGCCTATCTTTAGAAAGGCGGTGGTGTGTCTCTGATCTGCTCTGCTCAGAGTGAGGCTATCCTGGCACGCAGCAGAGGCGACAACATCTTTCATGGTCACGATATTTTCTGGCAAAGTTACCGTTTTCTTTGAATTATTCTTGGCCCGATGAAGCAGCTATGTTACTGTTAAAAAACCTGGCATACATGCTTTTACAGAGTTGTTATTTGTCCTTGTAGCCTTGTAACTAGATTCGGATTTGCAGATGATTTTAACCTTGATTGTGGTGTATGAATGAGTGTTTGATATTTCATTTGAATTTCAGAAGACACGATTTTGTGTTTTATATTGAGGGCTGGTGACTACAGGAGTAGGAGGTGCTATCATATCACACACACCCCCCAAAAAACAATCAAATAATCTAAGATTTCCAATTTAGTTTTTATGACTCCTTTCTCCAAGGCTAAAACATGACATGCTGTCACAGATTGCAAATTTTTCTAATATAACAACCTAGAAATATATCTCATTGTAATCAGAAACACATTGATTAGATCCCACACAGTTGTATTTACCAGCAATTGAGAAGACGCTACACTGACATAGAGCCATAGAGTCAGTGGTAGGTCGCTGAAGCAGCAAAGCAGAGGGAACCGGAAAGGGGAGCATGGCCAAAGTGGAACATTGCATTAAGATGAACGAGGACGTCATTTGAGAAATAAAGCAACTGTGTATTTTGAATGACGCTGTTGCCTTGATTATGTATGATTAAGAACTTGAACTGGAAGCTGAGCCCACATAACAGTGAGTTTGTTGGTTTGGTTCCAGTGTTACGTCCATGCTGGCCCACAATTTCTCTTCAGCTGTGCTGCCCAAGACTTTCAAACAGTCGTAAGATTTGATTTTGTCAGACCAGAGGCACTCGTACAGACACAAATAAGAGTGAAAAAATGATGGTTGTACTCTGATTTTGTGTGAAAAAATGTTCTTTTAGTACTTTAACCTAATTATGAATTGGGGTTAGGGATGGGAAGTCTCCTACAGGTTTGCATCTTAACAAGGGAGCATAAATGTGTTTGCCAGCTTGTGTGTGTGTGTGTGTTTGGGTGGTCTGCGTGTCAGTGCACGTGTATGTGCTAATACATGTGTGTGAGTACTTTCTGCTGCAGAGAGATTCCTCAAGTGTCTTAATAATCTTCCCGTTATCCTGATTGTCAAAGGAGGTTCAGTCGAGTGCCAAGTAAGAGTGTGTGTGTGTGTGTGTGTGTGTGTGTGTGTGTGTGTGTGTGTGTGTGTGTGTGTTGAATTTGTGCATTTGTTGCCATAATCACTGCCATGCCAGCTAATTCTCCCTCTATTTATATGGGTGTTGTTTTGACAGCTGACTCAAAGTGGAAAGTCTTGGTGCCAGTGTGCTGGGAGAGCAACAATTACCCTCACTCTCTGTCACTCTCTCTCTCTCCCTCTGTCACACACTCACTCACACACACACACACACACACACACACACACACACACACACACACACACACACACAAGCTCACATGCTCTCTCTATCTCTCTCTCTCTATCACACACACACAATTAGCGGCCTCTAGTTCAATCGGGGAGGATATCTGAGTGTTTGTGAGGGGAGGGAGCGGGACAGATACTTGTGTGTCCAGTCCACACAAGTATCAGATTCAGACCACAGTGATCCCCATGTTAATACCCTGCCTATCTATTTTAGCTGCGGGGGCTCTTATGTAATCGGTCACGTTTTCCCAGCACCACTTCCCCAGTCACCACCTTCTTGTTTTACATTCAGCAGGTGCTCCTCTCGCTACACTGTCGCAGCGTGGAGGAGAGCGAGCAAACCCCCGGGGGCAGAGCATTGTTGTTGACAGACGCAGCTCCATTTAAATTCTGTTCCAGACGGGGGAGGGGAGGAGGGAGGGTGTCGAAAGATTCACCGTCCCGACGCTGACGCAGCTACGAGGAGTCGGCGGAGGGGCCCCGGCTCAGCCCCGAGTCACACCGAGAGCAGGGGAGAACGCGCCCTGGAGCAGCAGGCGAACACAAACTGCAAAGCTGCTGCAACGGGACTCCTCGACCAGGCCCCTGGATCCTGTTTCAAGCCGAGGCAATGTTGTGCACGGGACATGAACCTGGTGCAGAGGGAACAGCACTGAAACACTTGGTAGTGTTAAAACGTGTGGAGATTTTGTGCACATCCGTCTGTCTAACCAGGAGTCGAACTCCGGTGCCTTCTCGCCCCGAGAGAGCAGCCTCAGCCGCTCATCCACCATCTTGTCCATGCGTCCCGAATACTTTTTCGCAGCTCGTTCTCAAAAAAACGAAAGGTGGGAGTTGACGAGGTGCTGAGTCGTGATCCAATAAATTCATCCATAAAGGGATGCGAAAAATGTCTCTCCTGCTGCCGTGGTGACCAAGGACACGCACGCACGCACAGAGAGAGAGAGAGAGAGAGAGAGAGACAGAGCGAGAGAGAGAGGTGAGAATGAAGAGAAAAGATGGAGCATGAGTAGGTGGCAGACGGAGACAATGACAGGCAGATAAAGGTAGAGACGGGAGCTGAGCGTGAGGAGACAATAGGCCTAATTTCTCATTCACAGTTCTCAGTTTTGTCCCCCCCCCCCGCGCTCCATCATGGCTCCGGGCTGAAGCGGGCTGAGAGGCGGATGGAGAGACGGAGGAGACAGATGGGGGCTGGTGGGATGTGGGTGTCGGCGAGGTGTCTGACGCGAGTTCACCTGCAGGTATTCAGAGATGGAGGCACGCGCTTAATGTAGGACAGCTTTCCAGCAGGGGCATTATTCAGGCCTAAATATAGCGGGGGACAGAAGTAGGCTGAGCCAACAGCGCGCTACCAAAAGGCCGTGCGCCGTGAGAGAGGAGCGTGTCGGATCGTCTGCGGATGCGGGGTGAGCACTCATAGGTTTTCACCCGTCTCCCTCTCTGGCCTCACTCACACCCGCTACGTGGAGAGGCGTCCATGCTCTGAATGCCTGGCTGCCAGGGGAGAGTCCCAGGATGTATTTGGGATGCAAATACAACTCCACAAAACGGCTGCAAAGAGGCGGTTAAAACCAAAGTGAGCCAGAGAGAGAGACCTGCAAGCTGGATCAGATTGAGTGATCGATTTCAGCTACAAGCTCAGCTATCAAAAGAATGAGTCGAGGGACGAGAGAAAGCCGCAAGCAACTGCAAAGGCACAAGGACGATGATGTCTTGAAGCACGTTTTTCGGGTGCTGTGACGAAAAGGGAAACGTGCAAACTGTCCCGTCCGCCGACCCGCCGTGTCCAACTGCGGCCAGACCCAGGCTAATCTCTCAAACTCGTTCTGGAGCGCCGGCGTCCACAGAGAGAAAGGTGGCACGCGCGGCACATTGTGCCAGGGGAACGTAAATGATGAACTGTGCGGCAGAGCACACAGAGCCCACCGGCCGGCACTGGACACAGCTCTATGAAATGACATGGACATGAAACGACTTCTCCTTTGTGGAGGCGTTCGGAAGTCCACCTGGGATCACTCCCCGCTCGGAACGTTTCTCTCTAGAAAGTCGGCCTTTGACACACACACACACACACACACACACACACACACCTCGGCTTTCTCCCTCCAGCTCCACAGCGTGACGGGCCCCGGGCTCGTTGCGGCCTCCGGGACCCAGAAACACCTAGGCTACATACTTCACAACTACCCGGCGAGAGGCATCAGCGGCCGATCTGGGTCAATGGAGTTTGGAGCTCGGCGCGGATGAGAGGCGGCGAAGACGGGAGGGACGAGGGAGCCGAGCGAGAGTTTTCCCCAACCGACACGGTTCCCGGCGACGCGGGAACGCTCCTCGCACGGGGTCAGAAGAAACGGGAGCCGCTCGACCTCTCCTCTCTCCCTCGTGGCGTCGGACCTGCCTCCTAATCCAGGGTGTGGCTGTGATGAAGCAGAGCGGCGCAGAGGCCGCGTCACCGCGTGGACTGAATCGCGGGAGCGTCGACGTCTCCGCCTTTGTTCTCCACCGCTCGCCTCGGCTCCGCTGGAGCGCTCTGGGCTGAGGCGAGTCCTGGGCCGGCTCAGGCCGAGCGAGACCAAACCGCGGCAGGCGTAAAGGTTTCAAAAAGGGCCCCGCGTCTTAGCCCGGGCTGCGAAAGACTCAAAAGACTGCAGAAGGCCGGCAAAAACGGACTCGGGTCCTGTCCTGTCGTAACAACGCTCAAGACAGAGAGACAGAGAGAGAGACAGAGAGAGACAGAGAGAGAGACAGAGAGAGACAGAGAGAGACAGAGAGAGAGACAGAGAGAGACAGAGAGAGACAGAGAGACAGAGACAGAGAGAGAGAAAGAGAGAGAGGAGGGGAGGCGTCAAAGACCCAGTTCATCTTTGCATCTGAGTCCGTTTCACGATTGAGACGGATATTGCGCAACTGCATGAACGCATGTCCTCGTATGAAGACACTTTATCGACCGCTGGCCTTGGCTGTAGATCCCCTCACCCCCTCGAAAAGTTAATGACGCATCGTCTCACTACAGGCCGGAGGAGAGGCCGAGCAGAGGGGACGTCACGTCTGGGACCGTGGTTAGTGAATCCAGGTTTGCTCGGTTCCTATGCCCGGGCGGATCGGTCCATCTCCAGTCTCTGAGCTCTCTCTCTCTCTCTCTCCTCATCCCGTTAGCTGCCACTCTCTCCTCCACGGCTTCTAGAAAGGAAGGAAACGTGGACAAATAGGCCGTAAATCAGCGTTGTTTTTATGTGGGGCAGTTCTAGGAAGAGGGCCGGGGCGCGCACACACACACACAACACGAGCGGCTCCTCCCGCTATGTCAAAGGGTTCCTCCGGGCACATTCCAGTCCCCGGGGCTCCTCTGGCCAGCCCGCTCCCAGCTCAAGTGACTGGAACGGGGGCGCTGCTCTGGGCCGCCCAGGCCACGAGTGGAGGGGCAGCAGAGCCAGCTCCTCAGAACAGGCGGCGACCGCTTTTTACCTTCCGAGACGCCACCACTCACCCAAATGGCGCGCGCGAGCGGAAATAAGGAGATTGGGACAACGGGACATGTGCAACATGGGTTTATTGTCAAACTGGTTATTAAGACATGAACTTGATTAATGCCATATCAAATCATAAACTCCGCTGTAGTAAAGTGCAGGTTCGAATCAAGTTGCCCTGGGAGTCCTCATACATTTTTCTACGTCTGCGCTTGGAGCCGTCGGATTTAGTGGAACTGCAATACGAAACCTAGGAAATATGAAAAGCCCTTTTTTCTTTTTTTTTCTTGGTTTTTTTTTTGTCCAACCCACACATCTAAAAGCTAATGTGCAAACGAGATAATTCACAAGCTTTACTGTCCCGCACGTGGCCGCGTCCTCCCGCTCCTCGGATGGCGGTCGGGGGGAGGGTGGGAGGAGGAGGAGGAGGAGGAGGGAGGGAGGGAGGAAGTCGTACGGTGGTGGTACAAAATGAGCCGAACTACCCAAAGCCGAGTTCTCCTAAAAGGGTCTGGTTTCTCCTCTCTCTGTCTCCTGCAGTGACCGGGTGGGGGCTACGCGGATGCTGCACCAGCACGCTGGGCCTGCGGGGGCTCACGTGCCTCGTCGTCGGGGGTTTCTTAACGTTTCGAATGGAATCTCCACGAGTGCCGCCTCACCCAAACTCTTACCCGATAATGTCAAAAACACACGCACGCACGCACGCACACACGCTCGCTCTTCATCCGAGAAAAAAAAAAGAAGAAAAAAGTCGCTCAAGTCATTCACACCTTTAACGATCAGTACAATGGGGTTTCTGCACCCGCCCCCTCCCTCCCTCACCCCCGGCCCAACACTTCTGAGTGAGGTCAACGTGGTAGGAGGAGGAGGAGGAGGAGGGGGGGGGGGGGGGGGGGGTTGGGTTGGGCTGGGCTGGGTTGGGCTGGGTTGGGTTGGGCTGGGTTGGGGGGTGGGATGCTGAAGGAAAACGGCAGCAATGAGGTAAACACAAACTCATGAGAGATATTGCACAGACAAGTGCCGGCACAGAATACAACAGTCTCTCTTTCCAACAGCCTAGCCTGTGCATAGAAAGAATAAAGCACTTATGGTGTTCGCAGACATTAAACCCTTTCTCGTAAAGCTTTGTTGTACGCTAGAGTGGGGAACGACCGATGACTCTAGGAACCACGCCTCAGGGGCGGTTAAGTGGGTGGTTGGGCGGGGGGGGGGGGGGGGGTCTCTAGATTTCGATAGACAATAAATCAACGTATTGGAAAAGTACAAAAAAAACCAAAAAAAAGTTGGGGGAGGTGGGGACGGGGAGGGCCTAATGATGAGGAAGGGTCCATGACTGTTGGCAACAGTGATGGGACAAATAAAAAAGAACCTGAAGTCCCAGCATTTCACGTGGAAAGGCCTCGGCCCTGGCTTCGGGGAGAGGGAAGCGGGGCAGGGCCGAGGCTGGGCTCGGAGCCAGCATGGAGAAAACTCTCAAGTTTCATTCAATAAATAGCATAGTGGAATATGCAAAAAAAGAGAAAAAACAAGACATTTTTCCACCTAGCAAAAACGTGCGTGTGTGTACGGCGGGCCCCTGGCTGGGCCCCGGCACAGCCGCGTGCGGGTCCGTGTCGCAGTGCGCTCCAGGGACGTCCCTGCAGACGCCGCCGGCCGCCGCCCCTCCTCCGCTTTAAAGCCCAGGCGGCGCTTCACTTTGTCCCGGCCTCTGTTCACACAAGTCTCCCAGCTCTTCAAAGGGACCCCACGAGGGGAAGAAAAATGAATAAAACGTTGTTCGGATCTGCAAACCTAAGCCGGGCGACGGTCTCCCCGGGGCGTGGGCCTGGTGGGTGAAGGCGTGGGGGGGGCGGGGGGCCCCCGCTCGGGGGTCATTATCTGTGGAGCAGGACGAAGGCCTCCAGCTTCTCGGGGATGTTCCCCCGGTAGTCCAGGCCGTGCTTGATGATGGCCCGGGCGGCCAGGCACTGCAGCGTGGTGTGGTTGATGGGCTGGATGACGTTCTTGGACAGCTCCTTCTCGTCCAGGAGGTCGTAGGCCGTCTGCTGGAAGGAGTTGGTGCTGTCGAAGTGGGTGCCGCACGAGATCAGCAGGTTCATGATGTCCGGGTGGCCGTTGGAGGCGGCGACGTGCAGCGGGCTGGAAGACAGGCACGGGCAGGTCAGGGACAAGGAGAAGACAAGATAACGGACGGAGACGGAGGGGGGGGGGGGGTGCGTCGGGCAGACCTGTTGTCGTCCTCGTCCCGGCTGTTGACGTCGGCGCCACACTCCAGCAGGATGGAGGCCACGGTGAGCGAGGGGAACTTGCAGACGGGGTAGCGGCCCACGCAGGTGGTGTTGCGGTCCACCGCCAGGTGGAGCGGGCTGTAGCCGTTCTTGCCGCACGGGTGGAGCTTCAGGAACCTGGAGGGAAGGAGGGGAGGGAACGCCACGTTCATGTGAGGGGGGGGGGGGGGCGAGCAGGCCGCCCAGCGGTTGCCACGGCGACGGCTACACGGTGTTCACAGGCCGAGGGGGATCTTAAAGAGTCCACATTCAAAGGGAGGGAGGCCTCGACTCTCATCTCCTCTAATGCAGACTCGACATACACCAGAGATCTATTTGATGCAGTTTTCTTCCCCTTATGATGACAGAACCAGACCATGCACATCTCTACATCCATCTCCAAGCCTCATTAGTGACTATGGAATTGCTGTGGACGGCACAGGAGAGTCAAAGCTAGAAGGAGCTGGGTCTGACCCCTGGTTGGAACCTTCCAGTCTGTAGTCTTACATGCTCTCCTCACGTGTCTGTGGGAGTCAGGCTGGAAACATGCATGTTTAGGCTGGAGACTCTTAAGCTGTCCCCAGGTGTATGTCTGGTAAAGTACACGCTATGTGTACCTGCTCCGGGTGTATTCTCTGCCTTCATCCTTTTCCTGCTGCAGACCCCTGACCCCCTGTGACGCCAATTAATCCCAACAACTACAAAACTGAGAGCTCGAGCGCAGAGGAAGTTCGGCATCTGGATGCAAACAAAAACATATAAAACAATACAAAAACACGCTCGGAGCCGTCTCGTTCTGCATCTCTAACCCTCGCTTAATGACTGAACAACGGCCTCGGAGGGAGAGAAGAAAGTGAACTTTCTGCAGTGTTAGTCAGAGGCTAATGAGGGAGACTGGCGCTGCGGCACTGAACCCCCACCCCCACCCCCCACCCAAAAAAACAACCGAGGTGAAAAATAAATGGAGAGCATCTCTCGCTCCCCTCCTATTCTGTACAACAGGTTGGTTGCAGGGAGCCCCACAGAGCTCCTATACAGAGGTGCAGAGATGCTGCTCTCCACTGCTGGAGCACAGTGCAGCACTCTGCAATCAATCACATTTTGTGCTGGGAGGCCACCTCCGTAGGCACCCACCTGTAGATGGTCTCCTTCTTGAAGTGGTCCTGCTCGGCCGTGCACGGCACCTTCTCCAGCAGGCAGACCAGGTGCAGGATGATGGACAGGGTCTTGTTGAGCTGGGCCGGGTCGGGGGCCGCCGGGCCCGTCTGCTTGATGGCCCGCTCGATCTCCAGCACGCTCTTGGACAGGATGCCCATGAGGTCCTCGAAGGACACGGAGGTGCCCAGCAGGCCCTTGGCCCGGTCCTGCAGCATGAAGGAGAAGAGCTCGGCGAAGGACAGCAGGCTGGACGCCGTCATGGGGCTGAGCGGGTCCAGGTTGCTCTGCTGCATGTCCAGCGCGTACTTCCACAGGTTGATGCAGCGCTCGAAGTTGCCCGAGTCGGCGTAGACGGCGCCCCGGTAGCGGATGTAGTAGGAGGTGTCGGGGTGCTGCGGGCCCAGGATCCTCTCCCGGATGAGCAGGGCCTGCATGCGCATCTCGTCGGGGTCGGAGATCAGCCCGTCCAGCTCCTCCGCATTCGTTACCTGGGGACGGCCAGCCATTATTTGGTCTTCTCGGACTCTCTTATTTACAGATTCAAGCCACAATCGTCCATTCAGACACGGGAGGCAGGGGCTCCCCTACACCGTCTGCCTGGACCGGGACTTCTGACCACTCTGCACAGCATCGAGAGGTGGATACGAGGTGGATACGTGTGGGCTTCTGGGGACCGGGGTCACACCAGCGACTCTTCCAGAAGTAGACGACTGGGTGGCACTTCTAGCTCAGCCGCATGTTTTAAGTCACGTGCAGCCAGCTAAACAGCTATTGTTGGAGCTATTGTCTCCGCCTTTATCAAAATCCCCAAAGGACGCTTTAACGATGACTCACAAACCTGAGAGCTAGCGCGCGCGGAAGCTTAATCGGGAGAGTCGAGCAGGCCATGATCGTGCTAAAAATAAAGGCTAATTGGTCCAAAATTTGGGAAGCTTCTGCCACAAAACGGGGGCTTTTAACTCCAACTACTGTCCAAAAACGACGAGATTTTCCTTCTCTTAAAACTCACACACTTTTCAAAAGCTCCACCATCATCATCATCATCCTCCCTTCACGACAAGCACGGCCCCCATTCAGGCTCCACGAAAACGACACATCCCGTCTCACGGTTAAGCCAAACACTTCCCAAAGTGCAACAATCCTGTGTGGTCGTATCCGAGCGGAGCCCAAAGCGGAGCCGTGACACTCACCTCCCGGGCGTAGTCGTAGGCCATGATCAGCTGCTTGGGCTCGGGTTTCTGGACCACGCTGCCGCTGTCCAGGTACCGGAGGTCCATCGCTCGCTTCCAGTACTTCAGCGCGCCCAGCAGGTCCCGCTTCTTGTCCACGAACGTGGCCCCCAGCAGCTCCAGGGCGTCGATGCGCTCCATGTGGCTCGTCTGCGGGTCAGAGGGCGCCGGCGCGGTTAAAACCATAACCCCCTCCACCCTCCACCCTCCCCCGTCCCGACACCGACCTGCTGGTGCGTGGTCAGGTCGTCCACGATGTTGGTGTGGCCGGTGACGCTGGCGGACAGCAGGGGCGTCATGCCGTAGCCGTCCTGCTCCATGGAGGCGCCGTACTGCAGCAGCATGCGCATGATCTCCAGGCTGCCCGACTCGGCGCAGTCGTGCAGCGCCGTGTTGCCTGCCGCACAGGGAGCCGCGTCATTCCCACGCCACACTGCCTCACCATCAGCACGCCACGTCACACGCTATATAGGCTAGCAGTCGCATTCACAGCCATTCACGCACTGCCGGCAGAGGCTACTACAGGGTCCATCTGCTTTGACCTGCCACACACATCCACGCCTGACGACGCAGCATCAGAGGCGGCCCGGGGTTCAGCATCGGGCCCAAGGAAACCTCGACATGTAGGCTGCCCTGGGCCGGGACGGAACCGCCGACCTTCCAGTCCAGAGCATAGACAGCCACATGAGGCTACATCACTCCAAGAGCTGGGAACTTTTTGATAAAGCCGAAATGCCAAGAAGACTTAGTCTTCTTAGTCGCTCCGTTTCCGAGGAGCCGCCGCAAAGCAGGAGCGTTTTTGACCGTTTCACAAATGCCAAGATGAGGTCTTTCAAGGCCTGTTTTTGTCTTTTAATCAACGGAAATGTTCTGTCCTAGAAGACTACGGAAACATCCATGAAGCTTGTAATACTTCTCAAAACATGTTTTAAATGCTTAAACCGATTAGCCCATGATTAAAAGTCAGTAATTCTATTAGTCGACAAATTGTCGATGACTCAATTAGCTGCTGCAGCGCTACTGTCTCTACTCCCAGAAGGTTTTTCTGAATATATCCGTTCACACTGAAGTCCTGCTGAGTTTGAGAGTTTAGAGTCTTAGGCGCAGAGCAAAACCAACTTCGGCATCTAGACTAAGGGTTTGTGGCCATCACTTCCTCCATGAATCGATTCTTGTTCGGAGGAGGCTCTTCTTCATCCCTCCACGGGAAAAAGCAACAGGGACGGGATTCAAAACTGTATAAACAAATAGAACTAAATCAAACAGGAATCAGGCTGAGGTCGAAAGACCACAATTACCGTCTTTATCCACCCTTCCACACCATCACATAAGGATTACATACACCAGAGAATATTTGCATTGAAGTGGCTGGAAGCACAAGTTTGACTGAAGTCAAAAAACTAAGAAAAAGTCGGCTGGTCGATGGTGAAAACGGTCAGCAGTAATTCCATCAGTCACTGTTGGTCAGCTGTTGCTGCAGCGCTTGATGTCATCCGTCACATGAGGGCAAAGATTTGGGAGTCGCCGTGTCTCGCCGAGCCTCGATCTGTACGTTTCCTCAGAAATAGGTCACCTCGGCCCTCTGAAATGGGTCAGGGCAGGGCAGGGTTACAGCGGCCGAGTTCAGCTCCGCTGTAAAAGTTAGTAACGCACGTGAGGCAAGCGCGTCCGTAACTCATTCCCGTCAACACGACCAGTGCCACCGGCCGAGAAGCGGCTGGCAGCGGACTGCGCCATTGATTAGTCACGTTTCCACGCTCCGGGATGGAGATCTGGAAACCGGCAGGCCCGGGGTAGACGGCTGCCTGGTCCGAGAGAGGAGCCGCCGGTGCCTGTCGTCTCAGAGTGGACTGGTCGGGTCCAGCCAGGACCCACACGTTAAGCCAGGCTCTGCTGCCGCCTCCGCCTGGTGAAGCCATGCCCCCCATAGGGCTCCATCCACAACCAAAACAGAGGAACCAAACCCCGCATCCCCTCTTATTGTTAAACGAACCTCCCCGCCGTATCCGCCAGAGACGGGCCGACGAGCCGGAATCAGGTCAGCGAGATTACGGAGTGTCGAGTTCAAAACTACAAGTGAAACCCCAAATATGCTCACTTGTCGGACCTTCCTTGTAATCCTGGCGCACGGCTGCAAACCACAGGTCTCGGGTTTTACTGCCCCGGTCCTGTCCGCACTTGCTCCGACCGGGAGGCAAAGGAATGAGTTTCGTATGCTAAAAACCCTCGAAAAAGAAGAAGAAAAAGAAGGCGGCGGCGCGCTCAGCCTCCGCCTCATACGTGCACGGATGAAGTCGCCGTAGTAACAGGTGGCAGGCCGATGCATCGATAAGCGGCCAGCGGCAACGTGCAGCAGCGCCTGTCTGTGTGTGTGCTCCCTGCCCCGGCCTGGCCTGGCCGCTCTCCGGCCACGGAGGCTAATCCATTTTCAAGCAGATGAGAGCAAACAGGGTTAGTCGGAGATCAATCATTGTCTGCGCTCAGACGTCTCTCCCAAAACCCGACTGATGGGATGCTTTTTTTTTTGCCCCTCCACGAAGAAAACCAGCGGCCCGTCCTCGGGCTTTCTTAGAAAAGTTCAGGGCACGTGACTGGGGCCCGTGTGACAAATCGCCGTGTGAGAGACTGGCGAGCAGGCGAGAGATGGACGAGTCCGACCGGCCAATATTAACAGGCCGACAATGCACCACGCACACGACATTTACATAAAGTCGCTTTCCTGACGAGCAGAAAAACAAACATTTCAATTGAAGTGGGCCGAGCGCGTAGAGCAGGCTGGACGTGATTTTGTTTGAGTTTCTCTGCCACCCGAACTCTTTACCCCCTGCTTTTTGTGGCTCTTAATCCAAAGACTGCGACGCTGGACGTGAAACGTCCACGTTTGCGCTGCGAGCGTGAATGAAGCTCTCCGGGACGGCACGCTCGGCGCACGCGTCTCAGGCGGCGCCTTTCCTCTCGCCCGGGGGGATGGACTCGCATCCACGGGCAAAACAAGTTAATCCAGAAACCCAGGACACACACCTTTCCAGAGCCAAGGATTAACCTTTGAGTCCCTCCAGTCAGATTTTAGGCTACGGCGAGGCCAGGGGAGCGCAGACGGCCGCCTCGAGGAGCTCAGTCAGCCGCCTGGTCCCGTGACCAACCCCCCTCCGAACGCGCTGGCCTCCGCCTCGTCCACACAATGTCCATTGTTTTTTGGGAAACTTGCCCCCTTGGTATCTAACGCAACACATCTCCTCCTTCCTGTTGTGTCAGCTGCGAGGAGCGGGGACAGCGAGAGCTTTCCGGCTCAGTCAGTCATCACACATACGACTCCTAAACACGTGCTGCTTTATGCACAATGGAGCACCTGGCTGGTCGGGTCTCCTTCAGGCCTGAAGAGAGCGGCACATTTAGTGCCAGTCTAACTAGCAGGGCCAGTGGTCATTAAGACGAATTAGGACGTCAGCGTATAGGCTCGTCTTTAAGAGTACAGACCAGACGTACATCAGAGCA
Source organism: Karalla daura (assembly GCA_029224185.1). NCBI lineage: Eukaryota > Metazoa > Chordata > Actinopteri > Chaetodontiformes > Leiognathidae > Karalla > Karalla daura. The sequence continues at coordinate 14,499,267 of CM055192.1, forward strand.
TCTTCACCCTCCCGTGAAAATTAGTCACTTGTGATACCAATCGAAGCCGAACCCTGCCCCATCCACTCCACGACTGCCAGGACTGGAGAGGATCACACGCTCATACAGTACACACGTTGGCAGCCGGCAGCTCCAGCGAGGTACCGTCTGAGGAGAAAGTGAGGTCTTTCGGTCACGCCCACAGACGTGTGTCTGTGAGCGGACTTAGTCACCGTCTTAGCTTTCCACGGCGAAACCAGTTCGTGGATTTCTGTTGAGTCACCTCAATTTGAAAACGCAAATGCCTGACTTGTGATATGACATTGTTCCTCCTCCAGACAGTGGGAACTACAATAGGACTCAGCGCTGCTACTTTTCAGACATTGTGTTTCAGATTTTTTACATAGTCTGCTAGCCTCCTACATATTTTGGTAGGTTGAGAGGTAGAGATACGGTTTAGAGATAGAAACTGTACTGCTCCTACTGGAAGGCTCCCACGAGGAAATTACAAGAATTTTGCATCCTCTATGCAAGATGTGTGTTTTGTAAGAGTGAGGGATCCTCCACATGTTCTCCTACAGTCCAGAACAGGTATTTGGAGAGACTGTGTGTGTGTGTGTGTGTGTGTGTGTGTGTGTGTGTGTGTGTGTGTGTGTGTGTGTGTGTGTGTGTGTGTGTGTGTGTGTGTGTGTGTGTGTGTGTGTGTGTGTGTGTGTGTGTGTGTGTGTGTGTGTGTGTGTTCTGTTATGGACTGGCCACATGGCCTTCAACCTATATATACACACACTACAGATATGACCTCCCCTGCATGGCTCCATGTACAAAGCGGTGAAGATAATGGATGGATCGAACCTGCCAAAGTCATCAGTATCGTTTCTTTTCATGGTTATAGTTCCTATTGGCTGGAGCAGAGTATACAACTAGATCTATGTATGTACTCACCTTCCACTTGATAAGTCCATTGCATTTTATCATTTAACATACACATACAAATTGACTTACTTTCAGACTTTGAACAGAGATATTCTTGAAGGTTAGTCCGGCGTTACTATACCATTGTTTTCTCCAATATTTCCAAATCCACCCACTGTACAACAAATCGGACTAATTATGTACCCATGTAATATTTTGGTGTACATATGATACACTTGTATACTTACATTTAAGAACTATTCATCTAATAGGGCCAAGATGTTTAGAACAGGAGCCAACATGCTGTGCATGATTACCATATGATACACGTTTTAACTGTTTTCCTGCGGGGCCAAAAATATACTTTCAACATTTGTCACCGGCCAGAGACAGTCTGAAATGAAAGTACCCATAGAACAAATAGTTTCCTATCCCGGGATCTGAGATTAGATGATTAAATGGAGACACCGCTTCCGATTATAGAGCCTGACCCACTCACCTTTCACACTTTTCCTGTTGACATCTGCACCCTTTTCCAGCAGGTACTGAGCTATGTCCTTGTGCCCCTTGTAACAGGAGATCATCAGGCAGGTGTGTCCGTGTCTGTTGGCCACCTCCAGGTCGGCCTTGTGCTCCACCAGGTACTTGACAATGTCCAGGTGTCCGTCGAAGCAGGCTGCCCGCAGGGGCGTGGAGTTGGTCAGGGTGGTGCTGTTGACGGACGCCCCGTGGCCCAGCAGGGACTGCACCACCTTCAGGTGTCCGGCGGCCGAGGCGGCCCACAGCGGGGGGGCTCCCTCGATGGTCTCCCCGTCGAAGTTGACGGAGCCGCCGACCTCCACCGGGGCGCAGCAGCACTCCAGCAGGTACTCCACCAGGTCCAGGTGGCCGTACCTGGAGGCCATGAGCAGCGGCGTGGCTCCGTTCGTCTTCTCGCCCATCAGCTTGGTCACCTCATGTCCATCTTTGTTCTCCAGCAGCTTCTGGAGCAGACGGAGCTTACCGTCCCTGGCGGCGTTGAACACGGCCGTCTTTAAATCCATCTCAAGGTTTTACTTGGAGTTGGAACGGGGGGGAAAAAAGGAGGATCGGGAGGTGGGAGACAGCGTCGCTGAGCCGTGCTAGAGCCGCGGACCCTTTGTTTACAACAGGCTCCCACTTCCGAGCTAATAGTACAGCAGCTAACTAGCGTTTTTTAGGTTGAAGCCGTGGACGAGTGGTGTTTTTTCCTTTACTTTTAACACCGGCTTCGTGGTCTATACTCGTATTAATAACCGGGGTGTTTGCGCCGACCCATGGTCCGGTAATATATCGAGCGAGGTGGCTAATCAACTTCCTTGATCGACTTAAGCTAACCGACTAGCTGCGCCCGGCTAACACACTTCAACACCTCAGTTATTGACCACTAAACCGATACTCAAACCACTGACAAGCCTCCCCTCGTCAAGAAGCCCTCCTCCACTAGCTCTGACGGGCATTATTTCACCGCATAGTCCCGGGCTGGTATTAATAAATCGCCTCCGGAGGGGCCGAGGACAGAAATCCACCCCCACCCCGTACCGTTGCGCTAGCCGCTACTAGCGTTCGCTTCGGGAAACGACGCTCGGTCCTGTTCGTGTGTGTTGGGTAGTGTATTCCCAAGTACCCCGAGTCGTTTTCTTTCTTTTTTTTGTCCTCTCGACGGGAGAATAATGTTGTGTCCGTGTGGCCGCTGGCTCGCTCAGCACGCTGGCACGACGGTAATCTCAGCGGCGGGGGAGGTAAATAGGGGGAAGGCTTGTCCGCCCACGGCTCGACCGGATGATCACGACTCAGCTTCTGTCAAATCGCGGAGACGACGCAGGCTTCTATTCTCCGGCAGCGCGCGCGATTGACAGGCGTTCGACCAATCAGGGGGCCCGCAGCACGCTACGTAGCCAATCAGAGGACAACAAAAGCTATTGTCGCTCTATGGGCGCACATGACTTAATAACGGGGGGCGACCACCGCGTAAAAGACAGAGCAACGCCAAAAAAAAAAGAAAAGAAAAAAAAGCAAACACCTAAGCAGCATCTGCCGGGTAGAGGCTATCGATTTCACTAAGTGAAAATACTGAATGAATGCATGGCTAACTGTGACTGCCTTGATTATATCACTCCCTACAGGTAGAAAGACGCATAACCCTATAGTAGGTAGAGAGGTTAACAGATAGATAGATAGATAGATAGATAGATAGATAGATAGATAGATAGATAGATAGATAGATAGATAGATAGATAGATAGATAGATAGATAGATAGATAGATAGATAGATAGATAGATAGATAGATAGATAGATAGATAGATAGATAGATAGATAGATAGATAGATAGATAGATATGCTTTTTAAACAAAATTCCATGAGAGCACCTTCATAAGTGTGAATATTTTCTGGTCCTCTCGAAAGGAAAATCAGTGAGGTGTGTACAATTCAGGGTATTTCAAGACTAAAACATGGACAATTTTACAGACTTACAAACAAAATGATTTGTTGTAAAATGAATCAGTAGATTAATCCACAACAAAAATAATTGTTAAAAAATCTATGGAAGATGGCAAATAATCACTGCAGGAGTGCAAATACAGAACACATTGAATCTGTGTGAACTTGTTCTAGACAATGTGAAAGGTAACTATTGTCAGGGTGCAAAATCTACAGTGTGCAAAATGACAAACTGAATATGTATAAAAAACACAAGGTTTGTATGTAGGAATGTCTATGTTTTTGAGTTTATTAAACATCTGATAAATAATGAATCTGTATGGTTTGCTAAGTGTTGTGGATGGTGGTCAATGATTAATGGTATCAATGACTTATCAAAGCAACTCACTCCTGACAGGTAGAAGGAAGTATAACCATTAAATTCAGCCTTAAATTGACTGACAATCAATGACTACTTAAAGCAAGCCAAGGTTTTTTTTATAACAGAAGGTTTATTCAGCCATCTCAATAACTTAAGTTCCCCCCAAAAAGCCACAAATTTCAATTTGTGTCGCAAAATAGGACAATGATTTGCCAATCCACTGACATCCAAACTTGAAAATTACTATATGCTGCTGGGAGATAACAAAGTGGAGGTTAAGTCAGGTCGGAGCTGATAAATGTGTCACTTAATTTTCTATGTCTCTGGACTGATAAACAAGACCAAACTAGAAAATCGAATAAGCATTTTTCCTTTGTGGTGACTTTAGGCATAAAACCTGGTCTTAAAAACTGACAGATGTTAAACTCATCACAAAATGCACATGTCACAGAAATATTGCCCTCTTTGGCTGGAGATGATCCGATCTCAGATAATCACATTTGCTGATGTTGGATAATGTGAAAACTCCACAGTGAAACTTCAAATTAACATGACACTGGTCCTTTTCAAATGTTAGTCAGGCCTGCATCTATAAAACATTTTATTTTTCTGAAAAGTTAGTGAGAATGGCCTCCTGAAGTACATTAAGTCTGGTATAAAGTATTATTTACGCAATACTTTCCACACGCTTGAAACTGGTGTTTATATATGCATTTTCAAGTGGCCATTTTGCGCCTTCTGAAAGTTGTGAGGTTGAATGGAAAGTACAAATAAAACTCAAAAGGTACTAGAATTTTTCTCATATTCAAGCGGTATTTCGCAAAACAAATTTTTACAACAGTGTTGTAGAAAACCACGAGGAAAACATCAGCCCACAAGATAAATACGTTGTTACACTTCAAACAGTAAAGGCAGAAGGAGATTTAACGTTGCAAGGAAACCAGTGAGACAAGTCGGTGCACTTTCAGTGGTATGTGACGGTGCCATTTTGTGTCCAAAAAAAAAAAAAAAAAAGTCATTTTCAGACAAGGAAACAATAAAACCAGGTGACAGATGTCTATGGAACTTCCCTCGTTTTATAAGATCTTTGGGAGATAGATCACCGAACTGATGTCAAATTTGGGCATGACCCAAGAAAGAAAACTGGGTCTGAAACCACAAAAATCGAGTAGCTTGTTAAAGGAACTGGCTGCAGTCAGTCTGCATCTCGAAATTCAAACCATTTGGAGCAGTTGTTAAAGAATGGCTGTTCCACATTCCCTGTATGAACACCTAAAAAGGACAAAGCTGATGAAAGCAAACGCAACGTATAGCCAGTCTCACTTAATGCAGTGAGGTTTAATACAGAAAAAAATGAAATGGATTTTTCTTTATGAAATAATTTGCCTTGACAATGTGGTTTTGGAGACCCAATGGGCTGCAGATGAGGAGAAATGTCCGCTCCCTACGTTACACATTAGTAACACCTTCCACCCCTTCAGTTCTATCAGTGCACAGTTTGGGCTGAAAATGGAGCTGATCGAGAGGGAGCGAGGGTTTGAGATGATGGGGGTGGAAAAGAAGACAAATAAAATATGTACGCATTGAGAAACAATTTCAAATATTTTCAGTATTTAAGGTTTACTTTGACTGTATACTTGTACTGCTTCCAGTCAGAGGCAACACAAACAAGCCTTTCTAGAGGTTCTCTCTCTTTTTATCTCTGAAAAACATTCTAAACACATTGAACATTTTTGCTCAGGACTCATTTGCGTAGAGTTGCTGAGAACAGCAGAGCTGAGTGAAGATGACATGACAGACTGTACGACCGAGCCTTTTGATATGATCCACGCTCTGATCAGCACTGGTATTCTGAGTCACTCTAAGCACAAGAGCCAAAGGTACAGACAAACAAGGTGATGAACCAGATCCAGACGCTCAGAGACTGTTACGATCCAACTCGTGTTGTAGTGGTCTTCTTGTCAGAAAAGAAGCTTCTGAGCAGGACCACCTGACTAATGCTGACCACCAGGAGGATAATGGCTTCTCCGATGGACCAGAAAGCAACACGGGTGTTGAGGTCCTCCGCCCGACTCCGACCTTGGGCCTCACGGAGGCGGAAGTGTGTCTGGTAATCAATGACGGACTTCAGGGCCTCGTGGATGGACACGCAAGCTGATTCCATCTAGAAATGGTGGGAAAAAAAAAAAAAAAAAAGACAAGGTACATCTGATCAACAAAACTGAATCTGATCAGCATCTGAAAAGAACAGGAAACGAGCAGGAACAAACGCCTATTAAAACTGACTGACTGACACTAGTGGAAACAGCTGATCGCCTTAAAGCAAAACGTGTAATCCAATAGTGTCTGGAAAGTGACCTTGCATTCTGCATGCACATCTTCACATACACAAACGAACACACGTCTTACCTGTGTGAGAGCAGTGACTCTGTTCTCATTGGGGAAGAGTGGCGGGTCATCACCGACCTGGAAGTCAAAGTAAACTGTCTTGTGCGTGAAGGTGGAGAACTCGTTACTGAAGCAGAACTTGTAGGTGCCGTTCTTGGCCGACGTGAAGGTGAAGCTGTCGTACTGCTTCTTCATCTCCTTGTAGAGGGTGGTGCCCTCCGGGTCCTCCAAGCGACAGTCCACATCATAATGACCACCGGTCACCACCTGGGAGAACACAAGTCAAGTTGAATTACCCAAGCACTGGTAACTTACACACACATACACACACACAGCAAGATTAAAAACAGTGGTATGAGGGAAAGACTCATCTCATATCGTAGAAATCTCAGATTGGGTAAATAACCAAAGGCTCATCTGTGCAAGATTTACAAACAGATGATGGTGATAGTCTACGATCCAGTAATTTACACTCAACTCACTATCATAGTGACATGGATGTGTCGAACATACTGACAACACTAGTGACACCCAAACACATAACACATAATGTTCATTGAAAGAAAAAAAAAATCTGAACTGGGTCATTAAATATCCAGCATCACGCTAATATGATATCCAAAACAAAGACTGTCACAAAAATAGAGCCACAATCGAATTTCAGTACACTCAGTTGCGTCAAACCATCTTGTTCAACCCCCTATGACAATGTCTATTCAAACCTGTGTTAAATAATATTCTAAAAAAATTAATTAGGAACGTTTTTCTTTGACTTACCAGCCAAATACCTACTCGCATCACTGTTCCTAGCCCAATGTTTAACTTCCATGAGAGTGAGTGACGAGCATCGGTTGGCTTTTTGAGAGGAGCTGCTCACCTGGAACTCCAGTGTGCACTTCGTGCCGATGATGATGTCCTCGTAGAAACACTGTTTGGCGTTGTCTGGCAGCTCGAAGGTTAGCTCGGAGCCCAGCACCCACCCACAGAGCAGCTGGGCCCATAGCACCTGCAGCAGCACCCGAAACGATCCGTACATCCCGGACACAGAGATCCAAACCCCGCAGTTAGAACCTGAGCGCACCTGCCGCCAGAAACACGAACACACAGACTATTACACATAACGCCAGCGGTGAAAACACAGAAATGGTGACAAAGCAAACCCGGACGTTGATGTTAGCCAAAAGCTGGTAGCTCCCGGCTACTAGCTAGCGAGCTAGCTGCATTTTACACTTCTAGGAAGAAAATGACCCCCAGTATCTGGATTTTCTTCCGAAAATATAGTGTTACAGTACTCTACGCGTATGGTCGTCTCTTACAAGATGGTAAATTCAACCATTTACCTTTCTTAATTCATTATTTCGTCTCAGTCAGAATTAGTTACTCACCACAAAGTGCCTACCCGGATGCGACTAATGCTAAGTAACGTATCACAAACGTGACACGACATTGGCTGTCGTCCGTGACGTCCCGCCCTCTACTCTCTCTCATTGGTCAAAATACATCACATAGGTCACGTGGTACAGCCCACACACTTGCTTGGCGTATGTATCTTCCTCCTTGTCTGTATTCTCCAACGTGGCTGATGCTGATCAGGTGGTTGTTGTTTCCACCCCTCCATCGGAATAGTTGTGTTCCGTGTTTGAGTTAAGTAGCACTCTATAGCTAAGGTTGTGGGCAGGTATCTTAAACTGACCATCCAGTGTTAACCCTCAGTCTAAACTTTATATTATCCCTACTTCTTACACAATCACCACTGTCAGTCCGATAGAGATCTAATCTACAGAGTGCATACTGGGACCTTCTTTCTCTAGTCTACACAGTGTGTTCACTGTTGTCGTTGCCTCTGTGTGAGATATAAAAATCTATATCTATCTATCTATCTATCTATCTATCTATCTATCTATCTATCTATCTATCTATCTATCTATCTATCTATCTATCTATCTATCTATCTATCTATCTATCTATCTATCTATCTATCTATCTATCTATCTATCTATCTATCTATCTGTGAAAACCCACTATTCACATCAATCTCTACTAACTGCTCTAGATTCTCATATGTTTATATTTTAGGGTTAAAGAGATTGGTGTGAATGGTGGGATTTGGTTGGGATTTGCATGCGTGTGAAGGAATATGACTGATGTGTGTGGGGATTAGTGTTATGTGTTAGTGTTTTTAGTGTTATACATAGTACAAAGAGGCAGCAAAAATAGAACAGAATAGAATATGCCTTCATTCATCCCACAACACGGGTATTCCAAATGTCCGTGTATTATCCATGTATCTATAGTTCGTCAGATTAACTTATTATCTTTAATCATCCCTTCGTAGTAGCCAAATTTTCATATAAAAGTGAAAATCCAGTCTGGATGTGCCGACAGATTAAATAACAGTGAGGTGAGCGCGTCCTCCTGACAGTTTCGAACACACGTCTGACCCAATAACTAATTCTCGCGAGAACCCCTGCAGCCCGAACGAGAATACAGTTTAGGGAGGGCTGCATGGGAAGCTGGAAGACAAAACAAAAGCCACACATTTCAACCAACAGGCGCTGGTCGCTTTTAGTGTATCATTTTTTTTATATATATATAGACTGAGGCAAATTCGACCAATATTCTCATCAGATCACCGCTTGACGGCCGCGTTGTAGAAGTTTTTTTGCACCATGCCCAGTAGCACGTCTTTGCTGGAGGCCGACGAGGGAGAGTCCGAGGTCCCGCCGCTAGTGCACGCTTTCGCCGGTATGGGCCTTGAGGAGCACCCCGGAGCCCAGAGCCAGAACCCCGAACAAGGAGACGAGAGCCTCCCCTTTCACCACCACCACAACAACAACAATAACCACCACCACCATCATCAGCTCTCCTCTCATTTTAACTTCCACGGTACGGTCCTGGACCTGAAGCCGCTGTCCCTGCACCGGCCGCCCTCGGGAGACGAGCTCCACATCTCGGCGGCGGTAGCGGCCGAGGACGAAGACCCCGAGGCGGACACCGGCGCTCAAGCCCACCACCTTCATCGACACCTCGGGATGGAGCCTCCCCCTCCGCCGCCGCCTCCGCACGTCGAGACGGTGCTGCTGTACAGCGGGGACGAGCGGGGGGACGATGCCGGAGGCAGCCCGTTAGCACCGGCTAGCAGCGGCATGGCGATGCTGCCGCCCGGTGTGTACGGGGGGGAGCCGGGCTACGAGGCCGAGCCGTCGCTGCTGAGCCGGAGGAAGAGTGTGAACACTACCGAGTGTGTGGCGGTGCCCAGCTCCGAGCATGTGGCGGAGATCGTCGGCCGGCAGGGTAAGCTAAAGCTACCTCCCTCCCGGGGCTGTTATTCAGCGGCTAAGGCTACGTTGCTAATGGGGGGGCTCCGATGGAACTTGGTAAAGTGAAGCTTAAAACACATTGGAAATAAAAACAAACAGCGACACGTGTGTTTTCGTTCGAGTAATTTTATAATGATAGTTAATTGTTAATAAACGTTGAGTTTATTAAGACACTTAAGTGCAGTTAGCCGAACTTGTTGTCATCCGCAGTGCGAGGTATTTTGCATAATTACTTAACCTATCGCTTAGTAGTATATATTCTTCATATTAGACATTGAGAAAACTCAGCGGTGTCTTAAAATGTATATGGACATGTTGTTAGGAGACATACATTCTGCTGTTTTTAGTTATAGGTTTTTTCTAATCAACTGTGGCTGCAGACCAGCTAAGTTAGCTTAGCAGCTGCTCAGAACTGGGTCAACCGCCGTCCAACACCCAGCACACAAGTTTACATCACAACTTATCAGGCCCGCAGGTTCCCCCGTGTGTCCCCCTACTCAACAGATGGGCCATGTAGTAGACATTTTGTCTTTAACCTCGGAGACAATGCGCCTATTCTTAAGCTCTCCTCTCTTGTCGAGGCTGGAACGGGGCTTGGCTTTGTCTCGGAGAGGGGGGGAAACATGAAGACTTGGTCACCATTGCCTTGCCACATCAGCTGTGAGGTTATGGTTAACTCCTGTGTTTCCACCCAGCTCCTCTCTGTAGGACCCGGTTGCCGCATTATCTGCTCTTTCAAAGTAAACTTTACATAGCTTAATGGTAGGGTTTGTAGCGTGTTGTTATGTCGTGTTGGAGAACAGTTGGGGGAGGGTGCACACACTGCAGTGTTGACAACAACAGGAAATGACTCTGGTAATGATGTTGGACTCTCCACCACAGCTGAAAGGAATATTTAATTTATAGGCTATGCAAGTTTTAAGTGGTATTAGTGACTGACATCGGCAGGGATATGTTATGTAATGTGGTTAATATTGAGATCGTCTTCTCTTTAACCTCCCCTAACAGGCTGCAAGATTAAAGCACTCCGAGCCAAGACCAACACCTACATAAAGACGCCGGTGAGGGGGGAGCAGCCCGTCTTTGTCGTGACGGGCCGCAAAGAGGACGTGGCCATGGCCAAGAGGGAGATCCTGTCCGCCGCCGAGCACTTCTCCCTCATCAGAGCCTCCCGGAACAAGACGGGCCCCCTGGCAGCCGTGGCCGGACCGGGGACCCCCTCTCTACCTGGACAGACGACCATCCAGGTCAGTGAGCACACATGGCCGTGAGTCACGGCGTCCTCCAGCAGCCGGGGATGTGAAACAGACGCTTTGGACGGGGGTGAATCACATCAAGCGTGACTAAGTGCTGAGTAAGGCTCCCTGGGTTTTGTGTCTTGGGCTGCGTTCGTCATTTTAACTGCGCCGTGTCAACCCCACAGGTGCGGGTGCCATACCGCGTGGTCGGGCTCGTCGTGGGTCCCAAAGGTGGGTCTCTATTTCATCCCGTCTCCAAATGGATTGTTGTTGTTGTAAGGAGGTTATGTAACGTTTCAGTATTGGCATTTGTATCGCTAGCGCAAGTGGAAAATACATTAAGCTTGTATAACATCGGCCGGGCTGCCCGTGTACCAGCGCACAAATAAGGTCAGATGGCGATGGTAGACAACAGTCATGTTTCATGGCACTCTCAGTTCCTCATTTGGCCCGGCATACAAAATAAAACTGCACTCTGAGAGTTGTTCAAAATCGCGTTTTCCGCGATTAGTGGAGCGGCCTTCTGAGAAAGACTATATGGCCAGACTGTGTTGTGGGGGACAGAAAAATCAAAGTTCCGGGAGTTGATAAGGATCGTGTAAGATGTTTCACAGTGAAAGCAGTGCTTTGCTCATAAATGACCACACTTCTGGCGGATTACCTAACATGTCTAGAGTTACGTAGCTCTTCTGAAAGAGTTTTAGCGTACTCTGCTCTGCCCAGGGTTACACTTTGTTCCCACTGAGTCTTTAACCCCTTGCCCTGTTGACATTACCACCTCTGTGTCAGGAGGTCCTGGGGTTGATTTGTAAATTGAACTGCCTCAGTTCTCAGCCTTGTGCCACTGTGCTAGAGGCAGTGAGGGAACAGCTCATAATGACCTCAGACTTGAAAATGACAGAAAAATGCCTCAAACATAGAGCCGAAAGAGGGAGAATGTACTTCTGGTGAGGAATATTTGGTAAAAATGAACAGTGAGAAGAACGCGCTGGCGTTGTGAGAGCACTCCAAGATGAGTTCCTGTCCCCCTGTTTCCAAGTAGTTATGGTTGATTGTTTTTCCACGAGGAAATGCGAGACATTAACTCTGAGGCTGCCCTGCAACTCAGTGTTGTGGCTTGGTGGTATGTGCTTAGCCAGCTGAGTCACTCACCAGGGACGTCCCTGCAGTCCAGATCTATATTTATTGCACAGCTGTGCGTCTTCCCATTTCAATGTCAGACATTGTTGTAAAGAAACAACTCTTAACTGCTAAAAAGAACCCCCCCCCCCCCCCCCCCAAAAAAACATACATTGTTCATCCGCAATCTCCACTGTTACTCTGCGAGGGTTAATTTGTTTTGCCAACCTGACATAATTGGGTCAGGCTGCAGTTGTGACGCTGCAGTCGAGCGCGTAGTTGTTTTTAAACCGGAGCGGCAGCTGGAGGCGTTCCGCTCTCACCGCGTCTGCCCGTGCCGCCGCGGCAGTCGCTCCGACCCGACGGCCGTTTTGAAGCCCGCCGTCTGGTCTGGTCTTCCAGGGGCCACCATCAAGCGCATCCAGCAGCAGACCCACACCTACATCGTGACGCCGAGCCGGGACAAGGAGCCCGTGTTCGAGGTGACGGGCATGCCGGAGAACGTGGACCGGGCGCGGGACGAGATCGAGGCGCACATCGCCCTGCGCACGGGGACCTGCGGCGGCATCGAGGCGCCCGGCGTGGACAACAACGACTTCCAGTTCAACGGCACCGACGTGAGCTTCGAGACGTCGGCCGGCGCGGTGGGCCTGGGCGAGGCCGGCTGGCTGCACGCCGGCGGCTCCTCGCCGGGCGGCGGCGGCGGCGGCGGGGGCGGGGGCGGCCTGCTGCCGGTCAGCATCAACGGCACCCAGCGCATCAACAGCAATATGAACGGCGGCGGCGGCGGCGGCGGCGTCCGGATGTCTTCCACCTACCGCAACGACAGCTCCAGCTCCCTGGGCAGCGGCTCCAGCTCCGTCGACTCCTTCCACGGCAGCGGCAACGCCAACCGCATGGCGGACTTCAGCCCCACCTGCGCCTTCAACGCCAACGCCAACAACAACAACAACAGCAGCAGCGCGGGGGGAGGCGGAGGGGGCGGGGGCAGCGCCAGCTTCTGGTTCGGCGACAGCCTCCTGCCCGTGGGCTCCGAGGAGCTGGCCGGCATGGGAGGCGGGGGCTCGCTGTCGGGGTTTGAGCCGCTCACCATCTCCACTGCCCAGGCCCCGCACCCCGGGGCCCCGCCTCATATCTGGAGCCCCTTTGTGGACCACCAACCCCTGCAGGCCTTTGAGCCCCGCCAGCCTCAGGTACGTGGACCACACAACACAGCATGGGGTCTTTTGCCATTTATCCATGTTAATCTATAATGACTTAATGTATTACAACTGATCATTAAAGTTCTTGATAGGCCAGATGATTTTCTCCTACGTAAGCAACCTGATCTTAACTAACCATTGAACCTTGGATATACTGAACACAGTTATGATCTGCCCTAACTGTCCACTCTATGGTTTATTGATTAACTAGTGAAATGATAGTTATCACCCTCTCACAGTTGAGACTTCAGTACCTTTTTAATATCAAATGTTGAAAGCAACCCACACTCTCAAAGGATCGCTAGTAACATAAGATGTACTATAATAACTATATGCAAATGTGTACAACATTTTGCATAAAGATAGTGAGGGAAAAAGTGTATGGAAATATTTGTGTAATGTAAATATGAATAGTGGAAATCACAGGCGGTGGACGTTAGACACGCTAGTAAGATAGAAATAGGATGTGGAGAGACAGGTTTAAGTCCAGGTGCTTGTGATATTGAACAGCCATCTCTCCTCGGGGCTTTGGAAGTGTGTGTGTGTTAACCTAATGTCGCTTGTGGTCCGTCTCCAGACCAGTCAGCCAGGGACGCCCCGGCTCTCCCCGACCTTCTCTGGGACCGAAGCCTTGGAGCACCCACAGGCCCAGCGTGTTCACCGGGGGCCGCTGGGCTCCGCCGGAGCTCTGGACGCCCACAGGTTCCCCTCCTACAGCTCGGCCTTCTCCTCCTCCAGCGAAAGCACCGCCTCCTCCTCCTCCCCCCCCGAATCCTCCCTCTCCTATCGACCGGGGCTGGGCTCGGCAGTGAGAGGGCAGGAGCTCTGCATCCACTGTATGGATAACCAGGTGATCGCTGCCCTGGTTCCCTGTGGCCATAACCTCTTCTGTCTAGATTGTGCCACCCACATATGCCAGGGTCCAGATGCCGTCTGCCCTGTGTGCCTGTCCCCGGTCACACAGGCCATTCAGCTCCGTAACATGTGATCTCCTTTCTTTTTTACTCTTCTCTCTCTCTCGATTTGATTTTTCTCCATCCATTTGATCGACGGCTGACGAGGGCTCAGCCTCCCCAACATTTCCAACTCGTGTGACGCGTGTGGGGGGCGGGGGGGATTTTCAAAACGGACTCCAAATCAACGTCTGCGTTTGTCCCTCTCCTGGTTTTGTCCAAGCTGGCGTTTGGTTGTCAAAAGACGAGGAAGAAACAGGCGAATAAGGAATGATCTGTATTTAGGGCATGGGTTAATGTGTTCAGCCCATTCATGTGCCTGCTCTTGTGAAGTCATCTTCCTTTATTGATTTATTGATCAATGGGAGGGTCATAAACCCTCTGTGTAGCATTGGGTGGGGTGGGAAATATAGATATATAAATATATATATATTTTTGCTCATTATGATTTGATTTCCCATTTCTACTCCCTGAAATATCTAGTTATATCTAGTTCTGCATACTTATATCGTCTTAAAGTTTTTTTAAAAACGGATTTGTGGATTATTTTAGATGATTCATGACGTTGGCTATCGGCCCAGAGTTTGTTTGTTTTTTCTTTCGTCTACATCTCACAAGTTTCATTATTTTCCTATGTGGCTGCTACCGTTGTTTTTATGCAGAGGAAAAAAACTAAGCCCATCCCCTTTTTATTGTTTTTGCTCTAAGCGGTTAAAAAGACGAAAACCGAGCGTGTTTACACATACTAAGCCCTACATATGTATATAAGGAACCTATTCATTCGGCTGTACCCAGTGGATACGACGTGCTCGTGCCACTCTATCCCAGATAACTAGCATAAACCCGAGGCTAGCGACCCTCTCCGTACTGCTCTGAACAGAATCGGACGTTCACCCCCCCCCCCCCCCCCCAATCGGACCCAAACGAACGGCCGCGTCTGTTCAGAAAAAGGATGTTCCGCCACTTTACGTTCCATTTCTATTTTCTAGTTCCGAACAACAAAAAAACCCACCTTGTTTACAGAGAACTTGTGCCTAATTCTGCTCCGAGTACACAAAAAGAAACACCCAGTTTGGCGGACGTAGTGTTGCTCTGTCTTAAGGAAAAAAACACACACACACACACACACACAAACACAAACTTTGTGGCCTTTTTTTGAAAGCCTGTAATTAACTGACAACACTATCTCCAAATCCCGATTCTACTTTAAAAGAGAACACAAGCCGACGGCCTGAGGTCTTGACCTTCAACCCCTTCAACACATCTTGGTGGAACTAAGATTACGCGACAAGGAGGTTTTCTTTCGCTTCCTTATTTTTGGTTTTTGTTTGTTTTTATCGAGCCTCTCCCGAGTATTTCTCATTTGCCGCTCTATTATTTCGGCACCCAACACTCCCTCCTCAGTTCGGCTCCGCCTCATCGTTTTTTTTCCCCTTTCTCTCGCTGGCCTTTTCTTTCGCCGCATCGCCTGTATCTCAATGACATCCTTCTCCGGGGGAAACTGAAAACGCCGGTTTTCAACGAGAAAGATATGCACAGTTTGTACCTTGTTTTTTCTTCCTTTTTTTTTTTGTGGCAACATTCCTCCTCCCCGTCATGGCCGACACTTTACCAGATGATTTAAGGTGGCGTCAGTCACACGGAGCTCGCCTCTCACCTGCTCCACCTGCTGGCCGCCATTTTTCTTTTTCTCCGGTTTCCTGTGGGCGGTTTCGCGTTCGGCACACCTATCCCGACGGGTGGGTGGGTGGGTTGGGGGCGGGGGGGGTGCAAAATTTCAGCTTCTGCACCTTTCGCGTGATCCCAGTGTCTCGTCTACCCGGGCCTATGCAAAAATCATCTCAGAGCATCGAACCGCCCGAGGGGAAGCACTAAATAAATGAAATTCCCCGGGGGTCAGAATGACAGAGCTCCAACAATCTTGGCCTTCAACTCGTAGACGAGACGCGCTCCCTGCTGCTTCCATTTCAGCCGGGGAGGGGGAGGTGGGGCGGGGGGGGTGAGGGGGGGTTCAATGGTACACACCCGACGCTCCCTGTCGCAGTCTTCCCCTTTTATCTTATCACACCATCGATTTGGTGTCACCCCCCTCCCCCTCCTCCCCCCATCATGTTCTCTGACGTCTCGGTCCGTTCCTACGCCTGGAAAGTGGAGAAAAGGGTACAAAGTAACTGGTGGAAATCATCTCAAGTCTTAGCTTTAAACGCCAGTGTCTCTCGGCTTTTGTTTCCACGGGATTGTTCCAGAAGCTTGGGGAGGGGACGGCAGCCCGAGCAGGCTCATCTCGGACCGTGCCGACACCTCACACGGTCCATCCCGTCGTCCCCCCCCCTCCCCCCCCCTCCTCCCCCTGGACACTGGACCGCGGTCCCTCTTATCCTCTGACAGTATTTGGGAGCGGTCCCATCTCACTGGTATCACCTCTCGCCGCCTGGAGATGAACGGACCCAGGAGCGAGTCCTCAGAGCGCAACCCTGGAAATAAAACCATCTGCTTCTGCCCCTTCCTCCCCCAGCCCCGCCCCCTCCATCCCTCCCCCCGGTCTTCTCTCCGTCCTTTTGACTACTCTCAGATCTTGGAAGGGTCGATCTCTCTCTGCTCTAGTCCTGAGGGAATGCAATACACGGCCCTCAGTTTATTGACATGAATATATTGACAGTTTTTGTGTATGTATTATAATATTACTGTTAATGACTGATAAATATACAAAATTATTTTTATTTGTTATTTGTTACATTTCATATATACATAAATATATCTATTATAAAATGTTTACAATAAGATTTTTACTTTTTTTTTTTTTTTTTTTTTTTACTTTTCTCGGAGTGATTAAGTGAATGAAGAGTTGCAAACCCCGGAGCGTCGCAGGAGGGTGTCAGTGCTATCTGCTTGTAGTCTAGTTCTTAGTTTACAGTATTGATGATAATAGTATTTGATAGCTGCCGTTTTAACCTAGTGGAAAATGGAATGTGCATCACGAGCATGTCTTCATAATGTGCCGCCAATGTAAAACGTCACACTGCAACTGTAAAAAGGCCAAGGATTCAAGCTGCCTGTCATGTCTGTACGCCACCAAAATTAAGAACGGTATACTGTAAAATGTATCTTAGATTATCTCTCTATATATAAATACATATATAAAGTTGTACCGACGGTTCAGAGTATTTGCTAATTTTACTACACTTTTGTTTTGTATATGTAGGGGGAGTCTTATGGCAGATAAATTCTTCAAATTGAGTCAGGAGTTTAAAAGCAGACTATATTTTATAACGGCCTTTTAAGTTATTGCGGCCAAAGCACTGATATTATATATTTGCTGTAAAGAGAATTTAAGAGTTTTATTTTTCTGATATTAAAGTTACTTAATAAAGACGGTTTCATTTAAAGCCACATCGGACCACCGTGTTGTCTTTGTGCTTCACACCTCACCTCACCACAGATCTGAGGTCAGCTCTTAGGTTCACTTTTGGTAACTGAGTCAGGAGTTACGTTTTTATCTGAGTCTTCATCTCATCACTTTACACACATACTGTAAGTCTCTCTCACTCCCATTCAGGCTAATTTACCTGTAGCTTTAACTGTTCATACAACAAGTGAACACTGAGGACACATTAGAAAGAGCAGTTTGGGGTTCAGCTTGTAATTTCTTCTGTGCTAACACATTTGTGGAACAACTGGTTCGTCTTCTTAAGAACCTTCTTAAGGTTCCTCTTCTTAAGGTTCCTCTTCTTAAGAACCTTCTTAAGGTTCCTCTTCTGAAGGTTCCTCTTCTTAAGAACCTTCTTAAGGTTCCTCTTCTGAAGGTTCCTCTTCTTAAGAACCTTCTTAAGGTTCATAACAGGTTCTTAAGGCTCTTGGGAACCTTCTTATGGTTCCTCTTCTTGGGAACCTTCTTAAGGTTCCTCTTCGTAAGTTCCTCTTCTTAAGACCCTTCTTAAGGTTCCTCTTCTTAAGAACCTTCTTAAGGTTCCTCTTCTTAAAGTTCCTCTTCTTAAGCACCTTCTTAAGGTTCCTCTTGGGGAACCTTCTTATAGTTCCTCTTAAGAACCTTCTTAAGGTTCCTCTTAAGAACCTTTTTAAGGTTCCTCTTAAGAGCCTTCTTAAGGTTCCTCTTCTTAAAGTTCCTCTTCTTAAGCACCTTCTTAAGGTTCCTCTTGGGAACCTTCTTATAGTTCCTCTTAAGAACCTTCTTAAGGTTCCTCTTAAGAACCTTTTTAAGGTTCCACTTAAGAACCTTCTTAAGGTTCCTCTTCTTAAGAGCCTTCTTCAGGTTCCTCTTCTTAAGAACCTTCTTAAGGTTCCTCTTCTTAAGGTTCCTCTTCTTAAGAACCTTCTTAAGGTTCCTCTTCTTAAGGTTCCTCTTCTTAAGAACCTTCTAAAGGTTCCTCTTCTTAAGAACCTTCTAAAGGTTCCTCTTGGGAACCTTCTTATGGTTCCACTTAAGAACCTTCTTAAGGTTCCTCTTCTTAAGAGCCTTCTTAAGGTTCCTCTTGGGAACCTTCTTAAGGTTCCTCTTCTTAAAGTTCCTCTTCTTAAGAACCTTCTAAAGGTTCCTCTTCTTAAGAACCTTCTAAAGGTTCCTCTTGGAACCTTCTTATGGTTCCTCTTCTTGGGAACCTTCTTAAGGTTCCTCTTCTTAAGGTTCCTCTTCTTAAGGTTCCTCTTAAGAACTTTCTTGAGGTTCCTCTTAAGAACCTTCTAAAGGTTCCTCTTGGAACCTTCTTATGGTTCCTCTTCTTGGGAACCTTCTTAAGGTTCCTCTTCTTAAGGTTCCTCTTCTTAAGGTTCCTCTTAAGAACTTTCTTGAGGTTCCTCTTAAGAACCTTCTTTAGGTTAACCTTCTTAAGGTTCCTTTTCTTAAGAACCTTGTTAAGGTTACTCTTCTTAAGAACCTTCTTAAGGTTCCTCTTGGGAACCTTCTTATGGATCTTCTTCTTGGGAAGCTTCTTAAGTTCCCTCTTTTTAAGAACCTTCTTAAGGTCCCTCTTCTTAAGAACCTTCTTAAGGCTAATCTTTTGGATCATTCTGACTGGTTTACGGTGGAGCAAACTTGTGTTGCTGGCAGAGGACGATCGCAGCAAAGAGACAAAAAAAACCCCCCAAACATTTCAGATCAGGTTTCCTGGAAGCACTGAAGAACTTATGTGTCGATCCCCCAGCTGTCGGGGAGGGAGTCAGGTGTTTGGAGGAGAAATTGATTAACTGAATCAGATTCAACGCGATTAACTTTAAAATTCAATTGAAGGAATGTGAGATTGACGTAGGCTCTTGCAGCTGACTGCACACGTCTCTCGTGATTGGACTGCTCTGGTATGAGTTTGTACTCCAGTGTACCAGAACATTGATAAAACCCGCTCGGCACACTCATTACACCCCAGCCGTCCGATGACGACGCTCTGTGCCTTCTTACCTCGATCCGACCCCAAAATCAGCCAAGTTACTGAAGCAACAACCAGGACGGCGCTTAGAGAATACCACTCCATGTTTAATTACAGTCTCTGGCATAAGAAATACAGTTAAAATTCATGTCTGCAATCTGTCATAGTAGTCTACAGCAACTCGTGCCAGCTGTCTTTAGGCTCCTATAATAACCGCCTGTAATATAAAAACACCTGTCCACCTTTAAAGCACAACAGAATAAAACACATTTCTCAACACTTCGGCGTCGCTTCTTCTGCTTGAACAAAATCATAAAACCGTCCGTTACCTGCCATTTAATCCATCAGATGCATGATTATGTGAAGGAATCCTGTGGTTGGATGTTTTTACTCCCTGATGTTTTGCGGACGAGGCTTTTTTTTTAATATGGTGGATCCACCAAAGATGGGACAAGAGAGGGCAAAGCAGAGTGGATTCAAAAGAACACCTCAACTAAACCAGAGGGAAATACAGATGTTTCCCATTGGAGCTGAATGATCCAACAAGACCGCCCTGTTGAATAAACCTTGATACATTTCAGCCTGTGAACATGCCTTGTTGTTGTGGGACCGAACTGCATGTCAAATCCATCAGTGCAATCGATTACAAATACTTTTCTTTTTTTAAATTTTTGCCTTGAAAAGTCATGCAAAAATGGACATGCAAAAGGTTATTTACATGGATCGAAAAGGGGAAAAAAACTGCAATCAGAAAGAGAAACGGGATAGCAACACAACAGAACAGCCAAAGGAAAAAACTACACGTGTGTGTGTGTGTAAATGCCTACACAGTGTGATGGCAAAAGCAGATTCCATTTTTTTTGTTACATGTTAAAAAAAAAAGTCGTCTTAGTGTTCCGAATGCATCCCGACGCCGCCTCTGCTCATCCTCCATCCTCATCCTCCATCGAACAGAAACCACTCCCTTATTCATGAGTCACACGGGACAGACGACCGCCTCCACAGTGACTGTCACGCCGTTAAAGACAGGGGAAGACAAACAAAAACCACAAAGGTAAAGTGCTAAAAATAGAATACAAATTCATTCCAAAAAAACAAAGGAACGCCATAAAATCAAGAAAATACATGGATATTGCTGGGGAGAAGGGCCCTAAACTCTCTCTCTGTAGAGCAGAGCTGGGTGAGGTGAGTGGTGGGGCCGCCGGGGGGGGGGGGGATGCTGGCGCGTGCTGACCGGGCGGGCCTGGAATTAAAAGATAACCCACGCCGAGATTCAATTAAAGACAAAAAGCTCCAAATGAAGGCGACCGGGGCAAAAGCTGCCCGGCAGCTGACTCGCATGTTCCTCTCCCTCTCCCTCTCCCTCTCCCTCTCTCCCTCTCTCTCTCTCGTGACCGCCACGCAGTGCGAGCTCGGGTGCCAAAAAGAAAAAACCGCGATGAACCCGTCTCCTCCCGGGCTTCCTCAGCCAAGTCTGACCGAGGCGAAGGCAGCGTCTACTCCTGCCCCCCTCAGCCCGAGGGGAGGGGGGGGGGGGTTGTACGAGGGAATGAAGAATTTGTTTAAAAAAATAAATAAATAAAACAAAAATCCCAGTCAGGTCTACGGTGGCATCCGCCCCGTCCCGCTCCAGACGGCGTTTCTGGTTCCACCAGGATTTCCAGCGAAGACGCCGCGGCGTCTCCGCTGGAAATAACACGTCCTACACGCTCTATTCCTGACAGACGCCGGGCCGGGCCGGGCCGGGCCAGGCCGGGACGCCCCGGGACGCAGACACCCCGTACTTAGATTGCAGAAACGGAGAACGGCCCCATCTCAACGAGAACCGCAATTAAAACAGAGGAGAAAAAAAACAAACAAAAAACGCTCAAACCCTGAATGCTCTGCTGTCTCTGCATTATTGCCTGGCCTGGGAAGCACCCTGCCTTTCAGCTGGATTTGATCGAGAAGAGGAAGACAAAAAAAACGCCTTTTCAATGGATAACGACCAGTACGTCCAGATCCAAACCCGTGAATACCACAACACAGGACCTGGGTCCAGTCCATGGACCGGACCTGGGGCCGCTCCATAGACCGGACCTGGGGCCGCTCCATAGACCGGACCTGGGGCCGCTCCATAGACCGGACCTGGGGCCGCTCCATAGACCGGACCTGGGGCCGCTCCATGGACCCGACCTGGGGCCGCTCCATAGACCGGACCTGGGGCCGGACCATAGACCGGACCTGGGGCCGGACCATAGACCGGACCTGGGGCCGGACCATAGACCAGACCTGGGGCCGGACCATAGACTGGACCTGGGGTTATGTGGGTGCGGTGGGAGCAGCTTGTCCTCACAGGTTCAGTGGGGGAGATCAGTCAGTAGTCGAGTTGCGTGCGCTTCCAGAGACGTTCCAGTTTGACAGGATGTGCAGGTTGCGCGTGCAGCCCGGGGCGCCCGCGTACATTTCCAGTCCATTCCAGAGCGAAGCCGCGCATCTTCAACGCATGGCTTCAGCGCAGGATCGGAGCCTTGAACACGCCTGAAGGTTGATGATGGTGGGTTAGGGGGGTGGGGGGGGAGGGGGTGGCCTCAGTGTCACAGTTTGACTGGCCTCTGCAGTTCAGGGAGGGAGACTCCCCCCGGGGCTAGTCCAGAGGCTGGGGGTCGGCTATGGGCATGGTGTGCAGCACCTCGTCCAGCAGCTGCAGCGCCCTGTGCAGGTGGATCTCGATCCAGCACGGCGTCTCCTTGATGCTCTGCCGGGGGTAGTCGGGCCCCCAGCCCTTCACGAAGCTCATCCTGAGGATGCACAGCCTGCGCAGGTCGTCCACGCCGATCCCGGCCGCGGCAGACAGACCTGAGAGGAGGGAGGAGGGAGGGAGGGAGGGATCGGAGCATGAAGTCAATCCAATAACGTAATCACGCTGATTAAAGTGTGATTCTAAGACACCACCAGCACCGGGAACCAGTGCTAGCCTGTACCGCATGGTTGGTCAGACACCTGTCTGCAAACTTCTCCCCATTACTGGAATCATTCCGCTGCTGCGGTGTGACGGACGCGCTGTCAGGCCGAGGCGCCTCCCCCGGAGCTCTGGAGACGTGTCATCTTCTACAGCACATTTACCCTGATTGCTCCTCGTGACTATGCCGTCCCCGCCCCCGCAAGCCTGGTTTAAGAGATGTGCAGCCCGCGGCCATGACTTTTTCGATCAAACGGGCCCTTTCATGCTCAGAAACGGCGGCCGAGTCGCGGGCTGTGCGTGTGGAAAGAAGTTATTTTCCAGGAAATTTGTCTTTTGGTGGCTAACTCCCCAGCCTTTTCCAGGAAGCAGGGGGATCCTGTGACACACGCCCCCCACCCCCCCCCCTCTCTCTCTCTATGTTGTGCAGCTGCATGGCGTCTTACTTATGGCCGGGGCGATGCCTCCCACCGATCCGGGTCCAGGTATGTTTCCGGCCACGGCGGCGGCCTGGGCGGCGGCGGCGGCCTGGGCCGTGGCGGCCTGCTGCTGCATCTGCCTGTGGCACTGTCGGAGGTCGAACACCTGCGGGGACGCCACAGACCATAAGCACCAGCTGCCCCCCCCCCACCTGCCCTGCCCCCCTCCACCACCGCATGGGAGAAATGTCACTCCCACACAGGCTGTCAGCCGGCGAGAGCGAGGGCGTTTGAAGACGCTCAATTAACCTTCAGGGGAAACCGGGTGGAAAAGACGGAGGGGGGAGGGGGGTGGGGGGTGGGGATTCTCACAGAACCACACGTCAATACCGAGTGAAAGAAACATGGCCGATGCTTGCCGAGGGTGGCACGAAGAGCACTTTGTGAGACGTCCCCGCTCCTGCCTCACCTTGATGTAGGCGCTGGGGTAGATCTTGTGCACGGCGTCTCCGGGGGCTCGGCCCGCCTCCCTGTCCAGGTAGTAGCTCTGGACGAACACGGCGTGGTCGCTCAGGCACCGCACCCACACGTCGCCCTCGCCCTTGCACTCCAGCTGGACGCCCTTGCCGATGTGGAGCCTGCGAGGGGGGAGAGAGAGAGAGGGAGAGAGAGAGGAGGTCAACAGGTTCCACGGCAGGGCTGCCCTTCCGAGTCTGGAACGACGGCGGTGCGGGAAGTGAGTCACGGCGCTGACGGACAGGAACGAGGACGCAGGGTAGTCATTTTCAGAGGACTGTCGTCACTAGCAACCGTTACATGACTTCCGCCGAGCTTGCCTAGCATTGCACGCCTTGTGCAATCACGCGTTTCTAAAAAAAAAAAAAAAAAAAAAGGCGAGCAAACTCCCACATATTAACGTGCGTGTCTGCTTCCTGTCTGGACCGCGTGGCTGTGCTTGTAGCGGTCGTGCACCTCCTGGCCGAGGTCCTTCCATCCTGACTGGAGCGTTATGTTTAGTCTATTGTTTTCAGTTTGCCTCTATGCACTGCCCAGGTGACCACGTACAACCTGTTGCAGGCAGTGACGTCTATGCGCAGTGGAGGAGGAGGAGAGCTGGAAGACAGGGTTGGAATCGTACATCCCGGCTCTGCAGCTATGGAGGCGTGTAAAGCTGTTAAAGTCTGAGGATGTTCAGATACGGGCACCATCATGGGAAGCAATCCCTGTAGGGTTGATACGGAGACTATGGATGGTGCTTTCCAGGGTTAAGGAGTGCAGCAGTGTGAGACGAGAGGTATAGGCTGAAGGCCCAGGGTTTGGGGGCCTGATGTTTTCAGGGGTGATAGAATCAGAAATGCTGGTTGAAGGACACTGGGATGGTATGGGTGAGTCGGTCAGACGCCATTATGGCTATGAAACTGAAGACTCACAGTACCAACCCTGGCTATGAGGATTAGGGGGCGGAAGGTGAAAGTCTGGCAGTCTGTCGGGCTTCATCTTCATCATTTTTAGGATGTGTAAAGTTATATTGTGATAAAAAGAACATTTCATCTTATTTGTTGTGATAAAGTGCTTTGGCAGAGGGCGACTGAGGGCCTCCTCCCCACCTCGCTCTCTCGATGGCCTCGGTGCGGTGCACGTTGCTCAGCTGGCCCAGGCAGAAGCGGTCTCCCCCCGACGGGTCCACGTATCCGTCCACCGTCACGATGGGGCACGACGAGGGCACCTTGAACGTCTCGCCGACCTGGACGTCCATCTCGAAGTAGGCGATGGAGCACCAGTAGTCCGGAGCTGCACCAGACCCACCCAACAACCACCGTTAGAGTCACTCT
The DNA here is from genome assembly GCA_029224185.1 of Karalla daura. Lineage (NCBI taxonomy): Eukaryota > Metazoa > Chordata > Actinopteri > Chaetodontiformes > Leiognathidae > Karalla > Karalla daura. Next base: position 14,523,770 of record CM055192.1, read on the forward strand.
CAGCCCTCATCGAAAGGCTTTTGTTCAGATCCAGAATCGCATTCATTTGCCAGACAACAGTATGGCACACAAAATACACAAAATATAAACAAATGGAGGCGTTGGCGCGTAGGCGTTGTTGAAGCTATTACACAATGAATGAGTAAAACGATTCAAATAATGCTACCTATCAGTGCTTTTGATTAGCTTCGTATATGAATCCTCTCTTTACAGATCCATGCCTCATCCAGCCCTACAGAGGGAACTGTACAAGTGAAGGCGTTCAGTATTAGAGGCGGCGGAAACGGCTGGGCGCCCAAAAAGAAGGGGCTGCGCTGTTCAATCTAATGTACCAGGAGCGGGAAGATTTATGTTGTTATGGGCGCTAATGAGATGTGTGTTCTCACCTGGATGATTGGAAATGGGAGGCTGGAAGGCGAGCTCATTATGCACGGGCCCTGAGAGAAGCAAAGAGTAATGGCAGTGATCAGCCATGTTGTGAGAACAAAAACAACCACAATAATAACAATAATAATGGGGTTTCCAGGAGGTAGTTCAGACTGTGTGTGCTTACAGTAGTGTGCAGGATGCGGCATAGGCGGGTGGTGCTGCAGGTGACCGTTGGTGTGGTGAGGTATGCTGGGGGTGAAGCTGCTGTTCCTGGACCAGGTGGAGCTGGCGCCTGAGGGGGGGGACAATCCAGAAACAGACCAGAGTGAGGCAGAAAGATAGGAAATAAAAAAACACCAAGCCGGGCCCAGGCTAGAATGGCATCTCACTGCCTGATCCAGCGGCGAGGGCGGGGAAGGAGGACGTGGACGCAGACGTGGAGGCCTCCGCGGGCGGGAGCAGGTTCGGGGTCACGAAGGGCTCGGGGGGCACCGGGCGGCCGCCGGACGGCGGGTGCTGGATGGTCTGGATGGAATGACCTCCCTCGATGGAGGGCAGACTCTGCGGGCCATCGAAATCGTACTCGTCCTTCACTATCATAGCCGAGCTGGGCCCAGAGCTGGTCAGCGTCAGTCCCGACAAGTCTGCGGACAGAGAGGATAAGCTTATCATCTATGATAGATTTCTTACCTAAGATCATCCATGGATTGGATTTATACAGACTTCAAATCAATCCCCTCCTCAAAAGTCAGTTTTAGGTCTTAATCCTGAATACTGGATTTCCTTTTGGTTGTGTTAAGATTCAATGAGTCGTGTGACACACTCTCCCTGTCACTTACCAATGCCAGGAGACACCACCCGCTCATAGTGGTACGGGTTGACACAGACGTTGTCACACTTGAGGTCAAAGGCAAACTGGCAGTATTTGACATGCTTCAGCTCGTTCTTGTGCAGGTCGGGCCACCGCCACAGCCGGGCGTAGATGACGTGAGGGAAGCCTTTGCGTCCAGCCACCTGGGGACAGCAGAGGCAGGACGCACAAGGTGGGAACGTGACCGGCATCTCTTCTTCCTGCGTCCCAAACGTGTTGGTCTTTGTGGCTAATAATAAACTATTGTCAAAGTTATTACTATGTTTACATGTCATATGTCATATATATTAAGGATGATGTTAAAGCTGCACACCAACAATGCACAGAGCTCAATAGGATAGAATAGAAAATAGGATTTGATATCCTCCTTCACCATTACTGGATAGAACTCTCCTTGGAAAATGTAATATGTCTGCCATTAGAAATTAATAGTAATGCAATGAATAGCAGATAGACAGTATTTGCTATTAAATACCAACAAAAACAACTATTTTACATAATGGTATTGTGTATCAGTTTGAAGTAGACCCACAGTAGAATGGTTGGACACATCTGCATCATTTTCAGGCATTAACATAGAAGCTATGGGACACTGGTTTCATTCAAAATGCTTCAGGCGCTTTCTTTCAAGCCCTTTAAAATCCTGTTTTGATCTACGAATGCCTCAGTTTCATGCTTATCTGGCAACCACGTGCAGGTTTTTCTGGCTAGCTGATCCACTGCCAGACAAATGAACGTCCCTCTGGGAATTGGTGAAGTTGTTCCCACTTCTATACGTTCTATGCAAGAAGCAGACTGGGAGTCAGAGAGCGAGAGAGAGAGGAAGAAACGGGAGCAGCGGCGCCCCACCTGCAGCCGTCCATCCAGCGTCCTCTGGATGGTCACGCACTTGCTGGGATGGGCCCCGTTGGTGGTGATGGCCGTGATGAGGGAGTCCAGCTCGTCCTTCTTCTCCTTCAGCTTCTTCACCAGGCTTTCGATGGCCCGCTTCGCAAAGGTCTCGCTCTCTCCACCCTGTCTGTGGCACATCAGGCTGTGCACGATGCTCAGGCAGGCGTCGTTGCTGGTGGGTGTGTTGGTGATGGACATCCTGACTTGTGTGTTTGTGTGCGTGCGCACTTGATCGGGAAATAACTGTGGACACCCTGCTGCTGTCACATAATCGGAGGTTCAGGCAGAGGTGATGGTGATCCGCACGGCATCGGACAGGAGGTCTGCAAAGATGGGGGGGGGTAAAGTTATCGATGAGACGTTTTCAACTTTGTGATCGCTTCAAAAGCGAAAGATTGTGCCGCTGCAAAGTTGTACAAAGTTGTATAACAACATGTTAAAACACCCCCGTGTTCCGCCGTGGGGTCCAGGACCCAGCAACACACTGGCAGAGCTGGTGTTTCTGCTTTGGCATGGACCACAAACTGTGACTTTACGCTCCACGGGCTGAAGTTACGAGTCACGATAACAACGCGAGCTCACCGATGACGGAGTAACGCGAAGAAGCGGCCGCCCTCGCACTTCTGAGCGAGTCCGCGAGAGCGGCCGGTTCTCATCCGCAGCGCTGGACTGCAGTTGCAATAGCGGTGCCTGTTGGTTTCGTGCCACCGGCTAGCGGCGTCGCTCTGGCTGCCTTCAGCCGAGCGGAAGCCGCGCCAAGCTGCGCGCAACACTGACCGGAAACAGCGCGCCATCCCTTCAGAATAAAATCTGCTTGGAGGCTTTTTGAGGACGGGCACGAAAGAAAACAATGTGCATAAAACAGCAGGGATGTGGACAACTCGGGTTGCTTAACACACAGTGAATATTTCATATCGATAGCAACAGCGGGTCTACGCGATATCGGATATTGCATGTTCAACATACTCAAAAGTAATCAATTTGATGTGGATTTTAGAGTAGGAAAGAGAAGAACATGTCAATATACACGCATAATATTTAAATTGGAGCATGTACCGCTGATGATGAGTCATAATCAAGATCTAAGACTACACGGAAACACTGGTTGTCATTGCAGCGCTTGACATCGGATTTGCTAGCTAGGAGCTAACGTAGCATAGCGAGCGTGTTTGTTTATTTTGGCAAATTCCGCTGCAGTTATCGACCAACACTTTACACTTTAGATAGCGACACAAGACTTTTAAAGCACTACGCGAAACGCTTATTTGGAGAGTGGGCTCTGCACAGTTGGAGCTGCAAAGTACTGTAAATAACTAGCGCAGAGCAGGAGAGTCCTACTCATAAGTTACCGTGCAGGCGGCGCGGCTGTGCAAGTCCTGTGTTGCCTCCTGGACTGTCCTCAGAAATTTCGCCGGGTTTTCACTTCATGCAAAATGTCCATGTTCTATCGAGGGAGCCTCTCATCTTCTCGTGCAAGCGGCGCAGATCAGACCCAGGGGTCAAACCTCAAATTCCGTGTCAATGGTCAAAGCCCCGACCCTGTGGAGTCGCTCCTCACGCCATCGTAGGAAACTTCAACAGCGCACTGCGCATGCGTAACACCGGCGCCCTTTCCAGCCTTCACTAGATAATTAAACAGCACCTGGATGGTTCAGCTACAGCAGCACATTTTGCTGTCACAGATCCTACTGGTTTACAGGTATTTATTGCCAGTTCTACAACGTTTTCATACAGTCAGAATGGAACGAGGAAAGAGGGTGACATGAGTAAACACATAGGGTTAGTAAAAAAAACTCCAAAACAATGCAGAGATTATCCACAAGTTAGTGCAACTCTGCATGTTTGTGAAAGAGTGTTTTATTTACCTTTTATTGCATGTACTACAAACTTAGTTTGTTAGTTGTCATATATCTGCTTGTAGTTCCACTCCCATAACTAGTTTACAATTATGTCATGAGCCGTTTTGACTTTAAAAAGATAAATATAATATCAATTTTTGACTTTAAAAGATAGATATAATATAGATAGTATATAAGTCTAGTAATGCAAGAAAAATATGAAAACGGTGACAGTCACATGACATACATTCAGCCATATACTCAGGCCAAGAGATGCTTAATAGAGTGTTCTACTACTAATACAAAGCCATAAAATGGTCATAGTGTTATACTAGGTTATTGCAAGTTAATGTAGTGTGTTTATGGTGTGCTTTCAGGTCAGAGTTCAGCACAGTTAAGCCTTTGGGATAGAAACCGTTTATAAACCCTCTGGTGCCTGTCTATAAGTACCTGTAGCTTTGCCTGGAAGGCACAAGCTCAAACAAGCGATGCGTCTGCTGTAGGAGGCGGGATGAGTCTCATAGGATGGTCCCTGCTTTCTGTATTCAACAAGAGGAAAAGATGTCCCCCTGGGCAGGAAGGTGTTACTGCTTTACCACACCAGGATCATGCACAGGTTTTCCTTCCTCAGTGTCCTCAGAAAGTACAGCTACCGCTCTGCATCCAAGTTCTTCTCTCTCTCTCTGTCTCTCTCTCTCTCTCTCTCTCTCTCTCTCTCTCTCTCTCTCGTAATAACCCCTCTCAAACTAAATTAACATTTGCATAAATACAATATTTTCCGATTCCAACCGATCTATGTATAATTTACATATTATGCTATGCCACAGCGGGTATTTCACAGATAATTTTCTCCCCCTGTGGTTAATGAGGTGGTAATTAGCTGAGTGAAAGCAGCTGCTGTGGTGTTTAGCTCGAGTGAAAACTTGACACATTTTTTTTCTAGATATTTCATGTTCATATCACCCCCTCCACATGAATGAGAATACAAAGACGTCCGTGCATGCACACACACACACACACACACACACACACACACACACTCATGTGTGCCATATGTAAGCAGGAGCCTAAATGCCCCAATGATTCCCAATTCTTCCCAATTATAGATGTGAATATTACCTGCTGACAAGGGGCACAATGATGATTAATTGTCAGCTTTGGTAGCTAATGCACTTGGCATGCTCCCATAATTTGACTTTAATTGTCCGTCATCATTCTCTCTTTTTGTTTCCTGTCCTTATCTATCGCTCATTCAGTTCCCCTTTCTCTTCATTCCTTTCAAGTAAACAACAACTGAGGAATCTGAGAAGGCAGTGGTTTTATTTTCCTTGTCCTCCGTGTCGCACAAATCATTTATCAACCTCACTCTGTGACCAAAATATCTGGTTTGTGGGTGGGCTTGTTGTTTCCATATCCATCAAAGAGGATTGAGCCACAAAACAAAATTAATATAAAATGCAGAATTGATAAATCACATTTTTATCTAAACTATTTTTTTTATTAATAAAGATGTTGTTAAACATCGATATGGGACAAGATGAAAACAAAAATCACATATAAAGACAAACTGCCCCAGCCAACCAGCAGAGGGCGTTAAACTCCAGCCTATAAACTGCCTGTGGGCTCCGAGACATGTTGGTTACATTGCTTTAAACAGCTTTAAATTATAACATAAAGTCAATGAACAAGATTTAACGCATTTTTTGTGATTTTTAGATTTTCAAAAGACTCACTTTCCACTTTGTTTTGTTAATGCCAGAAACTCCCTATATTACATGTAAACTATTCCACACTGTCAGGTGTCAGATACTGTTGTTATAACACTTTTGCTGAGCATCATACCCACACAATACAATAGAGTAGAAAGCGTCTACTGTCATTGGACAGAACAGAAAAATGTTACAGGTAAAAGGAAATCGCATGCATCAACTTACACGGAGTTCAGTCTGCTCGACACCTGCTTAAGTTTAAACTTGAATAACATGATTTCTGATATAAACTGGAAAAATTACACCAGAGATCTAATTTCCCACATAAATAAATGGATTTCAACCATGTGCTGTACGATTATTCTATCAGCTCCGGTACAAACATACAAATGCAGAGGTTGCAGGAGTTTTTTTTTTTCCCTCGAAGATAGAAATCAATTGTTGCACTCACATATGCTATTGAGTTCATGTTTATAACCTTGAGGTAGTTTTAAATTCATGTAAAACTGGAATGAATGGCTCTACTTTCCGATAACAGCCGCACAAATCGCATTTCACTGATTTCTCGCTTCCAGCGAGCCAAATGAATGTGAGTCATTGGAGCAACTGTGACACATTTTGGACAACATCTCGAGATCAAAGTTACAGTGAAACCGTGTTAAGCACAGCCCCGTTGTCCCCATGACTGCCATTCAGTCTGCGTTATATGCAGTGGATGTGATTTTTGCAGATGTTTGTCTGGCTTTAACCACTGCTTGCATAAGGAGGCAGGTCATTTGAATATCACATGAAAAAAACGAAAAAAAAAGAACCTGGGAATTGCACTTAATTACCATGAAGTAAATAACAGCTGTTACCAGGTGATGCCGACACTTTCAAAGCAGTTTAAGGCTGCAGAGCAGGTTAATGATCGGGGAGCAGCTGGCAGCTAATTGATTAAGATTTGCCTTCAACAGTGTGTAGAGCACTCTGAAGCACGCAGAGATATGCACAGCACCGGAGGGAGCCGCTCCGATTGGTCGGCGCTGATTTTCTTCAGGGTCTCCACAGCGATGATGCTGAGGTTGATCGGACCATTATACATCACCTTGACAACCATCCCTCAGAGGCAAGACACATGACTGCCCACTGTGTTTGTGTGTGTGTGTGTGTGTGTGTGTGTGTGTGTGGTAATGAGTGCGCAGGCCTCACACTGTACATCCATCAAGAGAGTCACCAACGTAAACAGAAATGGACAAGCGAGAGAGGAGCGTAAGTGATGTGATGTGACTGGCTCTCTGTCAGAGTGCTGAGGTAAAACAAAACAAAACGCGGGATAAAGTGACAGCAGCTTTCCATCCCAACACACCAGGTCAACGTGTGTATGTGTGTGTGTGTGTGTGAGAGAGAGAGAGAGAGAGAGAGAGAGAGACTCCCTCACTGCTCCTGCTCCGCAGTCTTGTTCTATTTCCTGCCGACTGTGACCTGTTCTCTCACCTCCTCCATCTCTTCTCTTCCCCATCTGTGACCTCCTTTTACCTGCATTATCATCCATTCTTCTGCCCATGAAAAACCCCATAAACCTGCAGTTTTTGTCTAATGCATTGCGTATAAAAGTGCACACATCCTTTATTCTGAGAGCTGGGGGAAAATTTGCCATTTGAAGTTCCGACCTTCATATCCTAAAAAAAAAAAAGAACAGCACTGGCCTTGTTTCAGACACCAGTAGACGATAAAAACACTATCCTCGCCTCTGTTGTTGGTGTAACAGTCTCCATAAAGGTTGTTATAGTGTGCTAAAATACAACTGCATTATAGCCTAACAACTCAGCCCAGTGAGTTGATGTCTAAAAGGCTTTTTCTGCATACTCTGATTTCCTCCCCCAGTCCAAAAACATGCATGTTTAGGCCAATTGGAGAGTCTAAATTGTCCCCAGATGTGAATGTGATCAATGAATGGTGTGTGTGTGTGTGTGTGATGGAGTGGTGACCTGTTCAGGGTGTATTCCCTACCTTCACCCTATGGGAGCTGGAGATAGACACTGCCAGACCTCTATGACACCATTAAGGCATAAAGCGGGTAAGATAATGGATAGACGGATAACCCAGTTTGCTTCTTAGCTTCTAAAACGCATTAAACGCCATGCACTGCCATGTTCGTAATCCCTGGAGAATGAATCATCATCTCTACGACCTAGCATCATCATTAGCGTAAAATGTCTGTTTGGCTAATGTTTTGGGTGAATGAAACACTACAGATGTTCCCGTCCGCATCCTCTGCTTGCGTTCGGTTTCATTTTCCTCACGAAAGCATTTCACCAGACTAAATGGACTGGCTAAATACAGCCTCGCAGAGCTGCTGACACACTGCAGACTCTCTAGTCTCGTCGAACAGTTTGTTTCACTTTTTGCATCCCCGGGCAAAAGGCTGTCAGGATAAGGACTCGCTGCTGTGCTCGATAAACGTGAGGCTACCTGAAGTTTCACTCCGGAGCCGTCCTCACACCTTGTCTTCTCCTCCACTCCTTTGAACGCCTCTCCCCTTCCCTCTGAAGCCCCGGCACATCACACGAGTGCGGGATGTATTAAATCTGAAATCTTTCCACTTCAGTGGGATTCAGGAAATTGTCTACCCCGCGGGAAGTAAATGCAGATGGAGGGATGGATAGATGGAAACTGGAAGAGAGATAGATGCGGGGGGTTGGAAATGGGTGGAAGGAGAGAGAGATGGGCGGGTGAGATTGAGAGAGGGAAGGTATTTGAAAGATGGATGGATCGGTGCTGAGCACCGGGGAGACAGAGTGAAGGGAGGGAGGGATGGAGGAGAGAGTCGGAGGTGTGGGAGAGGAGATGGCTGAGCTGTCTGTTTGAAGATAAATCAGAGAGGCAGTGTAGTGAGGAGGTCTATATCCACAAACACACACACATAAACAGATGTGTGTGTGTGTGTGTGTGTGCGAGCGTGTGTGCGCTCACGCTCGAATTCACACACATGCAAACACACACAAACACAAATACACTCACTTACTCAGCGCTGGCGCACACACTCTGCCCCACGGCGAGGTGGTAAAAGGCCACGGCTGATTGGGTGCTGCAGGCTGATTCCGCCCCGAGTGGCAGAGCAGTGCATGTTGGGATGTTTGGATACAAACGCGCTCATCCGTGAGGACACGAGGTAGGTCACCCCTCTCCTCTCCCTCTGTGTCTCATCCCTCCTTCTTAAACATCCCCTCCTTACTTATGCTTTCCTGACTTACATCACTACACCCCCCCCCCTCCTCACCGCTCCTCTTCTTATTCCTCCTCATCTTCTGTTGTTTTTGTTGTTTTTTTCAATCCTGGCTCCGTGCCTTCCACATATTTCCCCACTGGGCTTTTCATTAATACACCCCCAAATCTGCCCTTTCTCGGAGTTCCTATCCATCAATCTCTCCGACCGAAAGTGTATTCTCTCTGGGTATTAACAGTAGCTCCCGGTTCCTCTCTCCTCCTCGCTCTCTTTTTTGTCCGACTTGATTCACTCCCATCTGTCTTCCATCTCTCCCATCACTCTCTTTATCTTTTTCTAGCTTGACTTTCCATCTTTCTCTGCCTGCAGCCTTTTTTTCTCCTGACACACACACACACACACACGTGCTCTGTATCCCCCTATCCCCGCAGTGTAGTGTGCTAACAGAATAATTAGTCGTGCTTGATGTCTCTGACAGTTCTAATCCCTCTAAATGGCCACCACATGCCTCCTCTCATCAGCCCAGGGCTAAGCACACGCACACACGCGCACGCATGCACACTTGCTAGGACATCCACAAACACACACACACACACACACACATATACACACACACTCGCACCGCTTGCAAATAGGCATATTTACTAAAGGGATGCTTCCGTCTGAGTGGTTCTGAGATGCTTGCGTGTTTAAGATTTTATGTCCACATATTAAAACCAATGTGGAAGGTATCTGAGCGTGGCGGCAGAAATCTGTTAGCTTTATTTAAAACTGAAAGTCGTAAAGATAGATTAGGGGAAGCCCTGGCACACTCACGGAAAAAGAGAAGCGGGAAATAAAGCAATATGGTGCTATTTCATAGTAAAACACGTATGCGTGTCATAGTTCCGATTTTTAGAGACATTTCAGCCGGCCCATCACAATCTATATCACGTCTACACATAGAACTTGAAGACATCTGCTCACAGTAGGTGCTCCATGCAGGTCATATTGAAAACATCCTGTCTGTGAATCTGTGAATACCAATCTGATACACCTGGTCAACATGGTGCACAAGTATCATCTCACAGCAAGAAGGACCTGCTTTGACTATGAGGTTTTCTCCAGGTACTCTGGTTTCCACCCACCATCCAAAAACATGCAAGTTGAGTGCGATTGGAAACTCTAAATTGCCCTGAGGTGTGAATGTGAGAGTGAATATGTAGGTGTGTGTGTGTGTGTGTGTGTGCCCTTTGATGAGCTGGTGCAGGTGTTTTCACTGCCTTGGCCCTCTACTGTACATGCACAGGGATTGGCTCCAGCAGACCTCTATGACACTCTTTGTGTACAAAGCGGGTAAGACAATGGATGACCTGGCCTGCCTGTGTACCGTGTACACAGGAACTCAAGATGCCATTTAGCTCCTGACCTGAGGGGGCAGCACCCGGGGTTATGAGCGCAGGTCAGGAGCTTCAGACTGAGCCAACAGGCAGCAGAGGAACCTGTCTGCGACAACACAGAGCCTGCTTTGTCTGCCAGTGACCTCAGCCAACAATGCAGCGACCTCCTCGAGTGTTTGCTGTTTTTAGTTGTGCAAACGTTGAATTTCTCAAGGAAGCCGTGCGTCATACATTTTAATCCTCCAGGTGCACGGCAAAGCACACAAACAAGTATGTGAACAATGTTGCCCGGGTCAATGCCGGCGCAGAAAGTCTTTCAGTCGCACAGTCAGGCGCACACCCCGTCTCCTTTTTCCACAAGCTATTGCAGCATGGCAGCGTTCTGAAATCTGCCACACTCCGTATTAAAATGAAGCACAGCACTGCTTTGAATATGAAGAGACCACGTGCTAATGTCTTGCAGAAAGCTGAGCCATGAAATTGAACTCTGGAGGACGGCGCAGCAGTGAGAGCTCTTTGCTGGAACATGTGTGTGTGTGTGCGTTTGTATGTTACCTTGGACATCTCTGCTGGTTTGGGTATCCAGTTTCTTATCTGCATTTGGTCTCTGTGGATACATGTTCCGATATCTCTGCACGGGGTTTTAACTCTGTGTAAGCCTGTGTGTTCATTTCTTTTCCCCAGCGGAACACGACAAGCATCATTACAGTGTCGCTCTGAGTCAACATGGAATAAACACAAACATAGAGACGCGCTGCGCTCTATTACACATGCACACACACACACACACACACTCACACACACTGGTGTGCTCTAAGCTTAAGTGTGTGTGTGCTGTCTGTGTCTTTGTATGCATGTTTGCATGGCTGTGTGTGTGTGTGTGTGTGTGTGTGTGTGTGTGTGTGTGTGTGTTTGGTGAATCCTGTAAAGATGTGATAGGAAACAGAGACCAAGTCATGGGGGGTTTACAGCTTTGTACTGCTCCTCTGTGAGATTTCCCCTGAGAGAGGACTATCAGCACAGGAGAGCCACCGCTGAAAAACTGAGAGAAAACATGAGAAGTAGAGGAGTGGGAATGCGAGCCAGGGAGAGAGAGAGAGAGAGAGAGAGACAGAGAGAGAGAGAGGGAGACATCTCAGGAGAGAGGGAGAGAAATAGAAGAGGGAAAGCAACAAGAATGGGCACGGCAGGTAGAGCGTGCAGGAGGGGGAAGGAAATGAAAAAGGCTGAACGAGGGTAAAAAATAAGGTGAGCGAGGGACAGAGAAATAATGAGAGGATCTAAAAGCTATATCTATTTGTGGTCGCTGGATTCGGTCCTGTTTATGTTGCATTACGGCTCCATCAAGTCTCAGGATAACATCACGATAACGACGTCCACTGGAGAGCACCCACAAGCCTGCTGCTCTTTGGCTGCCACTGTCCAGGTTTATTTAGAGCCATTTCACCAACACTTTTACAGATTTAGAAGCATACCAAACACAAACACGCGCCTTATTTATGTCTGTGGATGTAAAGATGTACCTACCCTGTTTAAAACACCACATACCGACATATCCTTGTTCGGCATTTATGACTCCTTATATTAGCAGAGAGAAAATAGAGGGCCTTCGCAGACTTCTAAACAAACAGCCCCAAAAAAGTACCCTTTTTCCTGTATTCATAGGACAAAGTCAATAAGAAATAAATCATTAAGCACAGTTTTCAGCTCATAATGCTCATAAGACCCCAAACCTGTCGGGCTCTCTGGGGCCAGTCGTTGGGGATGCTGTGCAGTCCTTCCCACAGCGTGTGTGTGCTGCATGGGATTGTGAAAACATGTCACCGTTAGCGATGGGAGCGCTTGCTTTCTTCATTTAGGAAAGGCTCAAAAACAAACAGAGGAAAGGAGACGCTGGAGCACATGGTACACATGTGCATAGTAGATTAAAGAGTTTACAGGACAAACACTCTCGCGGCTGAACAAACACAAACAGTCATCTTCAAACACACATGTTTGGCTGAGGACGCACAAAGACTGTCACATGTCTAGAGCCTGACTATTTCTGTGTGCTGCGCCACACCATTATCATCATCATAATCACCATCTATGAAGGAAATTCTCTCTTGCCTGTATAACCAAGTTGTCATGTGTATCCAGATTTCCACACATTTCCCAATTGAATCACATCCTGCCCATCCGGCCTCAGTAAGCCTCAACATGACCATTTTTTCTGAGCCTCTACTGAGGCTGTTGTGGCAAAATCCAGGTCAAAGACCTTTATTTGTCACCAGGGGGCAGTTCAGGCAGAAAGCATGTCATCGACACAAGAGAAAGAATAAGACGAGAATAAAAACACACTGACTGTATGTACACGAGGTGCAAACTTGCAGTGGGTGTAAAGTGGAGTGCGAGAGCTTCAAAAGCGGAACCATCGATAGATATCTGTAAAAACTCAAACATCCATCCATTAACGTGCCGGCAGCATTTGCGTGAGGTCTGAAATGGGTTGTTTAGAGTATAAAAAGCGCAAAAGCAGGAGTCAATTATCAACCGATCCATCGCAGCTCACCCTGATCGATTCTGCCCATTCTGTCAGCGTCAGCGGCGTGAAGCAGCAGGTTAATGTGGTGAAACTCACACAGTTTTATGACTCCTTTTACACTGCATCATCCGTCATGTGCTGTGATGCAACTGAGCGTCACATAAAATTGTTTCAGCTGCACTTTCCGAAGCGGAATCTAAAATCTTAACCGCTGACATAACAGATCAGTGGTTTCAGGAACCAGACACAGTAGATCAGTGTTTTTGGGAACCATCTCAAAGGTAATGTTTGGAGTGGTGCCATATATTTTCTTAACCTGATTTATGCCTAACCAGGGTGACGGGGGAGCTTAAAGCACACAGGCAGGATATGGACCCCGGACAGGTCTCACACACACACACACACACACACACACACACACACACACACACACACACACACACACACACACACACACACACACACACACACACACACACACACACACACACACACACATGCACCATTCACTCTCACCCTTAAACCTGACATCAGTCTCCATTCTGAACATGCATGGTCTCAGACTGTGGGAGTGCCTGCTTAAAAGCCACACAGACGTGGAGAGACCATGCAGGCTTCACACAGAGAGGCCGTCAGTCCGACCAGTAGTCAAACCCAGGTCCTTCTTTGCAAGCCAGGCAACAGTGCTAACCAGCAATAACCCTCTCACCCCATGTTTCCATGTTAAACCAATTCAAGTCAAGGCAAATGTTTAATTTGCTGAGGAGCACTTCTGGACTTCCATTACTGTGTGTGTGTGTGTGCCTGTGTGTGTGTATGTGAGTGACCATTAACCCATCACATGTGTAATGTGAACGTGTGGCCACACACACCGTGAACCCCTCTGTGACTCAGAGAGCTCGCAGAGATCAAACAGTGGTGCTGTCATATGGTTTGAATTAGGGTCAGTGTTCATGTTTCATCATAAAACTTCAATAAAGCGAGACTCATACAACACACACACGCACACACATACGCAGAGACACACATACACACACAGCACCGCTCACACAGGGTGTTTGGTTTATCTGAGCAATGTTTGTTATGATGTGTGTCACACGATCAGGGTGTTTTTTCAGTGTGTGTGCGTGTGTGTGTGTGTGTGTGTAGTTTGGCACGACGGTGTGGTTGTGTGTGTTGTGGTCGGTGTGTGTATGTGTATATGTGTGTGTGCGTGTGTGTGTGCGGTTGTGGTTCGGAACATTTTTTCCTAAACCACTGACCCATAAGCTATGAGAGGTTGTGGGCTAATGGGCCCACCCACAATCAGGAAACATATACACACATATGACCGCACACATAAACACACACACATACACACACCTGCACAAATCCATCCAATGGTCTTTCACAAAGACACATTATTTAATTACTGGAAGACAAACAAACCTTTGAATGATTTTTTTTTGTTATTTATTTCTTTGCAGATTTGCTCCGGTGGTTAAATTCATACTTCTGGTTGGAGAAAAAACGACTCTGAGGAGGATCAAATACCTGGATGAGGAAGAAAAGCAACCAGCGATTATTATTATTATGTTCCATTTAAGGCTTTCAACAGAAACTGCTTCATTCTCATGAGCCACATTCTTTTGTATTATTGATTCTTTTGCGGTGTTCGACACTGCTCTGTTTTCTGTCTCCACCAGTGCGAAGATAAGGCCGAGTTTCAGACCCTTCGTCAGCCCCTGATCTCATCCCCCTCGCCACTGTTTGTGGCGAGCCTCACGCCATACTCGCACGCAGGCTGCGGCTGCGATATCGGCAGCGCTGAGCAAATGTTTATGTGTGAGGTGCAGATCGGGGCTGCATTATCCCTGGCCGCCATACAAATATGTCCACCAGAGCTGCTGTTTTTGTACAAATGAGCCCTAAGCTACGAGGTGCGGAAGGTGAAAATTGGTTAGGTTGCGTTGAAGATCCCTCTGCGGCGTTGATTAACATAATATGGGGTGGCGCGGTGGCTCGGTGGCTGCATATAGAGCCCCGGTTCAAATCCTGGTGGAGCTGCGTGCTCGCCAAATGTGGACGTGGATTTTACAGGTACATCTGTGTTCACCAGAGTCCAAAAATATGCATGTTCAGCTCAACTGAGGACTCTAAATTGCCCCTAGCTGTGAGTATGAGAGTGAATGGTGTGTGTGTGTCCTGTGACGGACTGGTGACTCGTTCAGGGTGTGTTCCCTGCCTTAACCCTGTGTGTACGGCTCTCATAATGGATATATACGGTCATACAAGTGTCGGCTCAAATGAGTACAGAAATAAGTAAGTGGGGAGTTTTCAGAATCCGAGTTTTGTGTCACGTTACGTTTCAATCCTTTTTTGCCCACATTAAAAGCTCTTTTTTTTCCCACTTCAATAAGAAGTTCAGCGCGAGAGTGAGAGTTGATTATAACTCGCCTCGCTGGGAACCAGTCAAAGCAAGTTTGCTTTGACAGTGCGACTGTGGCGCGGGCCCCCGTCGCCCCATAAAGATAGATTTCACTGCGTAAAAGTTTTACCAGCTGCGATGTCAAAATGTTGATCCTCGATGCTCCGCAGAAACATCTCCGGCCTTATAATCTTAAACTCATTTGTCAGTGTTAGCATGTTATCTGTCATGGCCGGGGGGCGCAGCCCATGATGTCTGCGCGGCAACTTTCTTCTCGGGCCGTCGTCAGTTGTGGAAAAGCAATTTCACTGATGTGGGGTTTAAACTCAGCACCACTGGTGTCACATGCATCGTTGCTAACCGCTCGACCATCCAGCCCCTCTAAAGTGCTCACAGCGATCAGATTGTGGGCTGAGAAATGTGGCTTTCTTACCCCGCTCATAATTTTATCGAGGGGAGGGCGGGGGGGGACGGGGGGGGGGGGTGGTTTGCAAAACAAGGGTTGCTTCATTTTTTTTTCTTTTCTTTTTTTTTCTTTTCCTCCACGCGGTTCATGTGTTCATAATAAAGTGAAAATAAAGAAAGAAATCAGACTTTTAAGGGCAACAGCGGTAATTAGCACGTTGTCACGCTACCTCGCAGGCTGCCTGGGACTTTAGTCTGTCTGCCTTTCATTAGGCCCTAATTCCCTCGGGAGTGTTTAATGCCCGCGCATACACACTCAGATATGCACACACACACACACACGCACACACACTCACACACACACATGCACACATGCACAAAGCACCGCTTCATGCGTCAGCAGTGTTTGCTGCCGTTTTCTGAGCCACTGTACCGCTTTGTTCTCAACATGGAAAATCTCCTTTTAACTACCACAAGTGCAACATTTTCTCTTTCTCATGTGCTCGCACACACACACACACACACACACACACACACACACACACACACACACACCAACCACTGTACAGCTACTGCTCCAGCTGCTGCTTCAGAGGATGATTAGGCAGCAGCAGGGCATAAATATGATCTGCACATATGCTGTTTGCATGCATGTCCGCACACATGCATTTTATTATCCCTCTGATGACACTCATTGCGCCTGCAATCGAATTCCCTGCCCAGTAAATCTGACCAGCAAAGGCCTTTCGCTCACCCGTTATCCCCAAATGCAACATCCATAACTGGGACTAACCTGAAGACTCTCCCGGGCAAGTTATTCCTCATCTGGAGTTTGCGGCGCTTTCTGTCCACAGGGCAAAGGTAATATTTTATGTAAAATATCCTTAAGTGGTTCAGAATATTTGTGAGGACATAACTCGCTAAAGCAAACTGCATTTGACAATACAAATACAGTCAAATTCAAAGGATCATACAGAGCAGCTTTTGGTAAAGTTCATGGTAACAGTAACGGGAACAGTGCGATTGAAGAAACAATACACGCGCCATTCACTGTGACGCTCACACCTATAGGGGCAATTTAGAGTCTCCAATTGACGTAAACACGTATGTTTTTAGACTGTGGGAGGCAGCTGGAGAGCCCAGAGAAAAACCAACACAGACGTGAGGGGAGAACGGTAACAATCATGCTCATGTTAGATGTTGTCTGTTAGTTGGAAATGTGGAAAAAAAAACAAAAAAACAGTTCCTCGTGTTTTGCGTTGACCCACCCATTCACTAACCACTTCCTCTGCAGATCTTGGTAATCAGCGGTGGCTGGTTGAAGTTTTGCTTTTATTAAGCTTCTATTACAGGCTGCAGAAAAACAACGATTGATGGCTTCCTGACTGTGGAAATGCTCTGAATTTATAGTGGTATTTGCTTGCCAGAAGCGCAGCACTGTAAGCCATATGGAAATTATTACCGGCAGACACACAGCGCACACACACACACACACACACACTCACACACACACCACACACCACACACACACCACACACAGACACACGTGCACGCACAAATTAGCATTTCGCTTCGTCATTTTGACTTTTTTTGTGACGGACTGTCATGACGGCACTGACACAGCTGCTTATCTGAAATACAGAGTCACCCCCCCCCCTCCCCCCAGCAGGTAGTTGCGTTGATGTAACCATCCACCTCCGGGACCTCCGTGCCCCCCCCCCTCCCTCAGATGGCGATCTGTTGGGCCGATCCGCTCCCTTGCATTGATCTTCCGAAATAAATCCTGCCTCTTCTACTCTTTTAGTTATGAACTGAGTCCAACTGTTTGGACACACCACTTAACAGCTGTACTCTGCCTCCAGCCTCTGAGAACAATGAGGTGTCTGTGGACGGCGAGCATCTGATGCTCTCCTACCTCCACGGCCCGGAGAACGGGTCCTCACAGCGTTTCACTGGCGGCAGAATATTCCAAGTAACCGATCGGTAACGGCAGACGCGCCGAGACACTCTGTGTTCTTGTAATGTCACGCTGATAACGCGGCGTGGATAATCGCTGTTTGGCATTCATAATAATCTTTTTCCACTTTTCTGCAAGTCCCCTTTTTCCCCCCTCCCCTCCGTCCTTCACGTTTCCATGTTGCTTTCAAAACACAACTCGCGGTGCAAACATCGGGCCAGCGGGTGGATTTTTTTATGTCGTGAGATTTAGTGCAAGTTATAGGGGGGGGGGCGCTTACAAAGGAGGCCGTTCATCATGTTGAGTAGTTGCTGATTCCTGCCGGTTTCGGAGGCTGTCTGTCCTCGACATGCCGTGTGTCAACAGTGTCTGTACATCTCTGCGTCCCTCGGTCACACTTAATGATCTTTACACAGATTTGTGAGCCTGATTCGATCATTTCAGCCTGTCAGTTGAATTATGTGGTGTGAAAGAGCTCAACATTTGTCACATTTGCCCTTGATGACTTCACGCCTCCTGGAGCTTGACATACAAGACAAGTAGACCTTTTCTTTTTCTTTTTTCTTTTTTTCTTTTTTTTTCCAAAGAGGTTAAGATTCTTCGTACACACAGATTAGATAGTAGGTGCTTGTCACGTTACATCTCACCGTGCATCCTGTGGTGTGATGGTGTGACAGCTATAAAAATCCTTGAACTCTTGAACTATTGAGCATATTTCACCTCCCGCGTCTTGCAGAAGGACTTTGGGACGTTTTAAAAGCCCAGGATGACAAAGAAACAACAGACCTTCACTCGGAGTAACCTTTGGATGTGAAGGAACAAGGAATTCATGTGAAAATCAGCTTCGGCTTTTACAGGGAACTGTTCAAAAACAACCTGTCGCCATCTTTGTTCCTTGCGTCCTTCCTTTATTGAAGGAAGGGCAGTTGGTAAACTTTTTCAGGTTTTTTTTTTATCATTTGTGAATTACTGGACACAGGATGCAGCATTGTGGGGGGTTATGGGAAATGACTTTACACATATTCAGTCATAAAAAAAAAGTTTTTGACCTTACAGGCAAATGGGATCAAGTAAAAAGAGTTCTTTCAGTTCATGAATGTCACAAACAAATGTCATGACTGTCTGTTTGTAACAAACCGAAAATGAAAACCACAAACATCTACTTCTTGGTCGGCTAAAGTGAGGAAATGACCGGAGTAATCAGGAAATATCCTCTGAGTAACACGAACGTCCGTAATGTATGTCACTATGTCACAGGGCGAGTGAAAACACTGACCTGTGGGCTGGAAACGTAGGGGATTACCGACGTTAATAGGATTAAACAGAGCTTCATGTCACTGAAATTAAATTTGTTTGCTGATAGGACTCAAAGTGGCTGAAGAAAGGTCAGCGTTGTTTCGGGTACGGCGCAAGCCTGTGAAAAACAATTTGAAATGACAAACGTTAATGCCATTGGGTCCCGGCATTCTTGTGTTTTAGGTCCAGTGACCGGCCTCATGTGATGGACTTGATGGATTAACTCACCAAAACACTCCCAGGACGTGTGTAAAGTCATCGAGAAACCCCCTTTCTTCCCCTTCCCAGTTACTTACTGTAAACAAGTGCTGCTGTCGGTTAACTGCTCTGGTTAAAAAAAGGGGGCTGAAAATTTGGACTGTGGTTTTCCATTGGAAACCGCAAAGCTGTTGAGTCCCCCCCCCCTTCATCTCCTTTCTTCCCCTCTCGTCTATTATCCCCCCCCCCTCCCACCCACCCACCCACCCCAGTCCGCAGCTCCTCCACATTAAAGACGCGCTGCTAATTCAGAAAAGGCTTGTCATCTGCTTTCAAGTCTCGTGAGCTACGTGCTTCAATATCCTGTCTGAGCGAGAGGAGGAAGGTCGGCAAAAGCAAAATGCCGTGTCCCGGGACGTGGATCAGCTGTCAGTCTCTTCTTGTTTTCCGGTGTGACTTTTCTTTTGCCAGGCGTTGATCCTCTATGTGTGTGCGTGTCCCCTTTGACCTACATATCGCCATCCAGTTTCACTGCTGCTCGTCATGTGACCTTGCCCGGGCCTCCTAATTGGCCTGCGCATGCTGACCTTGTTAAAGCTACCTTGGTTTTATAATGGCTTTTAGCACAGACAAAGGGTCAAATGCCAGGGCTGGCATTAGCGCAAGTCTGTATTTACACCTGAGATCCCAATAGATACAGGGCTCGCCATTACACGCTGCCTTAATGCTAATCTCTCCTAATAGATTTAGCATTGATCTGTAAGGCTGTAAAGCAGTTAGAAAGGTTAATAAAAGGTCAAGGAAAAGAGCTCCTGGTATAACTGAGTGGTTAGCTGAGGCCATTGTGTTACGTCTAAACATGACCTCATCCAATATGCGGATGCCAGCGGTATAATACGCTCATAAGAACAGAGTGAAAAAATCCTTTTAGCTATTTTCCTGTATTGACTTTGGTATCGCCTCTCAGGGCATTTGGTGCATTGCCAGGAATTATGCCGCACTGTTGTCTTCATCCGTACGAAGGGGTTTCAGCTCAGTTCTGCACGTATCTCTTAATGGCGCAGAGGCGGCAGGTGTGTTTAAAAAGAGCCACCGATGAGAGGCCAGACGTTCCAGAGCGGTAAAACAGCAGCTTAAGGTCAGATATAATATCACTGTGCTCCATTCAGACCGTGCTGAGAGTGTTTAACGTACTGGAAGTGACCTAAACGTAACAGGACTTAGTCAGGCGTGAGGGTTACGCGTTAGGTTCCCATGACGCTTATATAACGAGCTGAGTTCAAGGAACCACATTTTCCCAGCAGGTGGTGAACAAGGGTCACATATGCATTAGACATAAACATTGATGGAAAATGTAAGAACACACTGATGTCTCGTCTGATGAATGGAAAAATCTATAAATAAAGTGGGAAAAAAAGGTTGACGCTCTTCGGTGGATTCTGTTGGGTGGGATTTTGTAAAGTAGCCCGGGAGGGACAAACAAAAACGCAGCTTTGAGAGACAGAAAACTCACTACGAGATACCACTAAATCCTATCCAGTTAGGTCACAGTCCAGGGGCTTGTGTGTGTGTGTATGTGTGTGAGAGTGAGTGAGTGAGTGCGTGTCTGTGTTTGTAACTCCCCTTGCCCTTAACTCCAGGGGCCTCCTCTTAGTTCACTCTGATTCACACTGATCCTATTGGCAGTTATGCAAAAGCTAGACTACACACACACACACACACACACACACACACACATATGCGCCTGTCTGTCATCATCTCACTGTCCTCTTGTAGACCTCAGCAGCCACACGTGTGTGTGTGATTGTGTGCTCTCATGTGTGTAAAGATATTGATGTTTGTTTATCAGTGTATATAGATACTGTATATTGCGTGTGTGTGTGTGTGTGTGTGTGTTTGTAGGTGGGAGCGATGCAGAAATCATAAGCCTCTTTAACATCAGTGTTGAATAACTCAGTTTCAGTAAATCTTCTTAGTCCGCTCTCTCACCCCCAGCCTTCATCTCTCTCCATCAGTTCATCCTCTCCTTCCTCACTCTTCTCCACCCATCTCTCCCCCATCCTCTACTAAACGTGCACTCACTTATCTCAAAAAGTATCCGCACGTGAACAGCGCAACCACCCGACGTGGAGCCCTGTTTGTCGGGGTCAATACAATCTTGCCGGCGCCCGAAGAAAGCGGAAACGTAAAGTAATCGCTTTTAATTGTGACAATATGGGGCAAGGGCACAATACTTATTAGTCTTCCAGGATAATGGGTTACTCTCCGAGGATGATAATTAAACAATATTTTTGCTAATCCTGTTGGGGAATTAGGTTGTCTCCTAAACTGCTCCCTGCCGCATAATGCTGCATTATCCAACCGACCTGATGTAACCTGTGCGTATTCTTTGTCCCGCTCTCACAGGCAGGGCGGATGCCAGGAGGGCTTTGTTCCTAATGCACCACCCGATTGGTCTTTGACACACAGGTCCTTAATGTACACATGCTGAAAACCAGCAGTGCCACAACTGAAAAGGCGTGGTTTGCTAAAAGGTTGATTAGAGGTTCCTGCACTGTATCTGTGCCTGTGTGTGTGTGTGTGTATGTGAGATCCCACACAGTGAAGCTCCATCTATCTTTATCTGCTCTCTCAATGTGTGTAAGAGCTCAGTTGTGGTTTAACAGTATTAGTGCTTACTTAAAGGGTCGCAAGAGTCTCAGTGTCTAAGCCTGTCTCTTGGATTAGCACGACAGCCGAGGAGCACACGCATACACACACACACACACACACACACACACACACACACACACACACACACACACACACACACACACACTTACAGACACACACTTACAGACACACACTTATATTTGCATTTCTTTGCACACAGATAATTGTAAGTCCAAAGAACACGCTCTCTCTCTCCCTCTCTGTCACACGCATGCACACACACGCACACGCACACACACACACACACACACACACACACACATGCACACACAAACACTTCTATTTGCATTCCCATGACCATAACAAGCCTTTGATTATCACTCGTGGTGGGTATTTCCCCTGAGCTTGTTTGCATGGCTGTTAAACAAACTGGGTGTTGGTGTATCTAGAGAGGCATCTTTGTTCCTTTTTCACACAAAGGCCAAATCCATGAATAGCTCGCGTCCACACGTAATTGTCTGATAGCACCGGGTAAGAAAAACACACACCTGATGACCATGAATGCACTCCTGACACCTTCCTTCCTGACACACACCGGCACGCAAGCAGCCTTGCTTGAGCAAAACAAACAAACGTGGAGGGCTCACTCAGCACCAGCAACACAGATAAAATGAATGTGGAAGAGCACACACACACACACACGCACACACACACACACACACAAGGCCCCGGAGGCACACACCCAGCACACACACTCAACAAACACAACAACAAAGAGAATACACTTAAATAGACAATATTGTCTCAAATTCAGAGGCAGCAGAAGTAGATCAACTTTATCTTGCACTCTACAGCCGACATAAAAGACTTCATGTTTTCGTGGCTGAGCGACTTGGCAGCTACAATTCTGCTTTCTGTTTTATCCTTGTTAAAATGGGGAGGAAAACTAGAGGAGAGTGCATCAAAAAGAATAGACAGATCAAACAGGCAGATCAAAAAGGCAGATCAAAATACCCCAGTGGTATAAAGTTTGCCTCTGCTCTTGACTTTGAACATCCCTCGCTGCTGTAAAATCAGGAGATACTATATGGAATAACATTAGGTGAACATGGACGTATAAGACCCTACAAAGCAGCCCGAGGACATCTCAAGACATTGAGAGAGACGTGGCTTTTTTATCTCTCATGTTCTCAACATCTCACACAGCGGAGAAGAGGGGGGGGGAAGCGCTGGGCGGGGGACTTTATCTTAAGCACTTAAAATGACAATGAACGTGGAAATCGTAATTCGGATGCTTTAAAAGCCCGTCCCTGTAAAATGAGTCTAAAACAGCCATCCGAGGCGATCTCCAAAGCAGAATTTAATACCGTTCCCTCTACCATTTGGAGTACACGCATGGTTATGGTCTCTTGAAATGAAACACTCTGAAGTTTTATTCCCGGCGGTATGACTCACTCTAAGTGCTACTGGCATTAAGTAACAGAAGTTTGAACACGCTGAAGTAGAAAGATTTATTTATTTTTTTTACCCCCCCCTCCGTATACGGCGATATCTGGGCCTCATTAGCTGGAAAACACAATGGGACTACAGCGTGAAGCCTTAGCCTGGTCCAAGGTCATTAAATATTAATAACAAAGAAACACGGATTAATATTTCACATGTTTTTGTAATCGTATGCAGAGGCAGAATTTATGTAGATAAATATCTACAAATGTATTCAGGGAATCTATATTTAGACAGTTTATCTTTATATTGAGGCCATTTATTCCACGTATCCATCATCTCAAATCCTATATGGTCTCGTCTCATAGCCCTCCAGGCTCCCCCTTCATCTTTGAAGTATCTTTGTGGAACAATGATAAAACACAAAACAAGTACAAACCTAATATAAAACAAATAAGCCCGCGTCCACGACCCCTTTTATTTATTCAAATACACTCTTTCGCTTTGACTTTGACAGAGAAAATCTGTAAGAAATATAAAAAACACAACAAAACAACTGCTTACTATGGCCACACGCTCGATCAGTGGTTAGCGCTGTCACCTCATAGCAACACGGTGCTGGGTTTGACTCCATGAACCTTTCTGTGCGTTTGCATGTTCTCCCCACGGGTGTGTATGGGTTTCCTCCAGACCCCGCAGGCCAAAACCAGGCCTGTTACAGGTCGATTGGAAGCTCTGAATTGCCCCGAGGTGTGAGTGTGAGAGTGAATGGTGAATGTGTGTGTGTGTGTGTGTGTGTGTGTGCCATGTGAAGGACTGATGACCACAGTTAATAGTCTCCCCCTATGGGTGCCGGAGATTGACTCCAGTAGACCCCTGGGACATTGTTAAGGCACAAAGTGGATAAAATAAGGGATGTATGACAACTTTACTAAGCTGCAAAAGTCCTGTCTCAAAGTGCTACCGAACCACTGTGTAGCGTTTCCACATCCGCAGACTGCCTCATGAATCTGCTACTAAAACCGACCTTCAGTCTCTGAAATTACAGTAAACCCACTGCACACACACACAAATAAACTCACTCTACACATCTTCCAAGGTTGTTTGAGTGAGGGCTCCTTTCGCTCTGAATGCTGGTCATGCCGCATTTGAAGTGGTGAGAGGACATTTAGACTGGTTGAAGTCACAATATCCAGCGAAACCGCGCCTCGCGTCCTTCCATTCATCCACTCCACTCTTTTTTTTTCTTTTTGGGTGAAAACTGAGCAACAACCAGGGGTTTTCTTTTTTCAAAATTTGCCAGCATTTGGTGGGAAACGGAGCAAATCCACCGCTCTTGTTGCATCATGTCACCATTACGAATGAAGTGCTCCCCTTTCAGCCGACGAGCCATTCACTTCGTTTCGATCGAGTCTCGTCCCTTTTCCTGTGGAATCGAAGCGCCGTGAATGTGACCAGATGTGGTTGTGCGGCTAATTGCTGCGCGGAGCGCCGCGACGTCCTCATCGCGATTCGTTCCTCGCCGTTTAAGTGATCTGTTATGTTTTATTGACTGTGATGTTTTCGCCATGAGCCGCTCCTCTTCCCACACGGGGCCTCCGAATGCGTGTCTGCGTGCGAGCCGGTTTGCGTCTTGATTAGCCCGCCTTTGCTCAACCATCTGCTCCAGATCACGGCTGCGACTGCCACTACACATGTCGGGACACACGGAGTAACCGCCGAAACCTCTTTTTTAAGAAAACACAGTCCGCGCAACTCCACGCGCTCTTTGTTCTCTCTCCGACAATATCTAGTCCCGCGTCTGCTTGTTGTTTTTGCGATCAGAAACACAGACGGACATCCCGGTGGCTGGGAGCCAAGATACACAGCAGACATTGTGGCTTTGCAACCGGCTCATCTCCTTTGTTGCATGTCACCTCTGTTGTTCTTATTAGACTTCAGTGAGAGAGGAAAGCCATGAGATAAAACAAGGGGGGGGGGGCGGTGGTGGGGGGGGGCAGAGCGGAGGAGTAAAAGATCAGTCTGAGGCTAGAGCAATATATAATGTAACAAAGCAGGATAAAGTGGAGCAGAGGCGAGCAGGTCTGTCTGACAGACTGAAACCCATCTGGACCTGATCTTCTCTGCGGCACCACAGCCCCGCTCCACATGCTGCCTTTGATACGACTCCGCTCACAGCTGGACTTGATAAAACTGGAGGTTTTGCGGTACGTAGGTTTGTGTGTGTGTGTGCGTGTGTGTGTGCGTGTGTGCGTCTGTGTGCGTGCCTGCCTGTCCCCGTGTGCGCATTTATGTGTGTTTGCAAGTTTTTATGTGAGCTTTTTCACCTCACACTGTGTCACTTCCACATCGTTTAGTTGCAAGCCCCCCCACACCTACCCAAATGTGCGCACACACACAGACACAGACACACACACACTGCCGACACGTGTTTTCCATTTTGGTTTTAATTTCCCTCCTTCTCCCCTTTTCCTTTTGTCTGTTTAAACAGCCGGCAAGCTGCCTGTTAAAGCCCTGATCTGTTTACATGATGGGCTGCCTGGTGCTAGCCTGTTTAATGCACAGTCATAAATTATACAAGAACTCTGCAAACTGGGAATGAACACCATACTGCGGCTTCAACAAATGCCAAAAACCTGTTTCACATCGCTTGGATCCGGGACACTCTTCCACTATAGAATAAGGGGATTTTTTTTTCCCCCAGTCCATACAACACTTCCAGCAAAGTCCTCTCCATGCACCGGCACACACATTTAATATTAAATGTGCCATATAGAACTGATTGTTCCTGTGTGACGTGAGTGATGTTTGAATCACATTCCTTTCACTTCCTGGAAAATAAGATATCATCCGTGCACACTTCACAGTGCTCCAGTCGGTGCATGTGAAATACTGCCACTGCAGATTATAATGAATCACTTTATGCGATTGTTATCAGCATAGCACACATACTATTAAGCAGTCCCGCCGAGCATTAGAGGCTGTTTTACATGGAAATACGGTGAATTATGCACACTTTCAAAACAGCGGTCCCTTGAAGGAATTCCTCTTCTTCTTGACCTCTTTTTTGTTTGTCATCACAGTTATCCCTTCAGGGATTGAGAAAGAGAAAGTGGGCCCGGGGTCGAACAGGAACACAAAGTGCACCGATAAAGCTTGTTAATAACAATAAAACACACGTTGTGAATAAAGTGAAACATAATGGCATGCCACATTACATCACAGTTTGTACCCTGGTCATGATGCATGTTCTCCCTGTGTCTGGTTTCCCCCACAGTCCAAAAACATGCATTTTTCGGTCAGTTAGACACTCCAAATTACCCCCTAGGTGTGAGTGTGAGAGTGAATGGTGTGTGTGTGACACGTCCTGACATGTCCAGGCTGTATTGCTGGACACGCGCTCCAGCAGACCCCTCAGCGACACTGTTGAGCACAAGGCATGTGAGATAATGGATGGACAGATAATCAAAGCATGATGATGTTAATTAACAGTCCCAGATGGAGGTGAGAGACCTGGACGATCAAAAAGCGGCACCCAGCTTCTTTCAATTAAATCTGCCTCCGTTATTTATCAAAAGCGTTTCATCTTGCCTGATGAAATTGTGTCTCCAGAATTAGCATGAACAAACTAACAGCCGTGAGGAATGAAACGCAGCCTTCGACAGTACTCGCAGATGTTATCGCCATCATCTCTGATGCGTCATGTGATGCGTTTTGGTGATCACAACACGGCTCTCTGCAGGCCTGAAACCGGAGACCATGGGGATGATGTCATGTGCAGACTGAAGCGGAGCCCGAGAGACATCGGTGATTTACTGGAGGCACCGGAATAGATTTTAGTAGCAAAAGGTTCATACCTGCAGGCGGTGTCATAAAATCATGAGAAAAAAAAAGGTTGTGGCGAGTTCGCAGCCTCCGAAGTTGCACTTTTATGTGTTTTGCTGCCTAGGTAGGATTTGGGACGATGCCCACGTATTGCAAGGGAAGGGTTTGGCTGTTATGCAGATGAGCCTGGTGAACGTTAGCGCCGCACACATGTGGGACAAAATTTGAATGACACGATCTGATAAGTCCCAAGTGGCAAGAAAGCAGTGTTAGGCCGCACATTCACCGGTGCTGTCCCCGTCAAATAGCTTCAAAGAAGAGATCATTAGCTCGCAAAAGAAGGATTCAATTTTTAAATATCCCCTCCAGACACGCTGCAAAGTCAACACTTCCTCATTTTTCATGCTAATGACTCCCAAAAGGACTGAGGACAACCAAACAAGCCAAAAAGTGCCTGCATATTTTTAGCCATTTCGGGAGGTTGTATGAAAAACAAACGTGTTATTCAAAGTACAATGAATTGAACCATTATGGTTTTCAGTGCACTCAAGGTTTTGAGCCCTTGCTAGGTCCAAACAAGATGTGCAAGGTTAGGAATAGTTGGAGGGCCAACACGGTATTTGAGAGGTCACACTGTCAGCACGAAGGTCCTAGGTTCGACTCCGGGTTGGACCTTTTCTCTTGGTTCTCCAGTTTCATCCAATTTGGAGACTCTCAACAGAACCTAGGTGTGAAGACAGTATGAGAGTGAATGCAGTATGTGTGTGCGTTACGGACTAATGTGGGTGTATTCCTCACCTTCACCCTGTGTGAGCTGGGATAGGCCCCAGCCGACCCTTATAACACTGCTAAGACACAAACTGGGTGAACTAATGGATGAATGGAAGCCTGGTGGAGCAAAGTGATTAAATTAGAGTAATTACACCTCTCGGTTGGTTGTATCCTTGGCCCTCGCCAGGCAGAAGTTTGTGTTGACACAACTGATTTGTGCCTTTATCGTTATCCCCCCATTCTTCCTCCTCCTCGCCCTTCTATTACTGTTATCTCTCTCTGCACTTGTGAGACTACTGGAAGAATGTAGAGCAGAATTTACTGTTTCTCCACGGCCCTTTTCTGTGATGTAGCATGATGAAAATTTCCTCCCCCATGTAACTTACTTTGGATAAAAGCGTCTGCTAAATAGCTGAATGTAAATCTCCCGCATTGTTCCATAACTGCTATCTGCTGCCGAATACGAGAACATGAGATGAGAAGACAGCCACGACTGAAACGCGCATAATACTGCCTGCCTGCCTCCACTTCTCCTCAGAGCCTCAGTCCTTGTCAGCCAGAAGAAGACAGGATTTGGCACGGGGGTGTGTGTGTGTGTGGGGTGGGGGGGGGGTGCCTGGTTTTATACCGCAGAGGAAAGCAAGCAGCGGCCCCAGCTCCTTCAACCAAAGTACAGAGAAAGTGGCTGACTGCCGGGGGTGATGGCATTCAAATGATGTGCTTGGTTGTCCATTAAAAACAGAAGAGTCAAAACAAAACAAAAGGGCTCCGTGGGACAGCTCAGCCAGAAACCTCACGCAAATCATCTGCTGTTGACACACACACACACACACACACAGACACACACACACCACCTCATGACCATGAATACTCTCTTTAACACCCTCCCCTGACGCACACACACGCACGACCACACACACGTTGAGACT
Organism: Karalla daura; assembly: GCA_029224185.1. Classification (NCBI taxonomy): domain Eukaryota; kingdom Metazoa; phylum Chordata; class Actinopteri; order Chaetodontiformes; family Leiognathidae; genus Karalla; species Karalla daura. The sequence goes on from CM055192.1 coordinate 14,552,442, forward strand.
AACCAAACTAACCAAATGTGCATACACACACATTCAAAGCGCACAGCCTGACAAAACACGTATGTTTGCATATTAGCTCGCGCGCGCACACACGCATGCACACACACACACACACACACACAAACACACACACAGACAGACACACGCATCACACCAACGCTCTTCTTGTGGTAAGTGGGACGAGAGTGGGATCACTCCATTTGTCGTCCCACACAAAGCTGCTTGTTCAGTCATTATCTGGGAGAGCCTCTTCTCCGCTCTACAGACAAGATGACCGGGTCACAGCTAAAATAGCCTCTTTTCCCTCGTGTCACTCCTCTCTCTCCCTCTCTCTCCATCCTCCACTCTCTTTTCCCTTTCCCTTTCTCTTTTATAAACAAAGTCCGACCATTTGTTTTAGCCACTAAAATCAGAAAGAAATGGGACATTTGCAAACCAAATGAGGCTTACGTGGCAGGTTCTTGTACCCCATCCAAAGCAGAGGCTAATTGTGTGCTTCTCCACTCTAAACAAATGAGTGGGAGAGAGGGAGACAGAGAGAGAGAGTGAGAGACTTTTGAAGTGAATGAGGGGATGGGCTATTTGTTAAGGAAATCAGGAGGCCACTGAGCTCATGTGCAATTATCCATTTGCCTGGTGACTGTTGCTGTCTGTTCACCAAGGCAGAACAGAAAGTATCACTGACAATGTGTCGACCTATTCAGAAAAATGCAGCGTGGAGACGCACAGATTATATCCTGCGCATGACCCTCATGTAGGGCCCATGCTCTCTGAAAACACCAGCAGCATGTGCTGAAGGTCACACGTTTTGTCGGTAGGTAGACGTAGGGAGAAGTTGCAGTAGTAGTAAAATCATTTCAATCACATTTGTGATGGAAATGGAAGACATTAAAGTGTTGACGCGGAGTAGACAAAGAAAGAAGTCTGCTGGACTGACATCATGTGTGTCTTTAACAAACAATCCATCCATACTCAAACATCTGACCCTCTTTTCCTCTCGGATAATGGTGAAAAGGGAAAACAATGAATATTTCGTGCCAGAAATTAAAACTGTAGAATGCAAATAAGTGTAGTGGGATGAGAGAGTGGCTGTATTTATCCAAGGTGCAAATTGGCAGCGAGCGATGGCGAAAACGGGGAGAGAACAGGGTTGGAAAAGATATAAATAGAAAGGTTTCGGTAGTATTTACATAAAGGTGCAAATGTGAGGGTGTGAGGGTGAATGGACGTGAGTATAGCAGCGTACACATTGTGATTGGTGGTGGCTGAGTGGTTAGCACCGTCGCCTCACTGCGTCAGGCTCCCTGATTTGACCGAGAGCTTTTCTGTGTGGATTTTGCATGTCCTCCCTGTGGCTTTTTTTCTATTTTCTCCACTTTCCTCCAAAAACATTCAGTCCAAAAACATTATGATGGCGCAAGCTTAAGAGGGTGATGTGTATGCGTCTTGGTGACCTTTCCAGTGTGTCCTCCCTGCTTTTTCCACATGTGTGCTGGAGATAGGCCCCATGGACCTCTTTGAGATACCGGCACAGGTGCAAGTAAGAAGTGGGAAAGATAATGGATGGATACGAGCGGTATCTATGTAAGATGCAAATTGGTGAGTGAGATACCAAAGCGAGAAAATTGAGAGTTAAAAAAGATATAGATATAAATGTTCTGACGGTATTTACATGAGGTGCAAATCGAGGTGTAAAGCTTATTTGATGTTTAACAGTCATATAAACGACAATCTGATTGGCTCAACTGATGCAGGAATGGGACTGAAAATATGCGTGCACACACACACACACACACACATACACCACTGCGATTAACAGTATCACCAACTGAACACCACCTGTGTGTATGTTTGTGTGTGTGTCTGTGTGTGTGTGAGAGAAAGAGACCTGGGTAAAAGGTCACGACTGGTCACAGTCAGGAGTCTCTCATATGGACTGGATCAGCCGCTGCAGGGGTCAGAGGTGACGGGGTCAGGGGTTGAGCTCTCTAAGCCAATCACAAGTCAGCATGGAGCTGTGAAGAGAGCGGCGCTTAGATGGGATAAGTGGAACACAGAGAGCCCCGAGCCCGCTTTACGACCCCGTTTCAACCCCCTCCAACCAATCATGACGTGGCCACTTTGTGGCATCTGTTGTTGCCGCCACTTAGTGCCTCATCAGAAAACTCTGTGCACAGAAAAATACGCCTTAAATCATAACCTTGCGTCGACCTTTGCGGCCGAATTGACAATGTTTTAGGTGGTTTTTTAGTTTTTCACACTTTGAGGTTTTAGTTTAGAGTAATAAATGCCAACATAGAAGATAAACAACTGTTTAATCAGAAATGCCTCCGATACCATTTTACAAGTGCCTTTTATTGTTTTTTTTTATGTGTGGGAATATTACAGCCTGTTTCTGCACAGGTCCGTTTCATGCTTGTCTGGCAACCGCACACAGGCTTTTCCCTGATTATCTTGCCTGCCACTCACATGGATGATCACGTCACTTTATGTTTCTTGGGAGAGCAAACTAAATGGACACAGCTACGTATGGCCTGAACGCAGGTGGTTTTACACAAACTGTTTTGAGGATGTGCAGAGTTCAGAGGGTTATCCAAAATGTGTTCATGAATCAGGATGTGATGTTACTTTTGGATCTGCCGTACATCTTTGACTAGGAATAGACTGATTATTCAACAAAGCCCAGTTAGAAACATTTGTCCAAACGAGCTCATGTTAAAAGAATGAGCAAAGACTCAACAGATCTGATGGTTTGCACATCTAGCTGCAGCTGTTCGGTTTCGTAACCTCACTTTGATCCTCTTGAGGTGACTGAAGTGTTCTGGCCTATTATGGTCGAACAAATAAACCAAATAAACCCGCAAAATGCCAGGAGGTGAAATATCATATTACCCTCACTTCCTAAAGTCATTCAAACAAACAATATGAAGATAATCAGACCCACCTCCCTCCTACTTCCCTCCTGGTTATCAGCAAAAACTCGCACATTACTAATCCATTACCAGTCGACAACAATTTTGTGTACATGAAAAAAGAAAAGTATCGACTGCTGTGTTTTATGATACCTCCACTGACTCCTCACTCCTTTTAACTGCTTGGTTGGGGCTTCCTGTGATCAATAACTGCCTCACTTTGGAGTCCTGTTTCCGCTTCAGGGATTAGGCACGTGGCAGATTCCATTGTTGGCATTTCCACTTTGAAATAGACATTTTACATCACTGTTGTTTTGCCACCTGCGTGAAGTCTCCCGGTGGAGCTCCGCAGCTCTGCCGGTAGCTACGAAACATGGGCCTCTGTTCAAATCGTCAGATCAAATCAAACTCCCTGTTATCGGTGTACAGTCTTACAACAAAGGTTGAGTACAACTCCATGTGGTAAAAGAGTGAACAGAGCATATGAATATACAAACATGCAACACGCGGGCTGACACACAAGAGTCATAAAATGTATGAAGTAGCGACTGTCAATACATATGAGACCATAGTAAAACAGTAGGAACAATTCAAAGTCAAACATTACCAACATTATGTATTAAACATGTCTCTTCTAGCTGAACTCGTGGTCATTTTTCAATAAGTTTGCTTGTCTGTGATGTAAATGTAATGTCTCTTCCATCTCATCTCATTTTATCCAGCGATATGTCAGCATAAATATCCCGCTGCTGCCTTAGGAAATGCATCCGGCCATTCAAAGTCAGTGCTATCCAAGCCTTTTATGCCTATTAGTGCTTCCTTTCTGCACAAACTCAGCACATTAGAATTGTTGTTTCACTTCTCTGCACTCCTCTTCCCTCTGTGCACTGCTAACCTTTGGTTTTACGACTGTCTCTGTCAGGATTCCTGTGCTCGGATGATAACATACCATTCTGTGAAATGTATTAGTACGAATCAGGGTTTCCCCCTGGAAAGTTTCCACTCTTTGTGTGGAAATATCATTCACAAGGACCCATATAAATTTTTTTAAGTGACGTAACCGGTACCAGACCCCACAACAGTACAGTGAAGTTGCGGTTTGGGGGTTTGTCCCTGCAGTCTTCTCCTCTGTGATCTGTCTCTGTGGCTCACCCAGCACACTCTCTGTGTTCTTGTAGATGAAAACAGCAATGAACTGTAGTGAGCAACAGATGAGCAACATAATTAGATTTTGTTTCTTTTAAGAGGAGAGGAACACAAAGTGAGTTCACGTCCTTCTAAATAAATTTGCACGCTGTATATTATTACATAGACATTAGAGAAGAAGCGGCGGAGGAGGAGGGGAGGGAGATTTGAGTTGATTCGCCTTGACACTTGTTAGGAGGGTTCACAGCAGCTACTAAGAAAGACAGTATTTGTGTTTGTGTGAGTGTGTGTCTACGTGCCCACGTGTATGTGCGACCGTGCACGCGCACCCCATCCCCTCCCGCTCCCGTCACTGAACCCACGTTACTTTGATTGACAGCTGAGACTCGCCTTCCCGCACCGCACTGGCCTCCTGGAATTGCAGCTCCCTCGCTAGACTCTGATTGGCTGGAATCCGCGTAGCTCAACCAGGTCAACAGGCTCGGGGCAGTTTCTCGAGCGGCTATTGGTCAGCGCCGTAATCTACATTGGTATCCCCACGTGGATCGGCGGCTGTGATTGGTCGGACGCGGCTTTGTGGGCCGGCTCTCAGTGTCGGTTAGCTGGGAGCGTGAAACCGCGTGAGAAAGTTGCCATTGAGGTAAAGCAGAGCTGGACGGAGGGTCGAGTCCGCAGCTGTGGGAGCTGTTTCTATCAAAACCAACAACACATTTCCACTTTTTTTCTTCTTTGAAATATATTCCGGACGCTTACGCATCCAAAACCCGGCGGTGGAAGTAAATATCCCTGTGTTTTTCTGTCTGTACGTGTGTGGACTGTTTGACCGACCAGGCGACCGACCACGACGAGTCAAGTGGGAACTCTTCACTGCAATTAACTTGTGCGGATTTGTTTCCGATGCTCCGGCCCGGAGCCCCACACTTTGCGGCTGTCTGTTGACGCTCCACCGGCTCGAAATCCGTCTCTCGGAATTACATCGGATCCTACGCTTCAAAAACACAAACACTGGGAGTGATTTTTTTTTTTCCTTTCATTTTTTCGGAAGGCGTCTCTCCTTCAGCCTCCGCACCTGGTCCTCTTCCCCTCCCTCGCGCTCGCCCTCCGTCAGTTAATGAGCCGTGTTTTCCCGGCTGATTAACGCGCGCGAGCACAGGACGAGACGTTAACGTTTAGCGACGCTTGGTCCTACTTTCGGCGGCGGATGGATCCGTCACCGTGATCCGGAGCTGCCCCCCCTCCCTCCTCCTCCTCCTCCTCCTCCTCCTCCCCACACACATCCTCAGCTTGTACCCCCCCCTCACCCCCCGCCTTACGGTCACATCCTCCCGGAGATAACGATGTTCCCCCAGGGGCGACACCCGGTAAGACCTCCTCCTCTTCTTTCTCCTCCTCCTCCTCGTCACAGTTGTTCACCTGGCTGTAACATTACCTCTTTGTCTGACCTGCTCCTCTGGTTGTCTCCACTTCTTACAGCATGTTCAAATCAGTCTCTTTCTCCTCCTCCCTAATTGCCTGCACAGAGTGGCATTGATCGTATTTGTTTGCTTAATAAAAGCCAATAATTAAAAGTTGTTGACATTACATGTGAGCCTGGACCAGATGCACATTGTGGGCCACATAAAGAGGCACTATGAGGTTAATAATCCCTGTGTGTGTGTGTGTGTGTGTGTGCGCGCGCGCTAGACGCCCCACCAGGCTCCAGGCCAGCCCTTCAAGTTCACCATCCCAGAGTCACTGGACCGCATCAAGGAGGAGTTCCAGTTCCTCCAGGCGCAGTACCACAGGTGGGTAACACAAACACACATTCACGTGCATTCAATGCCCCAATTTCCTCATTGTCATCTAGAGCTCACCTCGCCTAACCGCAGCCATCCCACCTCACCATAATGCACAAAACACCCCCCACCCCCACCCCTCGTCCAGCCCCTTGCAGCCATGGCCCTGTGCTAACCCATAAACCTGGATTAGGTTCACATACACTCAGGCAGCAGCAGCGGCAGCCATGGGCTCACACTGCGGTAGGTCTAAGCCCTGGTGATGGGTGAGAGCCAGAGGGTGGCGTGCGGGTTCAGGGTTTCATAAATCACTCCTTATCCCGCCCCCCCCCACACACACACACCCCCCCGTGTGTATGTGTGTGTAAGGAAATAACCGGCTGAGTGTGTCGTGTTTTCCTCTGCCGTGCCCTGCTACTTGTTTGTGTTGTCAGTGGCTGCAACAGGTGAGACAGCCAGGGACCCATTAACGGGCCGCTTTGTTTTTAACCTCGCACGAGAGCGCAGTTGACCCCAACAATCCCGCCAGGCACGCCGAAGCAGTTTCGCTGCGAGGGCAAACGCAGGTTCGAAATATCCTCTTCTACAAATGCTACGCAGCGGAAATGCTCCTCGAGCTCGATCTCCCATCTCCATCTGGTTTTGCAGCCCCCCCCCCCCGCATGCACTCTCTGCGAGGGTTCGTGTGAGCCGCTCAGCCGGGCTGAGCGGAGGTGAGGAAGGGTCAGAGGAGAAGTTAACCCGTCTACATAGTTAATTATGCATCGTAGGAAAACAAGGTGGAGGATCAGAGGACAGCTTGTACGACACCCTACACTGTTTCCGCGGACGGGTCGAGACGGAGGACGGCGAGTCGCGCACGCAGCGACCCAGCTCGACCCGTGTCTGGCGAAGTTTCACGTTTGTTCTGTGTTTTCTCCTCCTCCTCCTCAGTCTCAAGCTGGAGTGCGAGAAGCTGGCCAGCGAAAAGACCGAGATGCAGCGGCACTACGTCATGGTGAGACACTCGGCTCGGTTGCGCTTCCGGGGGCGAGCGTGGCTGTTTGGTGGAGCGGAGGAGCGAGAAAGCTGATCATTGTTTCACTTCAGGGAAGCGGAGTGTCAACCAAACGGCACGGCAGTGCTGTGGGAACTCCGAGTTTATGTAGTCGAACGTGGCGGCGAGGACAATCAAAGCGAGGCTGGAGTTCACCGTAGTTCAAGCGAGCTCGGCGTCTGGACGGGACCTTCCCTTTTTAACATTTTGTCTCGGGGATCGTTCCCAGAAGCGACGAGAGCCGCGGGTCCCGAGAGGATGAAGAGCGCAGGGCCGCACGGTGGTCCTCCTCTCTTCGGCGAGGCCGCGCTCGAGCGAAAACCTAACCACGCGCCCCGGCACCGATGCGTGACGCGGCCACGTCGCCCGCTCTCCTCGGCTTCTAATTTTGAACCCGATTGTGCTTCCAAAGTCTCTCACTTCCCTTATGAGACCAAATAAATTTACATAGTTGTTTTTTTTTAGCCTCCAATCTGGCACAAATGAAACGGCGAGTAGACGGAGAGGCCCCTCTGAATTGCGTGTGAACGTCCTTTGCGCTCTGATTTGATCTTGTGGCTCCGTGAGAGCGGTCCTGCGCGTTACATAAGGATCGTCGATTGTGTTCGCTCTCGGTTTCAGCTTTTCTTTTCTCTCTCTTTGTCTCCTTCCACTAATCTTCACATCTGGCTCTCTTGTCGTCCGCAGTACTACGAGATGTCGTACGGCCTCAACATCGAAATGCACAAACAGGTACGGATGCTTATCTGTCTGTCTCCTCTGCCTTTTCCTGTTTGTCTCTCCTCCTCCTCCTCCTCCTCTCTGTCTCTCTCCTCCTCTCATAGCAGGCTTTTGATGTATTTGGTGTGTGCGCCTGTTGACGTGTCCTTGTGCGCGTGCGCACGCGCAAATGCATTTGCGCGTCCGTTCATTTGTGCGCGTCTCTTACTGTATGTGTGTGTGTGTGTGCGTGGATGTGTGTTTATTCGTGATCGATGGGGCTCTGTCTCCATTTCCCCAGTTAGGGCCGGCCGCCTGAGCCCAGAGGCAGGATGAATGGCTCTGTAGATTGATTGGTGCTGTCTAGGGGAGCGGCCTGCTTTATTACATTAGAGGGGCAGGGCTGGGGAGGGCAGAGGAATCGATCACAGACAGGCTGGCAGAGGAGAGGCCGTGGAGCCCCCCCATCCCCACCCCCCCCCCCCTTTTTTTTTTAGAAGCAGGGAGGCGAAAAAAAAACCACGCACACACTTACCTATTGTAAATGGGAGGCAAGGGCATGTATTTTGCGGCCATAAATAATGCATACGCAAGTATGTGGACTGGCACCATCCAGCACAGAAAGTCAAACATGTTTATTCATGAGTACATAGACACAGACACGTTGAAAGGCAAACACGGCGTGTAGACACGTGGAAGAGAAAGGAAAACTCTCACTCTCTTTCTCTTTTCCTCATGCGCACACACACACACACACACACACACTTCCCCACAGGAGCCGTGCATGGCTCAGAGCGTTTACCAGTAATTACCGCAGCTATCGACCAGTCCGTCCAGAGGAAATTGGAGGTGGATTGGCCTGGCTGCTTCACTGAGGAGTGGGGATGCTTCCTTGCATCTCCTACACTCCATCCCATTAGTTTTCCTCTCCTTTTTTTTTACAGCCCAACTTCTTTCTCTCCAAGCAGGGAGGAGGGGGGAGGGGGGGGTCCCTTCTTCCTGGTGCCACATCCCTGCCCCCCACGGGCAGTTCTTTTTTTTTTTTTTTTCATTTTATGTCCATGTGAAGCTACTGTTCTCTCATTGTGAGGGAGAAGCATCTCTTCCCCATTATCCACACACACATAAACACACACACACACACACACAAGCGCACACACACACACTAAAGCTCCAGGGGAGGTCATTAGCTTGGGGCTGCAGTTGTCAGAGCAACAAGCTTCTATGGGCCAGGGGAGGGAGGGGCACTAAACAACCCACCTCCTGCTGTGGAGGTACGACTGTGTGAGAGAGCGTGTGTTTGTCAGGGTTCCCACACGTCCTGGAAAAATTAGCGACCGATGTTGGGCCCTCGCCGCCCAATATCCCCGTCTTGGAGGCTTCGCTCCTCGATTTTTGGGAGCACGGGGAGTGCAGCAGGAGGCGGGACGTCTGCAGTCAGAAGTGCGTCCTGTAGCCTTGAGCAGCGGCCCTGACAAACGTTGCGTTTGTGCCGCCGTGCCTCTGCACAAGTAGCAAAAGTGCGCACCTCAGTTCTTAACCTTTCGGCCGATCTCTGACTCCCCTCCATGTGGATCGACGCCATGACAATGTGTCCGCACGCAGAATCCTGGCCTACACACTCCTGATAAACGAGGGCCAACGTGTGTATCCACACACACACACACACACCCACTCTCTGCATCTTCTACCCTGTTTACCCACTTTGCTCAGTGATAGGAAAATTACAATGCGAGTGCTGCACAGCCGCATTCCCCCAGCCAGCATTGTTATTCAGCGGCTGCCCTGAAACGCTTTGTGCTGTTTTAAGTGCGAGGACCGGGGTTGTTTTATTCCCTCCAAACGGCCTCGGGTCAGGATTTATGAGGATGCCTGACTCGCGGATTGCAGCTTCAGGTATTTGCGGCCTTGTCTCTTTGATCCTTGTTAGTTTTGTCAGGTAGCTTAGCTAGATTAGCAGCGCTGACCTGATAGTAGTTGGTCAGACTATTCTCAGACGGCCTAATCTGTGTGCCTTCTACACAAGGCTAATTATAGGCTTACAACTTGGGATTCAGAGAAGGGACTTGCAAGGGATAGACCGCCCGAAATAACTCCGCATTTAGCGCTTTCGAGGTATGGAATAAGTTTGATATAATGAGATGGAGGGTGCTGTCGGTGGAAGTCGGCAGCTTGTGGGGCGGATTTGTTCTAAGTCTTTGCAGCGGTGTGGCTGTAACGCGTGCATCAGGTACACAGGCTGCATAAATGCTGCACAGACGCATTAGAGGGGGGAAACGGCTCATGCCAGCGCACACTAAGATCCCATGACAGTCTGAATTCGAGGCTCATTCTTTTTATAGTCCAACTTTATTTAGCTCATCCAAGTACATAATTGGCTGAACCAGGGTCAGTTGGGCTAATAGGGTGTCTGTGTCTGTGTGTGTGTGTGTGTGTCTACCAGGAGCTCGGAGCATGGCTGGAGACTGTTTTTGACCTTTTTATGGCACAGGAATTGCAGCAGAATCCATAGATCTTCATGCGCATCTGTGGGAAAGTGATATATTGGTAGCGCTGTGTGTGAGTGTGTGTGTGAGTGTGTGTGTGTGTCCCGGAAAAGCCAGCGTATTATTCCGGTAAAAGGAGAGAGAAATTTGCTGTAGTAGCAGTTTACTTGTACACACTCTGCGTTTGGGTGTTATCCACTGATTTGCGAAGGGTTTCCATGCGGCCAAGTGTTGAGCGATTTTCAACACTCAACACTCCTGCCGTCTTCACGCAACGCCACTGCACGCAGCGTTTGGGTGTTTGCGTTCAGCGAAGGTGTCTGTGCATCCCGGAGTGAGGGAAAGGCTCTCTCCTGCCGTTTGTGCACTCATAGTCTGCAGAGGCGACACAATTTAGCATGTACGAGACTATTTCATAGATCTGTATCTTCTAAATCAGAAACAACGGGAACCCTGGTACCTATTTGTGTGGGAGGTATGTGTGTGTGTGTGTTTTATGAACCATTACTACGTTTCATGGCTGCTCCAGTTCCCTCTTTGGCCCCGGCCTCCTTCGTATCAATTTGATTGGATGATATGTAATATGAGTCCCCTTATCTGATTTGGTGCCACTGTGGGGGTATCTGGTTTCAGCCAATTGTTGCCACCTCCGGGGGTTTTTTGGGGGGTAGGGGGGGCGGGGGAGGGGAGGGGGGGGGGGGGGGGGGCAGGCGGAAGTGTTGGCATGGATACGGGCAAATGAAGTTAGCCGCTGATGAGATTATGTAGAAGTGCTGATGGGAAGAGGGACAAGAGAACAGAGGGGAGAGAGAGGGAGAGAGAGGAGGAATACAGCAGGCGAGAGAGAAATTTGAGCCGATGATTAGAAAGGAAAATCTCATTGTAGTGTGTGTGTCTGTGCGTGCGTGTGTGTGTGCATGCGTGCGTGCACAGTGCTGAAAATGACACACTAAATCTGTGTAGAGGGAAGCGGATGGGTGTCATTATTGTACCCTAGACTGCTCGGGGTTTCTCTGCATGTGTGTGTGTGTGTGCCTTGTATTACTTTATTGGTGTTACCAAACAGCTGTCTTTTCCAAATGAATGTAATTATGTTATTACCAATTAAGTCTCTTTCTGTCTGTGTGTGTCTCTCTCTCTCCCTCTCCCTCCCTCACTCAGACTGAAATTGCCAAGAGACTAAACACCATCTGTGCACAAGTCATTCCCTTCCTCTCGCAAGAGGTAAGTACGTGCGACTCTGAGCCACACACTGTTCTTTCGTGCCATTTCTACACTCTGGTCGTCTCTGCTAGCTCGGCTGATAAGTTCGGTCTCAAGCGGCGCTCACCGTGTGTGTGTGTGTGTGTGTGTGTGTGTTTTCTGCAGCATCAGCAGCAGGTGGTCCAGGCCGTGGAGCGAGCAAAACAGGTGACAATGGCAGAACTCAATGCGGTCATTGGGGTACGTGGACTGCCAGGTCTCCCGCCCACAGTGTGTATACCTCTACTTAACTCTTTTACATATAATTGACTCTCTCTGCATATTTGAGTGTGTGTGTACTACTGTGTGATCCTCCACTGTGTGCTCAGTAAGAATCAATACACCCCCTCAGTCACGCTCAAGGTCACACGTGCAGGTGTTTGATGGGACGTGTTAAAAGTTCAAACGCCAGGCGATCATAAACGAAAGCTCGTTTTCATATCAGGCCCTTTTATGTCAGTGTTTTGTCTCTAATCTCTGTGCAACGTGGTAGATAGGTGGGTAGCACTGTCACCTCACAGCAAGAAGGTCTGAATCCTCAGGCCCTGCCTTGAATGAATGAATGAATGGGTAATCTGTATGTTAGTCTGACACTGTTCATACAAATAGAATACGTAGATGAGTGCTTCATTTAGACATGAGGTATCCTGTCCTAACTGTCCTATCATTTATGCCTTTATTATGGCGCTTTTGTACGTGTGCATTTATAGTGATCTACAGCTTGGAGGCTTGTAAAAAGGTGCTGAATGGAAGATGAAAGGAGCGATTAAACCCGTGGGTGCGGTTTGATTCTTTTTGTGCGTGGCTGATCTGGAAATCAAATGGATCGATCGATAGGAACGCGGATCTGTCTCTCTCCCGGTGCCAGCACGGAACAGAGGACACAAATCAGTGGGAGAAGTGTGATGGGAGGTGCCTGGTGAAAAGATGTCGTCAGCCTATGATGAATAGGCCATGACCGCCTATTCAGCTCCGGGCTGAAAGGGGGGGGGTGGGCGGGTGGGGTGGGGTGGGGTGGTGGGATTGGCTCGGTGAGTGTGAGAAGAATTTAGGAAAACAAACTTTTGCCTCGCGGTGCGCCTGTGATGTCCCGGGCAAAGAGAGCGACAGAGTCGGAGCTGTTGACGGTGACTTCTCGGGGCGGGATGGGAGGCAGTCGAGAATGCTCGGCTTTCTTTATTGGAGCCGTAGAGGCTCGCCTGGCGGGAGGCGAGGTGAGGCCAGGGGGGCCGAGTTGAAGGGGATTGTGGGAAGGAGGGAGGAGGAGGAGGAGGAGGAGGAAGAAGGGGGGTTCTTTATAGCTTTAGCTTAGCCAAGAGTGGGCCGGGGTTTTTCAGAGTTAAATGTGAGGTGGGCTTGTTAGTTGGCGTGGACTGATGGGTGTGTGTGTGTGTGTGTGTGTGTGTGTGTGTGTGTGTGTGTGTGTGTGTGTGTGTGTGTGTGTGTGTGTGTGTGTGAGTGTGGGAGGGGGGGTTTGGCAGTTGCTGTTTGAGTCTTAATTGCAGGATTTCAGTGTTTGTAAAAGGGGGGGTCACGGCGTTGCCCTTACACTCCCCTCTTCCCCTCTCCTCCCGTCTCCCACGCCAGCCTGTCATTCACCCCGTTTGTGAGTTAAATGAGTGTAATGAAGCATGGTGCCCCCACCTCTGCGTGCACACACACACACACACACACACACACACACACACACACACACACCAGCTCACACTAACATCCCATGACAAACCAGGCTCCCTTTGCCTCCACCAATACTTCCCCTCCATTTACTCCCATCAGGGGTCCTGCAAGTGTATCCGTGCATGTGTGTGCATGCGTATGCGTGTGTGTGTGTGTTGTTGCATCTGTTTGTGTGTGTGTGTGTGTGTGCATGTGTGTGCGTGCGTGTGTGTGCGTGTGTGTCTGGGGGTAGCAGAGCGTGCATTTCTGTTATCCCCAGAAAACAACAGGCAGGGCTAGGATGGTTGAGCGAGGGTGTGTGCCTGCCTTGTTTATCTAGACTCTGTGTATGCATGTTAATGTGATCAAGTGTGACGTGTGGGTGTGTTTATGCTTGATTGTTTGGCAGGGGAGCCAAGTTGGGGGAAATTGAGTGTGTGTGTGTGTGTGTGGAAGCAGGCATGCAGGTTGAGGCTAAAAGGCTGTTTAGCTGTTTTGCTTTCATTGAGCGGGGCTGGACGTGCAGAGTGAGGGATGGATAGAGGAGGAAAAGAAAAGGCAGGGGCTCAGGACAGGGGGAGTGGGTTAGTCAATTAGGTGAGATAAAAGTCGGTTTGACCTTCAACACTCCTTCCACCCCTGCCGAGTCGCCTCCTGTGCCCCCCCCAGCCCCTCCTCCTCCTCTTCTTCTTCTCCTCCTCCTCCCCTTCTTCCTCCCTCCTCCCCTCCCGGTGGCGAATCAGTGAGCTTGGATTCCCGCGGCTACTGTCTGAGGAGGCAATAATGATGTTTTGGAACACAAAGGCATTTCACGCTCAGATGAGCGCCTGATTTGGTGTGAAAGAGAGAGCAGGGCTGCCAGCCAAACTCTCTCTCTCTCTCTCTCTCTCCCTCCCCTGACCCTCTTCTCTCCTCCTCTCATCCCCTCACTCCTCAGCCGCCTCACTCCCTCACAAGACCTGACAGTGCAGGCAGCAGCTGGGGCTCCGAGCCTCCCTCCCTCCCTCCCTCCCTCCCTCCCTCCTCCTCCTCCTCCTCCTTCTTCTTTTCCTCCTCCTCCTCCTCCTGCTCCTCCCCACACACACACTTCTCCGTCATTCCTCCTCTTCCTCCCCCCTCCTCCTTTCCTACCACCACATCCTCAGGCTCTGGGCTGTGATCCCAGCTGTCAGTATTGTTCAGTGTTTGACCCCAGAGGGAGGAGGGTGTGTGTGTGTGTGTGTGTGTGTGTGTGTGTGTGTGCGCGCTCGCTGCCTCGCAGACTGCAGCAGCTTGTTGAGGTGGTGTAAACGCAGACACTGAAGAAACTGTCCCATCTGTTGAAGCCGTGAATAGGACCAGAAATCTCTGTTGATTAGGTTACAGAGTGCTATTGATTTTTTCCTTTTTTTTTTTAACCTATTGATGGCCCACTGGCTCATGTTTCATTCACTGACACTTGAGTTGGCGGTGTCGGACATACATGCACTGAGCTCAGCATCTCGGGTTTTTTTCTTCATTGCCTGCCAACAGGCCGCGCTGAATGACAGGTGCGGTGAATTAGGTTAGCAGCACGCGCCAAAGACAACTAACTCTGGGCTGGTTTCTGCTGATCTGCTACGCCTCAAAGGGAATCTGGAGCGGAATGGCACGTCTACCTCGGCTTTGTTGAGGAACGGCAGTCGATTCCCAGCACGTCTTAAAGCCTCGCCGCGTCCTCGTCCAGACGTTACGTGCGGACACGGGAGCGCGGCTAGGGGGAGGCGAAGTGCGGACGTGCACTAAAGCGCTATATGCTGACCCCGGGGGGTGTCAACATAATCTGCATACCTGCCTCCATTTAGCAAGCCGAGCTCTGCTCCAGATACCGCTCAGTTCACATGCAAAACACGAAGTTACGCAATTATTCACGTGCGTTCGCCAGATACCGATCTGTCCAGAAATGTATCCCCGTGCCAAAGATACGGGTATTTAAAGCTGCGTTACGCGGAATGTGAGAAACCTCTGAGCGGCGTCTCCCGGTCCCATGCTAGCACCGGGGGATTCCAGGTCACGTCGAGTCCATCCAGCGTCCGTCCCGCGCACGCCCCCCCCAGAAGTGGACTCACCTGCTGCGCTCTGTCTCCCCCTGTGTCCGTGTCCACAGCAGCAGCACCTGTCCCACAACCACGGCGGAGCGCCCGTGCCCCTCACGCCCCACCCGGCCGGCCTGCACCCCTCCCAGCTGGGCGGCTCGGCCGGCCTCCTGGCTCTGTCCGGCGCGCTCGGGGCTCTCCCTCCCCACCTGGCCGGGAAGGATGCCGGGGATAAGAAGCCGCACATGTCTGGCCCGGACTCGCACCCCGCCGGGCCGGAGCACCTCCGAGGTGAGCACGTGTCGATCAGGAAGTCACAGTTCAGTCCAGAGGGAGTTACCTTTTCAGTAGCAGCCTCCATGTTAGTCTGTGAGTCCTCTGTCTGTGTGTGTGTGTCACTTTTCTCGCAATTGAACGCAAGCTGGACATTTTTAACTCGCCTTGTCTGCTTTGTTTTTTTCGTTCCGCTCCGCCGAACACCCGACGCTGTGACCTCAACCGAATGTGCGCTTTTCCACTGGCAACAGAGCGAGAGCCCGGCACAGTAAGTACTTCCTCTTTTCTGCCCGAGACGTTTGCTGCTCCGCCGGAACGCTTCGCTTTCCCGTCTCCTAAACGGTCGGTCTGGGTCGTGGAGAATCCGACTTGTTTGACTTTGAGCCCCACGCTGAGATTAGTCCGCCTGTGAGATCGTTTCCAAGCAATGATTTAATAGCTGTGGATTTGTACTTAATAATCTGCCTCTGGTCTTGTCGGAAAAAGAGCAAGACCACCCCCCCCCCCAAAAAAAAAGAAAGCAACTTGAGTATCCCTAAAATCCCTTTTGGGATGCTGACAGCTTGTTCCAGGCCAACTATTCGGGTTATGTCACTTGTGATGGTATTTAGTGGAGAGCGGTAACGCAGCCTTGTGACCACTACTCTGGGACTTTTATGCAGGGGCTCGTTTTCCACATTACTTTTGTTATCCTAATTTCTGCGGCTGCGCTGACCCAATTTCCCCCTCAGGGATCAATGAAGTTCGCCTCACCATGTCATCCCACATAAAAGCACCCCGCTGCCTCCTACCTCTGATTCACACCCAAATAGCTCTCATCCTTAAGTTGTATATTTCTCACTGTCAGTTTCAGAGTGTGTGAGTGTGAGTGTGTGTGAGTGTGTGTGTGTGTGTGTGTGTTTGGGGGTTGGGGGTGGGGGGTGGTCTCTCTCTCTCGGGCAGAGTTTGGCCTGCCTGTTTAGTTCTGCCCTAGATCTGCTCTGAACTGTTAAGTTTCTTTTCTCCTCCAAATGAGCTTTTTAGCACGGTCACACGCACACACACACACACACACACACACACACACTAGCACGCACACACATACACACACACTCCTCCAGCCTAGCCTGCATTGTTGTGCCTATTTAACACCTCAGTGAGCAGATTACCCCCTTCTCCCCCCTCCTCCTCCCACCGCCCCTGATCCCGCGCTTAAAGACTCTCATTGTGTTTAATATCACCACCACTGAGAGGGGAGGGCTTGGGAAAGGGAGGGGAGGGGGGCAGCAGTCATATGACACTGAGCCTGTGTGTGTGTGTGTGTGTGTGTGTGTGTGTGTGTGTGTGTGTGTGTGTGTGTGTGTGTGTGTGTGTGTGTGTGTGTGTGTGTGTGTGTGTGTGTGTGAGAGAGAGAGAGAGAGAGAGGGAGAGAGGGACCATGCTAAAAGCGAGCAGGGGAGAGACGGAGGGGGGAAATTGCTTATGTTTTGCGGGTCAGTGCTCCTGTGCTCAGCTCACTAAAACCTTTCAATAAAGGGGGGTGGGGGGTGGGGTGGGGGGGGGGGGGGAGTAAGAGGGGAGGGCGTGAAGGAAGGGGCCTTTGGCAGAATACAGATTTTCACCCCCACCCTCACCCCTCTCTGTTCCCTCCCTCGTCTCTTGTCACCCTTTCTTCTCCTCCACACTCTCACACCCTCCCTCCATCCTCGCTGTCCTCTAATCTCATCCCCTCCCTTTCCCCTTTTTTCTCACCCCCCTCCCCTCCTCCCCTCCTCCTCTCCCCCATGTCCTCCTCCTCCTTCTCCTCATCTCTCAGCTATTCCTCCTTCATTTACCCTTCCCCCCCCTCCCTCCAAGCCCAGGCTGGATGTGTGCACGCGCATGTGTGTTTGTGTATGTTGGATGCACATTTCATTGACAGGCTGAGACTATAATGGACTCAACATGAAGCTTTAATCCATTAACAATAGGATCCGTTGGTCAGGAGGCCAGAGGGGGGCAGCTGTGTGTGTGTGTGAGTGTGTGCACGTTTGTGTGTGTGTGTGTGTGTGTGTCTGTGTCCATGCATGTGTGTGTGTGTGTGTTGCCTGCAGTCACTGAGGGGGGGGGGCATAGGAGTGTTATGCAAGTAATACACACACACAGTCTGTTACACACTTGATCATACACACAGGCTTTTACAGTCAATTACACATTGCACACACTGACACACACACACACCGACACACACACACACACACCGACACACACATAACTGCAGCCAGTGCAGCTTGTCAGAGCCAGGAGAGGGAGCACTGATAGATTTTGAGAGCCACTTAATGTAATCATCAACTTCAGCGGCGTGTGTGTGTGTGTGTGTGTATGTGTGTGCGTGTGTGTGTGGCTGCGACCGGCGCTGGTCAAGTGAGAAAAAGAGGCTGTTGCTGTTTTAAGTGTTAGTGCTGCTTAATTCATGCGTCTGTGATCCATTAACCTATTTGCAAGCAAGAGTGTGTTTTTCTAACCCGCTCAACACATCGCTGAATAGCTGTTGTAATTAGTGCTAGATGGATCAGACGGTTTCGCAAGCTCATGCCAAATGCTCGCACAACAAAGCGCGACCCGAACTGTAAATGGAACGTTCTCTCACCTCGGCAAATCCTCTTTTTTTTTTCCTCTCTCTCTCTCTCCCTCCCTCTCCCTCTCTTTTTTCTTCTTCCTCTTTGTCCTCCAAACTCTCCTCTCGCCTCTTCTATCTTATTTCGCTAATCTCCCCCTCCTCTGCTCTCGTATCCCACTGTGTTCTGTCCTCTCCGCCTTCATCTGCAGAGTAACTCGTTGCTGCCAGAGAGTCTTAGGAACTCCGATAAGAGGCGCAACGGGCCAGAGTTTCCCAATGACACCAAGAAACGCAAGGTGGACGACAAGGACTCCAGCCACTACGTAAGAGGCGTCCCTGCGGACTGTGCGTGTCTCTTTGGGATCGTTGTGTGGCGTCTAACCACGTCTCTTCTGTCTCTGCAGGAAAGCGATGGGGAGAAGAGCGACGATAACCTCGTGGTGGACGTCTCCAATGAGGTCAGTGTGTGATGGGGAGCTGGTCTCACTGTATGGACGTCCTCGCCCGCCCGCCCCTGTAGTTCCTGATGTGTCAGGAAGTGAAGGTGTTGTCTCGCCCCCGCAGGACCCGGCGTCCCCCCGCGGCACACCCCTCCCCTCCCCCAGGGAGAACGGCCTGGACAAAGCACGTCTCCTCAAGAAAGACCCCTGCAGTCCGGCCTCCACCGCCTCCTCAGCCAGCTCCTCGTCCCTCAAGTCCAAAGAGATGTCCATGGTACGGCCGCGCAGGACGCACACCCCCGGGAGGACCTGCTAGCCCTGACACCTCAATCTAAAGCCTGTGTGTGTGTGTGTGTGTGTGTGTGTGTGTGTGTGTGTGTCTCCAACAGCGGGACAAGGCGGGGACACCTGGGCTGAAGTCGAGCACGCCCACTCCCAGAGGGGACTCCACCCCGGGGCCCAGCTCCACCCCCGGAGTCAGGCCCAGTCTATCGAAGCCGCCCTCCATGGAGATACCTCATCCACCCAGTGAGCAGAGACACTGATTGGTTCATCCGTAGCTGTGTCGTAGAAATCACTCTGAGACGTAGCAGTAACGTCTCAGAAAGGGGCTCTGCCCTCGCTTTGCCCACGCGAGCTTTTACTCTACGTTGCAGGGGTGTTGGAGTCCCGGTGGCAGCCTGTTGTTGCGCCTCCTCACGCTGCGTGTGCTCTCTCTCTCTCTCTCTCCTCAGCTGCAGGCCTGCGCACCCCCCTGGCCGTGCCGGGCCCCTACCCCGGAGCGTTCGGCATGCTGCCCCACGCGGCGGGCATGAACGGCGAGCTGGCCGGGGCCGCCGGGGCCGCCGCCTACGCCGCCGGACTGCACAACATGTCGCCCCAGATGAGCGCCGCCGCCGCCGCCGCCGTGGCCGCGTACGGACGGTCACCCATGGTGAGTGGAGCGAGCGACTGGTAGACTCAACCCCCCCCCCTCCCACCCTCCCCTCCCCATCCTCCCCTCCCCTCCCCACCCCACCCTGTCACTGTACAAGCAGACAGGTGAGGAGGAGAGGACCCTCAGCCATGTCTCAGGTCCAGCCTGAACCGATACCCAGCCCAAGTCTGAGTTTACCTGTGCTCACGCCTCCAAAGACTTGGCCCAACTGAGCGACTGACCATAAAACACCTGCACAACGTTCATCTCCTAGTCGACGTCGAGTAGCGGCTCCTCAGGAAGCAGTCCGCAGCTTCACCTTTCATCCCGTTAGCTCTCGGAGCTCGTCCCCCCCCCTCGGCCGTGAGCGAGTCGTCTGGAGTGGAGGTTGTTCTCCTCCTCCTCCTCCTCCTCCTCCTCCTCCTCCTCCTCCTCCTCCTCCTCCCTGGCCTTCCTTCCAGCAGCAGCCTCCTCTGTTGCTGCTGTCTGCTGCGAAGCGCCCGGGGCAACGGCTGTTGCTTGCAAAGCGGCGTTTTTAAAGTGATGCTGCGCCTCGGTGCAAACTTTCTTTTCGGATTCCTCCGACCTTAGACGCGCACAGTCGGGGAATGCCAAGTGCGTCGGGAGAGGTGTCTGTTTTTTTGTGTGTGCGTTCGCTTCAACCCTACCCTGACTTTTTTTTCTTTTTTTTTTAAACTCTTCAGTAACTTCAAGTAGAGTTCAGCTCGCAGATCTGCCTTCCAGACATTTGTATTAACATCTCTGGTCACGCCTTCGGTAAACACGGGCGGTCGACATTGAAGAATGTCTAAAAGGAAGAAAGAGAGAGAGAGAGAGAAAACCTGGTTAGGCTGCAGCAGCTGTGACTGAATCCCTCTCGGTGTTTTGGCCTCGGACCGTCCAAGTGGCGCGTTGCGTCCACCGCGCCTGGGACAGGGCACGTCGGGATGTTGAGCTCTGTGTGTGCGTGTGCGTGCGTGTGTGTGTGTTTTCTATTGCAAGGTGCTGAAAAGTGTCAATAGTTGCACAGCTGTATTACTCCTGTCTGCGTGATAGTATTTGTACAGTGGCTGCGCCGCTGCGAGGTACGTTCAATCGCCTCATCACGCCGGCCCGTATTTGCATAGTGTTCATTACACTGTGTAAATAGGTTTAGTCGACTCGCAGTTGTGTGTGTGTGCGTGTGTGTCCAGGCAACGCTTGACTCACACTCAGGTTGTGTGCTCAGAGTGTGCGAGTTGAATTGGGGTTTGCCCAGGTAGGACCGCCTCGCTGTGTTTGCCGACTCTTAAAACGCCACATTAGAATGTGGAGGGTGTGCGTGTGCGTGTGTGCGTGCGCTCCTGAGTGTCTGTTTTCCTTGTGCTCATGGCTGTTTGTCTTGTGTTCCACGGGTTCCCATTGACCTGTGTTTGCTGAGTTTTTTCCCCCTGCCCCGCCAGGGTCCATGGGCGTGTGTTTGCTCTGAGCTCACAGAATGCCTTGTGTCTCCTCCCCCAGGTCGGTTTTGATCCTCACCCTCACATGCGAGTTCCCGGAATGCCCCCCAGCCTGACAGGAATCCCCGGCGGCAAACCGTGAGTGTGCTTGCTCGGGCCGGCCCCGGCCGAGCGCCGCGACGACGCGATAGCGACGTGAGAACGACAGTCCGTCCGCTGCTCTTCCTCACCCCTCCTCCTCCTCCTCCTCCCGTCTCCTCTCCGCAGCGCCTACTCCTTCCACGTGGCGGCGGACGGGCAGATGCAGCCGGTGCCCTTCCCCCCGGACGCCCTGGTGGGGCCGGGCATCCCGCGCCACGCCCGGCAGATCAACACGCTGAACCACGGCGAGGTGGTGTGCGCCGTCACCATCAGCAACCCCACGCGCCACGTCTACACGGGGGGCAAGGGCTGCGTCAAGGTGTGGGACATCAGCCACCCGGGCAACAAGAGCCCCGTGTCCCAGCTCGACTGCCTGGTGAGTGACGAGGAGGACGAGGAGGAGGAGGAGGAGGAGGAGGAGGAGGAGGAGGTGTGTACTGGCGAGGAGTCGCCTCCTGCTGACCGTGCGACCCTTTTTGTGCCGCGCCGCAGAACCGAGACAACTACATCCGCTCGTGCCGCCTTCTCCCGGACGGCCGCACGCTGATCGTGGGCGGCGAGGCCAGCACGCTGTCCATCTGGGACCTGGCCACGCCCACGCCCCGGATCAAGGCGGAGCTGACCTCCTCGGCGCCGGCCTGCTACGCCCTGGCCATCAGCCCCGACTCCAAGGTGTGCTTCTCTTGCTGCAGCGACGGGAACATCGCCGTCTGGGATCTACACAACCAGACGCTCGTCAGGTGAGGGACACCCCCCCACGCACGCACACGCGCAACCCGCCACCTTTTTCTTGCCAGAGTTGATCTTTGCTGAAGGTCAGCACAAATGTGCGCGTGGCTCAGGTGAACTGTAAGAGTGTCTGCAACTACGGGCTGCCTCCTCTTAACCGCCCGTCAAACACAGCATTAGCTCCCTTAATCAGCAGACTTCCTGCTGATTTAACCGTGATTACAAGCTGCTGCTCTGAGAGGCCGAATGTTTAGCAACCAGAGAGGGAGAGAGGGGGAGAGAGGGGGAGAGAGGGAGAGGGAGAGAGAGAGAGGGAGAGAGACAGAGGGGGAGAGAGGGAGAGAGGGAGAGAGGGAGAGAGGGAGAGGCTGCTGCTGATGAGAAATGCCCAAAGCCCGTGATGCATACCAACTGCGAGGCGCGTCTTTGTTCAAACATGTCTGTCCTTTATTTGACTCAGACTGTATGTGTGTACCCTGCAGGCAGTTCCAGGGCCACACAGATGGAGCCAGCTGTATTGACATCTCCAATGATGGCACCAAGCTGTGGACCGGGGGCCTCGATAACACCGTGCGCTCCTGGGATCTGAGGGAGGGACGGCAGCTGCAGCAGCACGACTTCACGTCCCAGGTACGCGCACGCACGCACGCACGCACACACACACACACACACACGCACACACACACACACACACACACACACACACGTGCTCATGTCAGCTATTAGGGTTTCACCTTGAAAGACCGGGCTGCGTTTTAATCATTCCACTTTTTTTCCGGAGAAAGGCTGTGTCCTCAGTTAGTCTGATCCTCTCCCCTCCCCTCCTCTCCTGTGT
Organism: Karalla daura; assembly: GCA_029224185.1. Classification (NCBI taxonomy): domain Eukaryota; kingdom Metazoa; phylum Chordata; class Actinopteri; order Chaetodontiformes; family Leiognathidae; genus Karalla; species Karalla daura. Next base: position 14,574,802 of record CM055192.1, read on the forward strand.
GCAGATCTTCTCTCTGGGCTACTGCCCGACAGGAGAGTGGCTGGCCGTGGGAATGGAGAGCAGCAACGTGGAGGTGCTCCACGTCACCAAGCCTGACAAGTACCAGCTTCACCTCCACGAGAGCTGCGTGCTCTCCCTGCAGTTTGCCTACTGTGGTAAGCAGCTGCACCCCGAACCCGTCCTCTCTGAATAAGCGCTCGCATTCATTTCCAGCCTTTTCATCCGACGCCTTGTTGCACATCTCTGGTAGATGCATAGTATTGCATACTTTCCGTATTTATCATTTCTGACTTTGCATTATTGTAAGCTGAAAACAACAAAAATAACAAAGCTGTGGGAGCTTGCTACTAATAAATAACATATTTCAGCTTCCCTTTGTCTGAAGCTATAACAGATGTTTCTCCGCTATGGTTCAGACTTGAGATTGGTCTTGTTCTCTTCCACAGGTAAATGGTTTGTGAGCACAGGAAAGGACAACCTACTGAACGCCTGGAGAACACCGTACGGGGCCAGCATATTCCAGGTGGGAACAGCGTTGACCACCGCTCCTTCTGTACAGGACACAAGCATGAAGTTGGGCTGCAAGGGGCCGTGCTGCAGCTCTCTCTCGGCTCGTAGACATTACTCCGTGTTGTTGACCTCAAAAAGGGCCTCTGCTGCTCCGCAGTGTGTACGGTTTTGATGACGCACGGAAGTTGCAGAAGTGCAGTGAAATATTGTGGTTTATGCATCCCGTCTCATGTGCCGCATCAGCACATTGCTCTGCGATAACAGTCTGGAGCTCAGCTCGCTCAGAACTGTACACAGATTAGATTTTAAGCAAATGCATCGGGCCCACACTGTCTCTCTTCCTTATAATCTGCCTGACATTTGCTCCTCTCTCTCTCTCTCTCTCTCTCTCTCTCTCTCTCTCTCTCTCTCTCTCTCTCTCTCTCTCTCTCTCTCTCTCTCTCTCTCTCTCTCTCTCTCTCTCTCTCTCTGGGCCTGCAGTCCAAGGAGTCCTCCTCCGTGCTAAGCTGTGACATATCTGTGGACGACAAGTACATCGTCACCGGTTCAGGGGACAAGAAGGCCACTGTTTACGAGGTCATCTACTAGAGCGAGGCGGCAAAGCGGGAGCCAAGGACGTCTGCTCTCTCCCACACCCCCACCCACCCCGACGCGCCTCCTCCAGGCTCTCGCACGGAGCCACGCGGAGTGTGAACTCAGCGGCACCTTCCCTCCCTCCGCCACATCTGCCGAGGAGACAGACGGCCCAACGTGCCCGCGACTGACTGTGCCTGCGCACACGCACACACGCTCACACACACACACGCACACACGCACACACACGCACGCACACACACCTCCCCGTCAGCTGGGAAATAACTGGAGCAGCATGATGCTAATGGAAGGAGAGGGGAGCAGTTTGGACGCTCCTCCCCTGCTCTCCGCTGTGGACTGCGCCGGGATCAGTTTAAGGCGGACCAGGCGAGGACTGAGCCAGGACGGGCGGCGCCGTTTCCTTTTCTCTTTCTGTCGTCGCTCCGGCCCGGGAGCAGCTGATTTCTCCCGCGGAGCCGAGACCGTGTGGACAGATGTGGAGGGTGGTGTTGGGTGGGTGTGGGGGGGGGGGGGGCCCGTCCACCTCTCAGCTCCCACTCTGTGAGCGCAGAACCTCAGCTCGCCGCTCCGACGCCTACGCCGTCTGAGGACGACCCTCTCAGTCTCAACGAGAAGCCCCCCCCCCCCCTGTCCTCGCTGGACTGCACTGTAGTGCAGGCTGCCCCCCCACACGCTTAGCTCGCACGCTGAAGGCCGCGCCGAGCTGTCCGCTACCTGGCGAGCCCCGCCACGTGGCTCTCTGCCGGGGCAGCGCGCGCCCTGTCCTCCACTCCACAGCCGCCTCAGAGACGCCACCAAAAAGCATCTGTAGCCACGACGATAGACCCTGCCCAACCAAATACGCTTCTACAGCAGGAGAATATACTCGTGAATGCGAGGTTTCACCGGTGTTTCCCTTCTTCTTTTTTCTCCTTTTTTTGCTTTTTTTGGTTTTAATCATCCCCGGTTTAAAAGATCAAATTAGCGGGAGCCTGGAGGTGGAGCAGTTTCGGAGATTGAATGGATCCTCGAAATCCCGTTGATCCCCGGGCGTCTTGTTTCAACAGATCGTCTCATCCTTAGTATTTATATATATATTTCTTTTTTCTCTTCCCACACACACACACACACACACACACTCACGCCCTCGTACTGGAAGTACAGCTGTCCAACCACTGAGCTGCAGTGCGTGCGTGCGTGCGTGCGTGCGTGCGTGCGTGCGTGCGTGCGTGCGTGCGTGCGTGCGTGCGTGCGTGCACACACACTCTGGAAGGTTTCTCAGTCGCCCCTGAAACACTTCACACACGTATCCGACTGCTCTAAACACACTCGTACAGTTGCGTCTTCGATGAGATGAGTCCAGCTCTTCTTCTCTGTCCTAAATACACACACACACACACACGCACACACGCACGCACACACACACACACACACACACGCACACACACAATGTCTTACTACTCGGGACGGTCCGTCACTCCTCAGAACACAGGGACCAACTCTAATCCTGGAACGATCCTCTCCACAAGTAAATGCAGCCTGCGTCGTTTCACGCGAGTGACCGTTGTCGGCTGTATTCACCCAAACAAACGGCTCAAACTTGGAATGGCCTTTTTTTCCTCTTTTTTTTTTCTTCTTCTTCTTTTTGTTGCCCTGCAAATGTTTGCGTGAACTGGCCTTGGAGGAAGTGCGACTGTGTCCTGCTGGTCCCGGGCTGGACAGGGCGGACGCCAGGAGCCAGACGGACGGGCCCGCGGGGACGCCTCGCTCTGCCGGTCCATTTCACCACCCTGTGCTTAGGTTTTTTTTTTTTTGTTGTTGTTTTTTTTTTTAATCTATTTTTGTCTGTTGAATGTTTGTATAAATGTATATATGTTTTTTTTCTTACAGGACATGCTTTAGAAATAACAACTGTTTTTGTACGTCTTTAACACGGGAAAAGAAACGTCTAATCAGGAGAAATACTAAATGGTCTTAATGGTAGCTAATCTAAAACCGATTGAAATATCTAGACAATAAATGTGTTTTTCTTTTTGTAACTCGAGTCGTCTCTGACTTCCTGGGGGTGGGAACACGGGGGGGAGGGGGGAGGGGGGGGCACACACAGGAGGACTAATTAGCATCCTCAGCGGTTAATTATGACAGAGTCAGAGTTTGGAGACATGGTTGCTCATTATTTAGCTTTGTGTGGAGGAACATGCTAATTAAAGAGAAATCATCCCACGTGATGGTGTCTGTTGTTTCTTCCCGACGCCTTCAAAGCTTTTCGCTTAAACCCGAGATCAGAAACAATACAAATGAGACACCTTGAGTGGAATTATTTTTGCAATAATGAACCGACTTTTTTTTCTTTTTGCTCTATCTTCCTGTTTGCTTTCACCTCCGTTTGCACCGCGGCTCGCACAGGTGTTGGCGCCTCATTTTGCCCCGCGTGCAAATCCAGTTTCTTGCTTTTCTTTTTTTTTAAACTTTTTAGTCTCCCTCTTGGGTTCATTTCGGGCTGCGTCCCCTTGGCACTTTTGACCAAAGTGTATGACACGATTAGAAGTCTTAAGTGATACAAATGTTATTACCCTAAATTGTTTTGTATCTCAACTCAAATTCTTTTGAAAGTCACAAGTGTTTTAACTTCCAGCTGGTGCGCGTGGCCTGTAGGGCTCTGTAGGCGAGCGGAGGTCAAACAAACAAAAGAAGAAAGCATCACATTGATCTTCTCTGGACTCCCGACGGATACTCAAATGAAACGCGTTGCTACGATTTATCACAAGGACGTTTGCTCAGCGCGGACAAAGTAGCGTCCGACCCTGAGGTACGAGTTGAGCGTCTGACAAACGGCACATTGTGTTTCATACGGGCGAAGGAACGACTCGACTGAGGCTGTAAATACCGGAGAGGAGGAGAGAACATCCAAGTTGAAAGGAATTTGAGGTTATGAATGTGTATTACATATATATGCCCCTGCCCCTGCCCCCACCACTCACGTCATAGACGTTACTGAATCACATCCAAAGCAAAAAGAGAGTCCACTTTAATCACAAATGGTTATTATCATACATGTTTATACGAGTCACACGTCCACTAAACGTATGAAATGTCACATGACGCCCCCCCCCGCGGATGGTGAATGTGCGGAGACGTGCGTGAGATTAGTCGATGAGCGTGCCGGGCTGAAATCTACCTGAATGGGCTCCGCTCTTTGTGGACGTCGATGGGAGTGTGACTCCACTTGACACGGGAAGCGGCTCAGCCGTCACTGATTTGTGCTCGAGTGTGCGCGCATGTGCGTGTGTGCGCGTGTGCAGCCTGGAAGGTGCTCGGTTTCGTCGCCATTGCTGCTGCTGCTGTGACATTATTGTGATGATTTCACCACTCAGCTCCTCTGTAAGTGCCACGGTCTGTGCATTACGCGCTGTAATATTTGTGTGTTTATTCTTGCAGATTTTCAGCGATGTGTTTACTCACTTCTCACCCCCGTCTCCTCCTCTCCACCCCCCCCCTCCCCTTTTTGGCAAACAGAGAGAGTCTTACTTAGTCAAATGAGAGTCAGACAGATGCTGTATGTTTTGTCAGCTCCCAGCGTGTTGAAATCGGCAGCTCCTTGCTCTGAAAAACGCGAAGGCGGCGATGGCGCCTTCGCAGACGATTGTCGGTGACCTCATCTACGAACACGCGCGGAAAAACACCGTTTAGTACGCCGGGAGTCGTCAGGCTCGACTCGCAAAGTTGTTCCGACACTTTTCTGCGTTGTTATCCTTTCAGTGTGACGGCGCGATGGCAAATCCAGGATGTGAACAGTCGCTAACAACTCTTCGGGGGCGGCGTGCTTTGGCGCGTCGCTGCTCCCCAGTTACGCCTCATGCCGAGGGGGGGGGGGTGGGTCGTCCAGTTCCTCATCTCGTGCTGGTTTTCGCCCGCTCCCACAGGTCCGTCTGTGAAAGGTACGCGGCCCTGAGTGCGTCATTCTTTGGCGCTTTCAGGTCGGGGCCCTCGAGGGCCTGAATGGCTTTGAATGGGGCGAGGACGAAGAATGAAGGAGAAGCTGGGTGGCCCACTCGACTGCGCAGCCTGGTCTGTGCGTGCCTGTGTGTGTGTGTGTGTGTGTGTGTGTGTGTGTGTGCGCGTGTGTGTTTTATAGTCTTTGTGGTATTGATATGGAGGTATAGATAGTGGCAAAGCGGAGCAGCTGTTCAAATTCGACCGCGTGTTAAATAACCACGTCCGATCCCCTGCTTAATACTAACACCCACAACAAACAGACTAGCTCTCCCTCTCCACCCCCCCACCCCCCCCTCCCCCGATGTAAACTGTAAATCTGATTAATTACTGCGAATATATAATTCTCTGTCTATCCCCGGCTCACGCACTCGCCTCGCTCGCCTGCACACACAGCGCCGTACAGTACGAGGTGATTATGTGGCAATTACAGCCGTCGCAGTGACAAAACGAAAGCCGATCCTTGGAGGGGAACAAAAAAACAAGGGGAAACGGAGGAAATGTCACTCCAACTTTCCAGCCCATCCAGAGATTTTCGGCGCTCTGAATCGCGCCCGTTCTCTCTTTTGATCATCACCGCTGCTGCCTCTCTACGATACACAGACGGATTATTCCCCCTAAATCTCCCAAATCCCTAATCCTATTTATCTCAACGCCACACAAAAAAAAAAGGTGCTCTCTTCCCACTGCTCAGCTCGTGTGTACAGTAGAGTCTACTCGTACGTCTGCGAGGACGCGGGAGGTTGGCGCTCCAGGTTGGGCTCTCTGCAGAAAAGCCCCTTTCACATCTTTTCTTTCTTTAAGGAGTTTCTGACGTCGAGGTAGGATTGGATTCACGCCACTTCCTGTCGTTCAGTGATGGGTTTGTGAAGTGGGTCAAGGAAATAGAAGTTGATTTCAAGCACAAATAAACCCCCAGAGTACATCCAGCTTTCATGATGTTTGAGGAGTATTTACATCGTTTTTTTTTCTTTTCTCGACATGAAGTTAAGGGAACTACATAACCTACATTATTCACATGTGTGATTCAAGAGACAATTGCAGTGATGGAGGGACAGTGTCTGAACACCTGATGCACCACCCAAGTCCAATAACAGGGATACTTACCACGATCGGAAGCGCTAAACTTGCTTCTAGGTGTGTGTGTGTGCGTGTGTGTGTGTGAACTGGTGACCTCCTGCCCCATGAATGTTTTTTTTGTTTTGGCTGTTTTTGGTCTTTTCACTGCACCTTTGTGGATGCCGTGGCATCACTAACGTGCAGCGAATTCATTGGAGCTCTTCGCGTCGGGTGCAAACAGCTGCCTGCGGAGGTGCAAATGGCGGTAATGAGAGCAGCGTGAGGCAAAGCGGCCGTGTCGAGAACTCGTCGCCGTAAAACGCTTTCATGCCGCCTTTTGATTTCGTGACTGATTTCGCCTGGATGGCGGGGTTAATTGGGAGACGCGTGTTTGTATCGGCCTCGCTGTATGTGCACGGGCATCGCAGGGACGGTGGAACGGGAAGCGGGACGAGCTGCTCCCAGATTAGACCGAATGCGCGCAAATACGAGCAGGGGATAACGAGTGCTGCTGCAAGCGCGAACAAAACCCGTCCTCTAAAACCATTACATCTTGTTACGCTGTCTCCCAGCCTCCTCCTCTTCCTCCTCCTCCTCTTTTCCCTCTCTCTGCCTTCCTCCTCTCCTCCTTCCAGCATCGTTTATGTTTCTCCCCTCCCTCCATTCTAGCTCGTTCCAAATCCTTTGTCTTCCAAGACATTTTGCTTTTCTCGTTTTTCTTTTCTCTTTTTGTCCCTCCAGGCCCCACGCTCCTTCCCTCCCCCCTTGCTCCCTCATCTTCCTCTTTGTTTTCCACAAGTTCCTGTTTATCTTGTATTTGTTAAAGCGATTTTCTCTCCTCTTCTCCTCTCAGAAAATATACTCCCCTTTCCTCTCCTTTATCTCCCCTGAGCTTATTTCCTCTTTTTCCTCACGTTTTTCTGACACCCCTTCCTCCCCAGGTAGTCTAGTGTGCCTTGCACCTGTGTGTGTGTGTGTGTGTGTTTGTCTGTGTGTTAATGAGCTTAGAGCTGTCTCCCTCCCAAGGTGAGGTGCCATGCTGAGGTGATCAGCACTGCTGGAGCTGCAGGTATCAACCACAAACACCTGCCAGGTTGAGCACTACCACACACACACACACACACACACACACACACACACACAGACAGACACACACACACATGCACGCACACATGCGCTCCTACACACCCACACACTCACACACAAAGAAAATAATTTCCTCCTCCCGTCTCCTCACTGGCACACATATAAATGCAGAATAAATCTTTACTTTGCTCTTGCACAAACAGTGGAGAAACACACATACACATTAAATACAGTATGTTTAATCTCTCGTTCTCTCTCTCTCTCTCTCACACACACATACACACACACACACACACAGCTGACTGCTGCACAAGGGCGATAGCACAACTCTGTCCTGTCAACATGCAGGATAATCAGCTGCTGGGGATTGTGGGTAAGCTGTAATAATCCCTCGCATGGAATATGGAAAGCATCAGAGAGTTATTCAATAGGACAGAGATAAAGGTGTGTGTGTGTGTTTGTTTGTGTGTGTGCGTGCGTGTGTATGTGTGTGTAAAAGAGGCAGAGAGGCTCTTCCATCTTTAATATGCATCTTCACCTGAAGCCGGCTGTCAGTTGGAGTTATTGGAGGAAAGAAAGCAGCATCTAAACATCAGCCCAGCCCCCCTCCCGGAGAGGCTGCAGCTGTCTGCGACGCTCCCTGCCAGAGCCACTAAGTCTTAATTAACAGCTACACCCTGAACAAGCCTCATTTAGTCACAGAAACTCCCAGGAACACTCATCACATTCGCCTGTCAGGAGGCAAACTCTCTGCGGATCAGAGCCTCCAACTCACATCTTCATCGCCGCAGCGTCACAGTGTCGCCGCCTACACTCCCATGCGACATGCACACACCCTCCCCTGTTTTTTTCGTACCTTTTGGACTGGAGTTTGTCTCTTATCTAGATCTGTCAAAGAAAACGAAGAAGGAGAATCGTCCTTGTCGGAGCGTAATCTTTACAGTGAGCGGGTCTAGAGTATACTGGGATTGTCTGTAATGCCTTTCCACCGGATTATCCACCAAAACAAAGAAGCTCTCAGCGGGAAGTGATTCTAGGTTGAGCTCTGTCTCTCAGTGGGAACCATTGTTAGTGAGAAATAATCCTATAGTGCGATACATTATACCGTTCGATCCGGGAGGTGAAACTTGCCCAGAGGTCAGATCCGATGATGTTTGCAGGAAGGGGTGTCTGTCCGATCGGCTCCTGTTGTATTATTTTCTCCTCCATCCATTATCTTCCGGAAATGCACCCTGACAGGACCGGTCTCTGGTCCATCCAAAGATACACACACCTTTCACTCTCACATTCACACCTTGGACCAAACCCACACACACACAGGGAAAACATACAATCTGCACAGAGAGAGAGAGAGATCCTCAGGGATCATGCCTTCAATTAATTCTGTTGTGTGAGCCTGCATCGAAATCTCGTCCTGGCCGTTCATTAACTTTATTTACTGTTTATTTTTTGTGCGTTAACCAGTGATTGTGATTCATGAGTCTGAGCTGAGCTCATCCACTCTCTCATTTGCGGTGGAATTGATCACAGAATTGGCGAGCAGTTTTCAGCCGCACGGCTCCAGGGCTCTCCTCCCCCAGGACTGAAAGCTCATCACCTATTGATCTCCCGGGTTGATGGCTATAAACTAGGGTCTGCTGATCAGAGACATTGATTACCTTTTTTCCGCGAATCATTCCATGTATTCCCGACCACATGCTTTTCTCCCTTTGACTTGACTCCTACTTGCTCCCAAACGCAACATTCGTGGCTGATAATTAGATGAGAAAAAAAAGAAAGGGGAGGGGGGGATAAGAAACTTGCTCATCAATCTTCAGGATGCAAAGGAAATTAAAACTCCTTTGTCTCCCCGTGGGTCATGCTAATCCTCTGTCTTTATTCTTTTAGACTTGGCACTGCAGCTACACACACACACACACACACACACACACACAAACTGCATAATTATGGCAGAGGAAATGGCTAACAGCGGATACAGATCCTAAACGGTGTGGGTCCTCCCCAGAGTCCGGATTTTCAAGGGTTTTAATCAGTTAAATATGTGCGTGGCTACGTGGCTAATCTGCTGGTTAATCTCACTAACACTTTTTATGGGATTGCTCGCTGCGGCGAGGATTACCGCACCACAGATCACAACCTGATTTCCATAATCCTCCTCTTCTGATAAAACTCTGTTTGTCCCCCATCCTGTCCTTTTGTCAGACAGTGAAACGTCTCCCGTTTATTTTGCAGATTTTTTTTTTTGGTGTAGTCACTGCAAAGGCGATATCGTTTAGACCAACACAGTGTCTCAATATCAAAGGGAAAAACACATACAACATATATAAACATATATGGAGAGTCGTCTATAGGGAAATGTAGTCATCACAGAGAACTGACACATGAGTGTAGAAGCATTACTTTTCCATCTGTATAAACGTCCAAGAAAAAACATATTTTTATCAATCCAAACTTGTCGGACAAATCGTGAAAATCTGCTTCTCCTTCCTGATGAAATCAAACTCCATTTTTCAGCTGCCTTCTGACAGTGTTATTACTTTCGGTCACCGCAGTCTCTGCAATTCTTGGATCTCACCGAGTCTGCTCTAACAGGCTGTTAGCTCCGTATTTTGTATTAAAAAACCAAATTAGTAGCCGCTTCTGGAAGACGGCCTATATATTCATCTGAGTCTTGGGGAGAGTGTCAGTGAGCCTGGCGTCCATCGTGGCAGTGTGCTGCCTGCCATCAGGAATACACATTATGCATTTTATCAAGGGGTAGAGAAGTCCCCTGAAGCTTGCTCTGTGTTGCTCGTTATACTGTGTTCAAACGCACATGAAAAGGAGAGACCAGAGAGATGCAAGTTTGCCACGAGGGCTTAGACTGCAGTAGCCAGCCTGTCAGAGCTGGCAGCGTTTTCAAAGTCGTGTCTTATTCACATGTAAGAAAATATCTAGTTTGTACGTTGGAATTTTTTTTTTTTAAGCCGCGCTTTTTCTGCCATACTTGTTTGTTTAGCTGGTCGTCGCGTTTTGCCCGAGCAAAGCGAATGCGTGCTTGTCGGGCGGGATGGATTTCAAACACACCAAACTAGAAATGCCGCTTATGAAGAATTGTATTTCAAGCCGTATGTTATAATCAGGTATGTTGTATTATCTCAATATTGACTGTTAGGATTATAATAATGATACTGAGCAAGAACAAATGTGTACTCCGTCAGTTTGTCTCCGGGAGAGCGGCATTTCGTGAGCTGTATGTATGGAAGTTTGCGTGTATGTGTGTGTCTGTGCAACATATTTGCCAGTGCGATTTCTTCTCTTTTTTTTATCTCTCTCTGTCTCTCTCCACTAGCCTCCATTTTCTGCTCCGAGGGTCCGGAGAATCCCCTCATGTGGAGAGGGCCTATGATAAAGTAAGTAGGGAGAAACGTGGGGAGGAAGGGAGGAGGAGGGGGAGGAGGAGGAGGAGGAGAGGAGTGGGGGAGGAGAAAGAGAGAAGGAGGAGAGGTTTGGTGGGGTGGAGGATGAGGAGGAGGAGGAGGAAAGGATGTTGAGATGGAAGAGGACTGAGAATTAGGCTGGGAGTTGAATACGATCGGGGGAGGAGAGACAGTAGGAAGCCGATCAGAAGGAGGAGAACAAGGGGAGGATGAAGGGAGGAGGAGAAGGGGGAGGAGGAGGAGGAGGAGGAGGGGAGAACAGACGTTCAGTGGGGATGGCGGTGGAAATGGGGCTTTAACTGTATTACATTCTGGCAGCTCCATCTCCATCACTTTGTGGGCGAGTGTGTAAGCTCATGTGTTTACTTGAAGACTGTGTGTGTGTGTATGTGTGTGCCTGTGTGTGTGTGTGCGTGTGTGTGTGTAAATGTGTGTGTGTGTGTGTGTTAGTATCACCCCCGTGGGGCCTTTACTCTGCCAGTGCTCAGCAATAATCAGCCTCTATCTCTCTCCTGATCCATCTCCACCTCTACGTCTCCCCTGCTACTATCACTCACCCCCCTCCCCCCGCACGCTCCACTCCTCCCCCTCGTCCACTCTCCAACACACCCACTCCTCCCACTCTGCACACACACACACACAGGCACACACAAAGATTGTGCAGATTGGTGTGTGTTTGCGTGTGCGTGAATCGATTCAGCCTCTGCCCTTTCTAAGCACTCTACAAGCACCATTGGCCTCTCACTCTCCACTGAGCAGCATCTGTTTCACACTCCACTACTGCTGTATGCCATTTCACTCCATCTCTCTCTCTCTCTCTCTCTCTCTCTCTCTCCGAATTCATACGTCTCTCTGTCCTTGTCCGCCCTCTCTCTTTTGTCTTTCACTGCCGCCATTATTCTCACACTCTTCTTGCAAATCTGATTTCTATCCAAGCTCTCGCTGTCTCCCGGCCCGTCCAATTCCCCCTCCGCGCTCCGTATTGATTAATGCTCAGTCGGACTGAGTGAAAAATCTTAAAGGAGTTTACAGATTATCGATAATAAGGGTTTAACTGAGGGTTTTTGATGGCTTCTTGGTGGGAGCCCAGGTTTTAAAAAGCCTAATTGCTCAATGGCTTATGGTCCTATGACCCACTAATTGAGTCTATCTGGCCAGATGGGAAGGATTGCGGTGTCCGTTAAATGTCACACAGTGCGGGTGGGAAACCTCCAGCCTCTGGGATGAATATGGCCCCGGAGACCATTTGATTCAAGCTGCGAGCGCTAAAGAAAACAACATAAAACATTAGAGTCCTATGACATCTTAATTTGCGGGCGAGTGTGTGCGAAACAACCGCAGGCATTTGGCGAGAGCTTTCGGGACGTGTAAAGAAAAACAAAAGGGGAATGAGCATCGTTGCTACGCAGTCTAATGTGGCGGCAGCAGATGTGCCCGGCAACCCTGAACATGAAATCACTGAGCTGCAAAGTAGTGATCAGCTGCTGTCAGCAGCTCTCTGGCAGGTGCTCTGATTAAGATGGAGCCTGAGTGTCATCTTCAGCTGTAGCACGGCGCCGGGAAGAATATCACAGCACAGAACAAGCCTGATACACAACCAACAAACACCATCAGCCAAACCTAAATTCCAGGACGATAAAGCGTCTCTGTCACCGTGCGATGTATATGACGTACTCACCCACTCATTTGACTTAATCTCAGTATCATAGCTGCAGATCGGGCACGTGTTCCACTCAGTAACAGAGTGTACGACATTGTCCTCTACGGATCAGCGCCTCATTTTAACTATCTTCTCCATCTTACCACAACCCGGGTTGCAATGAACTTTGCGAGAACATACTGTGCTTTAGTGATGATGTAAACTCCCGGCTCCTTTATGGACCATTTTGGGGTTTATGGGCTCGGTGACACTTGGATTTATAACGGCGATAAATCCGCCCCGGTTTGATTGCCTGCCATCAGCCGGGTTGACATGCAGAGGCTCATTAAACCGAGCAGAAGCGTGGTCATCCACTTATCGGAAGGTTGGTGGTTGGTGGTCCCCGCCCCTGCAGCCTCCATGTCAAAGTGTTGTTGGGTGAGATACTGAGGACTAAAATGTGGATGTGGATGCGGATGGAGCCACAGCCACCAGTCGCTCCCTCCACGGCCTGCCGCTTCCACAACTCAAGGACACGTGAGGTCAAAAGTCATGCACACCTTTCCCTTTTTCTGTTCCTCTCCACAGCTGAGGTAAATTTGCACATCCAGCTTAGTTATATTTGAGGACACATTTGGATCTACAAACACACGGCGGAGCTGTGGCAAATTGAGGTGTGGCTGCTCTTCTGTATCTAGCCGGCGGAGGAGAAAAGGCTTCCCGCCTGTTATCGCGGCACTGTCAGGTAGCACTGACTCTGAATAAAGGCAGTTAGTGTGCATCTCTAATTTCCCAGGGAGCGACCGCAAGACGGGCTGTGACTCATAGCTCGGAGAGGAGATAATTACTGTTTCCTCCTCACCTCGCCTCCTCTCCTCCCCCTCCATCTCTCCCTCGACTTTCTCGTCTCTTTTTTTTTTTTCTTTCCGCCGCTCTGCCTCTCCAGCTGAGTGATTACCCCTCATTAAAAATCAGAATAAAACATTGTTAGCGCAGATCGTTAGGGCCCTCTCTCCCTCCTTTCTCTCACCAGCTACTCCGTCGTTAGCACTCAGCGCCGGCACTAAACGAGCGGCCTTTGAGGAATGTTATTCTAATTCCAATTAGCTCTTCAGGCTTGGAGGGAAGCCAAGTCGACGAGAAAAACACTAAAACCACGCGCACGCGCGCGCCAGTAAGGAGCTGAGCGGCAAGGGAAGCACACACACACTCACACTGTCACACACACACACACACACACACACACACATGCATGCATAAATACAGTGAAGTGATGTGCACACTCATTTTCAAGAGACCAAACACACACACACACACACACACACACACACTCAAGCGACACACACTGAATGCTCTGAGAATAGCAGCGGCTAATGGCTTTGGCAGCACTCTCACAGGGACCTGAAGAGCAATTAGGCTCCAAACTACACATTGTAAATCCCCTCTGATTACTGTGAGTGTGTGTGTGTGCGTGTGTGTGTGTGTCTGCGTCTGTGTGTGTGTGTGTGTCTGTGTGTTAAGCGCTGTTTATCTGCCACCAATTACCTTGCCCTGCCACAAGAGACGCTCACTGGATAAATGGAATCTATAAACACACACACACACACACACACACACACACACACACACACAGATAGGCTAAGACCAAGCACACACACTTGTTCACCGCATGCTCTCAGGTAAATGTGCACAGTCATACAGCGAGCAGGGCACACACACACACACACACACACACACACACACACACACACACACACGCACGCGCACACACACACACATGCACATAGTCATATAAACACACATAGACAAATACACACTCCGAGTAGCTGTCTTATCAGTTTATGCTGGTGTGACTGGAGGATTTAGTCACATGACCTGCAAGACAGGAGCAGCCAGGCGCCAAAACTAATTTCCACCTTCAAAGACTCCCTTATCTCCTCAGACGCTGTGTGTGTGTGTATGTGTGTGTGTGTGTGTGTTGCCTGCATTTGAGCGCACGCGAGTGTGTGTGTGGCTGATGATCTGATGTCCTCTGACAGAAAGACTCGCAGCAAATCATGTATCACTGTCTCATCTGCATCAGCCAGGCACACACACGCACACACACACACACACTCACACACGCACATACACACACACACATACACACACACACACACACACACACACACAGTCATATAGACACTCAACACGGAAAGCAAGACAGAAAGAGAAAGACAGATAGATGGATGTATCGAGAGAGGACACACACATGCACACACACACTCACGCACACACATATACACACACACACACACTCAGAGCAGTGCAGGGTGAGGTGGAGACAGTAGGAGTGAGGGAATAGCAGATAGGGCAAGTGAAGGATGTGAAGCGTGGAAAGAGATGGTGGGAGAGATGGATTTTAAAGAGGGAGGGGAGACACAAAGACGAGCCACATCTGATCCACTGTCATATTTCTTTCAAACAACAGATAAAAAAAGAAAAAAAAAAAACCTTCGGCCTCGACAAAAGCCACAGTTCAGGTGATGTGGGGATGCAGGGAGAGACAACGATCTGTATTCCAACAGCTCGCGTTTCACACACGCTTCTGGGGGGAAGCGGCTCTTATCCGAGCCGCGGAGGAAAATATCAAAGGTGAGCACGCGCAGAAAGCAACAGTGCTTCAAAAAAACACCACACCTGGAGGTACGAGGGCTTCCAGCCTCAGCAGCCTCAGCAGCAGCCTCAGCAGAGGCAGCAGCGGTGCTGCTGGTGGTAGTGGTGGTGTGTTGTATATTTCATGGTGCTCTTTTGAAGTTGTCCCTACATTTTCCACTGGCTCTTCAAAGGTCGAGGCTGCAACTGCGTTTCATCATCACCCCCCTCCCTCCCACCCTTCCTCCCTCACACCACCACCACCACTCTCTCCACCCCCCCTCCTGCTCCCCCTGATGTTTCGCCCGTGCTGTATTCTCTCTGTTCCGTCCTCTTGCTTCTTCCTGCTCTTCCTCTGTCAGCTGTGATTTCTTTCAAAATCAGTGGAAATCAAATCGTATCTAATGCCCGGCGACCGATCTGTGATGCTGCGAGGAGGCACAAAGAGAGCAGACGCGGCGCCTTCCTGACCTACATGATAAACCTCGAATCAAAACACAGATCAGAAGGGAGAGTGAAATATCTGTGTGTGTGTGTGTGTGTGGGCGAGAAGACATATGCTACACGCTCGTCTTATATGTGCGTACGATACATCATGCATGCACGTGTGTACGTTAGGGTCGGCGCGTTTGTTATTTCTGGTCTAATTGTCTGCGTGGAAATATCACAGTGATGTAAAACTGTTGCAAATGAGCTGATTGCTAATCAGGTGCATCAGAGTGACGACACCATCCCGGGCTGTAATTGCTCTGCTAATGATACACGCAAAGTCAGACAGGGCGTGCCTGTACTGTGTGTGTGTGTGTGTGTGTGTGCGTGTGCGTGCAGGAAATGCTTCTTGTGTGTGACCTATTTGTTAATGTTTGTTCTTGCCCTTGTGTAAGTGTGTGCGTGCGTGCGTGCCTGCGTGTGTGTGTGTGTGTGCGCGCGCGTGTGCACGCGTGTTGCTGTGTGCAATTTGTTGTCCACATCATATCCATTAGCATCCTCCTGACCTGGAGCTGTTCCAGCCAATCAGATTTTAGTGTGCTGTCAGCAGGTGTCGTCAGCTCGTTGTGAGATTTATCAAAGTGACGGAGCGCACCGCACAGCACGACAGCAGCATTTATCTCTCTCCCCCTCTCTCTCCCTCTCTCTCCCTCTCTCTCCCTCTCTCTCCCTCTCTCTCCCTCTCTCTCCCTCTTTCTCCCTCTTTCTCCATCTCTCTCTTTCTCTCACCCCTCCATTCTCTATCACTCTCCACTACACACACACACACGCGTACGCACATTGGTGCACCCCATGAGAGTGACATCAGCATCACATTATTTACTGCAGAGGCCAAAGAGATGCTCACGCTGTAAGAAGGGAAATAAAAATTACTGACAAGTCATGTGCAGATGTGCTGTGACATAAGAGGCAAGCAAAACAATGCAAACAACAATTAGATCAAGCAGAGGAACAAGAGGAGAGAGAGAAAAAGGAAACATAATAGAGGATGCAGCTCAGACTGCAAACCAGTTATGAGAAACAATGTTGTAAACATATGGAAATTAGTCTGTAATAAGACAAGTAAGGAAATATGGAATAGCATACTGTGATGATGGCATATATATATATATATATATATATATATAATGTGTACTCATACTAATTTAATATGAAGGATTTAAAATGAGACATATAGTAAGAGCCACTTTGTGCAAACTAAACCAGATTTATTTAGTGAATGGTGACATGATTGTAATGTATGGGTTAGGGTTAGGGTTAGGGTTAGGGTTAGGGTTAGGGTTACCAAAAAAGTTCTCAAATGGATTCCTGAAACAGGAATAAGTAGCATTTCCACATTTCGTGGAAAAGTACTGGACGAAAACTGCACCTTTACACAACCCAGACCTTCCATTCTTTTGAGCATTGACACTATAGACAGGACATTTATGTAGTTGAAAGCATTAATGCCGTGTGTTTGTTTGGGGAAGACATTGCTCGATGCAGTTATTAAATCTGCTGAGAACGCCTCCCAGTTGGTATTAAACTTTATAAATCTGAGTTCACGGGTGGTGCGGATGCTTATTACCAGTCTGCTGAACACAGCGCATCAGATTCTCTAAGTACAGCCTCTCGCTGTGCGTCTGACAACTAAGAGGCTTCAAACTGATTATTTTTAGGTTGATTACCCACAAAGTGCTCTCACATTCGAAGAATCTCCCCCTCAGGACAGTCGCTCGCACACAAGCGCACCACACACCAGGCCGCCCGCGACCTTTGACCTTTCACTCTGCCTCGACCCCATCATGATGATGTACAGCAAGCTCATCATCGCCATGGAAACATGGACCAGTTGCACGGAGCCGCGCCACGGGGGAGTGCGCGTGTGCGAGCTTGTGTGTTTGTGTGTGTGTGAATACTGTCTGTGAAGGGGGGGAAGGGACACACACACACACACACACACACACACACACACAAGGGACACACACTAATAGGACTCTCCATCTGTCTATGTAAATCAATCCTGACCTTTGCTGAACCCTGGCTGTGCAGTTTGACAGTTAATCACTTGATAAGTGTGTTATATGTA
The DNA here is from genome assembly GCA_029224185.1 of Karalla daura. Lineage (NCBI taxonomy): Eukaryota > Metazoa > Chordata > Actinopteri > Chaetodontiformes > Leiognathidae > Karalla > Karalla daura. The sequence continues at coordinate 14,592,272 of CM055192.1, forward strand.
TGAGTGTGTGTCTCTTTGTGTGTGTGTGTGGCTGTGTGTGGCTGTGCGTGTGTGTGTGTGTGCGTGAGAGTGTGTATGTGTCAGCTATTGTTTCTTGTTTAGTGTAATTGAGTACAGAAAAACAGCAGGCCTCCAAACCATCAGGCAGAATAGGAGAACCCCTGTGTGTGTGGTGTGTGTGTGTGTGTGTTTGTACATGTGTGTGCGTATTTAACTGTGTGTGTTTATGTGTGCTGATGTTTTCTGACCTTGGTGATGGTGAGGTAGACAAGTCACTGGGACGTCTTTGTGTGTGTGTGTGTGTGAGGAGCAGAGTGAATGATAGACACACTATGTTTGCTTGTGAAAGCATCTTCAGGTATAAATAATTCATCCACAGTAATGTTCAGTGAGTGACAGCATAAAGCTCATCGCTTGTCCGTTGGGCTGTTAGTGTTTCCAGGTCATCAGCTTGTTGTTGCTTAGTAAGTTTCTCTTACTAAGAATGAACAAATAACTGCAGCCTTCGTTTCTGATTATCGTTGTGAGCAACGTGTTTGTTTGATGCCTTTGAAAAAGACAAGCTGCCGGCGGAAGAAAATGCTTATAAAAATGCTTAAAAAAAAGAGCATTTAGCTGGAGGACCTTGGAAGATCAAGTTACTAATAGTCTGTAATCGTGTTTTGCAGAATTCCTGAAAACACCCAAATCATCCAGATTTTTTCCCCTCTCTCTGTTTAAGACCCCCCCCCCCCCCCCCCCCCCACACACACACACACACACACACACACACACACACACCCCCACCTAAAACCCTGATTACAGTGAAGATCGACGCGGATATTTTTGAGTCAATCCCACGGTTGTACTGCTGCATGTGTCCTAATGCGCCGCTAATAATCAGATTTAGGATTGTTTGCTGAAAACCACAGCGCCCAGCTGCAGCAGATTTAGTTGTGAATGTGTTGAAAAAGAGAATTTACACACTGGGTGCACGCTCGTTAAGTGGTTAGCGCTGATGCCTCACAGCATGACCTTCCAAAGGTTCAAATCCCGGTCTGGTCGGTCTGGCCCTTTCACTGTGGAGTTCGCATGTTCTCGGTATGTGTTAGTTGTAGTGGATTTTCTCTCAGTTCTTTGGTTTCCTCTCCATAGTCCAAGAACAGTCATGCTCAGGTTGTTCAGAGACTAGAGACTGCCTCCAGGTGTGAGTGTGGGAGCGGGTGGAGAGTGTCTATGACCTCTTAGGGAGTGGTGACCTGCCCTCACCCCTGTGACACCAGCAGGTTATTAAGTGGATAAGATTATGGATAGATGCTAAAAAAATAGCTTCCAGCCTGTTTGAAGCCTTCACACACGTGTTTTTGAATTTCAGATTTAGCTGTGAACGTGTTGAGAGAGCGGTTTCAAACTGAACAAAACTGACTAAAACGCCGCTTTCGTTTACATTTACCTTCGGAAACGTAACCGTGCCTGTGATAAACTGGAAGGCAGCCGCTCTGAGCCAGAAGTAGGTTACATTTTCGCGTGAGCGCCGCGTCGATATCTGACGCTGTCGCTTGTGACAAGCTTGCTCGATGAGTCAATACGCGTTCGAGACGAGATCTTTATAACGTTGTGTGGGTTGGCGAGGTCATCGTGTTAGAGGGTGCCTGCTTTGTATGCAAACACACACACACACACAGACACACAGACACACAGACGTCGATGGATTGCCAGTGGATTTGACTAATCAATGTAAATGCACACAGTCTGTTTTGTTTGGTTTTTTTAACCCTCAGATAAAGCGCATGAAATCTGATTTTTAGTGGCTGAAATGTCAGCTCACACAGCAAAACTGATGCCCCCCTCCCCACCCCTGCCCTGAAGGGAATCCAGGTTATAGACAGCCCCGCGAGGGACATCGACTGCAGCTGGACTCTATTGACAACACGTCGACAAAACGGCGTTTAAGACACTGTGAAGGATGCCACCTGGCAACCCTGAAACCCCAGCGGTCAAACGCCATCCATCCACGTTTCGCCTTCGCTGCAGGTGGTTTTATACCGCTATAGTAGTAATACCCTGAGATGTACGCTCACACACACACACACACACACACAAATGTTCTCAGATTAACCTAATCAAGCTTATCTGTCAGATTAACACACGTTATAAAAACCGCCGTTAATCCCTGCCCGTCCTTCTGCAGAGCTGACTTCACGGTCGTTGAGATAAACAGAGCCGCAACGTCTCCTCTGCTATTTGACCCAATCACGCGTCACTAAAGCAAAATATGGCTTAGCGGAGTCACCTAACTGTCGTACCGGACCTCGACCGAGGCCAAGGCTTTGTCTCAGCAACCGAAATACTCACCCTTTGTCAATATTAACATTTTAAACTCACGTCAACACAGATTTCTCTCATGGCATATTACTTGCTGATGCGGCAATTATTATAGCATATATAATGTCTTTTTAAAGGCAGTTAGGCTATTTAAATAGTTGTCAAAGTTCAGTGGCTTTTAATTTCACACATCGAATCAGGTTTGTGCAATCAAACGCTTGTGTTGGAATACATTATATACAGTATTTAACATGTGTTTAGGATGCAAAATATGAGTGTCTGTTTTCAGACATACAGCTCCAATTTAAACAGATGGTGATCAGCATCCAGCTACGTTGCTGAGCTCTGTGGATTACATGAAGGGATTTATTACTGTTTCCCATGTGTATTAACTCTGCACAAAGCAGCATCTTGACTGTCTGGATTATTATCTGGTGCGATCACTGTTTTCCAGTAAAAGTTTACTGTTATATAGCGAGGCACACAAACACAGTGTGAGACAGTCATGCTGTTCTAAGTCTTGCTTTAGGGCGATTTTGACGTAATCCAAAATATTGGGAATATAGTTTTATTTTTTTTTACAAAAAACATTACACATGACATGTTGGGGTATAAGGCACATGATGTTACATGTATTATGTAATCTCCCTCCCAACACCAAGGAGAAGCATTGTAAAGTAATTAATAATTAATTAATTAATAATGAGGGACTTTTAATGTCTACTTCCTGCAGCACATACAGCATTAAATACTGTTTATAAAACTGTAGGCTCCATGTTAGTGCGACTGATCTGGTATCATGGGAGACTGCTGCCCTCTTGCCTGCAGAAGTGGAATAACACCCCAGCCTTTTTCACCATCAGCTGCGTACAGCTTACAACTTAGGACAGGTGATTTGTTTGTTTACAATACATTACAATACATTAATTCATATCAAAGTTGTTGATTAAGAAAGAATAACAGGAGGAAGGTCAAAAAGTCAAAGTTCACATGAACACGTCCTGACACTGTTCACAATCAGACTTCAATAAACTATCGTCAAGTTGCCACATCAAGTGAAAATGCACGCACAACACACACACACACACACACACACACACACACTCACACACACACACACACACACACACACTCACACACACACACACACACACACACACACACACACACACACACACACACACACACACACACACACACACTCACATATACACGCATATATCATGTACCAGATTGGAGACATGTCTGTCAAAACCAGACATGACAGACAGTGACATGATTCACATGCACCAGACTGTCTGTGTGTGAGTCTGTGTGTGTGTGTGTGTGTGTGTATTGGTGGTGTTGGTTCAGTCGAGTGTGTGTCTGACACGGCGGTGGATTTGGACAGACAGTCTGCCGTCCCAGATGTCATCAGAGTGACCAGTGGTCCCGTTGTCTGACCTCTGACCTCTCCAGATGGTGACACCCCACGCTCCCTCCATCAATCAGCGCGCGCATGTGTGTACAACTTTGAAAGATTGACTGATGAGGTTTGAAGGACATGCCACGAGGGTTTAAATTAATTTACACTCTAACCCCCCCCTCCTCCCCCATTTCTAATTGCTTTTGTGTGAAGCTTTAGGCAGATTTGATGATTTTTTTTTGTCTCACAACTCCACCTGACACTGAGGATGCAGCTCTTTGTCAATCTCAGAATTCATCATAAGCTTTAAGATGCCATCTGACTTTATATACAAGCTCCAGTTTGAATTATCTTATACTATGTTTTAGGCCTAACAAGAATAACACAGTACATTTCAAGCATCCTCTTATTTTAGTGTTGTTTTCTTCAGCCATTTGGAGATTTTTTTTTGAACAAAATAATTAATGGGGGACCCTTCCAGTTTTATGCTATTCTGCAGTTTGTGCACCTGCAGACACACATCAGCAAAGCGACCCCGCTCTCTCTCCTCTACAGTGATATATTCATTACTGTCATTAACCTTTCTGCTACGCAGTCGCCTTATCTAATTATCCCCCTATTACCACACACACTGGCACGCACGCGCACACACACACTGCTCTCAGCTGCTGCACCCCCCACCACCCCCCACCACCCCCGACCCTGCCTCTGCTACCCCACATGTTGTTTGACAAATGAGTGGTCTCGCCTCATCAAGCACATGACAATGTAAACAGATGGGAGGTGGAGACAGGGACCCGTGCCAGCTCTAAACACACAAAACAAAGCACGCGCACACACACACACACACACACACACACACACTCTCTAAGAGCAAAATCCCTAACATATGTTGCAGTTATTCAAAATGAGATGCTTGGAGAGCACTTGCAGACGCTCAGGGAGTATGGCTGACAGGAGGGCCTTTTATAGCAGCAACCAAGGAGAAATTATATGATTTATTGATTTGTCTCCTCCTTTGTGTCTTTATAACGTGGGGGTGCAGGATGTCTGATAGAGAGAGAGAGAGAAACAGACAGACAGACCAGACAGAAAAGGCAGATGGACACACAAGCCTGAATTTGTGAGAATTATGCCTCTAAGAGAGAAAAAACACATTTTGCTATTTATTCTGTCTGTTTAGTTAGGGTTAGTAGTCAGCACTATTGCCTCACAGCAGGAAAGACCTGGCCTCAACTCCAGGTTGGACTGAAGACCTTTCGGTGTGGAGTTTGCATATTCCCCCTTTGTCTACGCAGATTTTCCTCCGAGTAGTCCGGTTTCCTCCCACAGTCCAGAAACATGCATGTTTTGGTTGACTGACTCTGTATGGCCCCTAGGTCTGTGTGTAGGAGGGACCTGTGTGACCTGTGATGCACTGGTGCCCTGCCTTGACCCTCTAAGACAGATAAAGGCATATTGTATTGTATTGTATTGTATTCTTCTACCCTATGTGCACTGCAACACCGTGAAGGTGCAAAGTTGGTAAGGTAATGGGTGAATGGATCCAGTGATTTACACTCTGGGAGTGTGGCGGACGTCTTCAGCGTGCTCCACTGCTCTTCTTTAAGAATTCAATTATAACAGGTGCCAAATTAGGGCACCCGCTGCACTGGTTTGATCCTTTGTTGGAGAGAAGGGTCCATTACGAAGGCAGACAATGCTAAAATGCAACAAATTCACTCTTTCCGTTTTGTCCTATTTTGTGCTCCTGCTTGACATTTCAAAATGTAATCCTGTGTTTTTTTCGCCTCTTTTTAATGACTTCTCATGTATTCTCAGGTTTTGTCCTCCTGTATGTCAGATATTATGAATGATAATGACATGCTGAATGACAGTGGTGATGACCGGTCACATTGCACATTGGATAATATGAGTCTTGTTGTATATTCACATTATATTTTATTATATTTTAAGGACACAGACAAAGCTCCCATGCTAGGGTTTGACAGCAAACAGACACATAATAAAGAAAACAGTTGTGTGTGTGTGTGCTATAACCCATGTGGCTTACAGGGTTCAATAATCAGTGATATTTGGAGAAATAAGACCTGTCGGGTTGCCAGCAGGGTTTCAGGTGCTGTGTTTCATTAGAGGGACATAGACAAATTTACACAGTGCCCTCCAGCAGGCTGATGATAGAGATAACACAATACAGGAAAGGAATAGCAATGAGACGCAATCGAGAGCACATGTATGCATTTAAACACAATTAGAGTCGTTAAGAAGATAAGGGCTTCGCTTCTCTCTCGTGCTTAACTAATGCTCATTACTGACGCCAAATAAGGGGAGATTGAAAGAGGGAGGCAGATTGAAAACAACATGCTACACATTCAGTCCAAAAATATAAATTCTGTACACAAAGTCAAGTGAAAATAAGTGTAATACTGTGGGGTAATCTAGCATTTAGTATAACGTCTCCTACAATCAGCCGCTACAAAAGGACCCTCTCAACACCTCAGTCCGCCAACGTACTGCGCATCTATCTATCTATCTATCTATCTATCTATCTATCTATCTATCTATCTATCTATCTATCTATCTATCTATCTATCTATCTATCTATCTATCTATCTATCTATCTATCTATCTATCTATCTATCTATCTATCTATCTATCTATCTATCTATCTATCTATCTATGTCATACTTAAGATATGATAATATAAGTACTATATTTATCCCCCGAAGGGAAATTATTGAATGCATTATGTATTAATGTAACTAAAAGCTACAATAACTCTGTCACGTGAAATTATCCATGTCTCAAACGTCACTTGCTCACACATTTGTCATCACTTTCTACTCCCCACACCTCTTCATCTTCCAGTCTCCCACACCTCAGCATCTTCCTTACACAGCCGTATCGCTCTGGAGAAAAGAAAAACTAAAACAAAAAAACTAAAACAAAAAAACAATCAGACCAAGTCCTCGTGATCGACCTGTGTAAATGCATTTGTTAGTACGACAATGGAGAAGCACAAAGTTCACGAGGACTGTCTTGCGCTGAAAAAGCAGCCTCGTGCATGGTGTTTAAATAAGGGAAAACGAGGAAAGCACAAACGTGAAATGAGTGGCCATGCGACACCACGTCCGACTTGTTTGTATCCGTGCTGAGACTGTTTGGCTTATTCTTCTGTGACGATTTGTTCTCATTGCTGCAGAGATGTTGCCTCTGTTCCTTCCGCGCTTGTAGTCCTTTTTGTAGTCCCGTCTGTGCCGAGCGCGCGCTGAGCCCCAGGGGCCGCGTCCGGCTCTGACGAGTTTGATCAGTTGCAGCAGGAGAAGTTTGGCTTCTTCCTGGGAGCGTCTAAGCTGGGCAGCGACTGGTAGTGAGATTTTTCATCAAAGGCCGACTGCCTTGTTACCTGCCTGCAGGGTGCACAGAGGAGAGCGAGAAAACATTCAAACTTCTTTTCTTCTCTCTAGCGTTTTAGGTTTTTCTGCATCTGTTTATGCTTCCTTGTGGCTCTGACAGTTTTCATTACAGCTAACAGGGGGAGACTACTTGAATACCATGAGAGTCCATGTTTAGTTTATTGCAGGTGACAGAGTCGGCTTCGGAAACGTTTTGTGCAAACAGACCCTCAAGGATGCACATGGTGCAATTTAGTGAATAATTCCGGATGTAAACAGAGCATGTTTGACCCCCCATCGTGCTAATGTTTCTCCGTGGAGACTATTTCATTCCCCCATCTACACACCAGAGGGCAGTAGATATCGTTTTGCCTTGTTTTGCAGACTTTGGAATCATCTGCATAGTAAAACAAAGGATAAAAGATATGCTGACTTTGCAACGGCACCTCAGCCGTGCCAATGTAAATACAACACTTATTTGCAGTCGTTGCTTTAATTACACCTGTGTGTGACACAGTTACGATGCCAGGTGTGCATCAGCACCTCGGTCTTTTCCAACTCTGTGTTGTTTGTTCACTTTTCTTTGTTTATTTTGGATGTTCATCCGACTGAGGCAAGTTGTGTTCTCACCTGGCCAGGTGCAGCACGGCCTCCACGATGTTGGACCCGTCCTTTGCACTCGTCTCACAGAACAGAGTGTTGTACGTCTGTGGTGTGATGAAGGAAACCATTAGTCCTTGACCTCCATGAATTTATTAAACAGGTTGACTTGGACGCACATATGAAGAATTTGTACTAAATGTGTTGTGCCGAACATGCCCGAAAATGTCCACTAAAGTGCTGAATTGTTATTACCATGGCTAGTTTCTCTCCGTAGCTGGTAGGGACACAGTTTACTCCACCTGGTCTGAGATCACACTTATTGCCCACGAGCATGATGGGAATATCGTCCTGAGACACATCCTGCCGAGCAAGAGAATGAAAAACAAAATGAGTTGTGCCTCATTTTGTAAAATGCTCTGCAGCAGTGATTATGGCCTTTATGAGCCAAATATAAAATATATGAAAAAACAAAAACAAATATGAAATTGTTGGATTGGCATTGAACTCTGTGTGCAGCAGTGGTGGGAGAAGCTTTTGGCCTTCTGTTTAAGTACCAGTGGAAATACTGCAGTATTAAAATATTATAACAGGGGAAACATTACAATGCACTTGAAGTTATGTTATACATTATACAGAATGGCCAGTTTGTAAATCATGTTATCTAGTTGTAGTAGTGTATAGGTTGCCATTATTTAACTGTGAACTAGATGGTAAATGTCCACCAGAGAATTTCATGCACTAAAATGTAGATGAATAAAAGCCTAAAAGAAGCATAAAATGTCAGCACATAAGTCAAAACTGAATATTGAAATAAATATTTATTCACCACTTCTTTCTCATGCACCACTGATGGACAGAGTGTGATAAATCATACAACAAACAACTAAAGATGACAAGGCACGTCCTGCATGCGTGAATTAAAAACACTAGATCCGGCACTTACTGATCTGCTGCATGTGGGACAGAGAGAGACAGGCGACAGCTCTTAGTTTGACATTCAAATGCGACAACACCTTATCATAACATTAATGCTGTGTACAGTTGACTGGAAAAAAGGTAACTTATAAGTTGCTTTACCTCAATCATGTCCACCCACTCTCTGACATTGAGGAAACTCTTCTCACAGGTAACGTCGTACAGCAGTAACACACCGTCCGCCCGCCGGAAATATGACTTTGCGATACTGCGAAACCTAAATGTAAAACATTGTTAGTTACGTAATACTTGGTATGAAGGGATAAGCACAGTCTTAGACACAGGACTTTAATCCACAGATTTTAGAAGCAGCTGTTTGATGCAACAACTCTCACTGCAGAGAAACCTATGGAGCTGCTCTACCTAAAATCTTCTCTTCTCCTGATCTATAAAGTTCAGCACAGTCCTGTCTGTCAGTGCAGCCCTGGATGAATGTCTACTTCCACACTATTATTTGTAATTTGGATGTGAACTTTGATTTCATGTGACATATGAACACACACACCTCTCCTGTCCGGCCGTGTCCCACAGTTGGAGTAAAACAGGATCTCCATCCACAATCAGAGTCTTCATCTGGAAATCTACACCTGCACAGAGGAAAACAGGAACATGTTATAAAAGGTATGTCAGGAAAAGCAGGTCAGGGTCTGCGCCTGATCAGATCAACGGGACATTAACAGGATTAAATCGTTAATCGCTTAAACACTTGGAGCTGCTTACTGTGTTTTGTTGGACAGGTTGTAGTTAGAGAGCGGGACATCAGAGCAGTGAATGCTTGTTAGAGACTGAGCTCAAGTTGGTCCAACTCACCCAGCGTGGTGCTGGAGTTCAGCTTGAACTCGTTCTTGCAGAGGCGAAGCAGGAAGCTGGACTTGCCCACCGCAGCGTCTCCAGCCAGGACAATCCTGTAGGCCTTCTCTGACGTCATGTAGCCCAGGTCTGCCCTGTCCCTGTCCTCCTTCAGACCGGGACATGGGACACAGTGAGCGACACTCATCAGAGCCTGCTTCTCTTATATGATGGTCCGTTGCAGATGAGGAAACTACATAACTATCATCCTACGATTTTTCAAGAAGCAAACATGATACTGATGATGATGCTAAGCTCGAACCCATCTGAATCGCAAACTGTGGAATGAATCCCTCCCTCCCTCCTCCCCCTCACCTGAACACTGATGGCACTGAGGGCTTTTCTTGTAGTGCGTGCGGGTGGCTTGCTTAAACTGATGGAGTCAGACCTCCAGTCCAGCACAGAGCTGCTCTCTGAGCCGAACGCCGATTCGCCGTCCTGCGTCTCTGCCTGCTGTGATGGAGACACACACACACACATGCACGCACACACACAGTTGCAGAATTATAACCTGCTGTAACACGCATCTTCATCAAGTTTAGTCCTTGGTGTCCCATGAACATTTTATTTCTGGCGTACTGCAAAAAGCTTTGAAAAAAGGCTCCTTCACCTTTGCTGCTTTGTTTTGACAACATGAGGTTCTATATTGATTTCCTGACTCACAGATGGTGGTGAAACAGTAAGTGGACACGTATTAATGTCATATCATCTTGTTCTGCATCTCTATTTTCTCATATCAATCTAACAAAGATATCTCAGGAAGCATCAGAAGGATCATCTTGACCTTATGGTCTCCCGAAGATGAATCTTAAGGAGATCCTGTCACTTTCCTTCTACTGTTGGAACAGGTTAATATGTGTGATTTTGTGTAAGATATCTCGCTAAATCTTGGATGGATTGACAAATTCTCAAGAAGGAGAAGCCTTCTGAATCGATCATCTAGATCCAAATTCACAATCCAATCTACACTGCCTCACCTCAGTGTCAGAGTTTTCTCCCATCATGCTGTCGTTGTTGTCGTCCTTCTCTTCTTTCTTCTTCTGACTCTCTCTTCCGTCTCTCTCCTCCTCCCCCTGCCCCTCCTCCTCTTCGTGACCCTTCACCTCGGGCTCTGAGTCGTAGCCTCCGTGCGAGCCCCTCAGAGTGGACAGGCCGCTGTCCATGTAGACCTCGGGCAGGCTGTCCACCTCGCACTCGCTGCTGTTCCTGCGCCTCAGGCCCGGGTCGCACATGGCCAGGGCCAGCGTGTCGCAGCTGGGCCGCCGGCTGTACAGCGGGTACTCCTCCATGCGCTGGCAGAACCTGAGGACGATGTTAGGAGACGTTTGCGTGACAGAGGCAGCAGCAGGATGGTGACCCCATGGATGGTGATGCCAGGAGTTTGAGTGGCAGGGCGGCTGCCATTCCTCGCAATGGAGCCAGCAGAAACCATAGGGTAGGTAGGGGGGGGGACAACACACCCACCGATCCATACGATCCATACTGGATATCGGAGAATAACACGACCGTTCTAACGAGGTAAACACAGTCTATCGGTCCAACTACTGTGACTCGCGCTCTTGCTTCTGTGAGGCTCCCCTGTCAGCCAAATGGATGCACCCATATTTAATCATTTCTTTAAGCTGTGGTATCTAGCAAATCAACCACCATATTACACGCAGGCAAAAAGATTATTGAATGAGTATTTCATGATTGAAAATGGCGGTTTTTGACTAGGGAAAGTGTTTTTTGGAGCCAGGCCTAGTGGATCTCCGTGGTACCCTTATCGAGACAAAAATAGTGGTCTTTCATGTCACAGAATCGCGCTGTTGAACTTCTCAGCTTTGACGATGTCTTAAATAAACATTACCACGTTTACTTTTCTAGCTGGAAAATACACATCGTCATGTGCTCCAGGGTGAAATAAATCCTCCCAAGACGAGAATATCTGGACTTCAGAGTCATCGGTGTGTACTTAAGCTGAGTTATAATAATTAGCACTGTAAATGCAAATCACTTAAACCTGATGAACCAGGTGGGAAGACACATACGGTTTAATAACAAACCAGGCTCTGCTTAAGTCTTCCAGAACAATTAAACTGAGAAATTAAAAGACTTCATTTGTAATGTCGAACACACCCTGGTGCAAGTTCAGTATTTGCTAACTGCTTTGGTTGTGTGTCTCATACCTGTCCATTAATGCGTATGGCGATGTGTAGCAGATGCTTTTGCTCCTGCTTCTGTCCTTTATTTCTGCTGGTGAGCTCCCGTTACTGGACTGCAACACACAATGAGAGGGAACAGAAAATATATGAGCATTACAAATATAAACGACACAAAAATCTTTTGAATTGTATGCAAACAGATTTATATTGTCTGCTGAATGAAAAAAAAAAAACAATTAGCAGAAACAGCTTACAGAAAACAAAAATGAAATAAATTTTGATGCCAATCTATTCTAGTATCTGGTCATATTTGGACATATTTGCATGGAGAAACAGAAGAACATAAATACATTATACATTACATAAACCAGTGGTTCTCAACTGGTGGGTTGCGACCCGAAAGTGGGTTGTGGACCCGTTCTTGATGGGTCCCGGAAAGCTAGTTAAAAAAATTTCGGTCTTTTATTTTGAAAAAGAACTTATTTTGAAAAGCATGAGTCACCATGACCAGGGTAACCATGATAACTACAACTTGATTGATGCTCACTTCAAGTTTGTTAGGAGTTACGAGTTACAGTGAGATGGCAGAAAGTAAATTTGACCCGGGATATTTAAAGTGTGGATTTTCATATATTGAGGACAATAAGCGTGTTGTGTGTGGTGAAGTGCTTGCAGATGAGAGCATGAAACCATCAAAACTGAAAGAAAAAATACACTTGCTGGGTCGCGACTTAAAGACCATGGGAAAACGTGGGTCCCAGAGTGAGACCAGCTTTACCCTGGACATCCGCTCCAGAGCCGCTCGCAAGCTGTCATTGGTGTCATGCAGCTTCCTGTTGGCTGTCCTGCAAACACACACACACACACACACACACACACACACACACACACACACACACACACACACACAATACTCATGATTAGAATTTTCTCATCCCGCTCCCTTTCAATATTTCTGCAAACTTTCTCAATCGCTGGCCTGCTCTCTGCAGGGAGCCTCAGCTCGTGTGCGACTTACTGCAGAATCTCGATCTGGCTCTCCAGGTCGTCCCGCTCGTCCGAGAAGTGCTTCATGAGCTCCTCATCTCTGCAGTGAAATGCAGTAGTCGGTCATTACGAGAACAAAGCCGCAGCAGTGTGAATGAGCGCCGCTGAAAACACAGGACGCCACGAGGGAGACGTGTTTACGAGAGCCCGATCGTGACAGTGACGATCAAACCTGTCGGCGCAGGCCAAGACGCTGAGGGCGATGAGACGGAGTAAACGTGACGGCTGAGACAGGCGGCCCTGTTAGCCCCGTCGCTAGGCGACGTTTCTCAAGAATGTATTGTGTGTGTGTGTGGAGTCACACCAGGATATCCTGTTTCTGCAGTGACAAAGCGAAAACACCTCCTGGGAGCAAACGTAGCATCATGTCAATGAGAGAGGGCGTGGCCTACGTCTCTGTCCCTCTCTCTGCCTCTCAGAGCTGGAGGCGAGAGTCACTAAGAGGTGAGAAAATGTGAAGAGAAGCGACTTAAGCGACAGCCCTTCACTGGCAGAATGTGCATAGAAAGGAGTGAGTGCGAGTGTCCTCACATGAGATGTTCCTTTATCCTGCTTACTGTGAATAGTGTGTGTGAGATGTGAACAAAATCACACAAAAGAGTCTTACTCTTCTTTCAGACTAGCCGTGAAAGATATACGAAGCTGAGCTTGCCACAAAATGAAATTACCCAGAAATGAACGGAACATACTGACACACACACACACACACACACACACACACACACACACACACACTCTCATAGGGACACAACAAGCAGTGTGGTGAAGTCACCGTTCTGAGCTGATGCTTTGATCTGTGAGCTCTGTCTTCAGAGAGTCCATCTCGCTGTGCAGACACGCCACTTTGGTCTGAGACTTCAGCAGCTCCTGTTTCAGCCGCTGGTTCTCCTGCAGGAGGGACGATGGAGGAGCGTGAAACTGTGTGTGTGTGTGTGTGTGTGTGTGTGTGTGTGTGTGTGTGTGTGTGTGTGTGTGTGTGTAAGCTGGAGACAGCTGGCGTCAGGTGAGCAGCTGACAGTGTCTGTAAGTGTGCCTCACCAGGGTCAGCTCATTGATCTTCTTCTTCAAAGCGGGGCTCTCATCATTCACCGTGATGCTCTTGTACTTCTCCTCTATCTGATGGACAAGTTCACACATTTAGAACGAAGGCTACAGCAGCAGAAACACTGCGCACACACACACACACACACACTCACACACACACACAGGGTTCAGTCGGGGGGCTCCGGCGGTCGTCAGAAGAATAAATTCGTCCTGGTTCAGCCTCTGCTGAATGCAGTCTGTGTTCACAAATTCTTCAATACTTTTTCCCCTGCAGAGCAGATCTCTGTTTTTTCCCAAACACGTTCAGTTCACTGATCTGTTAAGAATCTGCTCATGTTTGCACTGAAAGAGGTCAAAACACAACTCTTCTCCGTCAGTGTCTCCTTCTTATGGAGCCTGACACTTCCAAGGCTGCTCACGCTCTGCTTTCACGTGGAATAAAACATGCTGTATGATGAATTTATACGTTAAATTGAACTTTGAATTAAATTGAGATGATAAGAACTGAGCAGAATTGACATGAACAGCATGTGTTGTTTGGCCTCCAACGGTGACTGGGTGTGATAGTGAAGACGTTACCATCTGCATCCTCTGGATCTTGCACTGCAGCTCGCACACTTCGTTTTCATAATTTCTTCGCAACTCACTCAGTGCTGCTTCAGTTCGCTTTTTCTCCTACAGAAACACACATGAAACACACATGAGCACATGAGCAAGATCAAAGTTTGTGATATTATTCTAAGGAGATGTGGGTGTGGGGGGCACATGAATCTGTGCTACTTGAGGACAGCTTTAGCACCGAAAAAGTGCAGGTGAAAGGGTAAGTGTATCAACAACCGTCTATCAGTGACTTCCAAAAATAAAATCTCACAGAAAGGTGTCAGGACAAGTGTGTGTGTGTGTGTGTGTGTGTGTGTGTGTGTGTGTGTGTGTGTGTGTGTGGTAAGCAGGTGAGTGCCCCCTCTCACTCTGTGTGCTTCCTTTACACTAAACAAACACAGCAGCTCCAAGTCAATCAAGTACACTTACATAAGAGGCAAACACACACAAAGTTTATGTTCCCACACATGTTATTGAGGACACATCAGCAGCAAAAGTAAAATTAAGATGGAGCAGTTTTATAAAACTTTCAGTAAGATTTTCAATAAACTTAAAAACGTTAAAATTGGACTGGAGCAGCACCGCCCGTGGACCCGGCCTGCAGCCATTGTCGCTTTTCATTTTAACTCATGGAAAGCTAAACACTGTTATCAGACCTTTATCACGACTAACACCTGCAGGAGCCAGGCAGAAGCCTCGCAGCACACCGGCTCACATTCAGAGAAATGACTAGAAAGAAAAGACAAAACCGCTTTTACAGGGAAATGTCAGCACCGACCAGCAGCACTCAGAAAATCTAGAGATGTTGAGCAACTAGAGCTCACTTTAGAGCTGTAATGAGATGCTGATTGAAGAATGCTGCCTCTTTCCAGTATTTTTTTGAAGCAAAACCGATGCATTTTCAGGTCACAGTTCACATACAGGTTACATTTGGTATGAAGTCAAGAGTCTTGGAGAAGTGTAATGCTGATCTGACCAATTTCTGAGCTCAGTAGAAGTTTGGTTAAACACGATTGTTAGTTAGTAAAACTGATCTCAGCGACTTGAATTGGTCAGCTGCTCCAGGTTAGCAGGCGTGTCTGGGCGTATACATCAGACTGTAACGTAATGTGATATTGAGCCGTTTGTTTGACATGAGGGAAGAGTCCAAGAAGCACACCCTGCTCCTGCTCATGGCACAAACTGCCGAGGAACAAAAAGTCGAGCCGTGGGGGGGATATTTAAGTAGACATTGAAACAGTTGTGTGTTTTAGTGGTCATTATGTGCATATTAATAATAATAATAATCATGTGACGTCTCACCTGCTCTCGTGTTTTCCTCTCGGCTGCGTGAATGCGTTGGTCCATCTCATCCTCCATCTCACTGAGCTGCATGGACGCTTGGTCCTGCGCTCTGTACAACAGCACAATAGCAATATTAATGATAATAATAGTAATTTGGTGCTTCTTCACCAGCCTGTGTCTAAAATCTGTCCTGTATACAGTCCCATCCACCTTCACCCCGCCTTGTGCTTCTCACGAGAACATCCGATCTTCAGTAGCAAACACCTCAGCCTTTCATGCTGAATATGGTGAGGTTAACGGTTATTTAGTTACTCTGATTTCCTCCCATAGCCCAAAAACATGCATTAGGGTTCAGTTAGAGGCTCAAATCGTCCTCGATGTGAGTGTTTGAGTGAATGGCTGTGTGAGATACTGATAAACACACCAGCAGACCCCCTGTGTATAGCAGGTAAAAGCAACTTGGATGGATGGATGATCCTTTGACTTTCTGGCTCCTCCTCCTCCTTCGATTTATAAGCACTGAGATCAGACGGTCTAACATTTCAGATGCTGTACCTTTTTACTGTAACAGGTCTTTGTAACCGTCACTATCATCCTCCCGGCAGCTCGGTCCCTGTCTCAACCTATCGAGTTTTACCTCGTCTGACAGTCCATGTTTGTCCTGCCAGCGGACGCGCTGTGGGATGACAGCTATCAGGGAGTTTGTCGTGCATTCCCACTGACATTTGGAACAACCTCCCTAATACTTATGTTATCTCAGTGTGACACACTGTCAGCCAGTGGGCCTGATCTGACAGCACACAGGCACCATCAGGCCAATGCAACATGTAGGGGAATGGTGTCAGAGCATTGTTTTTCTCTTGTACTGCTTGTAAATATTAGTGCAGCTCATTGACAGGAAGGAAAATACCACAGACGAGTGTGTGTGTGTGTGTGAATATTTGTGTTGCCTACCGTTTGATGGCCAGCGCCAGGTTCTCCATCTCTGAGTTCTGCTGTTTGATCTCTTTGATGAAGTTTAAGACGACTTTCTCCAGCTGAGGTATCAGCCTGGGCTCCGTCAGGCTCACGTTCTGGTACAGCGTGGCCGCCTGCTCATTCCTGGGAAAGCAATCGGGAGATTCTCATCGACACTTTTCGTAGGACAAAAGTTGTTGTTTTTGTCAGCCAGTGTGCCAAGGAATCACGGGTCTGATCCAGTCAGAGCTAAACAAACTGAAAGTGTAAAACAACCGTCTAATGTGTCACGTCTCGTATTTTGGGTAATAAACAAGAGACAAAATGACACTAATCTCGTGACGATGTCTGCAAATCACAAAGCACCTCTATTTGCTCGGTCGCTTAGTTGAGCCAAAACCCACAGCCGTTTTTTCTGTGATGCTCCACAGTCACTTTAATCCTGCACTGATGGACTGTAGTGCGTCACCATGATGGTGAAGTGGGGTCATATACAGCAGGTTTACAGCGTGTGTGTATGTGTGAGTGCGTGTTTGCCTTCTGACAGGACAGGCTGACTGTAATGCTTCAGCATATAGACACTGCTAGCTTCTGAGGCAATAGCTCAGGGTGACACACAGCTTGATGTGACACAAAAGCAGATCGTTAGAGAAACACCCACACACACACACACACACACACACACACACACACCTACACGCACACTGATGAGTATAAACAGACACACGTGTTTTGCATAGAAACTGTTGTCAGGTTGTAATTGGAGCAGTTTGATCGAGGTTACTCAAAGAAAATAATGACAACGCTACTGTGCCAATTTCGTGATGTTTTTCTTTGATTGATTGATCACGTCTTCCAGACACGAGACACAGGTCCAGTCCAGTGACCTACATAGTGTTTGAGCCCCACTGCTGCCTTTTCTGACCAAAATAATGTGCTTACACACTGTGAATTTGGGTAAAATGGTGTTAAATGGCTGCTTAATTAGAGCAAAAACGAGGTAAAAAAAATCTATGAGAAGTCATTAAGACAAATCTTCAAATCAATAAAAATGACAAGCATTTTTAAACAGAATCGCATGTTTCCTCTGTGGAAATACTTTAGCACAGAGGAGCCATTTTCTCGAGCGCCTCTTCTTTTTAGTGGCTGCGTCAGTCAGCTGAGAGCCCATTACATCAGCCTCCTTCAGGAATAAGATCAGGACGAGGGATGAAATTGATTTTCTGCCCTCGATGTGTAATATTTGGACAAGATACTCTTTCATCCCGGCTGAAAAACAGACGCCTGTGTGATGCAAGCTGCGCGCTATACTTTCTAAGCTGCCACCTCTCAGCTGACTGCTGTAAACAGCGACTGTTACCGCGCCGAGATAAGAGAGTGTATTTAGCAGATGTCTCCACTGTGACAATCAATGTCTCATTGGGGAAGACCAACAGCACGAGGACGAGTCTCATGTCGGGCCCCGGGGCCACCTGTGCAGGCGCACACACGCAGATGACCGAAAAATGTACACGAAAACAGCACAAAATAATACGTAGACGTTTCAATGGACAGTTTAGAGAGGCGTGGCCGGGAAGTGAAACATGGTTTTAAATGGACAGTTAGATGTGAGATGCTGTCACAGGTGCTTTTAGATTAAATAAGGATTTCTCAAATTTGTATCTGCTCGAAGTCATCATATCATATCATATCATATCATATCATATCATATCATATCATATCATATCATATCATATCATATCATATCATATCATATCATATCATATCATATCATATCATATCATATTGCCATCATGGTGCTTTTAGGTACATTTGGAATCAAAGAAGTCCAGCCACAAAACATCAGGCCTCCAGTAAACATTAAAGCTAACCTAGAATGGCTTTTATCCTTGTTCATAGAAGCACTGATATCATACCTGCCTCAGATACTACTATAACAGCTCTTTTCGCAAAAAACACCTTTTGGGATGTTGAGTTGGTCCATTTCTTTACAAATTTCGTGCCCTTTCATGCTTATCTGGCAACCACACGTCAGCACTACTTGGCTGCCACTCGCTTGAATGATCACATGACTTTGTGTTTCTCGCCAAACAACAGAGCTTAGCGAGGTCTCTTCTGAACAAAGTGGTAACTGGAAATGATTTCAGCCAGAGATAACGTATATTGAGAGAAGAACCAGGAGCTCAAGCACCGACATCTCACCACAAAACACTAAGAAACTGATGCAGTTGTGTGCCTTCATGTATGGGAGGAGGCTGGTACAAAGTGTTTTAGAGGCTTTACCTCACATGCAGGTTTACAACAGATTCTGCCTCTCTGCCGACTATTTTTAGCATTGAAAAGTGAAAATTTAAGGTAATGGTTCGTCTTTGCAAGTCCATATTAAGCAGTATGTAAAAGTAAAAGGAAGTTGTGTTAAGAAACAAATCAAGACATGACTGAGTTTAAGAACATGAAACCTCATGAGCAAATGAGATGACAGAGGCGACAGAGGTGTTACAGCTCATGGGAGCCAAACTACACAAACTAATACCTACTACATATTCAACAAGGCTAGAGAAACCTGAAAAACCTGATGGAAAAAAATCAAGTAGACCTAGATTAAAAAAAAAAGAACATACAGTAGATTGGGTCCTCTGCTGCAGATGATAAAGTGTTAAGTCTAGAGCAAATTAGCAGCTGTCGGTCAAAGTTGTGCAAAGACAGAAATAATGAATTTCCCAAAGGAAACATGTGAGAAATGTCTGTCAAACAGGTCCTAAACCATAGTGGAGACAATGGAGAACATGGTAAACTCTGCTAAATACACATGTGCTATGATGGATGTATTCTGTGCAAACTCTAATAAGAAATACCAAAATGTGTTGTACTTTGGATAGTCACGCTATTAATTTAATCTCCACACACTGGTTTAACATCTATTACATAGTTCTCTCTTAGTCTCTTGGTAGCATTCTCAGTCTCAGTGGCAAACCAGCTTATATGCAACTGGTCACAGATCCATATAAACTGTATCTGTCATCTTATGACACAGATGACAGATGCTGCTGTCAGTACCAAGTTATATAGGTTTAACTGAGACGCTAGCACACACTTAGCGCTTTGTTTGTTTTCAGTGATTATTCTAGCAAATAGATGACTGTGACAGATGCGCATTTTCATTGTAGATTCACTGGTTTAACACTTTCTGCGTCATCCACCCGGGGTGTAACGTTTCAGGGAGTTTATCCCTCTCTCGAATCTAAATATTTGGATATTCAGTCTATACTCACATTACGGAAAGAAGCTGACAGCTAATGTTTGGCATTTCCACCGATAAATTAACATGTTTAAACTTTTGACCGGCTAGCTCCACACACCTGCTCAGAGCTCATGTTTATATGCAGAAACTTGTTTTTCCCCATCACCTGATCGTAGTGGAGGCATAAAACAAAACTCTGAAACACTCTCTCACACTCCTCTCAGCGGAACAAAAAAATTATTTTTAACTACACAATCATCTCTGTGCTGCAATGTGTGGGAAAATCTGCAGTTAAAAATTATCAAAGAACCATGGACGCCATAGCACCTTGTAACTTTTGTACTGCTTCAGATCCAGTTATTTCAGTAGTATGCAATGAAGGTGAGATAGATAGATAGATAGATAGATAGGTAGATAGATTGATAGATAGATAGATAGATAGATAGATAGATAGATAGATAGATAGATAGATAGATAGATAGATAGATAGATAGATAGATAGATAGATAGATAGATAGATAGATAGATAGATACAAAAAACACTTTTTACAAGCAATTTGACAAACCACTCATGAAGCAGCAGACACTCAATAATTGCAGAAATGCAAATACTAAACACATAGGTGTGTTGTATGTGTGTTGGTGTGGAGAAGTTTCAGACTGTGAACAAGTTGGCAACAAGTTGTGGGAGTAGAGTGCAAAAAGTGTCTATAGTTACAGTGAATATACTGTAAAAAAAAAAAAAAAAGCAGCAGTATCGAGAAGTTAAGATGAATAGTAGTCAGGTGTGTCGTTAAAGGACACACCTGATAAGGAGTGTGTGTGTCTGAGTCTACTGTTATTCTTTAGTTAATGGGTTGTTTCCGACAGCCTGCTGCTCTGCGCGCACTGTCAATGTCCTCGTTGTTGGACATATCACCCAGACATTTCCCTATCGCACCTGTCTGCCTACGTCTCTCTCTCTCTCTCTCTCTCTCTCTCTCTCTCTCTCTCTCTCTCTCTCTCTCTCTCTCTGTCTCACCTGGGGATGAACTTGGCCTGCTCTCCCAGCCTCCTCTCGAAGCTGTCCCAGGCGGCGGACGCGTCCCTCCCGTCCGCCTCCATCTTGTCCCGGTAGCGGTGCTGCGGGCCGCCGCTGATGTCTGCGTCCGAGTCCCCGTCCGAGGCGAAGGAGCGAGGCAGGGAGCGCAGCTGTCTCTGCTGCTGCTGCTGCTCGGGGCTCAGGCCCTGGATGCAGGGAGGGAGGAGGCTGAGAGAGGGAGGGAGGGAGGGAGAGAGAGAGAGAGGGAGAGAGAGAGAGAGAGAGAGAGAGAGAGAGAGAGAGAGAGAGAGAGAGAGAGAGAGAGAGAGAGAGAGAATGACACACACGCCGACAGACTTTCTGTCCAGGCATCTCGAAAGCTGTGTGGCAGGTGCTGACAAAGACAAAGAGTATAAATCCATTATTAAAAAGTTCCTTCGAAAAAAATTACGGTGTAGAATGTAAAAAAAAAATATGTAGCTCACTTT
Organism: Karalla daura; assembly: GCA_029224185.1. Classification (NCBI taxonomy): domain Eukaryota; kingdom Metazoa; phylum Chordata; class Actinopteri; order Chaetodontiformes; family Leiognathidae; genus Karalla; species Karalla daura. The sequence goes on from CM055192.1 coordinate 14,613,629, forward strand.
TCTCACATTGAGCTCATCTTCCTGTTATTAGAGACAGAAATCTATGTAACACAGCTCCCTATAATTGTTTAAGATGTGTTAACAAAGCAACAATTGACAATAAATCAACTATATTTATAGATAGATCAATATACACATATGTATGTATACACATATACACACATATATACACATATGTATAAACATGCATATACAGTATACACGATCAAATACTATAAAATATTTAGTATAACAGAAATAGTATAAAGTTTAAAAAATAAGGTAAAAATGTAATAAAATACAAATCTAAACTACATCTTACCATGTAAACGTAAGATTTAATATGTAGATTTAACATCCTCAGATGAAACCAGTGCTCCCTGAAGCTTCTACATTAGTACTGGAGAACAGGGATAAATACTCTGTCAGCCAGTCGAGGTCCCCTCACATTTGTGAAACTTGATTAATTTGTGTACCTGAACAGAAACAGAAAAGTGTTTTTTTCATTCGAGCCCCCCTTCAAATTCCCCAGTTTCTTTGGAGCTGACCGAGAGCACCACTCATCAGTACCTCATTGTGTGTGTGTGTGTGTGTGTGTGTGTGTGTGCGTGTGTGATAGAGAGAGAGAGAAAGAGAGAGAGAGAGAGAGAGAGAGAGAGAGAGAGAGAGAGAGAGAGGGTATTCTCAGCTTCACTCTTCTCTTGCACTTCAACAATAGCACTCTGGGCTTCAGGCCAAGTGAAAGTGCCACCATTGTAGGGAAGGGATTATAAGCTTGTAATGAAGCTGAATGATCTGAGATCCGAGATCATGAACCTGTAAAATCACACAAAAACTTAGAGGGTTTCTGTATCTGAGAGCCAGGACACACACAATGGTGTGATGGTGCGGTTTCTGCTTTGTTTACCTCAGCGTACTTCATCTGAGTGACAAATGAATAAACTGACTCTCTCTCTCTCTCTCTCTATCGACAGTACCTATTTGTCTCTCCATCTATCTTACCCAGAGACGATCATGTTCTTATGGTCTGACGTGTCTCCCTCACTGCTGCTGCTGCTGGTGGAGCAGCCCTTCTCTTTTCCCTCCTCCAGACGACCCTTGAAGCCACCGATGAACTCCTCTAAGGTCACCGTGCCGTCGCCGTCGACATCCAGGCGGTTGAAGACCTTGTCTACTTCTTGGGAAGGGACGTGGATCTCCCTACAGATGACAGAGAACTCGTTTTTCTCTATCCGCCCCGAGTTGTCCTCGTCGTAGGCGTGAAAGAGCAGCTTCAGCCGCGTCTGTTCCTCCTCACTCATCCCTTTGCTCGAAGCCATCGTCAGTGTCTCTTGTAGGCAGAGTGTTGCTTATGATAAGCAACAGATTAAAGTGCTGTAAAAACAGCAAGGCCGGAATTTGACTGCGCAGCAGAGACCGGCTGTCAAGTTCAACATTGCATTTCCTCTGGATGGGAATCACAGATGCTGGGATGCCAGCTGCTAGGTGAGTGTCTAGTCAAATATTTTCCGCCACGCCTAAAAACTGCAGCTCCAGGATTAGACTCAACCCGGCTGCCACCTGACTCTTATACCCTGCCCTCTTTTCTTTTTTTGACACACCGCGTCAAAAGCTCCTGATGAAAACACACATTCTTCAGGACGCTGAAGAGATAATGCTGTTAAGGCCATGACTCGGATCAAAGTGGAGGTTTCGCTGCGTGGCAATTTGAAAACCAACCTTCAACTCTTGTTTTTTTTCCCCTACAAACAGGTTAAATCCTCAGCAACATCATATGAGGAAACGTTCCCTCAGGTTTCTGCTCACTGCACATGCATCTGCACACACATCCTGCCAATGTTTGCTTGTAGTCTTTAAATACTAGAAGAGGGATGAAACCGATTACTACTATTACTACAACCTCACCTCTGTGCCTATGTGTACTTGTACACACATTTTCACATCATTACTGACGCAATGTCTCACTGTGGCACTTATGGCAATTATGCAGAGGAGATTGTGAGTATAAACATATGCAGATAAGAACATATTAAAGTTTGAAAAAACCTGATCACTTCTCTAAAAGATCATGACATAATGATATCTCTTTGACACATAGCATACTGGCATGACTTTATTCTCCATATTACAAACAGTCACACACAGATACTCAAATTCACTTTATTCATATCTGAACATGAACAAATGACTTGTTTACCAGTGCACACTCATCACACAGTAACTTCTAGAATTAAATGAACCTAGATTAGAGTGATCTTCAGGACAGAGGTTGGACTCGGACAGTGCTGTGGACCTCTCTGATCTCTGTCTGAGTGGGCAGGTGTTTGCAGCCGTACAGATGGAGCAACCTGAGCCTGGACAATGAGAGGCAAAGATGAAAGTCACCATAACTTCGTTGGGGTGTGCAAATATGTAAAAAGCATCACATTTCACTTCATGAATTCCCCAGAAACAGCTTTTTATAGCAATTTTACGGCATTTTAATAAAGGCAGACAGTCATGGTCTTGTAGGTCAAATATGACTCAGCAGAGAGCACTGGCCATTGTGTACTTCACTTAGCAAATATATCTAATCACAGTTATGTATGTTAAGTGCTGGCAGCTCTTGTCCTAATCTGGGTGTATCCCTTCTTTAATTGCAGCATCAGCAGCTGATCTGTTTTAGAGACGATCACACCAAACAGCCCCTGATTGTTTCCATGGTCTGCAGCATTGGCAGGCTTTATTCCAGCTATCATCGTGCCCATCAGGAGAAAGATGTTAGGTAATTCTTATGAAACACTGACACCAGTTTAAGCTCTCAGCGTGTTATCATGCTCTTTGCTTATCCATCGCTGGTTTGTGAACTTCTGCCCTTATCAACATTTATAGTTATTTCATGTTAGATAATTGTCATAATTTGTAGTAAAAACCTGAATCTGGATACCGATGTTCAAACAATGCTGCTCATCTATAGTAACTGTAAGATAATCAATCTTTTAAAATAGAAAATGGAGAGTTTTGACTTGTTTTGACTGATGGTAGTTGTGTGTGTGTGTGTGTATGTGTGTGTGCGTGTGTGTGTGCGTACCTCCTACAGCGTCTGCATAGCTTCAGGACAATCTCTGAGGTGATGTGGCAGAAACTGAGTTTGACCGTGTGGAGGTGTCTGCTGCAGTAATTTGCCAGCAGAGAAACCCTGTGACACACACGCACACACACACACACACACACACACACACACACACACACACACACACACACACACACACACACACACACAGCTACTGCGTATAACTGTATGGCAGTTGACAGTGCAGCAACAACACAAGATGCACCTGAAATTATTGCGATTTTGATTATGGTAGGTAAATCAGCATTATTAGCTGATGATCATTCATACACTCACACACACACAGAGTTGTATGATATATGATGTACCCTCTGTTTCCTGTGGCGGTGGAGCTGAGATCGAGCAGCTGGAGTCTTTGACAGCCCAGAGCCAGGGACTGAACTCCAGCATCTGTAACAGCCTTACAGCCACTCACATCCAGGGATCTGTTACATGCACACACACACACACACACACACACACACACACACACACACACACACACACACACACGCACACACACACACACAGATTAAGTTTGAGGTTTACTCTCCAATACTTGAATTCATCTGAATTGTGCTATATATTGGATTAGATTCCTATTTTTTATGTTGGTGTGTACACCTGATAGAAGGTGTGTAGTGGCTGATGCTGTGCAAGGTCTGGTCAGTGACTCCAGGACAGGAACTGAGGCTTAGACTCTGCAGGTGGACACAGCTCTGAAGCACAAGCTCCAGGGAAGAGTCATTAACCTGTTGCAGCAACAACAACAGGTGCAATCATGACACTGAAGCCTCCAGAAGAGGAACAGATTGGACTAAAAAGAGCTTGAGGTTGATTCACTGATTTGGTTTACCGCTTGAAGTCCAGTGAGATTGAGTGAAACAAGATGTTTGAGCTGCGCCGCCATCACTGTGAGGTTGTGCACGTTGACTTTCGGTACCTGCCCAACGTTGAGATGCTGGAGGCCTGGACACATCTAAATCAGAAACACAGATGAGAAACACAGGACATAACACCAAGAAACAATTAAGAACCTTTATTGATGGTGTGTGCTGCTCAATGGCTTTTCAAAATAAAGTACCTGATATATTGTCTGGAGACAAGCTGGAGTGAGAAACTGACAGCCAAAGACCTCCAGTCTGCACAGGCTGAGAGACAAGATCAATAAGTGGTTCGGTAAATTGTAATATGACTGAAAAACAAATCTATAAAGTCCCCATAAACACAGCCACTCACGCTGACCTTTCTTTGTGTCTCTCAGTGAGTCTGGTCAGAGGGTCATCGGTGACATGACAGCCGTTCAGCACAACAGATTTCAGACGCAGCCTTCAGGGGCGATAAACATAAGGAGGCTTTAACATTCTTGTCTACTTCTGAGTTTTCGAGGACAAACTTTAGTTGTACCACCTCCGTGTTGGTCTCTTTCAGACATAACAGTCACTTTCAGAAATGAATCTGTTTAGTCATTTTCTGTGTGTGTGTGTGTGTGTGTGTGTGTGTGTGTGTGTGTGTGTGTGAAACCAGCCTTGTGCTGCTGTCACTCAGGGCCTTCACCCCCGTGTCTGTTGCTCCGCTCCAGCTCACATCCACGCTGGTCACGTGACGACACAACCGGCCAATCAGAGGCAGCATCTGGTCACCGTGGAGACCGAGACCCATACAACTTGTGACCTTGATTTCCTGGATGGAAAAAATGACAGGATTGATAGTTTGCTCAGAGGCCTGAGCTGAGCCGCATAATCTTCGACACGACTCCCGCTGATAGCTAAAAGCCCAGCGCTGAGCCGACATACAAATAGGAGCTTTTATGTTGCATAATGAATAAAAAGTTGGTACCCTTTCCATTATTTCCAAATAGGAGGTAGCAGAGCTCCAGATTATCAATGATCCATTACATCCCCTGCTTTATACTGTACCTGACCGGTGTCATGAGTGTCATGAAATTCACTTTTTTATCAAAATAAATTTGGTTTATGTAAAACTGTGGCTTATTGATTTGCAGGTCCTGATCTTATAACCCCAGGGCAGCTCAGTGAAGTCATATGAGCTTCTATTCCTTAAAACATGTTGTTATGCCCGGCCCTGTGCCTTGCTCTGTGCCATCATAACAGCACCTCACGTTAAAGAAAACACAATCATCTCCCTATGGACCCTGTGCTTTACCTCCAGGGTTTTGCTACAGAGAGTGATAAACTTCTCCAGCCAACAGGAGGCGAGAGCCAGGCTGCTGCAGCTGTACAGAGACACACTGCGGGGACGACGTCTGCTCACACAGAGCAGCCAGCGCTCCGTCAGGCTGCAGTTCTCCACCCTCAGGTCCCTCCCTTCAGACGCAGACACAGAGAGAGAGAGATTTACAGGCTTGAGAGTGTGTGACGGGGCAGCTCGGGGTTATCTGACTGTGTGTTTGCCCAGGGAGTGGTGCGGTACAACGCCGCGGGCACTTACATCATGAGAACACAACATGTGCACTGACACACTTTGAAAATGTCACTTGAGAAAGTTGATGTAACTAAACATATCCAACAAAAATACTCATACTTAAATGATATTTACCTCTCACCTCTGCTCTATCGTAACAGGTGCAAATGGTGGGATCTGTATTTGTCTGACAACTTGTTCGATAACTTTTCTCATTAAAACATTTTAAATCCTTTCTATCCAACTATTCAAATTGTTGTACAGTCATGGAAACTCTGAATAAGCCTCTTGTATGAGAGGAGAAACGTATTCATGAATCGGCAAATCAATCCCGACAAGTGAGAATCTAAATCTGCAGCTTTTGAGAAAACTGAACCATGAAACAGTACAGAAGACTTACATACAATCAAAAAGTCTTTGATTGAAAATGCACCATCATGCTTTGGTGCTCTTGTGTGCTACTTGTACTTCACAGACAGATAGATAGATAGATAGATAGATAGATAGATAGATAGATAGATAGATAGATAGATAGATAGATAGATAGATAGATAGATAGATAGATAGATAGATAGATAGATAGATAGATAGATAGATAGATAGATAGATAGATAGATAGATAGATAGATAGATAGATAGATAGATAGATAGATAGATAGATAGATGGTACTTTATTCATTTCTGGAGGCAAATTCAAATTACAGCACGAGAACAACAAGGACACTTTCACTGATCCACAGTATTATAAATAGACTTAAAACAGTACGAGCTTTGAATAATCATTCGTTTTGCTCTTTTTTTTCCTAAATCTTTGTGACCTTCTTAATCTCCTTTTCTAAGCAGCCAAACAGCGAGCAGGCTGAATCAGTTTCTTCCCTCTGGACAAAGCTGAGCGGTCCGGGACAGTTTGTTCTTGCCGCTATCACAGAGCCGAATGAGACAAAGCAACATCTGCACATTGACATATCTACATGGACTGCTATTTATTCTTATTGCTTATTCGCTGTATTCAATGACACTGTTTTTGTGGTTTTCTGCCCGACTTTTACCATGATGTTAGGGGTTTATCTAACTCTATTGGTTTTTATTCCACATGTTTGGATTGGTAGTTTAGTTTAGTTTTGGATTCTTATTATCAATTTCTAGTGTCATGTTACGGTTGTCCTCCAGTAATCCAGTGCCTGCAAACTGCAAAACCACATCTTCCTCTGGGAAATAATAAAGTCTGAGTCTGAACCTGGACAGTTTGCGGGTGCAGACTCACAGAGCGTGTGATCGGAGGCCAGCGTGTGCAGGCGGCTGCAGACCTGCAGCACCGAGCACAGGTCGCTGTGGGGCAGCAGAGACAGGACGGACAGCCACACCTCGTCAGGCAGACGCAGCCAGCACTCACACACCGGGACTCCTGCTGGCTGCCAGGAAGAAGGACAACAGCACAGCTGCAGGTTAGGGTTGTCACACCCAGGATAGAAGGATATGAACACACACAAATAACACAATTTCACATGTAAATAAGGAGATATATAATATAATAAACCAAGTGCAGGAATAAAGATTACTCACACTGTATTTGCAGTCAAGTTGTTCTGTTGAAGCAAACAGACCACTGACTACAATGATTCATCCTCAGGGCGTATTGTTGTGGGTTAAAATGAAAAGAAATTAAAAGCTTCAATTAAAATCTTTCACCCGATGAGACTCATAAAGCTTTCACTGGAAAAGAACTGACCTAAATCAAATGGTCCCAATGTGCCTGGGTAATGACACAGTGGGGTCCATATTTGTTCCTAAAACATGATGAATGTTTTTTTTTGAGTTCTAATACCTCATGACTCGCTGCTCAACGAAGCCGTGAAGTGTGAAATCATCTTAAACGGTTCCTCGCAAAGAACTGAAGCAAATCTGTGTTATGTAGCAATCAGTACAATTTATCCATTCATGTGACGTGTTGCTGACTCTGCCTTCTTGTGCTTATCCCTGTTTGCGTATCAGTACATGATATGTTGGTGTCACACTCTCACCTGAGCTCGGTGACGCTGGTCCGAGATCAAGGTGAGCAGGTGAGTGTGTGTCTTTTAGCTGAGGACACTCATGTGTGTCTCTCTGGGCTGCAGGCCGTCTCACTTTGTCCTCTGGTGAGGTGAGGGTTTCATGTGCAGCTAACTTATATTGTCTGTATAAAATTGAACAATCATCATTTTTAAGCAAAATTCTGCTATGAAAGCGTCTTGTCAAGGATGAACATTGTGATGAAAACGTCTCCATACAATTAAGTCAGAGATAATACTCTACTATTGTTATGTTCTATAATACTGCTATTATTTGTTACTCTTTGTGCAGCTATTCAGGCATTTATCTGTTACCTGTTTTTTTCAGAGCGTTCTTGCATCTCGGCCCTTGTCATGTGACTTTTGGCATGGCTCTGACGACTCCTTGTGCTGGACTGACACCTGATTCTCAGACCTCAGCACAGTGAGAAAAGGGTTAGGGTTAAGGTTAGGCGGATAGACAGACATCACTGATATCATTTCACTTGGCCTCTGTGTGTCTGCCTTCATCCTATTTTTGCAGAACTGTGACATCCTTAAGGTCAGATCAACAGGCTTGAATCCAAGTTGAGTGTAATTGACTAAAACCTTAGGCATGTCTTTGCAAAATTGCAATACAAAGTGAAAATACACAAAATGCACATGTTATAATTACATGACAGACTGTATGTGCAACAGCAACACTGCTCACATATTCTTCCTCTTTTCCAGGTTTCCAAGTGTACTTTTTTAGAGCTTATGAATCAGGTAACTATCCTAATTTCACAGTATTAATAAGGTAAGCACACACCATTTTCTACAGTGGACAGGTAAGTAATGATAGGTTATTTAGAGCACAGCAGTGGAGATTAACTATGTAATGATTCTCATACATAACCTTAATGAGGCTTCACTATGAACTGACTCAGCACCCAGCCTGCATGTGTGCTGGTCACCTCAGCCCTCGAAGGCGCAGTAACACGTAAACGGCACCAGGGGGACTGCTAATCAGAATGAAACTGAGTACCTGGGCTGGGGGTGAGCGCAGCAGTCTCCTCCACCGCAGGGACATTATGTGCTGAGGTTTTCCCACCTGTAGTTACTAATCCTCTTTTGTTTAGGTCTGAATGTGTGCCACTGGCAGCGCTGCTCCCCTGGCGAACAGCTCTGCAGAGGTCTGCAGCTTTGTCCCTCACAGTAAGATTGTCACATTGTTTGGTATGTCCCCGCTCACTAAGTATTGTCCTATTTCTATTGTATCTGAATCTGTCCCGGTTTTTAATGGCGGCGTCCGACCTCTCCCCCTTTGTGTTTTCCGCAGCTGTGAGACCTCTGCTGAGATGCTTTTCAGTCTCAGGATCCGTGGCGGTGCTGTTCATTTCAAAACCAGACAAAGGAGAGGCCTGTGGCCCGGCAGGTGCAGCCGTTTCCTGCGGCGTCTTTTCCTCTCGTGCTGGAGACTCTGTGTAGACCCCCGCTTCGACTTGTCGGCCTCCTCTCAACCTGGAACGGCGCAGTCGCTCCACACAAAGCTGGTACTGCTCAAACACAGTCAGGCCTGGTGGCACTTTCAGACCACTGCTAAAACTGAGGGTTGAAGTGTTTTCTGTCTGGTCTTGATCTCCATTTACCTTCCCCGTCCTTTCACTCATCCTCAAAACTTGATTCTTTGTTCCCTCCTTCCCCTTGACCTTTACTTTGTTCAGCTCCCTCTGATGTCCTGATATGTCTCCTCCTGGCTGAGCTCCAGCTGTTTTATAACTCAGTTTCGAGTGTCTGGCAGAGCCCCGAGGGGCCTCGCTGCAACATGATGTGGCGTCTTTGATCACGCCTGTTGCCCCATCTGATGCAAGCATTTGATTTGCACTTCTGTTTGATAATTTGGCGCGAGGTCTTTGATTAGCTATGCGCAGACTGCCTCTATTGCAGGTGTCGCCTCGGCTCGGAGTCTGTTTATCGGCAGCCTCCTGCCGTTTCTTAATTTTTAGATTTTGAGGAGTTTCTCTGTAGTCTGGCCAAGTTATCTCATCTCTCCCCGGTGTGAAGGAGAATGAGATGCAGGGCTCATCTGAGAAACAAAAAGCCTTATTGGACTCACTGCTTTCATAATTTGTTTGTTTGAGGTGCCAGATTTTCTGTGCAATTCCTCCTCCTCCTCCTCCTATAAGCCCCTCATTACCAGAGACGGGTTGATGGTCTTTAGCTGTGAATGAATCCTTACATATAGGTGAGTCTTTCTGTGTTTCTGTCTCAACAGTGAAAGTCATGCTGTCTGCTCTGCACATGTCGTGGTGAGCCGCTGAACCGGTGCTGAGGAAACCGTGAGCCCAGTCCAACACGTGCCTCAGTTTCATTCGTTCGCTGCAGATGGAGGCACTGAGATGATGAAGCTCCCTGTTGATGAGCTCTGTGCTATTCCCAGAGTCCTCCAGGAGCCGGGACACAAAGGGCGATGATCTGCTGATAGGAGGCGACTCCATTGCTGGATTTACCGCTTGAAATCTCACTTCTGGCTCACGGTTGTTTTCAGCTGAACCCATTTTCAGACGTTCATGGGTCTTTTTCTATCTCCACTGAATGTCACAAAAGTGTACTGTTAAGTTTCTTGCTAGATAACAGCCTCCTGTTAAAACAGAAGAGGCAGACAATAGTTTCTACCTGATATAGCACACATACATTGAACATTCAGCAAAACATGGAATTTGAATCCAACATTGCTCTTTGTACCATAATAACTCTATAAGTGAGAGAAGATGAAACATACTACAGACAAATTACATCTAATGCAAAGATTTCTGGGCACCCCTTCCTTGCACGCTCACCTGAGATCCATGGATGAAGATTCGCATTAGAAACTTGGATGGGTCTTGTTTTGAGCAGAGGTTTGAACACTCCCACAAATCTTTTGTTGCTCATACAAACATCTCCATGGAGACCATAGCAGGAAGTGCAATCTAGTTTTCACACAAGTGAGGGAGACAAAGCCCTGAGAAAGTGTTTCTTTGGCAACTGAGAAGTTGGGAAGTAGATCATGCTGTATTGAAAAACTTTGTGAGAATAAAAATCTTAAAAGTGAAGTCAATAATCCACACGTCAGGCACTGTATTTCAATATATATTCATTAGGGAGCTTTATTGTGGCAGTATTAACATATAAAACAATCCATGTTTTCTTTTATAACATACAAACATTCAAAATGTTCACTTCACAAAGTTCATAAGGCTTGGTTGTCCCAGAAGAGAGGGGGTCATTACTTAGAGACTTTTTTTTTCTGATTCTTCTGAAATGAAATCTCCCAGAGTTTCTTCTGAAAAGAGACTGAATGACAAATAAATAAATAAATAAATAAAAATAATCAGACTAACCCATAAACCAACAAAAACAATCAGTTGGACTAACAATCCAAAAAACAACAAAGTGACCGTGCAAGAGAATCTGCTACTGTACATGCCCACACAACACTGAAATAATAATCTACACAACAGCTTGTTTTTGTCTTTATACCATATGATGTCCAATAGTTTTGCATATAATAGACCTGAGATCAAATATTCAAAATCTTAAATAATCTAAGCGGTAATTGTGGATTCTGTTCGGATCATAGTGAATTCCGGGTGTTTTTCTGTTACTGATATTTCAAGGCAGAAAAATTCAATTTAAGGTTTGTAAATACTTGACTCATGTCAGAAACGTCTGGATTCATATGAAGTAGTACCTCAGATATGACATCAACTGGCGCGTGATCTGGATGCTGCTTTTAATCACAGTTTTCTCTATGAGCAGGCAACAAAAAGTCGGTCCTCTCGGCCCATCTGCACGCTGTTCGAAAAACACAGGAACTCAAGTTCAGTAGCTCAAAACAAGAGCTAGAAATCTCAAAGGGCTGAAAGGCCCTTTTTAAACTCATAAAGGCTGCTAACACTGGTCAATGAGGCTACAAACTAATAAGATGCTACAGTGTGGTATGGAGCCAGCAAAAGGCCTTCTGCTGTTTGCATGAGTGGGGCAGGAGGGGGTTTTCATTCACTCGGTTTGGTGTTTTAAACACCTTAAAAACTAATCATCTAAATGTTTCTGAATCAATCGACTCAGGTATTAGCATGCTCTGCTAGCAATGAGGTTAGCTGTCTGTGGTAACTGCTTTTAATGACTTAACACACGCACATAGAGCAAAAGCACGATGATACTAACTAGTCTATTATCTCGGAGCTGCTTGTTCTTCTTTTCCAAGCGGCTGATGAGAAGTTTTCCCCTTGAGATGGAGATATCGTGAAACCCAGAGGAAGCTAACAGAGCTAGTAAACTCGTGTTTTTCGCTCCCGTCAAATCAGTCGAAATGAGGCCTAAAACACGCCGCGTGGCGTGCGTGATGTGCACTGGAAAAAGCCTTTTTATGTCTCAGTAAAAACAGAGAACATGCATTGAACTAAGATGGTCAAGACAGCCAAGCCTAGCCTATATCTAATCGCTTTACACGGACAAGACACGCAGAGGGAAGAAAGAAAGGAAATCTTTACCCGGACCGGGTTTCTTTTTTTTCTTCTTTGCCACAACTATATAAACACAGTATTTACAGATGAGGTCATGCATTTTGCATTTGAGAGGTCAGCAAAAGGAGGCAAGTGAGAGATACCCCGGGGTGCTTAAGAGGAGGATGATGCACAGAAATAAGGGACCGAAGCAGGGGGGGGCGAACGAGCCACATCTGCAACAGCTGTCGTACTTTATGCCCGCGCAGACGATGTTAAATTGACAGTGAAGTGCTCGCTGGAGCAGGACAGGATGACAGACCCCCCCCCCCCCCCCCCCACCCCTCCCCTATCTGTTAGTTCTCATGGGATGATGGTGATCATAGAGCAGTGCATACAGATCAGCTTCATCCACCGCGCTGCGAAGCTGTTTTCATCTCAGAGTCTGTGATGTTTAATGCAAAAGTCGTCATCATAGTGGTCTGGCCCTTCGCTTGGTTTCAGCATGGAAACTCAGTGCATGTTGCTGTAGTAGGAAAATAAATGCTTTGTCCCGGATAAGCTTGTTTCTGATCTCGCTGCATATGTTCTATATTCATAAAGCTTGTTTCATGGCGGGGATACATGACAGCACAGCTGGAAACAGTTGAGGCAGCAACACTTGATCGATAATGAAAAGGGCTTTGACGGTGGTTTGAGCTGAGCGGCTTCTGGCGGTAAACGTTAAAAGATCAGGTGGTAACGATGAGCTGCTCGGCCAGAAAGTAGAAACCTGCCACGCTCTGGGTGATACTTTTTTTTTTTTTTTTAGACTGGCGTGGATACTTACGTAGGCGAGTGAAACGAGGCTACAACAACACAGACGGTCTGCAGCATGTCTGGCTGCAGGGTCTAAGTACATACAATGTTTGGATATTCATAGTAGCGTACAGCAAGACATGTATGAGTGTTACTGTATGGATAAACTATATGGTGTATGCTGTGATTAGATGCATTTTTTTCTATTTTTTGTGGTGTTTTTTAGACATATATTGGATTTTTATTTTTTTACATAAACTGCTAATGCCCTTTCCTGAGAAGTTGATCCAATTCAAACTACACTTTGAACAGAATTTTGTTTTTTTTTAAAGAAAGGAAAAAGAAAAACATCTGTTTTCATTTTATCCATAGTCATTTTCCATTGCCGTGCCTCTCTGCTCTCCTCTACATTCAGATACCACGATACTACATCTGACAGGCACTGTCTCTGCCATGAACAATCATGTGCTGATGGCTGTCGGCTCCCAAACAGACTGAGACCGCAGAACACGTTTTGACAGGAAAGATCGCACAACCTACAATCTCCAGTTCATCACTTATTCCTTTTCGTCTGAACCCCAGAGAGATTTCCTTGATGTGGTTCATCTTGCGACTCCAGGCCTCTCAGGAAATGCAGCCGCATCAGCAGCGAGTGCCCGTGAACACGGCTTTACATCTGCTCTGAGCAGAATAACACTCCTCAAACTTCACTTTCAAACTTCTCCCCTTTCGTTTCCAACTCCAGATCATTTACTGGTCACGTTGAAGCAAAAAAAAAACTGTTAGTTTAAAAAGTTGCAGTTGTTTAACTGACCCTCTGGAGAAATGTCTGCACTTATAATTTGGTTTGGTGAAGTAAATGCAAACCTGCCTCGTCAACGCACATCTGCAAATACTTTCCGTTCCATCTGTCTGTCGATAAAACGATCTGTACGGGAGATTTAGACCATTAAATGCATCACTAAGTTCATAGTGGATCAGCGGTAGTGTTTGGTGTGTGCCATCCAATCATTTCAAAAACCTCTGCGTCTACAGAGCTCAAAAAAGTTCAAAATCGTGGTTTAATTTTTCCAACCGACTATTTGCCACAGTCATCTTTCAGTCAACATCGTGTCCCACTCTTCCCTGTAAGCTCAAACTCTCTTCGTACCCACCCAAAGATGCTCTAATTAGTGAGCTAACATTTAGTTCAGAAGACATTTAGAAGTTCAACAAAACACACAAGATTCATCAAACAGACTGACGTTTCTCTCCTGCTGCTGCTCCGCCTCCCAAAATGACATCACATAATCTGAAACAGTTGTAATCTGTGGTCTGTGTAAAAGATTTGTGCTATAGCCTCTGTAGGAAAAGCCCAGGGTGCTACCGAGCCAGCAAACGCTGACGGTAGTCTTAAAAAATAGCTTAAATTTTTCTCAACACCCAGCGACCCGATAAACTTCATTTGATTTGCTTTTTTTTTTGTAATCTTTTGTAAACTCTTAATTTCAAAATAAGATCAAAGTCGATCCTCTGACTGAAAAATTCCTGAAAGATTCTGGATCACATAAAAATGTACAAAACGTTAAAAACAACTTATTTAAGATTGGTATTCGTTATCAATATTTCTCTTTTGTTCTTAAATATATATAATGTACCTCTGACTGTGGCTATTGTTGCACTCACTGACGATCTCTCTGACCCCGTCCACTCCGTCATGACTGACAGCCTCTGTGACCAATCAGGTGCTCCGCTCAGAGATCGAGAACCAATCAGAAAGGTTGGTGACGTTTACTAAAGAGTCATTGTACCAGCTTGTCAGCATCAGGAGTGAACAGACCATTAAAACTTCTATTAAAACCAAGCCAACCAACACCTGCTCTGAATCTCTTTGTGACTTTTCTCTGTTTGTTTCGTCATTTTCATCACTCTCTCTTGTCCTCTGTCTTTTCAGTCCATCACTGCCCAAAGTGTCTATCTTAACACACGATTAAATCCTATTATTAAAATCTTATCTCTCTTTTCTCACAAGACAGTAAATCTGCTGCCAAAGAGGAGAAACATGTCCACTAGTTCTAATGTAATTGAACCGATGTACATCCATTTTCTGCTCTCATAATAAACCTTCATACATATATATATAGGGTCATTGTTTCATCCCCTTGGCAGACCTGTTTTCCTGTCTCGTTAGATCCTTCTTAAGACCTGAACACAAGATGAAATTCCATGTTAAGACAGACATCTGGGCCTGTTTCTCCGCCACTCCTCCCTCCCCACCTGTCTACGCTCAGTCTGACCAGAGGTTCTCCATAGCCATGCTGATCCTGCACAGGATCCAGCGCCGCAGCGGGCAGTAGTACTCATAGTGAAACTGCTCGAACTCCGGCGTCTGGCGGATCTCGTGGAGGAACGACACGTCGAGGTCCGACTCCAGGAGCAGCAGCAGGGTGGGCACAGTGACGAGCAGGACGCCCATCACCACGGCCACGAAGCGCGCCACGCTCAGCACGCAGGCATTCACCCTCTCGTTGGACGACAGCAGGCGCAGGCTGCTGGTCAGGACGCCGCCCATCCGGCTCCTGGCCGCCAGCCGGGTGCGCTCGTAGGCCCGGTCGCGCTCCCGCTCCGCCTCCAGCTGCGCCTGGATGTCCGGGTCGGCGTGGAGCTCCCGCAGCAGCCGGGCGGGGCTCTGCACCGGGGAGGAGAAGAGCGAGTCCACGCCGCCCTGGCTGTCGTTGACCGGGGTGGGCAGCATGCTGGCACACGGGCTGGAGAGGAGAGGGACGGTTATCATTCACAGGTTTCATTTATTTCACTGTAGAAAGAAGGGTCTGACTCCCAGTCCTCCTTGCGTCTCTGCAGGTTCTCTCCAGCTTCTTTCAATGGTCCAAACTCATGCATCAAGATTGATTGTAGAATCTAAATTGGTGTGTGTACGTGTCCTGTGCTGGACTGGTGACCTGTCCTACTACCAACACAGTGTGCTTCAGTTGCTCATGTACTTTTACTGTGTACATTCAGAGTAATCCAGAGTCCAAACTGCTAACATGGAATAATGCCATTCAGCCATTATGTTTGATGGGACATAAAACACAATTCTCCAATTAGTAGTTCATGAATCCATAACAGTGTGCTTCAGAAGTACTACATTCCCTGTGTTCAGTTCAACTATATTTATCTCCTAATAGTGATATCTTTCATAAACAAACAATATAGATAAACAAAATAAAGCCCAATAGATCCCATTTATGAACAAGATGTAAGCTATGAGTTAGTCATGTACTGGGTAGGTCCATGCAAAAGCCCCTGGATCGATCCACGTGGCTCCTTCTGTATGTGTGCATTGCAGACCCCTGCAATAACTTTAAGGTGCAAAGTAGGAAATATAATGGATGAATGGATGGATCCCACTGACAAGTCTTGCTATGATAGACGTAATACATGAAGAAGTGAGTTGAGGGGTACTGCAGGATGCTGAGGTATAAGCATTTTGCTGTGGGCAGATATTGCAACAAAGGAGGCTGAACCTGGAGACAGATTCCATGAGTTTGATGGATGAAACTCTGTTTATCTGCTGTTTTCCAAATCAGGTAAGATAATGGATGGATGGATGCTCCTAGTTTCTCTTCACGTGCCCTTTCCCATTTGAGTCTCTCCAGCTGCTCGTCATCACCTTGATTTAATGGGTCTTTGACCATCATCTCCTGTTCCTAAATCCATGTATGTTGTCTTCTTGTCTTCTTCGTTCTGATTTTTTGTTTGTTTGAGTTTTGATTGTTTTATGAGTAACTGATTTGTTCCAACCTTTGTTCCTTCTTTTGTGGTTGAGCTTTGCATTCACTTTTGGCTATTATACTTTTGCAGTCTGGATTAAAACCTGTTTTGCTGCTCTCCACATAAGTCACGCCAACATTGAATAACTGATGTCTGATTGCGACAGAAAAAGCCTAAAATGCAAGGAAAGAACAATTCTCAAAGAACCACGTCTCTGTAATTATGTATTAGTAATGTGTTTCCCAGCTCTACAGACCTGTAGACAAGCTCAGATATGGTGAGTGGCCCTTCGTCATCGTCCTCCGCTTCATCTTCAGCTTTGGGGGTTTGAGGTCGGAGATTTGAGGTTTCCATGGAAACACGAGGAGGCTGCGGGTCGTTGCTTAAAGCAGAGTTTCCCCCCTCTGTCCCCTGTTGGTCTGAGTCTGCGGGAGCTGCTGAGGGTTTGAGAGGAGACACTGGGACCGAGTCCTTCACCGCAGCAACACCTGGAGAAGGGAACAGACGAGTGAGAAGAAAAAGGTTTTTACATTCGATCTTAGACTGAGCTCAAAGGCAGCGTCCACTGTCTTGGAAACATAGTAGCAAACGAAACAGATGGTGGCAATTTCCCCTCAAATTTCTCCTCAAATTGCATTATATCATATTTATATACATAACGGGTGTCAGTATTTCAAAATCTACAGCCTGCCACACAAATTTCTCAAGAAATTATAATTACCTGCATTTTGACTGATCTGTTCCACATTTCATGCCCCTGACTTAATATTTTATAGTTAAGAATATTTACTTGGTCTTGTGCTACAGGGTCGGACTACTGAAGCGAGATACAGGTGTAGCAAACCACACTGCAGTTGAACACTTTAGCCACTTGATGGCGCACCCGCACTTATAACACACGACATCGTCCTCAGTACTGACACGTACATTGAATATTGTGATACTGCTTGATGAAGAACCAACCTCACTTCAAGGGCGCAAATAAGAAATCAGTTACACCATCAGTGCAAATGTGTTGTGTGTGTGTTTGTGTGAGTGTGTGTGTGTGTGTGTGTGACTGCACTAGTCCAGACCATGCTAAATCTAGTGAGTAACACACAACTCAACGAGTGATGAAACTTTGTGAACTGTCACTGTGCTCGCTCATGCCGGTTTCCATTTATAGCTCTGCTGAAGTGTTGACTTTGTGATGAGTTTCCCCTAGACATCAATGATGCCTCAGTGCACAGGATGACGGGATGTGTGTGTGTGTGTGTGTGTGTATATGTGTAAATATGTATGTGTGTGACTCTTAAAAAGAGCCCAGCTGTCTTCTTGCTGTGGATTAAGTGGGAGCTGTGGAGGGTAAATGTCCAGTGACAAATGACTCAACATGTCAACACCTCTCTAATCCAGACTATCTTGAGATCTCTATCTCTCTCTCACACACTGGGCATTGTATAGATTTACATTAATTCCCTGAAGCAGACTTACTCTAACAGGAACCAGCTACTACTTGACCTTTATCCCTCCCTTAACCAAAGTCTTTACCAAAAACGTCTACGGATTCAGAAGTCAAAATGTAAAATGTAAAGCCACAACCATTGCAGATACCGGGACTGTGCGACCTCTCAGTTCGATGAACGTGGCAGAGGAAGAGAACGACTGAAAGATTTAAGAAATCGTATGAATGACACATGAGGTTTGTTTGCCTTGAGGCCAAACCCACACTAATCCTTTTTTTTTGTTTTTTTCCCCATCTATCAACAAGAGACGCAGAAACTGGAGGCCAAGGTGACTAATCAGTTGCCATGCCAACCGATTCAAATATGACTTGAGAGAAATTAAAGAAGGACAGAGGGGGAAGCCAGTAGAAAACCCGAGGAGCGAGCGGCGGCAGCTGCCATGGCAACAGAGTCAGCAAAAGGGTGGCAGGTTAGAGAGTGAACTCGGGGAGAGCCCGGCATTAAACTCAAAAACAGTGAAGCCGGAGAGGAAGGAAAATGAGAGGGGCGAAGCGACATAGAGCTGCGGAGGAGGCTGGGAGGTAAAGTGATGCAAATGTAAACGGGAATAACTGGTTGCGTCCCGATGTGAGATATTACATCAGGCTCGGGCGGAGATAGTGTGATTTTATCCCAACTCATCTCCTCACAGCACATGGTTGCACAGCAAACACAGAGCGATATGCTGTGTTACAATGAGGAGAAAACCTGGACCGGTCTGGACACGTCAATAATCACACGGTTGATCTATTTAGAGACAGACAAACGTTCACACTTGTTATTCACACCTATGTGAAAATTCAATTAGCTTGCCTTATGCAACCTATCCAGGGTATATGCCACCACAGAATCAACTGGGAAATATCAATAGGGTCCCTCTGGTGGCAACATGGCGGATTAGAAGTTAGCACTGTTGCCTCACAGAAGATGGTTCGAGCCTGTGTGTTGTTTGCATGTTCTACCTGTGTCCATGTAGGTTTTCTCAAGGTACTCTGGTTTCCACCCACATCCCAAAAATACGAGTGTTAAGAGTGACTGAAGACTCTAAATTTCCCAGGATGTATTAGCAAAATAGCTGTGAGGCTGGATGGATGAGTGGATGAACTGCCTCTGACTATGTCTAACTATGACAGGAGTAATAGGTGATGAAGTGAGTCTGAAGTATTGCCGGACGTGTTTCTAATAACAGCGGGATGCTGAGGAATAAGCGCTGTGCTCAGACGGCAGAAATTATGTCGAGAAAGCTGAAAAACAACAACCCGGAGACAGATTCCATGAGTTTGATGGATGAAACCTCTACTGGATTTTCTATTAATGATACTGTCTGTTTTCTGTCCCGTTAGCTCACACTCAAGCCCCTCCTCGGATGAGCTGATTCACACAACAAGGTGCTAGATAACTGTGTGTGGCCCCGCACACATTTATGCACACACACACACACACACACAGACAGAGTAGGGTTTCCCCTGTGATGCAGGTGCTGACAGACCTATTTATCTTTGTCATGCAACCTCATCATCAACACCCAAACACTTCCAAGGTATATTTATCTGCACGTCTGTGCGTGTGTATGAACAGACAGAGACCTGTCTATTTACTCTGACGGTCTCCATGTCGCCTCGATTGACTTCTCACTTTGTGCAACCGAAGCAAAATCCCCAACAGCTGAGCCAGAAGTGCTGTAAACCTCAATGATGCATGCACTCCATATTATTGAGTGCTTGTTTTGCATAGTAGCAACAAACATATTGGACTAAATGATGATTTATCCCTACTGCAGATGTAACAATGTCTCACTCTTCACCTCTCCGCACACTTTCAATAAGATCAATAATATCCTGGTGAGGATCTAGTGTCCAGGTCAAGGCCTCAACATGTACTAAAAAATAATGGCAGTGTGTGCCCCTGTCTTCCTAAAATACAAATTTCCACCAGAATATGGGGTTTTGTGCTCACTGTTGCCGCCTAACACTAGTCCAGGCATTTATCACAAACTTATATAATAAAATTGTTTTTCAGGTCAATTATATTCAACTTTTATATGTCTTCCTGAGCCTCCTGCAGTACCACGGTATGTGTAGCATGATTGTACTGTTTTTAGCTTCTTCATTAGAGGTTATCTTTGAGCATGCCGCATGCTTTATCCTTTGACTCTCCTCTCTCATTCTCTCTCTCTACCACACACACACACACAGGGCACATGCACAAGCACAAACATTAGAGGTCTCTTGAGAGTCTCAGAATGTTTGACAGATTACACTTACGGTTTGCACTGAGCAGTTGCCACAACAAACCTGGCACCACCAGCTACTGGGCTAATCCAGCTCAGACATTTACAGCACATTTTCCCCTGACATGAAATGCAGATACATTTCTGTGTTTCAACACGCGTAGAGATGTGGAAGAAATGCTTGCACTCACTGAATTAACAGCTAAAATTAACTACAAAGGACAAGAGGTGTGTGTTTCTGCCTCAGACAGTCTTACTCTGCTCCAGGGTGCTTTTGGGGAGTCCTGTAGCAATGTCGCCAATGCGCCCACCGTGTCCCACCAGCCTCACGTAAACATCCCGGGCCGTGTGATTGGCTATGCGTAGATGCAGGCTCCGCCGAGTTGTTATCTTCACCTGGCACCTCATGGCCTCGGCTACAACGATGGCTGCCCGCTCCTCTGAGGTCACCCCGGGCTGAAACACTTCCAGGGGTCCGGCCTGACCGGGCTCCATCCCCTCACCCTGCAGCCTCTCTGGGCTCAGGTCGAGCCCGGTGCCCCCCGTGGTCCCCTGGCTCCCACAAGTCAGGGCGTCACCCACGCCGCTCTGCATGAAGCCGCCTCCGACATCCCCTCCGTTCCTGTGCTCCAGAACCTCCATCGCTGTGCCTGCTCACAAACCTCAGACCTCTGCAGCAAGACCCCCACACTCCAACTGACTGGGCTGCCAGCTGCACCCAGGGCCTGGCCAGGCACCGGCACACACACACACACACACACACACACACACACACGCACACACACACACGTGCACAAACTCACACATGCCTATACGTACAAAGTGAGAGAGATGGTGAGAGACATACACCAGACACTGTCTCTCTCTCTCTCTCTCTTTCTCTGTGACGTACTGACATGGTGGGCACTTGTGTGAATGCCAGTGATGTTAACAAAGAGTGGGGGGCATTAGAGGAGGATCAGGCCCAAAGCTGCACTTTCTATATTTAACCAGGTGGTCCTGGCTGCAGAGGGGCAGCTAATCTGACTGTGATTACAGAGCGCCAGGCCTGACCCGGGATGGGATGGAGATCACTTTCTTTTCCTCTCGGCAGGTCTCTGGTTATCTTCTTCAAATGCAATTACATCTGATTCGCTCCAACGCCGACAGACAGAGACAGACTCGAAAACATCCCACGGAGAGAGATAAATTAATTATCATTAATATGAACCGAGCCGCGCAATCATCTGCTGGAGGAGAGGAGATGAGAGGACTTGTTGCATCACTCCTGGGGGTCCGTGTGTTGTGTTAAGTAACAGCAGGAGTTATGGATGAAGCCTCTGATGACAAAGCTACATGAAACATGCGTGTGTGACAGCCAAACTAAGCGACAGCTGCGTGTCTGCGAGTGCGGGGCCTGCAGGGTATGGATTTTGGTAGATAAGAAGGGGAACAGCCTGTGCAAACAGAACAAGGTCAACACCGACCTTGGGTCAGCTTCCTGTTTCCCCTCTAATGGCTGAGATTAGTGCTCTGAATATAGCCGGTGATCCAAGACCATCTCGAGGACACTTTATCCCAAAGTCCTTGCAGCAGCCTTGTTAAGACAGTGAGCAGTTGACTTTCTGAAGATGGGGGTACGCTAGAAACGAACTCCTTGGGACAACCGGCTGTTTTGCAGTCAAGTCATGTGAAACGTCAATAGAGCGCATGAAAAAAAAGAGAAACATCTCGCATTTTCATCCATCCATCTACTTTCTTACTTGCTATGTACTTTAATGATGTCACAGGGGTCTGCTGGTCTCTAACTCCAAGACATATAAGCTGAAGACCTTGTGAATGTAGTCAAGAAGGTCTCTTCGTCTATCTCAGGACACACACACACACCATTCAATTAGAGTCTCCAGTCTGCCTAAACATGCATGTGTTTGGACTGTGAAAGGACATTCACTCAGACATGCAGACTTTAGAAAGACAGGCCCTCATTTTCTTCTGTTTTCTGGATTCGCTCTATACGAGCATTGCTTTCGACAAATATTGTCTTAGTTTTATTTGACACCGATGGGTTGTTCTCCAATCCGAATCATTCAGTCCTCTCAGAGGGTGATTCCTGACCTTGGTTGGCTCGGGGTAAACTTTCATGAATCGATCACACTCTTTAATCAGGCTCCCAAACATTCACATGTGGCTTACTGCTAATCCTGCAGCTCAGTTTCTACACTTACTGAGCCAAACAAAACTAATACGGAGCAGCAGGATGTATGGCAGGAAACTGGGCATTTCAAATTGAATCTGGTGTCATTACTCAGCCTGTGTCCTGTCAGGGGGTGCAGGAGGAGGCTGATTTGATGACTACCTCCTGCCCCTCCCAAACTAACCGAGTGAGACAGACGAGATGCTTACTGCTGCAGCTCTCTGACCCTGAGCCAGGAGGAATTGATTTCCTTCTAAATGGGATGAGGAAAGATGAGAGGAAGATGGAGAGAGGAGGCGAGGCCACAGACAGAGAGAGAGAGAGAGGGGAGGTTGGCTGTAAATTGTGTTGGAGGAGGCGTGAGAGAGCAGGACAAAGTCCATCGGCGGTTTGAGGAGAGTGATGGCACGACAGCACGTCTGTACGGTGCACGTGTGAGAGCCCACAGCAGGGCCCGGGTCAATGTGTGAGGAGGGCGTAGAGCATAGCGGGAGGGAGAATCAAGTGAGGGAGGGATCGGTGTCTGTCATGTGTGTACTGTATGTGTGGAGGGGACACGCACAGATGGATGATGGGAACAAGGACACAACATGGCAGCAATAACTCAGATGAATGGACCAGCTTTTCGCAAAGGCTATAATCTCCAGTTGGGATGGGGTGGACGTGCCATCTTCACTTTTTCACTTCCAAACCCATCAATCCATCAGTTTTCTTAATCCACTTTATGCCTAACCAGTCTCATGGAGGTCTTCTTGAGCTTATCTCCAGCACACCATTCACTCTCACAGCTAGGAGCAATTTAGAGTACCACAAGCATGGACTGACGGTAATTTATGGACTGTATAAGAAAACCCATCCACAAAGCACAAACCAAACCATCAACATGTTGCTCAAACTTTCCAATACCTCATTTTTAAAATGTCTGTTTGATTTACACACAAAAATCTCCTAGAACTGCGTCTGGCTGCTAAAATACTGTTGAGCAAAACCGAGTTCATGTTTGCACGGCATCGTAGTAGACTAATTGCAACGGGATGCATGAGCCTTGTTGAGCCTGTGCCCTGGGTTTTGTCTCTGAGGATGCAGACTGTTCCAGCTCTGTGATCGGGTGCAGCAGCCTGTGCCACAAGCAGAATGAGCTCTGCATGTTGACACTTTGCGTTCTCATTATTCTCATTAAGTGAACAAGACAGGGTGTCACAGGATGCTGCCCTGTGACACCCTCTCTCTCTCTCTCTCTCTCTCTCTCTCTCTCTCTCTCTCTCTCTCTCTTGCCTGCAGAATAAGGAACATAGGAAGTGACATCACAGCTTGGGCCTTGAGCTGTGTTGACGTGTCATGTCACCAACCAAAAAGGTGCGTGGTGATGTTCGCAATGATAAATGAAAGATAGAGCAAACTTTTAGAGGAAATGGTATGAAGGTGACCTTCAGTGCACCACAATAGCTTCACTGCTGCCGTCACTCTCCTCTCTCTTTGTAAACATCCGAGCCTCATTGCACTGAATAACATCTTATTTTACCCCCACGGTTAATTACACTTTGAAACCTTTATTCATGCATGACCCTCGGCTTTTGTCACCTACTCTGGGCAATTTCTGGGACAGCGAGACAACATTATCTGTCTCTCAGCCTTCGGGGTAAAATGATCTCCATAATTATTATTTTCTGGCTGCGATGGACGGCACTGTCCACAGTGTTTTGCCTGCCTGCGCCCTGCGTGTGCTGGAGCAGACCTCCGTGACATGTGCTGGGTACTAAGCAGGTAAGACGATGCATAATGGATTAATATTACTTTCTGAAACTACAATTATCAGGATCATCGCAGTGTGTTTACTCCCTGACACCCGGATTAATCTGTTTTGCAGCGTGACCTTCCTCTTGTCTTGCATTCAGCCGCTTGTGCTTTGCTGCACACACACACACACACACACACACACACACACACACACACACACACACACACACACACACACACACACACACACACACACACACACAGACTCATCCCTCCTGCACATCCTTACATCCAGCATCCTCCTCTACCCTTTGCTCATTCTCTCCACCACACAGTCCATTTCTCCACTCTCACATTCCCTCCTTGTCTTTAAACTTTGCTCTCTCCACGTACTAACGGTTGTCTGGCAAGATTTATGCATTAATGGGTCGCTGTGGAGAGTGTCAGGAATAATAACGGCAGGAGGGAGTGTCCAAGGATAATGATAACATGCACAAAAAATATATGTCACAAGGGAAAAACAAAAACCCACATCGTTGTGTGTCGGTGGGGAGAGGGCTGGCTCCTCTCTGCTGCTTCACAGTGTTTTCCTCTTGGGTGGTGTTGGTTTGCTCAGCCACATCTCCTCATAACGGGAAAAGAAACAAACCCTTCTCTTTCACCCTCTCAGGGGATGCAAACTGATCCAAGTTCAGCTGTGAGGCAGGTTTCAGCGCGGCGGCTGATAAATAGCTTAATGGAAAAACCCCGCACTAACAATCCTCATTATGCACTTTGGCTCCATGAGGCAGGCCTCGATAATTCCTCAGCATTTTCATTAAGTCATCCTGGAAAGAGCTAATAGCGCACAATAACAATAAATACAATATTTCAGTGGTGCACTTCTCATTTTTTAATGCCAGGGTTATTCTGAGATATTTTACTCACATACGAGCACACAATTGGCATAAACATGGAACAGAAATTCAAGATAATATTTAAAAAATAATGTATAAATATTTACCTTGGTTTAATAAATGAGGCTTTTGTTTAAGAGAATATTGGATATTTGCTAATGACGACTCTTCACAGACCTCATTTTGAAAGAGTTTTTAATTTACCTCGTTTATATTCTCCAAATGCATTATTTAGTGAAGATGTATGAGCACACAACACACACACACACACATTCACACACATACACAAACACCAGACAGGGAAGGAGGAGAAATGGCAGTGTGTGCACACCATGAACTGAGTCAGACCTGTTGGAGCCGAACAAATAACTTCTAATTGAGTTTTTCCTTCATGGTTACACAGGCTGGGTCTGCAGCTCTGTTTTCACGAGGTCACGGAGACCATCCACGTCCAGTTTATGAAACTCGCATAAAGTCGGACACGTGGACACGCAGGCATGTGCGTGGCGGCGAGCTCGGGGAGGATCATGGGAAGGGTATTTTTAGCCTGCTGCGATGGGTGTCTCCAGGGAGACCAGACTGACAGAGGGACGGGAGCATCAGCTGCTCAATTAACGCTCTCTCTCTGAGGGTTGTGCATGTGCATCTGCTGCTTCTTTCAACGAGGGAGACCCCCTGTGACTTCCCAGAGGTCTGGCAAAGGAGGGCACTGCGCTTGTGTGTGTCTAGTAGTAGCAGCATCCTACCGTTGTCTGCCGCCGACTCTTCGTACTCGTTGGTGGAGGGCAGAGCAGGTACCAGCGGCTCCATGTTCATGATGAGGTTTTTGTGGCTCAGAGAGTTAAAACTTCGACTCTGTCCGAACTGGGCTCTGAAAAGAGAAACATCGGCATCAGCCCATGCTCCTTCAGCTGTATAATATGCTCAAGCAGCAATGATTTCTAACCTGTTTCTAATTTGGCCAGTCTGGGAAATAGAGAGGGAGAAGATCCCCCAGTTTGACCTTTCTGTATATGCCTGTTCTCGACATATCTGCTTCTCAGCTTCTCCAGATACTAGATAGATTCCTCCCCCACAGTCCAAATATATGCATGTTTAGGCTGATTAGAGACTCTTGTCCCTAGGTGTGAGTGTGACAGTGAGTGTGTCCTCACACTCGCGAGCAGGTGATTGGTCCTTACCTGCGCACCTCTGGAGGCTCCCTCTGAATCTTGGAGCTGGCTTCTATCACCTCCTTGGCCACTCTTCCACTGACAAGAAGGAGAAATAATTAGTCTTTGTCCATGCTGCATTTTTAAAGCTCGGTTATAAATAGCTTTGAGACACGATAAAAGAAAAAATGACAGCGGCAGCAGAATACTTCTGCGTGGACATTAAAGGCTAGATATTTAGAGCATGACGATCAAATAATGTTATAGGAGTCTATAAAATCTCATTCCTTTAAACTGAGACACTTTCAGATCCACTTGAGCACCTCGGGCTTCTTCCTAAAACTGTGGAACAAGTCTCATATCAATAATTCTGTAATAATCATAATTTCAGAATCAAGCATCTGACGGATATTACAAGAGCAGAAACATGAGTAATTTGCAGTCGCTGCTCATAATCAGCACCGTGCCTCTGCTGCTGTGCAGGCAGTTTCCAGCCTCCGTGGTCGGGAGCTCCATTAGTCTGATTGTTGGCCGACTGGAGTTTCTGGGCTCTGACCACTCTGCTTAAGCCAGCAGGCTCCACCATCCCATCCATTAGTCTATTGTAGCTGAAATTGCCGGTTAGGTCATAAATTAGAGGGTAAAATGAAACATCTGGGCTGGTGGGCACACACTCGATAGTACAAGAGACATCAGTAATGCGTGTTGGCCCGCTGCAATAATCGGCCGCTCCGACACGAGAGAGACAGAGATCGACCTGCTCTAATTCATGAAAATTACCCTTGTTTGCGGGCCACAAATCTTGCATTTGGACAAATGACCAATTTCCATATTTCCAGAACAAACTCCACCATATGCCGTTACTCATCTCTGAGCCCTTAAGCCCGACCGCTGTAGCCCGCTGATGAATCTGAGCAGACTGAAGTGTAAGCCTTGGTAAAGAGCTTTGTCCAAGAGGAGGAGCAGAACCAGCATTTATAACAGACTTATACTGAGGCTTTCCTGCAATATTGGGGTCAATAAATTATACTGTCGAAAACCAACGACAACCGGATAGATGCATGTTGGAAAAGCCAGCCAGAGTAAATATCAAAACTTGCTGTGACTCTGATGTTACTGTGGTTCATTTACATGGCTGAAATCAATTATGATAGCGATCGTAGAGTTGGAGTTGCTTTTGCATTCTTGTATCTGTATCTTTGTCTCGTGTGCTTCTGATTTTCCAGGTTTACTTTCTGCTTTAGACTCAAATCCTGCCTGTCGTTGCACCGTCTGCAGAGAAGAAATATAAAGCTCGCCCACTCCCATGAAAACAAACTTGAATACGGCCTCACCTGTATCTGAACCTGCTGCCTTTGAAGAAGATGTTACTGCTACAAACTGTCTTTATCTGACTCGACTTGGCGCACCTGTCAGAGAGAGGGAGGAAGAGGCAAACAGGGAACTTCGTTACTGCGAGGCATCGGGCGGTGGCGATGACTTCCTGTGCAAAGAAGGTGTTTTAAAACGAATGGGTCGAATTACGGGGGAGTTGAGGGGACGTCAGAGGGAGACAAACTCCTTTGAGTGTGTCCACGCAGGTTATATTTTCTTTCTGTGCATTGAGGTTCCTGAATCCATGGAAGATGCAAAGAAATGCAGCACATATATATATAGGCCAATGCTGTGTGTTTATTCAGTGATTGCATTGCATGTTCTGGGCCGTCTCCACTAATTAACCCAATTCAATTTTTCGGATGTTGTTGACATTAATCTTTGGGCTGGCGTCTGAGACATAGAATCCATTATCCTCTGTATATGTAAGCCATTGTTATTATCATCTGCATCTCTGGAGTGGAAATGTGGCTGGGTGCCACTAAAACCCTGCAGTATTACAGGCTGGTATACTGCAGCTGCCACGGTCACTCCAGACTCCAGGTAGGAATTAAAGAACGAATTTAATCAGCTGCATGTTTGTGGTGTCTGGTCCTAGTCCTGGATTTTGGTAGGGGTGTATTTTTTTTATGATTTCCTCGTGTGATATGTGCCTGCATTTGACTTGGGGAGTGATGGTGGAACAACAGGGCTTCCCTGAAACTCTAGGCTGCAGGTCAAACCCTCGTGCTTGGCTCAGAGTCATTTATCATGTGAAGCTCCAGAGACTCCAGACAAGGAAGCACCAGAGAAGCGCAGATAGTGCTCTACTTATGTGCATACATTAACTGTAGGTGTGTGTGTGTGTGTGAGAGAGAGAAAGAGAGAGAGAGAGAGAGAGAGAGAGGCTGTGTGTTGTTAAAGCTCTTCTTGGCTGCCATTTCAAAACTCAATTCACTCTGATTTGATTAAGCTCCTCTGATGCTTGTCTGACATCCGAGATGACATCCACTCCCCATCTGTCTCCCTCTCACAGACACATGAGCCGCTGTCGTTACGGAGACGACACACTGGGTTATAACAGGCAAGGGCAATTATCAGAAAGCTTTTAAAACCGTGTAACATTGTCTCCCCTCGCAGCACGTTATGTCATTTGAAGAAGATGACACAAGATCTGGATCAGGAAACCACCTGACTGACTGCGGTGGAAAAACCATTGTCTTTGCCGCTATGGCTGCCTTTAAAAATGACTCTCATCATTCACTAAATTGTCACCAAATGTGTTTTCATGTCCAACTAATAGTCCAAAACTCACATTCACTTACTTGAAAGCTCACTAAAGCATATTATTTATTACTGTCATTATCAAAACAGTTGCAGATCAATTTTCTGTGGATGAAATACGTGATCAAGCAGAGGCTGTCAAGTTCACGTCCAGGTCGTGTGAAGCTATCCGTGCATAACATCTTCCTCTGCCGTTGTGTGACTCGGGTTTGACAAACTGCTTCGCTGGTATTTCCACTCAACCCTGACTGAGGCAAAGAGCCCATTCCTCATCTCCCAGAGCTCGTTTTGTTTCCTCGTAACCTTGACTAAAACCCTGCACCCTGTCCCGTCTACGTCCTCTCACTTTTGCCTTCACCCCGAGCCTGTTTCCATTCCAGACGCGCCTGCAGTGTCAATAGTCGATATTCAGAGCCGCGGCCTGGCGGCGATCAGCTGCTCCCCCGCTGAAGGACGGCGGCGTACTGAGGCAGAGCCACAGAAAAGCGGGAGCATAAAGAGAAGAAATGTGCTGCAAATCAAAGTGGAGCGTGACGGGGAGCTAATTTTAGTTTGCATAGCTGTTCTTTGGTTTCAGAGAGAAGGAAACTGAGGCAAAATGAAAACAGTTTTAGACGTATCTGAGACCTCGCCTGCCGCTGCTATCACAGTTAAATAACATCATAATGTGATGACACTCACTAATTCTGTCATCCTCATTTTAACCTTAACAAACACTGTGGCAATAGATTTTTTAAAACTCTTCTCGTTCTTTACTCTCTGATCGTCTTTATTTATATAATAATTACTGGCATTGATTCTGTAGTGCTCAGCGTCACTTATCTGAGCTCCAAAAAGAATCAATACATTTCTTGGAAATCTCTCTCTCTGTGCGGGTGTGTGTGTGTGTGTGTGACATGTTTGACACTAAAGACCGGCTAATTGTCCACGCGATGGAAAAGTTTGATTTTGTGGTTCAGTGCTTAAGGTTAGGATGCAATTAAATCATCAGGACATGAATGTGAGTGTGTGTGTGTGTGTGTAAAGCCCCACCCCCCACCAAAGTGTACAACATCAATGTGCATGTGTGTATGTGTGTGTGTGTGTGTGTGCAGACGCACTTGTAGAAGGCCTGGTTCTCCACGCCGCACTTCCACAAGTGTTTACACGCTGCGGGGGTCGAGGTGTGAAATGTCAACACCAGTTTCTTCTGCGTAGAGAAGGACAAAGACGCAGAGAGAGAGAGAGAGAGAGAGAGAAGAGAGAGCAGTGAGGATGACAAATGAGACTCTGTGTGGATGAGTGCTGAGCACAATGAGAGGGAGCTGTGCAAAATGCTGACCCACAGACCCAAAGCTGTAAGCGTAGCAAGATGTAGGACAGATATAGTGATTTGGCCGAAGTAAAAGGTTTGTAGCTTGCAGAATGTGGGTCTAATGTGGGAGTAAGGGAAAGGGGAGGGGGATATATTCCT
Organism: Karalla daura; assembly: GCA_029224185.1. NCBI lineage: Eukaryota > Metazoa > Chordata > Actinopteri > Chaetodontiformes > Leiognathidae > Karalla > Karalla daura. The sequence continues at coordinate 14,643,931 of CM055192.1, forward strand.
GTAAATGTCTGCTTTTCACTCCCATATGCCATTCGTGGTAATACGAGATGCCAGATCAATGATGTGCAACAACAAGGCCAGCGGGTGAATGAGAGAGGGAGAGAGGAAACACAGAGATCGATAAGATGGGAGTAAGTTACTGTAAAAAAAAAACAAAAAAACATAAAAACCCAACAACCGTGGAAACCAATAAATCTCTATTTCTCTTTTCAAGTCAGCGACATTGCTCAACCCCCTCGGTGTCACACATCAGTAACAGTCGGCGCAGTCGTATAATTTATGGCTTACACGCATGTGCCACAGCGGCCATGTGTATAAAATTATTGTTTCCAGTCCCACTTTGGCTGAAGAGCAGAAGTGCTTTCAATGCACAAAAAGTTACGGCAAAGGAAAAACATTTACTTGTTCTGCACTATTACGGTATTAAAGCGCCAGTATACACCAACTCACGGCTTGTGCTCCGGCTCCTCAATCCCTGGGCTACTGTTGGTGTATTGTTAAAGCCATTGGCGTGAGCGATTAAAATGAGTCTGAGCTGGAATACCAATAGGTAAGGAGTACAAAGACAGAAACATATAAACCATGAAAAAGGTGAAGTTGCCATCAGCTCAAAGTGGGACAGCTGAGTCAATGTGTTCCAGTCTAAAGAGGGTGAAGACGTGGGGGCAGAGAGTGGACTCGTGCAGTGACCTGGCACACATCCATACATGAATCCTGAAAACAAAAACACGTTGAGAATCTAGATATGTAGACACACACACACACACACACACACATAGAGCAAATATCTGATGTCATGTATATGACATGGACACAGTTATAGATTATGCTTCATAATCTATAGTAGCTTTCAATTACGTATTTTGCAGCTATGAAACTACTTATCTCTGAAATGGCAGAGTAAAATGTAAATGAAATAAATGTATGAATGAACGGTGAGCGGACAGCACGGACAACTTGTGACTACACAACACTGAAAAAAACAAAAGAGATGAAGAAGGTTTCCTCCAGTCTTAGTGAGGTGGTGGTGGCGGGGGGGGGGGGGGGGGGGGGGGGGGGGGGGGCAAGGGGTGGGGGAGGAGGAGGGGGCATCAACTGTGTGGGTTTCAGGACAACAGTGTTTTTGTGCTGCTATGGTCACTTGCATTTACTCACCAGTGATGACTATGTTTTTTTTTTTTACACACAGAGAGAAAAGACAGAAACACAAAGATAAAACTGCATCTTCAGCCATTCACAAGTTGGCAAAACAGACAAACAGGCGGACAGACGGACACGGTAAGCGGAGATGAGAGGGCTGGTTTGAGCTTCTGCATCGACAAATACTTTGATTGTCTGATTGGCTGAGTGGTAGATTAAAGAGCGGCCTGGCTTCGAATCCAGTAACAGTAACAGTTCTTTTAATGTGCAATATCACACACAATCACAGCTGTTATCCTAAAAAAAAAAAGAAAAAAAATGAGGCACGATGCTCACAATCTACCACAGCTCTGAGCCGGATGACAAACACCGAGAGTACAGATGAGAAAACGTGTCCCAAATGCGAGACACCTGCCCTGTTCGCCCCCTGTCTCGAGTGGAGGCGCCACATGAGTTTGTATTTGTCACGGGCGTTGGACACGGTCCCGACATGGAGGGAGGGAGTGAAGGGGTCTCATATTTGGGCCACAGTCCACACACGATGCGCGTGAGGAGGTTAGTCGTAACACACCCACCATCCTGTTACAGTGAATCCTGCCTGTTAAGGAGATCTGAAACAGCGACACACATATACAGTGCGTGTGTGATGGTGGACAGGATCACACAGACAAACAGTACAGTTTCATAGCACATTTATCTGATGTAACCGTCGCATGGATGAAGAGAGGAGGAGAGGAAGAGGAAAGGGAATAGAGGATGTACAGTACATTTGGAGGTCTCTAATATCCAAATGAACAGACTGTGTACAACTGTGGGTCATCACAGGCATATATGCAGATGACGGACTTAACAATATTCAGAAGTTCATCCTACGCTGCGATGTTTCCTTCGGTCTCAGCCACGAGGACGCTGCACTCACCTCCTTCTGAATCCCGATGACGTAGAAGGTTTTCCCCTCAAACTTCAGTTTACTGACATCAGCCCTGCAGGGAGCCATGATGCTAACAGTTAAAAACATATCTCTACGGTCAGGGTGAGGGATGCATGACAGGAACAAATCTGACTTGACAGCCGGGTCTGAGCCGTGCTGCAGTGTTTATCGGCCTCTCCTCCCCTACTCCTCTGTCTGTCTGACAGCAGGAGGACGCAGGAGCTCCTCCACTCATGAGCTGGAGGAGAGGCTGCAGCCGGGCCCAAAGACGGCGCCTTTAAAAGTTTGGAGTAGTCCTCAACCGAAGGGAAATCAGATAATTTCAATTTGTTTATTCCCAATGAGCAGTGTGAGCTTTATTTTTAATTTAGAGATGATCTGCAATGCATTAATCGACCACTGTTTTAATTATCAGCATGTAAACATGTTTTTGAGAAGGATTTCGAGAAATCAAGTCAAAATTTCCCTGTCAGATGGTTAAATAGCACTGTCATGCTCACAAATGTGTCAAGAGACTCCAGATGAAAACGTCTATTAATATCACTAATATCGCTAGAACCTTACTAGCTGATTAATTACAGTACGACTGGAATTTTCTGTGTATGTAACTCAGTGATTACATATCAATTGTCCAAAACACAAATCCCCTCTTTAACTAAAACAATGAATGCAACAATTTTGCGATTTCACTCCTATGAAATATTCCTTCCAACACTTGTGTCAAACTCTAAACGCCGGTATGCAAGCGATCTGTGTTCTGCATTAAACAGCCAGCGCCAGAACTAGTGGCTCCTAAACGCTCTGACTGAAACCCTGCAGGACATACATGAGATTACTGATGCAGGGTAATCTCAACCTGAGCCTCCACTGAGTTCAGTTTATACTTTAACTCATAAATATTTGAAGGTTTCATCTTCTGACTCATTTCTACAGTAATGGATTTGTTCTGAACGCGGTGAGAGCCTGTGGTGCGGCGCCACGGCAACTTAAGTCAAAGACCATCATTTTTTAAAATGAATATTAATAAATATCTAATAAATATTAGATTCAGCTCCGTTTAAGATGAAGCAGAGTGAGAGAGGGACGTCAGATAAGATATGAAAGACGTCTAATTTCCACACTTGATATTTTAGAAATCGGGGCGCGGTTGTTACCATTTGAGGAGGTGGATCCTCTTGTTTCCCTGGAAGACCACAAACCCCGTGGCTGTAAACCCGAGAAAGGCCGTGGAGCCTGTGAAATCCTGCGAACACGCAAAAAAGCACACGCAGAGAGAGTGAGAGTCACGCCACGGCATCATGGCACGCAGGTGGACTGACAGCGGGGAGGCAAGTGGGCCATCAGCCGTCTCCATGGCGACGGCACCTACACAAACATCACGGGTTCAACTCAAACTTAAACATAAACACCCACAACTTGAAGCAAGTGGCAGGAAAGAGCAGGAAACAGTGAAAAGAGTGACTTGAGCTTGATATTTTCTTGCGAGGGTGACATTAGTGGGCCGCTTTGGACCGATTTGACTCCTGGTTGGGTTGAGTTTGCATGTTCTCACCTTCTGCATACAGGTCTTTCTCTGAATTGCCCCTCAGTGTGTGTGTGTGTCCTGGAAAAGACTGGACACCTGCCTGACTTTGCACCTTTGAGCAGAACCCTGTGTCACAGTTACAAAGGTACTTCTAATAACGGATCGAGGGATGATTTTACGAAACCCGTGTCAAACGGCGAACACAATATGCTTGTGACGCTCTTATGCACAGACCCGCTTTCATCTGCTGCCGTCTCTTTGTACATCGCCCTCCCTGCTCCCCACATTTCCGCTCCAGTCAGTCGCAGCAGAGACAGACGTCCGTAGCAAAAGCGCATTAAAAAACAAAAAAAAAAAGCAGCCTCAATGGCAGCGGCGGAGCAGGCAGATGAAGGGGATGCTCTCCAATAGAGAAATGAATTTAAATATCTGCTTAATCTGCTCTGATACGACTGTCGCAGGAGAGGGTGGCCCCGTTTTTTTTAGGATGAACAGAGCGGAGGAGAAACGGTAAAAAATATTACTTTTCTTGATCAGATTACGCCTGTTCCTCTGTCAAAAGAGCACGGGAATACTGTAAAAGTACAAGCAGCATGTATATCAGACAAAGTACAGGCTTAACTATGAAAATCTTCCTGTGTGAACAAAGTCAAGATTTACTCAGTGTTGAAGCCGTTTCTCTAGCCAGTCAATATGAACACTGATCCCGCAAAGTCCATTTACTTTAACTGTTGGTAGAGAAAGTGATCTGACAATACACTCGTTGACCTTCCCTCTCTGTTATTCCACCACACGTCACGACCGCTCAGGTTTGGTGCCGTTGGTAAATTTGATCATGTGTATATTCGCCCATTTAATATGCAAATTTGGGGAAAACAAGCAAAGGGTAACAAGGACAGATGAGTGTATTTTTGTATTTGGCACAGTCGCTCTCTTTGCAGCCAGCGCTTGTACTTGTACTGCACTGAACCGCATGCTCAACTTTGGTAAGCGTTTACAGCTGGACACAACAAACCAGTGTCGGTGAAATAAGACTGTAAAGAACAATGGTGGATTAGTCCACAACCAGCCCTCGCACTGTCAATATGCAATTTACTAGACCTGAATCTAACAAGAAACTAAATAAGCATCCATTCATCATCTTTCCCACTTTGTAGCTTAATAATGTCGTAGTGGTCTATCTCCTGTGTTCATAGGACACACACACACACACACACACACACACACACACACACACACACACACACACACACACACACACACACATCCACTCTCACATGTCAGGGTTGTTCAACATCCAATCAACCTGAACATGTATGCCTTTGGACTGTGGGAGGAAACCAGAGACCCTGGAGAAACCGGACGAGGGACATGCAAAACCCCACACAAACCCAGTCAAACCCCGGTCTTTCTGACTGTGAAGCTGGAGTCGTCCCACAGTAAATCATCCTTGTAAAGTCTTTACTGCCTTCTATAATGGTTAAACAAATGGACCAAGAGATTTCATTAACACTTGATCTCAATGACTCAGTCCAATGATATATGCTTTAAAGAGCCATCCGTGTGGAATTGTATTTATTGCACAGTCTATATAGAAAGAGGCGCTTTAATTAATATGCAATATGATGAAGATGAGAGGTGAGGGCTCTCTATGTTGCCTACTAATGGTATTTTACACAGGCGTGGAGAATAAACTGTGGCAACATGAAGGCCAGAGGATTAGAGTAAATGCAGCACGTCTTGCAGACAGACTGACATTACCTTGCATGGGTGAGGGTCCACTCCATATGTTTCGAGGCTGTGAGCCCTTTGGAGCATGTTCAGCTCGGCTAGCGAAGCACACTGACCCCTAAAAGACAGGAAAGGAGACACAATCACAGCCGTGGCATGAAACCAGAGCAGGCGCCGTGGCTCCTGGGTCAGAGGGACCAGCCTCTGTGGACACGGACGCTCGTCCAACACTAAACGTATGTTAAGAAGTGCACAAGCCCGAAACGTAACCTGAAGTCTCTCTCTCTCAGTTAATCTACGTCCTCTCTAATCCTGCTCGTCGGACGTGCCGGGCCAGACGGAGGACACTGAGCATCGTCTGCCTCTGGGCTGTGGGGACTGGGGGGGGATTTGTCTTTGATGTTCTATAATCGCTGTAAGTGTGACGGTCGCAAACCAAACAAGATCATTCATGAGCCGCAGGGATGGAGCGGGTAAACAGGACCGGATGATCTGTTGTCTTTCCTCCCTTTTCGTGTTTAGGCAGAAACGTCCGGGTGCATCGGTGCGTCCCCCTCTAATTCTGCTTCTTCCACTGCGTTTGACTCGATGGCTAATTCATCTCAGTGTGCCCGGACAGGAGATCTAATTCATCAGCTCTGGGTTTAGCTCGTATTTCACTCCCTCCATCCTGTAAGGATGATGTTCACTGAGATTTAAATCCTGCAAATCCTGTAGTAATGAGCAAGGTGTCCAAAGCAGGCTTAAAATAAATAATTCATGCTTATTCCCTTTGCAAACTATTCTCAGTTTTTATTTGCTTTCTGCTAAATCTACTCTGGCCCTCGTATGTCTGGGTCTCATCCATTGTTTGTCACTATCAAGAACGACATATTACAGTGTAATTACCTGAGCTCGTTCTTGTGTATCTCTATAATCTTCCTCTCCAGTTTGAGGGATTGTTTGGGGAACAGCTTGAAGTCTCTGATGTAGTCCGAGGGGTGCTCCTCTGGGTCGTAGTCCCCGAGCTCAGCTGGAGGAAAAAATACAAAAAAAGACACAAAACAAAACAACTCGTATCACTTTGTCTGATTTCCTTGCTCCACTTATTCTATATTTCTTTGTCTTTTGAATGATCGTTCAGTCCAATGTGCTTGAAAAGTGATGACTGTTTACAGTTTGGCAAATAGCATCTTGAAAGCCTTAAAAGTATGCATATTTTAAACATTTAATGTTTCCCTTAGTTTATTGTGTCATTTTGTGATTAAATTACATAGAGTTTGAAAAAAAAGTGATTATGCTGAATAGAAAGAAGACAATTTTGCTGCATCTCTTGTACTATATGGATCTTTTAATGGATGACATTCCCAATAATCAGTGCTCACCAGATGCCTGTAAAACAACAGACCGTGACCTATTATCTCTAGTTTTTGTATGAATGACACAAACAGTGTATCGTACAACATGCTATTGGTGGAGTTGTACCGATCCAGGCTATGCTAAGTGAATCTGCTTACTGGTGAAACTTTGTCCTCACTGAACAGATAAGTCCGATTTATCAGCTTTGTGCCACCAGAGGGTTTTCAAGTTGCTCCAGATGAAACAAAAGCTTAAGCAGAGATCTTCTTCATTATACTTTTATTCCCACAGGACACTTTTCCCATAAGCTTGACAGATTAATATTCCCTTTATTGAATCCATTACAAAGTCCTAACAGACAATAATTTCTCTCTTTAATCCGTTCTTAATTAGCAATCATAATAAAGGTTAAATCAAATACTTGCCTGGAGTTTAATTAAACAGTAATCCTCCACCTATTCCCCAGCTCTGGTAATCAACACCCAGACAACGTAGGACAGAGACCTGCCCTCCTTAAATCAAAGCAGCCAATGATACGCTCTCTGTGCCAAGATATCGCAGCCACTCGCACGCTGCTCTCTGGGGAAGCCAGCCAATCAAAGAGTGTTTGCACAGTTCAGAGACTTGTGTATCAGGCGGAGGGGTTCGTTTATATGATACAGCTCGGCTAATTCCCTCTTAATCCATGTTAAAGCAAGTGGCTCTGCACTGTGATTCTGTTTCTCTCTCTCATCTTCTTTCCATATACGCCTGGCAAAATGTAGGCTCGCGGCACCAGGCTGACGACTCTAACGAGGCGTGGACAAGATGAGCGGAGTGGTTGGTCTAATTGATTTAAAGAGATACAACATGGGGAAGATGTTACACGTGCCTCACGCTCAAACTGCTGTCAAACGGCTCCTCATAGATTTCACCTTAAGATAACTGATAACTTTACTGATTGGACCAGCCTAGCTGTTTCTTTAAAAGGATCTAAAAGTCCGATATAAATTAGAAGCTACACTAGATATTGCACATATCTTCAGGGTTCCTGTACAACATTATATTTATGAGTTGCGCAAAAGCAGATTCATCACTTTCCTGTTAGAGTTTAAGTCACTGCAGGAAATATTGTCCATTTCAATGATATATCTATGATAACATGTAGCTGATACTTGTTAATTGTAACGTTTCCACAAGCATTGTTGATGAAAGAAGGAGACAGTTTCACAAATCTGACAAGTCCTGTGACATGTAGAAAAGATTTACAACGAGAAAGCATGAAATCGATCCCTGCAGCCGCCTTGACACAAACTAGAATATTGAAAACTGTGATGTAAGCATGTGCAAATCCCACCAAAATCAAACAAACATAGCTTAAGACTTGTCCTGGGGGGATTCAGTGGGAACACAGCAAATCGCCAATAGACTAACTGTCAATTCGTCGCAGCCAAAGCCACTGATCATCACTTGACCTCACCTTGTACAATGCAGGCTCCCAGATACGCAGCCTCGGCGAACGGACAGAGGAGACGGCCGTGGTAGATATCTCTCTTCAGCTGGAGGTACAGGAGATACCTGGACACACAGGCACGACAAAAGTTAACGTGAAAACTGTAACATCTCAATTCAGCCTTATTTAAAGCTCCAAGTCAAAACTATGAGAGCACTCTATTTTCAACACAAATAAACAAAGAAATGCAAGAAAAGTGATGGCAGTGTGGATGTGCATCCTTAATTCTTTTTCCCACGTTTTCCTACAAAGATCCAACAACAAAAATCTCTTAAATCTCTCAGAAAAAACCACTGCTGTCATAGCATCGTCACCATATTTAACATCATTGTAAATATCTGCAGCTCTTTACAGTGAAACCAGTGTGGCCACAGCCCCTTAAACCGTGTTACTATGGCGGTTAAAGAGAGCATTGCTATGGAAACAACTACCACACTGCAGGGTCTGATGCTGTTGTAACTATGGAAACGTCTTCAATGGAGGCATGTTTGGTCATGCTGCCGTCTGATGCCGACTCGTCCGGTGTTTTCAGGTGGAGTTTTGTTACGTTTTCTTGTTTGTGAGCCAGTAATAACTCTGGGACAAATTGAAAATGCGATTCAATAAGCAGGCAGTTTATTAACATAATGCCAATGTGTCTCGGTTGTCACAGGGGACAAAAACTATTAGTAGTCAGTGGAAAAAGATGATGAGAAGAAAAGGCGAAAAGGGGGCATCTTATCACATCCAGTCAAGTAATAGGAGCCTGATCTGCCCGCTGCACCTCCGGGGAGGTCACACCTCCACCTCGATGGAAGTGGGGACACAGACAGAGGAGACAGACGATGACAGCAGGGCTGAAACTATGGGGACGTGCGTTGCCATGGATAGTTTCCAGTTCAGACAAAACACCACAGACTCATTCAGCTGGTTTTATAACTCCGGGTCGAAGAAACAGCAGCCGTCGGGAGAGCATAAAAGACCGAATGGAGAGAAAAACCTGCTGCTGCGGTTGAATAGTTTTATTTTTAGAGGCCCGAGCTTGACCGCATGGAAAATCTTCAAATTGGCCAAAAAAAACACTGTCATCCATATTTACCTGACCTTCCCAAATTAGTTTCCTTCTCTAGTTTCTCATCCTCCCTCTGTCTTATCTTCTTCTGTTTCCCTCCCTGAGCTCTTGTCTTACAGTTAAAGTATCTTTTACACGGCCACTTGTTTTACGTAACAGGAAGTCCAGTCCGTCTCTGACTCCTCAGTCTTACACACTTGTCTGGATATATCACATCACCTGTCACACTGCGGAGAAGTGCTGACTCTCCTAAACTTTGCTCCATCTTCCAAACTTGTCAGTCTCCTAAATCCGCTTCACTTCTCCATTTCTCATTCTTCTCACCTTATTAACAGTGAATTTACAAAGTCTTATCAGCAGGTTTCAAACAATGTAGCGGCAAAGAGAAACAACTCTTTGCAACATTTTGGCCAGACAAACTTTGAATTTTGAACAACGATGTAAAAACCTTTGATCATGTTCAAAGGGAAGCTAGGGGGTGGTTCATGTTGGGGAAATATTGTGAATAGGATTTATAAGAGCGTATTATCTGGGCATCTGTGATGAGACCTGAATTGTAGTCTCCTCAAATAATATCAGATAAGACACACTTTGCCCTACATTAAACCTACACTGCTCTCTGGATTGGCGCATAGGAAGGAAACTGAGAAATGCTGAATCGACAAAGATGGATCTGATTCAGAATAAAATGTCTTTTTTTATGTGTTTGGGTGTAAAGTGAAAAAGGTGAGAGGGGGAAATGGCAAACTTAACAAACTTCCTGCTAACTGGGGCACAGGCAGGAGTGACACATTAGCATAATACTTTTGGGATTTTGATAATGGAAAAAAAAAACCTTCAAAAAGACTTGATATGGAGCACTCGACTGGATTTCATCACTGACTGCAGTTCCCTCTGAACTTTTCAAACCCTGCACGACTTTTATGTCCACGACAAATTCTCCAGAGTGAATGTTGTGCATTAGTGCTCCTCCTTCTTTAAGACAAGACAAGAAAACCACATCAAAGGCCAATTTTTCCAAACAGAAAAAAGCGGAAGGAGAGTGAAGTAAAAAGGATATCTGAAAAGATAAAAAATATGAAAAAAGAAGGTGAACTCAGGGAATCGAGGAGGAGGAGGATGGAAAAAGTTTGTATAGCAGTCATGATCCACCAAAACACCTTAAAGTGCTAAAAGTTGCAGAGGAAATGCAGATATGTCAATATGAGCTGAGAGATATGGAGAGAGACCGGAGGGAGCAGAGCAAGCTGTGATTACTGGAAGAGAGGAGGAGGAGGAGGATGGGGAGAGACCAACAGAGAGAGGCAGAGGCACCTGAGGGAGGAAATTATGGCGAGACGGAGTGGAGGGGTCTGAACGAAAGGGCAAGAAAGAGAGAGCGACAGAGAGAGAGGAGAGAGGAGAGAGGGAGAGAGGAGGGCAGTGGATGAGGAGAGGAGAGACATGTTGATCGTTAAAGAGATGCAGAGATAGTGAGACATTGCAGCTCAGATGGGACGGAGAGCACGAAAACAGAGTCCCTGCTGAGTGAACATCTCTAATTAACACCAGGCCGGAAAGGAAGAGAGGGAGAGAGAGACAGAGAGAGAGAGGAGAGAGAGAGACAGACAGACACAGAGAGAGGAGAGAGAGTAGAGTGTATGTGTGTGTGTGAGAAAGAGGGCTGTAAAGTCTCTGTGAGCATTGATTGTATCTAAACTCTATCATTAATTTCATCTTCCAATCAAAGGTTGCTTTAATATTTTATGTTTCCTCAGTGCAGTGCACAATGAAAGTAGCCTGGAGGTGATGCCCGGAGGCCATGCTTCGCTGTAACACTGCCTACACCCTGCAAAACTAAATTGTTGGATGTATAAAATATTGAAAGACGGCTTTTTTTTCAGGATATGATCACATGAAAAATACAGATTCATGAGATGAGGTGAAAAGTTCAAAAACAACCTAAATACGGTAGCAATCTTGTTTTAAAAGTTATGTGTCATCATGCTCTTTTGACCGAGGAAAAACCATTGTCTTGTTTGTAACATCCATCATCTGCCTACCTTGTGAGCTCTTCTTTGATCTTCATCGGCTCGCTGGGATAAAACTTGACCCGGAAGCACATGGTGAACGGCTGCTGAGCTGTAAGGGCGAGGACACGTTTATGAGAGGAGAGGAGAGAAGAGGAGAGGAGGATAAGGTGACTTACAGGAGAGAGATTTCAGAAGGAAGAAAGGGTGGGTGAATGAACAAGAAATGCGGAGGAATAGTTAAAAGTTTTAGATTGTTTAAATGAGGAGGAGAGCAGGGGAAACAGAAAAGAGAGATAAGAGAGCGTGTGAGAGGGGTGGAGCAGAGCAGGCAGGATTATGTAAAACTGGAGAGAATATGAAGCCGAAGACAAAAGGAGAAATCCTCTAATACTGATTAGTCATTTGATAATTACAGTAATTACTCATCAGTCACACATACACACATATATAAACACGCAGTCATGTTTAGCGTCAAACCTTGGGAAAACTTCCATCTCCTCTGAAGAAATTACAACTTTATTCACAACTTGTCCATCTCAGTCACCTTGACCCAAAAATGTAATGATTCTCATTATATGGACATCTACTGTGTCCCCCTGAGGACAGTTCCCGCGTGACTGTGAACACATTCATGTCCCCACAACGTTGGCAACAGACACTCACACACACACACACACACACACACACACACACACACACACACAGGCACAAAAGCCTCATTTGAACTGGGTCTTTTCCTTTGATCTGAGTCCTACAGTATTAAATATCTGACTGTGTGTGTGTATTGGCTGTGGGAGTGTGTTAAATATGCACAGTGGCACACATACACACTTGCGTATGTGCATGTGCGAGCACACACACACACAGTACAGGGATAGACCGTGGTGGTTGGATCAAACAACGGCAATAACTTAAACTTCCTCCTGGGATCTGACAGATCTCTCAAAACCGAGCACAAACACACAATCACGCACACACGCAGTTTGACAAAGTCGACTCATTGAGGTTGACTCATCCACTCATAGGAAATATCATCAGCTCTCAGATCACTCTGATGTGTAGTTTATGCCATGATTTATGGTATACTGCATAATGACGGTTCTTGAACTAAGAGTCCCAACATAGAGATGTTTTTTTTGTCACACAGATAATAATAACTTAAAAAAGTATATAAAGATTTCTAAATTAGATCAGCAAGCATAATAGTAAAACAATAGTCTGATAAATGTTCAGTATATGTACTTTTTTTTATGAGACCCATAACAGGGAATTTATGATTATGATTATGCTGAAAGAAGCATCTCGATACAGACAGCAGTTCTAACGTGCAAAACCAGAATGAGCTTGGCCAAAGAGATGAGGAGGAGCAAGATGACGAGGAGGAACGTAGCACAGGACCAGAAATCTTTCTTTCCTGAGTGCCCTCACACTCTGCCTTTAATGGCAGCATCCTCTGCGGTATTATCCAGCTATGAAAAACAGCACACATCTACATAATACATGCTGAGCAATGTGAAAGACGCAATCCTCCCACTTGCTCCCAAAGAATTTGAGCTGCTTTTTTTTTTTCGCTCATTCAGGCTTAAGGGACCCAGATGCCTTTTTTGTTAAGGTTTTAGAGAAGGTGATTTGTGGTACAATAGCACACACACACACACACACACACACACACACACACATGCGTGCGTGAACGTACACACTCAAACGAATGTGACGCACACAGAGAAAATACAACACGGACCAGGCATCTTAATTTGAGGGTAAATCCAGCCATAGGGAGGAACGATGTGTCAGTATGACTCACATCTATTCACCAGTCGTCCTCCATTCCTCTCCCTCATCTCTTTTTCCCGCTTTCACTCGCTGTCAGCCTCTCTCTCATCTCACACACTCTCTCTCTCTCTCTCTCTCTCGTCTCCTCTTTTCTCCCCCAATCTGACTTCTTTCTTTAGCCGCATTATCTATCACTGTCTCCTCCTCCTCCTCCCCTCTGAATTAGCTACCCTACACGTTTCCTCTAATCACCCTTTCCCCCTCTCTTTCTCTCTTCCTCCATCTTTCATTCTAAATTTCATTCAGCCTCCCCCCTCCCGTCCTCTCACACATGTCCTGATGAAGCAGAACGCACTGCTAATAGCTCCTTTATTAATTTATAGCAGAAGAGAGGGAACAGGACAAGTCGTTTAAAGCAAGGGCGAACTTTAGACACAGACTCGTTTTTTTTTGCAGCTCGCACGGGAGACTCGACAAATATGGTGAAATAATATAAGTTTCACAAAGTGAAACTCAACATCAGGACTCGGCATTGATTAATCATGCTGAAAGACGGAGGCAGTTTTGATAAGACAGAAGTGTAAAACTGTGAGAACAGAAGTCGTGTGCAATATTTGCTCCCAGTTCCTTCGACTCCCAAACAAACCTCTGTGTCTGAAACTGTGAATTTTGTTTTTAATGTTTCATGAAGCACGGGAAGAATTATCTTCCCCTGTTCATTCATTTGCTTCCTTCCAGGAAGAGAAGTACACATTTGCTCCTAGAAATAAAACGCCTCACAAATTTAAGCAATGATGCATGATTCTACATTTAACGTACAATAATACATCTACTCTAGTGAGTAAATATTAAGTGAGTATAGTTTGGAGATACTTGTAGTATTTCCACTGTACAGTAACCTTCCTACATTGAGTGTAGCCGCAGAACATGTTACAAGTACACAGAGAGGATGACTTCATGTAAGACAGTACACCAGAGAACCACTGGTCAATGGATGATAGGCTTGTCTTTCTCCCTGAACTACGTTTTGGTTCAGTACTTTGTCAGCATGTGAATATTAACTTAAGTGAACTGACAGCAAAGTTCAACCTGTGAGGAGGTTGCGTGTGGGGCCCGGCTGTCTCCCTAAAATAAACCAGTGAAGAACATCCAGGTGCATTTATCATCAAACAGGCAGCCTGTTAACTTGTCTAACACTTGAGCTCTGTGTCTGTAGCGTGTATTCCTTACAGACATGTGTGTGTGTGTGTGTGTGTATATATGTGTGTGTTTGGCTTTGTGTTAAAGTACATTTTCTGCCTGGGCCGCTGGTCCCTCTGGCTGTGTGTGAGAGGCCCTGCTCTTGTCACTTTGTCTGACTTTATTATGTTTGGGTTTGTCTCCCTGAGATCTCACCCTGTGGTCAGACATCAGCTCTGTCACTACCCATGACTAATGGTAATGTGAGCTCTCTGTCCTGAGGGCAGAGCTGGTGGAAAGCGTCAACAACGTCTGCATGAGCAAACTGTCTTAATACTATTTGTCCAGGCATTTCATAATTAGATGACACATGGTGAATTTTCTGGAATATCTAGTGCTTTAACATGGTTTAACATGTGTGTGCATGCATATGTGTGTGTATGCAGTAAAGCCTGACCACCTCACATCATAGTAGCTCCTATGATATAAATGACAATAAGATGAGACAATAACAAACCCAAACACACACAAACATGGACACAAGAAAGCCCACATTCAATCACACCCACCCCTCCTACCCCACCGACACATACACACACACACGCACACACTCTCTCTGCTGTAGACACACACGCGCATGCGCACACACACACACTGTGGAAAACACACAGAAAAATCGGAAGCGACACTTACACTTCATCTGCCTCACCACAGGCTTATTGGGCTCCAGCCAGTGCTGAGAGAGAGAGCAAAGAAGGACAGAAAGAGAGAGAGAGAGAGAGACAGAGAGACAGAGAGAGATAGAAAAAGATAGGGGACCATAAATTAAGAAGACCAACTTCAGTTCAAAAGAGGAGAAATTTCAGAGCGGTCAAACAAGCTTGCATCTTTTTCCCAAATCAAGACTCTCTTCATGTTTCGGATGAATAATTGAGTGACACATTGCTGTAAATCTACATCATGAAAAAACTGCAGTGTATAAAAAAATGTCAAAAAACAACCCAAAAAAACAAACAATTTCAATAAAAACAAAAAGATCAGATCTACACTGCAGCTTGTTTTGCTGTGCTGTGCCACCGCTGAGACCAGACGTCTGGTGTCCTGTGTGTGTGTGTGGGCTGTCTGAAATATGGCGACTGATCTTGTTATTTGTCACTTGGACTCCTAATAAAATGCACCGACTGTGTCCTGAGTACCACCCAACAATCTAACTGCTGCAATCATCGGCTCCATTTGTTCCTCTGCAGCGATTGTGAGGCAACTTACAATTAGTTTTGATGGGGTTAAACTTGTGCTCGCTATAAATATATATAATTACACATAAAAGCAGACATGTCAGAGGTGAGGCAGCACATACAGCGAAGACGAAATGCACAGTACTCAAATGTTGGATGAAAACCCATTAAAACCAAATTAGAAACTGCACAGCCTTGTTAGTGTAAACTGTAGGTTTATGCTCCCCGGGCTTCTGCATCTCTCTTTTTAACACTTATTTTACTGACTGGAGAAAGGAACCGTGAAACGAATTAATGGATGAATAATAATAATAAAAATGCAAAGTTGCAAATGTGGTTGTTGCATGTTGTTTCTGCATGTCTTGCATTTGTGTGAGTACCCTCTGTTTCTCCGGGTCCACATATCGGATGCCAAAGTAGTCTTTCTCAAGTAGGTTGTAGTGGTTACACACATGGTCCAACAGGAACTGGCCCTTGGTATCTCTCTGTGAAGACACAAAACGCATTGAGTTAAATTTGTCGAGTCGAATCAGGATTTAGTGCTTTCATCTGTGCGGCCCCCATACCCCACCCAGCTGTGTCTGACACCAGCTGCACCACAATCACAACAACGAACCCCTCTTGGGTCATATTTCTGCGACGCACACATAGTTTTATAGGAACTAAGCCCGTTAATGTATGGAAATACTGCATGTCAGCAGATTTAAGGTCCCGAGGTGACAACATACTGCTTCGGTGGTGTTCCAGCCGTCTAACATGGCAGTAAATACAGCCCGCGAACAGTTCATAAACACACCACAGACGCAGAGATCAATAATCACTGTGCATTTACTACCTGCTCCTCGGTCGATATCGGCTCATCACACGGAGGTGGCACACACAGGTTCTCACGCTAAGCCAGACGTAGCCGAGCAGCCACATTTACAGATATAAGCGGGATGTGAGTGCATGTTGAGCAAAACGACAAACAAAAGTATGCTTGAATCCACTCACACCTTCCTAACCTACTGAACAAGGCCATCAGTACACCTCTGATTGCCATTTTGTTATATGCATCACAGTGTGTCTGTGTGTGTCTGTGTGTCTCTGTGTGTGTGTGTGTGCATGTGTGTGCGCGTGTGTCCCATAACTGCTCTATAAACTGCTGACAGGAGTGGCTTCTGACGTGCTCAGTTAAGCAGAACTGATTGATTCAGGAGGAAATCGTCTGTTTGCCCTTGTTGTGATTTACTCACCACTGGAGAGACATGTAAGCATCCACAACACACACACACACACATACACGCACACACACACGTGAAGGGTCACAGCTGCCTCTTTGGCCAAATGTTATCGGTAAAACCACATGTAAAGCAGCCAATCAACACTAATCAGTCAGTGTGCGATAAAATCAATTGCGTCAACTTCACATCTTATTGCTGGTTTGTCCTTGGCGCACTTGAAGCGGAAGGAACCATCTGTCCTGGTCTTTTTTTTTATTGACTCCAAGGCATTTCCCACATCTTTGGAAGTAGATGTAACTGTGTCTCTCACTTGCCTCCAGTTCACTTTGAGCTGAAAACCATTGTGAATGTGTCACGCAGGTCTGTGTCAGAGACACACCTGCAGGTATGAGCTGATTTTTCTCAGCCAGCCTTGCAAACCTGGGCACTATTTCAGATCCGTGACTCCGTCCGTTAATTCTACGTGGGGACGTTTAGGGCCGATCCGCCCCGCAGGGCATGTGATCGACAGCCGCTGACTGGGCACCCGTGTGGATGCAGCAGAAGGATCCTGCCGGCCGGGCGGTTTGTCAAACTAACAGCCTGCAACATCACACGTCCACTATGCTGAGGCACGTACTCAACCTCAACAACGTTCAGCAGTGACAGTCTGTCTTCTTAAAACCAGTGAGATTGCAAAGGAAAAAAAAAGACAACAAACTGTCTCAAACCGCATCTCATTAACTCTTATTGTTCTAACTTTCATTGTCACATCTGCTTCCAGATACTCTTTAATGTTTATTCCATCTACACATCTGGCCCCCTCTCCAAACACATCCTCGATACCCTGTCATCAACCATGTCGTCATCTCTCTGCAACCAGCAGCTTCTACGTCGCTACCACGATCTTCAAGATGTCTGGGAGGATTTTCACCTAAATGTTCCACCTGGAGGTTTTGCTGCACCTCCAACAGTGCAGTGCTCTTCTTGTTTTCTCTCTTTTGCATGGACCTCCATTTAATGAAGATGCTCCACGTCACTTTAGCTTAACTGTCAAAATCTTTCTCGGTTCCCCTCTCTCCTTCACGTCTTTGTCGTTTCATCCCCTTAAAACCAGATGTTTGTCCTTTGTATTGAATATTGCATGTGCTTGATGGAAAAGGGGAAGAAAGCAGAACATTTTCTTAAAATAACTTCCTTTTGAGGAAAAGCAGTCGTGCAATCGTTTCGCACAAATAGCACACAAGTAAAAGTACAGGGAGCACAGCGTCTCGAAGCTTTGAGTCCATTAGACGGGTCCATTGTGACTCTCACCCGGATGACCCTGTTTACTCCACCGTTTATGAATTGTGGGCAGTTTGTCCATCACCTCTTCTCTTTAGTCATCCCGCTCTCTCTCACACATATGTTGTGTTTGGCAAACACTGCCCTCGCCGAGGCAGCCGCTTTTCTTGATGAGTCAGGCCCAGCCTGCCTGTAAGGAATATATTCTCCAGGACAGCCACAAAAATAGATGTTACCTGTAAATGTCACTGCAGCAACAAACAAAAATAAATAAAAAATGAAAACCTCAGCAAGAACACAGAGCCCAGTGGCAGTGTGTTTGTGTGTCCACGATTGTGTGTCCCCGCAACCAAATGCATACACGCAGTCAAACATTGTTTCGGTAAATGCAGAAAGGACTTACTGGTATAAAACAGTCAAGAATCAGGTCAGAGCAATGAGCGGTGGAGATGGATTAAAATTAAACGGGTACACTGTACTCAATACACAGAAGGAGTTCATATATAGGCTAGTTACACAAACACACCGCACAGCGCACATTATAATATCAATATTTCACAAACCATCATTCCCAGTTTGTCAGCCATTTCCACTGTTTTACACAAGGTAGCAAAAGCAGCATAGTGTAGGGTAATGTAGCGTATGTTGTTTTTTATCTCTCTGTTGGATAGTGACCCATAAGCCCGGCCAAATAGCCAGTAGTGTTTTACGCTAATAGCGTAAAATGATTATTTATTTTCAATTACATTATGGTAATCAACAACAACTCTTTGTTATTCAGCATTGTATATATTGTCACTTAATTTAATCTATTTCTCTGTTAGGCCCATGTAAGTTACTTAATTGACGCTATCTTCCAGCCTGTTTGAGGTGAGAAATTGTATTTCAAAGAGGACTGCTTTTTCTCAATTATCTATGTTTGCATGCCACTGTACTGTGCAAACTATGGCAATGGATGCTGATTACCTGTGAGCTCTCGGTATGCAAGCTATCGTAACTCTGTGTTCTTAGCTTGTGGGGTACAGGTTGCTGTGTTTGAGATTAGTTTATTGGTCTGGCGCCCTAAATCAGTCTTGGGCCCAGGCCTGGACAGTGCAAAACTAACATGTCGTGCCCAGCCTTTTGCTGTCTGATAGTGGAAACTATCTATGCATCCTGAGCAACTGGTTGTACAGGTACAGGTACTCCTCCTGACACTATTTACAAAAACAGCTCAGTTAAATGGACGCCCTCTGTGACTTTTGTTACATCACCATGGCAACAATCAGTCGGTGATCTCTGACACGGCACGTCCCTATTGGCCGGTTTAGGTTCACTGTTACATCACTAGAGTAAGCTGTAAATCAAGTGTGTGTCCCCGTGGGTGTAGCTGCAATCGTCTCTGTGCTGACCTGACTGTGGTTTGTGTGTGTGTGTGTTTGTGTGTGTGTGTGTGTGTGTGTGTGTGTGTGTGTGTGTGAGAGAGAGTGAGAGAGAGAGTGAGGTAGGTACAAAAGGCACGTATGTGTGTTTGTATGTTTGTCTGTCTACATCTCTTCAGGATTTTGGGCTGATCTGTGACAACAGTGTTTCTAAGCTGTTAAGTCCGACAGACGGAGACACACGCCGAGGGAGGAGGAAACACAACGAAAACAGCCACGCTGCTCCTCGCTCTCTCGCCAGATCATCAAATGATACCTTTTCCTGTGTCTGGCTCTGAGGGCAGACGCTCGTGGGGAGAGGAGAGGCGGACTGACGCCAAGAAAGATGAGAGTGAACAAGGGCCAAACACGCCGGGAGGCTGAGAGAGAGGGAGAGAGTGGGCAAAGACTGAGCTAAAAAAAAAAAAGGATGAGAGAGAGACTGACTAAGATGAGCAAGGCAGAGAGGAAGAGAGATATAAAGAGTCTATGTCATGTCCAACAAGGGCTGGATACATATTTCATGTATCCAAAGGCAGGACATTAAAAATTAACCCGGTCGTCCTGTCTCTACATGATCTCACCTAATGACGGCAAAGTGCTCTTCTCCCTGCCTCGCCTGAACACACACACATGCACACACACACGCACACACACACTTTAAACAGAGCCTTAGTGTCGAGTGTATTCAGTTTAGCAGAAGCAAAGTGCACTTTGACGTGTATGTTTGAGTGTGTCTCTGCTTCCTCCGCAGTAAAACGACCTCCTTAGAGCCGGCCGGGCCTAAACGCAAACATGGCAAACAAATACCGATTGGAGAAAAACAAAACAGAACACCGTGATAATTTCTGAGGATAAAAACCTGTATATAATGAATTATTTCATTTAATTGTACCTATATCCACAAAAATGATCATGGCTGCCTGGATAATGTTCAGAGATGAGACCCAGCTGTGGTTTCCTATAGACAACAAAAGCAGCTTTTTGACAGCTGGTTTTGTAGTTCCAGTGTTACACCAGACTGTCATTGTTCCAGGACATGACCCAGGTGCTGCAGTCAGTGTGAGGCGAATGAAAAGAAACTTTGAGATTGAAATTTACACCATCTGAGATGTGCAGAAACATACATGTGTATGTATCACAGATTAGCAGGTTGTGAATCCGCTCTTGGCTCTGTGGCAACCACAAGTCAAGCACTAGGACCCTGGGAGCCATGGCCCACTTAAACACCTCGTGTTGTTTAATTAATATGCATGCCAGCTCAATTATGACTGGTCCTTATCGAGTTCGGCACGATTCATTTCATGACATGGCATACTTAATTGGCTGAGCTGAAATGCTGTGAGGAGAAAAGAGCGTTAAATTCCTGCATGGGGGGGAAAAAAAATCCAAAACAAGCTCTTGATCTGCAAATCGCAGGGACGGAGGAGGCAGAGAGGGAGAGACGGAGAAAGTGCTGGGACTTTAAAGATAATGAGATGTTCTTCTTTGCCCCCAAACAAACACATTTAAGAACCGAGTAGCTGCCTTAGACAAACGCTTCTCTTATTCATTTGGCTTTTCTCTGTTGTCACTGGAGCTGCTCTTCAGGGGGATGGAGATTTAAGACACTGGTGGACAAATCTGCCGATATATTTGCCAATTAGGATGAGTGTGTAAGCAGGCTTTCAACATCGTCCTCCTGTTATTAACACCGCCAATATTTCTACAGCCAGTTTGTGTTCGCCACCCAAAAGTCAACCCCCCCAGGCCAACGAGGGGATCGATGCGAAGGCTTGACCAGGATGCAACAGAGACAAATCAATGTGCTGGACACAGCAGAAGATGAGAGGAGAAGATGAGAACCGCCTTCCTATCTTTCTGCTCTTTCTCATTCTCAGGATGCAAAAAAAAAAAAAGACTGCACATATTTTATCGCCTTGTTCTCTTCACACTAAGTCAAACAACAGAGTCTGTGACTAGCTGCTGCACATTACTCCAAATTTCATTCATTTTTTTGCTAGTTTGGGATGTTTTGCATTGTGATTAAAACCTGGATTGAAGTTCTGTGGTTTTGAACAATATGTTCTCAGCATGAGTATTTAAAAGCTTGCTTTTGACCATTAAGACGATCAGACTGCGGGATGAAAAAGAAGGCAACAGTAAGATCATCAAACAGATTTTTAAAATAAGCTTCCAGAGCAAGACGCAAATAGAAATGATCCTCTAACACAACACTGATTAAAAGACCTAGGAGGGGAGCGGGGTAATCACCACTTATATTAAAAGGGAGAAACCTTTGTAGAGAGATGCTTGACCTCGACATCGCCCCTGTAGTAGTCTGTCAGCGTGACATTGTTTATCATGCATGGGTTTGACTGGCAGAATAAGAGACAAGGCACTGAGTTATACATCTGCTCTAGTGTAGTATTGATCTCGCTGGCCGCACAACAGAGTGTGTTGGGTTTAACCTCTTCAACCGCTGACCCAACACAATAATGGCCTGGAGCTGCAGACCGGGCAGACAGAAGATTTCTTATAATCGGGCTAAATGTTCTTATTGGGCTGCACAGGGGATGGTTGGCTAGTACTGCGCCTTCAAACCAAATGGTGCTGGGTTCAAATCCCTCTCAGACCAAGGGACCTCATGTTCTTTGAGTGCATGTGGGTTTTCTCTCAGTTCTCCAGTTTCCTCCCACAGTCCAAAAAACATGCATGTGCAGACTCTAAATTGCCCCTATGTGTAAGAGGGAGAGTGAAGTGTGTGTGTATATTCTGATGGTTAAGAACCATCAGGATATATTTCCTCCTGCTAGTAGGTCGACAAAGTTAAGATAAACCCATGGAGCAGATCCATAGACGGGAGGAAGTTCAAACACATCTGTTAATTGACGAATACATTCAAGAGACACTAATCTAATCTCATAAAATCACTGTATTTATATAGACACTTCAATTTATAATCTTGCCATTAAAATTATTTACACGCCAAACCATTCCCATCCTTCTGAGCAGCCCTCATACTGGTGAGAGTGACCTTGTCCCAGTGCGGAAGGAGACCGACCAATTACCTCATCATCGCCTGTAATGGTGCAGAGACCCACACACACGCATGCACGTATGTGCACGCTTTAACACACATGATAGAAAGCCTGTCGTGTGCATCCGCATGGTCACGCAGCCTAATAAGCTTAGAGGTGATGTCATAAATTACCAATATATGGAGGGGTACCAATTTTTATTATCGTGGAGTGTTATCACTCTCGCCCTGTGGACAGCTGAACACTAACTCACAGGACAGCCTGGCAGAGAGAGTGTGATGAGGAGGATGGAGATGAAGATGATGAAGATGATGATGGTATGACTATAGCGGTGATACTGTGTGTGTTTGTGTGTGTGTGTGGGTGCACTGAAGCAGTCTTATCTTTGCACCACAGGATGTTCAGGCGGACAAACAAACAGTCCAGGCCAGAGAAAAGACAGGTGCTGCGTGCAGGGGAAAAGGGTCTGAACCTGTTTGCGAATGGGGAAAGGTCAGTTTGTCTCTTTATTTACATGTTTGTGGCATAAATTAGCGTGCCTCTGAATCTGTGCTTGCGCTTGTGCCGGTGGCTTCCTTTAATGTTTCCGAGGTCTCAGCATTATGCAATATGCAATGGCATGTGAAGCCTACAGGAAAAGGGCTTATACATCATAAACACTGCACAAACATAAATAACACTGTGTGTACCAAAATACAAGCACAATGGTGTAGAGCTGAACTATCTAATCTATTTTCAGTTGTTCTTTTTCTCTAACAAAGATAGCCCGGGGGGCTGTATTGACGCTGAGTGCATAATCCTGGTGAAGTGATGTAAAGTGATTTTTCTTTTTTCAGATGTGTTAATCTTTTAGGATATTTTTGATTAACTGGCATCAGAAAAAGGGATTGCAATTCTCACAACGATTCTCAGGTCTGGATAGAGTCCACATACTCCAGATGTTGTGCTGCGTATTACCAAACCAACAAAATAAAACACAAGATTAAAACTTTCTTTGCCGCTATATCAATCCTCCATCCAGCCATTGTCTTACCTGCTTTGCATCTTCATAGTGTTGCAGAGGTCTGCTAGAGTCTATTCCAATGGGCACTGAAAGCACCCTGGACAGACCAGTCCATCATACGACACATAGAAGCACACATGTATACCATTTTCTGTCAAACTCACATTTAGAGGGCAATGTTCCAGTTTCCAGAAGGTTGAAAATATGTTGAAAAATATGGTTGACATGGCTCACGAGGGTTAAGATGAAGACCTCAAACGTATTGGTTGTCAACAACTTAGATATTCAGTTTAATGTCACAAAAGAGACTAAAGAGATCAGAAAAACAAATCTAATGAGTGGGTGCCAGATAATTTTGACTTTAATTGTTAAAAATGTGCTCAGAATTATTTTCCTAATGTTTTAATTGACTCATCCATTACTATAGTAGCTGATGATCATGTCATTACTCCATCATTAGCCCATTAAGCGATTTGTTGTTGCAGCTCTCCAAAACACGTGTTAGCAGTGGTTAACCGTCAGTGTGGTGACCGGGTGGGATAACCTGACACTGATTTGTTCTTGAGAAAGGCCATGCATTTCAATCAGCTACCTTTGACCTGCCTTTATCGCCCATTCTGGTCTTTGTTTCTGGAGTCGCTCCCCTCTCAGCACCTCTTTATAAATGATTTTCTGACAGCCATTTGGCCACATTTCACACTCCCCACTTTTCTGGTTTATCCTTCCTTCTCTTTCTCCACCTTGTCTTCCTTTTTTCGAAAATCTGCCCGTGTCTGCCAGTCTCATTTCAAATCTGTTTCATGTTTTAATCTGCTTAATCTGTTTTTCCCGCAGCCACTCCACCTCATTTCCTCTCCTACTCCTTGTCGAGTTTTTCTGCCATCATCCTCGCAGCTCCTGTAATGTGACGCACCATGTCATCTTATATTTTTGTCTTATCAAGCGGCTCCCTGTCATTTGATGTCTTCCATCCTCCCTCCTTCCCTTCTATCCAGCCGTCTCATCTCCCTCTGCTTCCTCTCAGTTGCGGGCACAAGTCAGAAAAAGGATTATTTCTCTTTAGTCATCTATGGAGAGGCATCAAAGAGGCGCCGGCGAGCAGGATAAGAATAGAAAACCGGAGCTATTTATAACTTGTTCCAAAGAATGCCTACCAGGCGAAACAATTGCACAGCCTAAGCACGGATAACACGCACACACTGACACACACACACACACACACACGCACACACCAGCCAGTGACAAAAAGCCGGTAAATAAAAGGCCATCACAACCTCGAGCAAACACACACACACACCCACCCACACACACACACACACACACATGCACACCTCCCCTTGACCGAGGAAAAGGCAGACGCAGTGAAAAACAATACCGAGTCCAGTGGACGCATCTTAAAATACACAGCAGCAGTCGGGTATTGATAAGGTGACTCCCACCAGAATAGAAACAGAGCGATCGGCTGGATATGTTTCGGGATTTGAAAGCTTCCAGTTATCACGAGCTATTTCGGTGCCGCGCAGTCGTATCTCGTTAAGGACGGTGAATTAATGTCTGTAATTGCAGAACTTTGTCTGGTTGGCGACTTTTAAATCTTTCATGCTGGTGAGTCGAGGCTACCCCGCCCTCCAGACACACACACACACATAGTATATGTGTGCACACGGACACACACTTGTGGTGCAGGGCATCGCTGACAGCTGACTGATGTTGGCCTCATGATGAGCAGTGATCGCCCTTAATTATACATGAACTGTCACAGAGAAGGAGGAGGCGAGAGAGAGGCAGAACGAGAGGAGAGGCTGGGGGGGAGATCTGAATGAACGATGTGAAAATGGAGGGTGAGAAGAGGTGGTCAGAGGGGGTCAATAAGAAGCTGAGAGCGGAGCGGAGAAAAGTAGGGTGAGAGCGAGAGCAAAAGAGGAAACATGGGAGTAAAAAACAGGGAAGGATGCATGGATGTGGGGGGGGGAATAGTGAAGTGGAGCGGAGGAGGTCACGGTGTTTTGATCTCGGCGTGTTGCTCGTCCAGCAGGTCCAGGTTAACATTACCACAGGACATGAGAGCAGCAGGGAGCACACGTTCACCCCCCGGGCTACAGGCACACATGCAAAACACACACGCACGCACTACTGTGCACACACAGGCACATTCCCGCAGACCCTCTACATCCCTTATACTCTGTTGTATAAACAACTCCGGGGTAATCATGCTCTGTTGTACACTGCCATCATATCTCAAGAAAACTGTCCATATAAATGTATTCTTTCATTGGTTTATTAGGATATAGGTAGATAGAGAAAATGCATTGATTCCTATGGGAGGTTCCCATCAGGTTTCTGTTTCCCATTTTCTTTCCACCTAAAGTGTTATTTTGCTGCTTTTTTAAAGTAAAACTCTAACCCCTTGGCTTTCCTGAAAAACAACAGTCTATTTCTGGCTTAATATGTATGGCATCCAAAAATATCATTGCATCCTCCTTCATATACACATTTCAGATCCTGAAATCGAAGTAAAGCTAATGAATGGATCTGAACATGGAAAGAATGAAACATAAAATGTGATAAAATGTGTGTTATATAAACCATTCCACTTCCACCTCCAAAGCAGTTTGCCTGTACCCAGCTCCAACCAGGTACATGTGAGAATGAAGGCATATGACTGTGAGGTTTTGAGAAGTTACTGGTGAAATGTTATTGCACGTGCTTCAACATCTGATTCTTCTGATTTTAACTCAAACATAAGACTGAATGCGTACATTCTCCATCACCTCAGGAGACAGTTGCTGCTGTAAGCTCCATTGTGTAGCACGCATGTAAAGTCACATGATCCTTCATATGAGTGGCAGGCAAGACAGCCAGCTGTCAGATGTGTAGAAGCAGATCTGTTACAGATCATATTCATCTTCTGAGGCATTTCTGATCAAGCCAATGTTACATAGCCTCAACGTTAGCACAGAGATAAAGGATAAATACGCCAATCGCACACTCTAGGTCACCTTTAAATCTTTGAAGAACGGTTTAAAAATATATGATAGTTATTCACATAACTGATCAACATATTGCAAGGGAAACAGCTTTATATCAGTTATAAGCCTAATTATGTCACTGTTTGACAGCCTTTCAATCAGCTCTGCACCTCACTGTGTGTGTCTATGTCTGTGTGTTCTGACAAGTAAGAAATGCTTTAAATGTTAACCAGTCCATAACTATCAAAGACAGCAACTGGGACACTAACAGCGGGTTTAGGCTGCACCAGTCTCTTTGAGTGTCACTGCATCATGTCAAAATATTACCACAAAAATGTTCCAAGAAAACTTTACTTCCTGTACTGCTGCAATTATTGAACTACTTTGAGACTGTCCACCATAGCTCTTATTTAGCTCCTTCTGTCTTATCTAAATAAGTCACAACATACCTCTTATTTTCCAGCCTCCAGTAATGAAACACGGGCTGCACCCCGACCATCTCAGCCATAAATATTTTACCACTTTCTAGGCAAAATTTACAATTGGGCTGTACACTTGGCCACTAATGGACACAGCTAATGCGAGTGCGACACTTTCGCTGACAAGCACAATTTGGGGACAATGTTTTCTCACTAATTTTACAATTTCCTCTGTGTCGCCTGCTGATTTAGAGGAGCACAAGGAGCCAAATAAAAGAGCGACAGACGGCCACAACGGAGAGAGGAAAACTACGAGTTGGAAGTCTCTGTACGGTGGAAAGAGGAGAAGTGCAGTTGTTAGCACGAGGAGCACAGGATGTCATGAAATATGTAGGAAGGAGCAACTCGGCAGCGGAACACAAAGCCATTAAAGAAAGCCCTGGAAAACGCAGTCAGCTAGAAATATAAATGTCCATTTCCTTTGGATGCGTAGATACACAGGCACACAGCTAAAAGCTCGCACACACTCTCTCCATCCAGCACCTGAAAAGCCACACTTTAATGTCTCCAGACGTGAACACAAAGTTTAACACACTTTTGTGCTCTGAGAGACACGAGCACGCAGGTTTACACGCGTGTGCAACACAGAAAGAGAGACACAACCTCAGAACCTTGAGAGACAACCCCCCCACCACTACCTCTCTCTCTCTCTTTCCCTCCGCTCTTTATGCTGTTTTGTAAATCATTGATTGGGTCCATGTAGGAGAGCAGCGAGACGGTTAGTTTGACATGCAGCGAGTGTTTTCGGTCTCCCAGGGTCAGACAGCGGGGCAGAGGCAGCTGACAGCCTCCTCGAGGAGGCGACTCAATGCTGCGTTCACTCACCTTCAGCTGTCAGCCCTCGACACGCAGGTGCTGCTTGGACCAATTTGTTGCCGTCTGAAGGGAATCGAATAGTAGGCGGTTCATATGGAAACAGGTTTCGCCTGTTATGCCCTGTCCACTGCTAAACTTCCACACGCTCTGCGACTATGAGTCATAATTTTGAAAATTCGCAGGATTTCGCTTTTATCTCTCTGGCAGCAGCTGTAGCTCAGAGCTAAAGGGAAACAGGAGTCACACAGGATCTAATTTGTCTGTGTAAACAGGGGGAAACTTGTATTCTCTGTTGTTCAGGCAGCCAAAAGACCATGCAGTATTCAAATGAAAACAGCTGAGGTCTGCCATTCTTTTAGTGGGATCAGGGTTTATTTCATTCTTGTCAGTATGTCAATTATCTAGAAAAAATTACATTTTTCACATCTATAAGCAGAAAACTAGAGCCATCCGTTTGCCTAACCTGCATGTTCCTGGACAAGGATGAGCACCTGGAGTCTGGTCAGAAATCCTGATCTACCAGTTTAATAATCCTGAAACTAAAGGCCTGACAACCACAGCTCAGAGCTGCTGTTCTGAGAAGGCAGCAGCACAAAAAAGCCACTCAAAGCCTCTAACATGAAGAAGAGAAAACACTGATCATTAAGATATACTGTAGGTTGTAACTCACAGATCAACACCTTTGATCACACTGTGTAATATTTCTCTTGCAAAACCACAACTTCATGAAGGATATGTGACTTTTTAACATTTTAGAACAGATGATACACATGCAAACACACGCTTGCATTGAGCTGAAATGCACCGAAAAGGTGTGGTCAGCCTCAGGACTGTGACAACAGTCAAAAAAAAGAGTAAGCAGACCAGCTGAAGATCTTTACTGCTCTTCATGTTGTACCAGACTGTTACATTGGATATGTCTGAGTTCAGAATTTGCTGAGTCTTTCTCTATAGCTGAGACTAAATCCTCCTCTTCAAGCAATGACCTTGCATTTCCAAATTTCAACTCTATTGTCAAGACAAATTAAACCTCACCTCTATGAGCAAACAGAAAATGTCTCTTTTGCATAGGGCCAAAGAATATGGGTCTCTTCCCTTCTCATCTTGAATAGTGGTGAAACTGCACCGGCAATTGCACAACTGCACTCTCATCCCTGCTGTTAATCTGTACAATGTAGAGCAGAATATTTTGTGGCACTATGGTTTGTGATATAGCATAAATGCTTCTTCACCTATGTTAGTACTCCTACATACACATCTCCCAAGTGTTCTGTCCGCAGCATCACCTCCATTATCACCACCAACACCACCACACCCATGGAGCTGCATCTCCTCTGCCGTGGACAAAACTTCCTCCTAACTTCCCTCCATGTGGATCACATCTTGTTTTGATCATTCCAGGGTTTGCTCACGTTTCATTTTTCTTATCATTATTATTATCTTTTTTGCATGTTGCTCCAAATCTCTCACAGATAGTGAGGAGAAAAGCGTAGAACTGAGCTGGAAATCACAGCAACGTGGAAACTAAAAGGGACAAAGGACAGTGGAACGCAAATGAGGATGTGATCGGCATAATGATTGGCAACGTGGCGCGGCTCGCAGCCTTAAATCCGACACTCTTGTAATTATTATCTGCATAAACGAGGGAAACGTATCCGCTGCGTCCACGTGATGCGCGCTGTAAACACGGAGGACAATGCATGATTAGCGGCGGGTCTTCCTACCTGGATGCTGCAGGAGATCTCGGAGTCGTCCAGGAGCCGGATCGTGCAGAGCACCTCCTGGTCCAGGGAGCGGATGCTGGGGCTGCGAAACCGGAGCATTTTCATCCTCCTGTCGGCTCAGGCTCAGCTTCTACTGGCGGCGGGTCCACAGCAGCGCACACAGGCTTGCATGTATGCGCCTGGCGGTCGGGTCCTGTCACCCGCCCCTACGACGCCCTTGGGAATGAACGGGTGGACGGACGGACGGATGGATAGATGGATGAAGAGATGGAGGATGGATGGATGGATGAATGGGAGGATGGATGGATAAAAGAATGGATGGATGCAACAGAGCGGGAGGGAGGAGAGCTTGCATCCGTCTCCTGCCTGCCCACTGATGGATGCTCTGGAGGGAGGATTGCTTTTTCCCTCCTCTCTGGCTCTCTCTCCCTTTCTCTAATTCTCTTCCCCTTCTCTCTCTCTCTCTCTCTCTCTCTCATCCTCTCCCCTTCTTTTACCCCCCCTCCCCACCCCACTTAGATCCTGCTTTCCTCCCTCTTTACCCAAATTTCAACCTTAACATTGCAATCATTGATCTCATGCATGTAATATGAGAGGTTTGAACCATTTGCTCACCCTGTGGAGTTTTCAAATATTTACTTCATGTTTTTAAAATTCAGGAAAAAAACATCACTCAGTTTCCACTGATGCTCCAAGTTTTGAGGTTTTCTATTGATTCTGTAAGTTACTGTATTAACTAAACATTGTCACCATTTAATATGCAAAGTAGATGGGAAATTGTTTATTCAGACTTTACAGTAACTAGTTCTCATGGGCAACCTCTAATAAACATGTTATATGTTGTTTAAAGGAGATCAAAACAAACATCTGACGTCCAAAACATCTTATTCTTTGAGATGTCTCATCGTCTTGTTCTGTAACCTGTTGTATTTGTGATCCTCTCGTTGTTATTGTGGCCTAACTTCGTTTTCCGTGTCCCAGTTTGATCTATAATCCCAGTGTTGTGACGTCCTGCAGATACTGAAGGTTAGATGAACCTGTTCATCAATCATGACGTCAAACACAATGTAGTCGCGACGAAATCTGACCATGTAACGGAACGGGAACGCTGCCCCTTTAAGTAACACGTCATCTGACGCAGCGCTGCGTCATAACGTACCAGAGCCAAACACCCCGCGGCCATGGGGCACGTAGGACTGTGTCCTCAATGTAATTTATCGCTACTTTTGCGCGAGTTCGGGAGTATTTTGAATGGTTGCGCGTCTCAAGTGAAAGATGAGAGTGAAAAACAACTGGTTTGAAGTTATTGGAATATTTCACTGTGCCTCGGTGTCAAAGACGGTGCCCGGAGACAGCCGGGCGTTCAAAACAACTGAAGTCAGAGGACTCGCTTCTGTTCTCTGGTCCATTTCAGGTCTGGAGCTGCCTGCAGGTGTGTGAGGAGACAGGCAGACAGGATGATCTACATCATCATGGGAGTGTCGGGCTCTGGAAAGTACGTGTGTTGTCCGTCTAGGTACCCTGTCTCAAGGTGTGACTACATATGGTAACAGATGGAGTGAAGTGTGATCTGCACACGTTGGTTTGCTGATTCATGTAAGGTAAAGGGGAGATGCTGTACAGAAAATGTATTAGTGATGACTGGCTGGTCGTTTTTTTTAAATAGCTGGTCTCATACTGTACATAATTGTTCACAGAACAACAATAAGCCAGCTGCTGCAGGGCCCTGTTGGGGTTCTCCATTATTTTACCTGCTTTGTACCTTGTACCTGGAGCCCATCTCCAGCTCATAATACACCCTGGACACATCACCAGTTCATTGCAGTGAACGCAAAGTATTGAAGGTCAATTTAGGGTCTCCCACTGACCTACAAATACATTTTAGGGTCTGTGGAAAGAAACTAGAGTGCTCAGATGAAAATTAACAACATGGCCTCCAGTCTGACCAGGAACCAAACTCAGAACCTTCTTCCTGTGAGACAGCAGTGCTAACTGCTCATCCAATGTCACCTCTGACCAGTTCATTCACAAAAGACACAAGCATGTGCCTAGTTTGAAGTTCACATCAGTGATTTTTTTTTTGTGAATCGTTCCTGTTATATAACTGCATTGATGTTGTTTGCTCTGTTTCTTTTTCATTCAGAAGCACTTTAGGAGCTTTCCTATCCAACAAGGTATACACACACACACACAGACACACACACACACACACACACACACACACACACACACACACACACACACACACACACACACACACACACACACAGACAGTTCACTGTGTATGTACAGGCTGTATGAGTTACCAGTGACCTTTGTCCACACATCAGCTGGGCTGGCCCTTGCATGAAGGCGATAACTTCCACCCACCGGAGAACATTGAAAAGATGTCTCGAGGAGAACCACTCACAGACCAGGTCAGCCTGTGTGTGTGTATTTGTGTGTGTTTGTGTGCAGAGATGTGTCTTGTCTCCTCAGCTCGGATGTCAGTCATTCACTGAGTGAGCCATTTCTCCTCCGTCAGGAGTTAATGCTTACGTGAGATGTGCTGCCAGAGACCTCTGCAGGTGTCCGCTCCACCCGAGCAGCAAGCCGAGGCTTTCATCACACGAACCCACGGAGCTCGAGTGTCGTTACGAGATTTATCTTCCCGTTTGTTCAACATTTATCTTTTGCCCGGCCGCGCTGCTTTTCAAAATAAAGCGAGACCTCCAAACAATTGAGTGGCTGCCTGCCAAAGTTGAATTTACACGCTCGCGGGCAGAGCAGCCCTTGCCAGCATTTGGCAGCGTCTCGCTGGTAGCGGTGTTTGGTGGCTGATGATAACCTCCCACTCAGAAAACAGCTTTTAACGGCGTGCGGGATTACCCTCAGACCCGCTCTGTCCGATGCCTTGGCGCAGTGTTTAAAAGATACTCAACAGTTGGCGTTTTTTGAGAATGAATGACGAGGTGAAACAGAAATGTGAATTTGGGATTACTGTCAAGCTGTGGTGGGAGAAGGAAAAAAAAGAAACGTGTCTTTCATGCCAGAGCTCCAGTTGGCTGGTCGGAGCTGGCACGAGAGGATGTGATTCCTCTCATATCAGTTCAGTGCTTCATACCGAAGGAACTGCAGCGAGGAGGTGGGGGGGGGCGGTGACTCCGGTTCAGTCGACATCAAATTGGGATTGGATTGTATTTCTGATTGCAGTGCAATCAAAGATGTCTGTCTGTCTGATCACTGTTGGATTCCCTCTTAAAAAGCATCTGTGCGTTGAATCCATCCAAAGGAAAATATTGGCAGTGTGGGCTCCAACTTGTAATAATCAGACGTGCGTTTAATGCCTCTGCAGCTACCTGCTTCTACCTCATATGATTTACACACTTGACCGGGCAGACTGTTCGTTTTTGATGGATTTTCTGAACAAGCTTCAGTTTGATGACACAGTGCGGTGGTGCACGGCCTGTCCTCTGATACCTCTGGACCTGCTTTACCGGACAGCGCAAATGCCCACAGGCATAAATCCCGAGAGCAAAGTGGGAAATAAAAAGTGTTTGAACTTGAAGAGTTGATCATTTACAGTCAATAAACTTAACACAATTGACTTGAATTAAAGGTAAAACCTAGAACTTGTGTCATTTAATCATACTCCAATCACTGTACTGCTGCTGGAACCTCTTAGTCCATAATGATACACAACAATAAATAAACATGTCCACACCATCATGCGAGTGTTGTATTGCACTGCCACTTCATGGGACATATGGGAGTGTCCCTCTACATCTTCAAGAGGCTCTTGTGGACTCAACTCCCCGGAGAGCATTTCTTCCCCTAACTTTCAACAACCTTACACTAGTGCCTCCTCCAGTGCCTTACCTAGTGCTTCAACCTGCACTTGTACTAGTACTTACACTGCTGCAATCTCGCTCATCTGTAGTCTAAAGCTTCTAGAGCAGTATTTACTGTTACACTGCAATGGTTTTTCTCCTATCTGAGTCATTAAAATGTAAGATGTTCCTTATATCGAAATGTATAAAAAGTTGTTTTTTTGTCCCAACAGGACAGGTTTCCATGGCTTCTGAAACTGCATGAAGTTATCGAAAGGTAGGAATAAACAAACCTTCCCCCACATCGGCGCCGAAGATACGTCGCACTGTCGCGACGACAGGACTGCCAGAGAGGGTGGCTTAAGAGAGGGAGGGGGAGGGGGAGGGTGGGGGGGGAGAGCAGAGCAGTGAGGTGTGGATATGCAGGCGTGAAATTGTGGTTAAAAAAGATGAAAAATATCAAAGATGGTTTTGAAAATTGAGATGAAAAGCAGAGCGCGAGGAGAGGGAGTTTGGGGGAAGTTAAGACAGGCGGCGGGAGGGAGAGGGAGGTGGGGGGGCAACTGAGAAATACGCCACCTCTTTCTTAAAACAACATCAAAGTCTTCCGTTCCTTAACTCTGTCACACTCAGTCACTATTTTTTTTTGTCTGTCAGCTCATCCTTGTGTCCCCTCTCCCCTCGCTTCATCTCCTTCCTCCCTGTAGCTGCTCGTCATCAGAGTTCACTTTGTTTGTAAAAGTCCAGCAATTTGTGACTAATCCCTGACACCTCCCCCTGGTGTAAGTGCCCCTGTGTGTGTGGGTGTGTTTCCGATCACAGAGCGAGGTGTTCGGGCTCCGACGCTCTCGTGGCCTGCTCCGCCCTCAAGCGCCTCTACAGACAGATCCTGCTCCACGGCTGCAAAGCCCTCGCCTCCTCCTCCTCCTCCTCTTCCTCCTCCTCCGCTCCAGGTGAGGAGGCTCTGCCCGCCGCCCTCCCCGGCGTGTTCTTCCTCTTCCTCCACGGCGAATACGACCTCATCCACCAGAGGATGCTGGCCCGGGGGGGACACTACATGAAAGCGGAGCTGCTGCGCTCACAGTTTGATGTCCTGGAGCCTCCCGGGGCCGAGGAGAGCGCGTTGTTGCTGGACATCAGGAGGAGCATCCCCGATATGGCCGTGGAGGTGGAGAGGCACGTCCGCTGCTTCAAGCAGCTAGCGGCGCATTAAGGAGAGCAGCAGATCAAAAGCCAGGAGGAGGTCCCTCCTCTGGTCTGCCTCCCGCTGAGTAGCTCCACTGCTGTCATGAAATGAGCTGCAAACAGTCGAGGTGCCCGCATGAGGACTTCCAATGACTTTCAATGACTTCCAATGACTTCCAATGATCCCCTGACTCCCCTGCTCCAGTGCCATTGCAGGGTCACAGGAAACCATGAGTTTGGTAGATGTTTTTTTCCTAAGCGTCACCATGAGGTTGATATTTATGATTTTAATCAAACCAAAGCAACAAACTTTCCGGGTCACTATAAAATAACTTGATAATAACTTTCCATCATCATCATCATCATCATTAGGTGAAATTAGGTCAGTACGATCCTGGGGTGTGATTGATTTTTAAAAACTGTGGACCATTTTTTTTATGATGTATGACATTTTGCAACAGTGAAAGCTGCAATTATAAATAGTTGTTGAACTTGAAGAAAATGGCCAAAGAAAATTTTAAACTAATTTGTAATTTCATGTCTTGAAAGAATGATTATATTTGATCTTCAAGCATCATTTTGTGATGGACCAGAGGCATTTTTCAGTTCAGACATGAAGCACCTATAGGTTTGTACTGAGATCATGGTTGCACCAGCATTTATAATACAATAATGTGTTTGTATTGAGGGAGCAGTCATTATGGATGAACATGTACATTTTTCCTAAGTTGACCTGGCTGGAAAGTAATTAAATAACTGAGAATCGTTTATTTTATCACAACTATTTAAAGCCCATCTGTCAGTTCAGGGATGTAAATATGGCTTTTAAGAACTTACAATAAATGGATCTGAGTTTTGAGAGCTTGTTTTTCCCATTCTTTCCACAGTCTTTCAAAGTGGTGTCAAGTTTTTAAGTTTGTATCATAAAAGTTTGGTTTGGAGCATGAAGTGGTGGAGAGCTGAACCTCAGACCTGTGGAAACACAGTGTCCCTGCATGTAAAAACAGCTCATTCTGTCATTTCTTCATTCATATATCTCCACCTCAGCTTTCTGCCTCCTCCCAGTAGGTTTTGAAAGATCTAAGATGTACCCACTGACGCGAGATCTAAGAGCTCCAGAGTTCCCCAACAATTTAACATCGATAAATGGATTACTCCAGTTTCAAGCTACTTTAAATAACATGTTCACATCATTTGATCTGTCGAACCACCTTTCATGTCCTCACATCACCCGTCACATTCACCAACCAATCTTCCATGGAGATCTCTAAAAGCGAAGCGATTAAAGGGATTTAGATGGGACGTCTTCGGGGCTTTGAGGCTCCTGCTTGGTTGCTGCCCTGTGAAAGGTTGCATCAGGTCAACACCGGATCAATGAGGGTCTTCATGTGGCCGTGACCATGACCGGGGTGACCCCAAAGTCACTGCCACACACCCACACACACACACACACGCACACGCACACATGCGCACCTCCACTTGGCACTGTAGAGCTGTTTCTGTGGTGTGACTCATCTCCAAACCTCAGCCCGAATATTTTAGGAGCGTCTAATCCAGAAAAACTCCCCCTGGCTACTCTCATATCTCACACATCCAGACGAACAGCCGCACACACAGACACACACACACACACACACGGCTGGAGATTAAAGCCCCCTCAGACTTGCAGACACACACAGGTTGTCAAGTGGATCGCGTACACACATATCTGATGTTGAAGTACGCGTTGTGTGCTTCACTTAATCCTTGAGGTCTTTGAGAGCGGGCATACAAAAGGCAGGAGTGGAAAACAGAGCACAGCTCTCTCGCTCACACACACACACACACACACACACACACACACACACACACACACACACACACACACATGCTGACACTGAGACACACTATATTATGCTAAATTATAGCCTTTATCCATGAATTTTTGCTTATTTTAAGACAATTTACATAAATAAATTACATAACCACGCTTCACCAGTCTTTTTCGTTATGTGCACGGGCGCAGATCTCATTGCACCATTACATAATCAACGACATGAGAGGATCTAAGCATCTCCCCCCATTTAAGCATGAGACATTTATGCCACAGACTCATGTGTTGAAGATTTTGGCCGTGCATAATTCCACTTTTGCCCTACAATCAAAAACGCTGCCACTGCTGAGCTGCAACTGCCCTCTGGTGGCTACAGCGCTCATAGCTTCAAATAATCTGATTCACAACTACAGCATAACTCATTTGATTCCAGTTAAGTGGTTGAATGGGTTACATATCATTGTAGAGCAATAAAACGAATAAAGAAAAAGGCCAGTTAGTGTTTCAATTGTGTCTTTATTAAGACTGTCGTCTTACTGCTCGTGATGACTGCACAGTGCTACATGGCGCTATCTTGACTTCCGTGCAGCTGCAATCAGTATTTTTGTCGATCTTAATCGATTAAAATTCAAATCCTGAGAGAAAACAATCAACAGATTAGTCGACACTGAGAACAAACACTTGGAGCAACTATAAAGATTAACAAACACAACTACATCATCAAAAATCACAAACAGAGCTTAACCTCGAGGGGTGTGTTGTCTGCAACAACTTAAGAACACAATAGCAATCGTAACTTTTCACTGATGTCATTAGATCCACAAAATGAGTTTAGTTTCAGTGAGATCCAAGAGGATTATCACACCTATTTTTATGGCACAAAAACCATGCATCATGGTGGATCCAGTGGAGACAGGCAGGATAAAAGCTGAGGGTTTAATAAACAGTGCTATGAGAGATTATACGAACAGCCTCACCAGTGTCAACATCTGCATCACAAATCTGGTTTTGAAGCCTGATAAAGTTAATATCCTGTGTTTACAGGACGGACCCTGCCTGCGTTTTACCCTGTGTGGCCTCCAGATACATGTTGACATTCCAGCTCATTGTTTTGGCACAAAGTCAACCTCAACGCATTATTTGGAGCTGAGTTGACCTTCGGTGAGTCTGATCTTTACAACCTGTGGTGGGAAAAGACACAAGAGCAGCATATGTACACGAGACGCTGCAGACTGAGACAGAGACTGTGAAGTCCGTGTGAGCTTCCGGGACGTCTGACGTCTGCCGGCTTTTGTTGTGGTGCAGGTGGCGAGATGAAAAGAGGCCTATGCTCCAGATCCTTGCACACACATGAATAAAACATAGCCTGCCTCTGAATAAGCATGCAACTGCTGATAATCAACGTGTGTGAGGTGGATTTAAATACCTGTACAGACCGTCACTAGTGCAGAGGAAGTGATTGTTTTAATCCTGATTTATAATGGTCACTCTGGAGGGAAGAAGAGGGAGGAGGGAACCTGCTACAGTTAATAGTTTGCATCAGGTAGCTGCAAACAGAGGCTAGTATAAGAAGTTAAGGAATGGATTTAAGTGTGAGACTACAGCAATACTAATATGGCTTAAATGTTTCTCAAGTTGTTTTTTTGTTTTTTCTTATTTTTTGGTAAAGCACTTTGTAATCTTTGATAATTCCAAATTCATTATTTGTATATTCAAGTGCAGGAGCTGATATGTAAATGTCAGTCACGTGCATCCATAGACTTTCCAGCTCCCTCTGGAGCTCCTCTCTGTGGACCTGACAGGATGTCACAGTGGAGTTCATCTTATTGATTTCTTATCTCAAGAATCCTAAGTGGTCATGAAGATTTAGTAAGTAGGTCTAATGCCACTGGGAGTCATAATTTGACAAACAATTTTGTCCAAATACAAATCACACTTTCACTGGAGTTTGTGTTTGTTAGTCTAATGTGACCACAGACTACGTTTTTGTGATACAAGAAAATACATAAAAGGACAAGAATTGACATTTCTGGTTGGTGTTTTACTGTGAATTTATCAATGAAATCACTAATTCAGGAGGAGGTCCATCAATTGCAAAAGCGGACAGATTGGCTCAAAGGAAACTCTACGATACCCTGTAATTGCTGTTAGCCAGGGCCTGAAGCATCTGCTCAACAAACTGCTGCTGCTGCTGCTCTGTCACCGTGGCAACCCCAGGACCATTTTCTGATTGGTTGTGAAGGACCGAGTCAGACTTCTGAGCGGCATTCACGTTGGCTCCAAAGTTCCCGAGTCCGGTCCTACGGACAGACGTGCATTTATGAAGGCCGTCCCTCCACTCAGGAAGCAGACCATCCTCAGAATGAGACGGACAGCGTGGAGCCACTCTGTGATCTCGTACTCACGTGGGAATCAGCGCTGGAGCCTCTGTAGCCAGAATCTGCAGCGCCTGCTGGATCTGCAACAGAGCCTCCAAGGCTTTGGGGTTCAACATGGCTGACAGCAGCTCTGGACTCTGCATCTACACAGGCATGAAGGAACATCATATGAATATAGAGAAATAAAGATAGTTCTGGTTTGTCTTGGCATGTCATGGCTTTATCAAGACATTTTTGCCAGGACCGGGAAGTGAGTGTATCGGATAACAAGGGGAGCGAACGAACCTGTTGCAGAAAGAGAGGGATCTGCTGTTTCATCTGCTGCTGCAGCTGAGGATGAGCTGAGAACAAAGGGTGGCTCAGCAGCATCTAAAACAGCAAGAGGAGCAGAGAGAGACGCACAGGCTGTGACTGCAGACTGAGCATGACGGACAAGATGTGGAGAAATTCTAGAAATCTGTGAACAAGATCCCCAGGATTTATGCAGGACTCAAACTTTAAACAAGGTATTGCAGTTACTTGTGCTGAGGTAATGGACATGAATACTCCCTGATACCAGTGTGCCATGTGTCACCTGTGCAGCCAGGTCTGGGTTCTGGCTCAGGCAGTTCAGGAGGCTGCTGACACAAGGCCCCGAAAGCAGAGTCTGCATCAGGCCCGGACTGGCCGTGATCTCCTCCAGCAACGCCTGCATGCCTGAGGAGAGAGAAACAACAGGGTTAATGGATGTTGGTGTAGCTCTATCTGTCTCCTAGCTGTATATTTGGTACATTTGAAATGCCGTATTTACTGAAAGATTTTCTGCAGCAAAACCATAAGAGAACTGTTGTGATTATGAGTCTCAAATAAGCACTCTTAATGAAACTATGGAGCAGTTTATTATCCTCAAACATACTTGAAACACTTTGTTTAAATGCGCCTACAACAAAGGATGTTGCACCAACATGCTGCCGGTTGTCATACAGTCTACCTAACAACTAACTGACAGCTTATGTAAAAGCTACCAGCACTTTCACGATTCATCTTTATCTTATTTATGGACATTTCTACTTCCGAAGCTCTTCCCATCCACTTCACTTTATATCCAGTGTAAATCTGCTCCTTGAGCGTGTTCTGTCAGTATCTTATTTCATTCTTATTTCATTCTTACTCTTGTAATAATGTACAACTGCACAATGTGCCTTGAATTGATACCCGGGGACATATAAAGTTCTTGCAATTGAACTGAATTAAAGCGCAAGAGAGAGACACTCACTCATTCACATTAGAGGCACAGATTTCTGTTTTTTTCTCTTACAGGAGTGTAAGTGTAAGAGATGTGTGTTTTCATGCCTGCAGTCAGAGAGCTCTTATGGTCTTGGTCAGGTCTGGGAGAGGCGGTCAGGTCTCTGAGAAGCTCTGTACAGCCACCGAAAGTGGGTGGAGTCCGGGTGCTCCCTCGCTCAGCTGGCTGTCCATCCTCAGATGTATAGATCATAGATGATAAACAAAAACAAACTCTGGTTTCATCTGGACAGATCTGGTAAGAAAACACATTTCCCAACGCTGTACCTGTGGCGCCCTGGGACCTTCTGTGTGAGTCCTCTGAGGGCCATTGCCGTCTCTGGCGATGGTTTCAGGTTGGTTCCCCTCTCGCTGCAAACAGCCCAGTGCTCTGTCCTCCTGATGCATCACCTCCTCGATCATCTCAGGGTTTCTGGCCAGCTCCAGAACCTGGGCACAGGTGAGCAACAGGGAGAATATACTGCAGGTTTAATCAGTTGAATGGGCCTTCGCACTGAGCCCGTCGGGGTACTGGCAACGGTGGGGTTAATGCAAATCATGGATCATACAATGGTGTAACGATGCACAAGGGCATGATGCAGTGCTATTTGTGTCCACTGTAAAGCTGAAGAATGTAGGCACCATGCATTTAGGTGGTCTTAAAGAATACAGTAAAGTGAACTGAGTCAAAGCTGCTAGTACCAGCACATCACAGCGAAAGAAACTTGTCATTTCATGTTTACAGCTGGAGGCACTACAGCAGTTTAATGAATACTGACATATGGTGTTGTGCAGTTACGGACCATTAACAAAACTGTAAAATCTGCAGTTGGGGCAAAGTATGCAACGTCCTGTTTAATAGCGAGTCATCAAGATTTGAGGGGCCAGAGCGGGCACACTCTTCAACAGAAACTCAAAAACCCTTCAGTTGAAGTTTTTCCTCATCTTGACAACTCATTATTTTAGTTTTGAAGTCAATTGGATAAGGAGACAAGGGGCACTGTAAACATCCACGACCCCTTGAAATATCCAACTTTCATCTTCCAGTCAAAATAACAACTTGTTGTTGTTATTGTTGGGTTTAGAATATGGCTTCAAGAGACTTTCTTTATGCACCTTGGGATGTTACATATATGTGCAAACTTTCAGATTTATAGGTCCAACAGGGGCTGGTGCATAGATGGTGTTACAGCCCCTTTTGGCCACAACTGTGCTCTTTGAACCCGCCAGAGGCATCTGGAGATATTCAGGTGTTTAGGTACATGTCTAGGCCCTCAAACAGCCAACTCAACAGAAAGAAAGAGAAGGGAAAAATAATAGTAATACTAAACTGAACATGCAAACTGTTTTGTAGGTGTGTGACAATATGGTTGCCTCACAGTTTCAATGTCCAAAATGTATATATGAAGGATATGAAGGTGCTTTTAGACTTTTTGACATTTTTGGGCAGGAACAGACTGTCGTTATTCAACAAAGCCTAAGTGTTCTTTCATTCTTGGTCCTGTTTAACTCTTTTAACTTCCTTTAAAATCTACAAAATCAAAATTATAACGTGTCGTGACTTTATCCTCACCTGGGCGATGACATCTGTGTTGTTGAGCATGTCTCCCACCTCTGGGTTTGTGTGCAGGAGCTGCTGTATTTGGGGGTTTGACAGGATGAGCTGTCGGGCCAGCTGTGGGCTGGAGTTGGACAGGGTGCTCTGCACCAGGGGGCTGGCCAGCACCCGCTGCATCATCTCTGGGTCGGCCAACAACTGGCGCTCCATCTGCCGCTGCAGCGAGGGGAAGAGGCCGGGACCATTGTTTGTGAGGCCGAAACTGTCCAGGCCCTCCACTGTGGAGGAAAGAGATCAGATCAAAGCAGCCAGAGGTATGTGAGGGGAGCTCTTGTGTGGTTCTTACCGAGGCAGAAGGGAGAGGTGGGAGAGGTGGACGTTGGTGTGGTGCTATCAGGGTCCGGACCGAGGACGAGGGTGAGCTCCGACTCAACCATTTCTGGACCAGGGTCGGCAGACACATCCTGAGGCCTGAGGATGGATGACAGTAAACCGCTCTATCACAGCAGCACAAACAGTGAACATCTGTGTGGTGCATTGTTAGTGAGTCTGACACAGATGGGGATCACAAACAAGCCTCTTGAATGCTCCCAGCTCTGCTCAGAGAGACCTGCACTGACAATCACAAGACTCTGTGCTGCAGTTCTATATTTAGCAGAGTACCTGGCAGTGACACTGCAAATTTATACACTTCCTGCGTTGTTTTTAGAATGAGTCTGGTTCTCCTGCATTGTCTGTCCTGGTGAACTGAGGAGACCAATTCAGGAAGGAAATGAAATGCATTTAGAAAAGTAACCTTCGCCTTGGATTCACAGGAAATGCATCGTCAAAGTAGGAGAGAGACTTGTTTTTCTGAGCTTAGAGATCTGTGGCCACAAACATTACTGGATATATGATACATTGCTGAAGAAAAAACATCCCAAAAATACCAAATGTGTCTTTGGATGAAGGTTTCACTCTCCAGTGTCTACTTTTCTTCTGTTCCTCCTTGTCGCTTTTGCTACTGTATTGGATCAATAAGTGAATCCATTAATCCATCAGGTTGTATCAATTGTAGCAATATGCAGGGAGGAAACACCAGAGACTGGAATAAACCAAATCACTACAAAATGCAAAGATAAATAAAACACCGTGGGACATAATATAAACCACACAATTCACACAACAGATGGACAAAATGATTAAACAATTAAAAGACGTAAAC
Organism: Karalla daura; assembly: GCA_029224185.1. Lineage (NCBI taxonomy): Eukaryota > Metazoa > Chordata > Actinopteri > Chaetodontiformes > Leiognathidae > Karalla > Karalla daura. Next base: position 14,686,445 of record CM055192.1, read on the forward strand.
AAAAGACAGAATGTGCTAAAAGCTATGAATAGAACTGAATCAAAAGCCAAACGGAAAGGTCTGTCTTGAAGTTTGTTTTAGAAATGCACGTGATGTGTTTGTGTTGACAGCAGGAGCCTGCTCCAGCCTCTGCTCCCGGCAGCCCGGCCTACCTGGCGGAGCACATCTGGGTCAGACAGATGTTGACTGTGCCTCTGAGCTGACTCAGGGCTGCAGACTCGGACAGGACGCGGCCGGACTGGATCAGAACCAGCTGCTGCACCGGGACCTCCATGCTGTCCGCCAGAGTCCGCTTCAGCTGCAGGACGAGACACGCCGTCTTCACGGATGCATCTTTCCACACACACACACGCACACACACACAGACACACGTGCTCACACACCTCTCTCTCACGCGTTCGGTGTCCTAACCTGTGCGACCGTGCAGTCACCCCTGACGATGAACTCCCTGCTCTCCGTGGGACTCCTCACGGAGACCTGGACGGTCTGGCCGGGTCGCGCTCTCACCGTGCCGGACATCTCTGCGCCGGAGTCCCGATGACTGTGCAGAAAGTTGGGAGGATGCGCCGCAGCCGAGGCAGCGCAGGCTGGAAGGGATCCAGCACTTTGTGATGCACACTGCTCACATGGTCGCATTACAGTCCCGACCAGAAAATTATTCCATTTCTGCGGGTTATGTAACCGGAGCCGACTTGAGGATACAGCACCACCACGAAACGTGGCGGCAACTCACTTCAAAATGAATGCGCAAAAGCACGTTTTCTCAAAGGGCTCCTTCCATGGCTTTGACGTGAATGTTTAAACATAAAATATCTTATTACTTTCGGTCCAAAGCTGCTGCTTAGCTGCATGAGCTGCTTAAAAAGAAAATCCATTCAAGCCATTTACCATTATTACTGCTTGCTCATCATTCATTTTTTAATCACTCTTTGTGCTTATGTATTTTATATTTTTTTATTATATTACATTATTTAGAGGTTTGTTGTGTGTTGTTCATGGGATGTTCTTTTGTGCGACTTTGGCGACTGGACAGTACAATTTCCCTTCAGGCATAATACATAAAGTACCTATCTTATAACCTTCTACCTCACAGTAAAGCTGGTCCGTTAAATACATTGGCAACAAAAATAAAGAAAATTACTTCAGCGATGATTTTATCCGTTTTATTTTTTTACAGAACAATGAGAAAGAAAGAGAGAAAACAAACAGACTCGTTCGTCGAACATCTATCGTTTTGGCATTAAGGTGGAGATGCAGTGGCACGCCTTCGCCTGCAGGGAGCAGCACCACGTGCCAGGACACCGACTCGACACAAATGTCAAACAGAAAAAGCCTCTATGAGAGTTCAGCTGAGCCGTCCTCCCCGGTACGCCTGGAGTGTGTTCTGTGAATGTCCAATTAGAGAGGCATGCATTCTCGCCGACACCGTGTGTGTGTGTGAGAGCTTAAAAACACAAAACAATAGAACAAAAGAACCCTGATGGTGATCCAGACTGCTTTTCTTCATTTATCCATCCAGTCGTCCACTGAATTTTCAAGGTTTACTTTCCTTTTAGGAACCTTCATATATCCGCCTCTGAGACTTTCTTTCCCTTCTTGTTTCCCTGTTGATGAGAAAGGCAGGGAATGCAGTTATCGGTTGGAATGTGTGAGCAGGTATGAAGTACGGACCCACAGTATGTCATTTCTCAGATGAACTGGGCCGATCATTTTGACTCACCTGATGTTTCGGTTGCTCTGTCTGCAGACCTTTGACTTTAGACCTTTCTTGTTCAAGTGCACCGTGTAGTAATGTTACCTTAATTCAAACATAAATATACATAACGTCAATGAGAAGTAGACAAACACACACGCACATGTTCCTTCCTCATTGGTTGTGTGTCCCTGTCACTCACCTGTGACGATAGCTCTTCTTTTATATGTAGAAGCTCTTCTACCTGTAGGAGGATTTCCGCTTTGTCTTTCACTGAGGGGCGAGGTGAGAGACATTTATAATAACGTTGGATTTGTCGTTAGGAAAAGAGAGCACATCCTTACAATGAAGGAGGCCTGACTAATGCGACCTTGGTGGTGTTCAACTCACTCTCTCCCTGCTGGAGCATCTTTAGCAGCTGGGAATTCCTCGCCTTCACCTCTTTGTACTTCCCCTGCAGCAACGGGGAGCAAGAAGAAGTGGCTGTTGTCAAGCGAGGAGAATTGAAAGCCCGGAAGAAGCTCATCACACTGCAAGTCACTTTCACTGTGTTCATTAGGCATTCAAGCTGCCCACAGCCTCTCACATCAGCCTGCTTCCTTTCCCACCACCTCATGTCCTTCCTTCTTTTCATGCAATAATGCCTGTAGAGCCTTCTTAGGTGCGGTGAGGCACTAGTAGCAAGAAAGAGCGTGGTTCTGGCATGAAGTGCTGCTTGAGGAGAGTGCTGACCTCCCACTGTGTGATCGTCTTCTTGAGCTTCTCTATTTCCAGGTCTTTCTTCTCCAGCTCATACTTCAGCTGCTCCGCTCGGGGGTCCTGACGGAGACGACGGGAAGAAAACGCTCTCTCTTTAACCGAGTACGGACGTTTGCGTTAAAGGTTCAGTCTGTGTGTGTGTTGCTGTGTCCGTCCCCTCACCCGTTCTTGTTCTGTGGAGGTGCTGATTTCTTGGCCCTGGCTTCCGGCGTACTGCTCGCGTCTCCTCTCTTGCTGGACGATCCGAGAGACGTCGTCCTCGACCTTGTTAAAGAATCGCTCGTCCTGACCCACCCCCTGAGCGAGCTGGGCCCCCCGGACATCCTGGAGGGAGCGGGAGCAGAGTTACAAGGGACAAAAGCCACATCGTGTGGTTCATTTTGCCTGAAACAAAGCTCTCAGTGTGTGTATTTGCTCTACATTATCAACAGGAGTCAAGACTGTGCTGTCTAATGAGCTCTACTCATGTTTAACTGGAGTTGGGGAAACGGACAGATGCTTGGCGACTTTGCTCACCTCTTTCTCTTGTTTTCTACTCAAATGCTCTGCGAAGAGATAAAGTACACTGACATAAATATTACTCTGTGAGCCTGTTGAGCTACGACCTGCAGAACACAGGTCTTGAGACCATTAGTCTTGAGATGAACTCGTGTCTCTCTCACCTGTGCCGCCTTCAGCCTGGAAATCCTGCAGTGAAACCGTCTTTTTGTCTTTTGCCTGCTGATTCTTCTTCTTGTCCTTCTTCCCTCCGCCCTCTTTCCCTCCGCGTGACTTTGGCGAGGTGTTCGAGTTATTGTTCTGGGTGAGCCCACAATATTTGACAAGTCGTTAGAATTACAATGACTCTGGGGCAACAGAGATTCTTTTTCTTCTGTGGCATCTGTGCACTTTTTGACACCAAATTTAAGGCCTCGCCTCTTGTCATTCAATGTGTGTCACAGGCGCAGACATTATTGCCCCCCCCCCCCCGTGCTACTTTCAGGAACAGAATTACAGTAATAGGTGAAGGCTGGAGGAAAACTGGGCCAAAAGTAAACTAGGCTACATTATAATGGAAGACAACTGGAATCAACTGGACTTGACTGGATGTGCAGTTTTAGGTTTGTATGGGTCTGCATCGTGTCAATAGCATACATATCAAGACCTTTAATCATCAAAATGCCCAGAAATTCGGGAAAACTTATTTTTTTACTGTATAAAATACATTTCCACGCATTTAAATCGCACTCAGAAAAGATTGAGGGGCAGCACAACAAGCCATCTTCTGGGAAACAGAGTCTGAAATCACTCACTAATCACCACTGGTCACAAACCAAGCAATACACATGCACTTTAGTGTCTTAGATGGACACAAGACAAACAGATGAAGACATCTTTATAACTCATTATTACATTTTGATTAAAAACAGCAGGAGAATGGGGGAATATGCACTCTATGGACGGCCTATGGATTTATCACAGAAATGGCTGTATTCGCATATTTTGATCTGCCAGCATTGATTTAGTGCATTTCATTGACATAACAATGAATGAAACAACAATGAATCATCTTACTAAAGAGCTTACAATAAAGCCCCCTGTGTGGAGCTCCATAGTAAGTGACTTGAGTGGGTGACTTCAGATACAGCCAAGCTGTCTGTCATTAATATGTCACAGAAAAGATCAGCAACTGTGTGTGTGCGGGCAGTGTGTGTACCTGTTTGTGTTGTTCATACTCCAGTTTACTTAGAATCAAGGCCTTTTCCAGGTCAGCCTCATATAACTCTGTGGTTATCTGCAGTCAGAGGAGGAGGAGGAGGAACACCATGAGAAACAATAGTTAGTTTGGTTTCTTTAACCTTGCAGCTGATTGCTCTGTGAAGTCCAGAACTACTGAGGAGCTGATAGTGGTCGACAGCGGCTTCCTGTTGCTCATGAACATAATGGGGCACATCTGTTGTTTGGCTGTTCTGGTCTGTCTCTCACCTGCTCGTCCCTCTGCTTCCACTGCTGCCAGCCCTCTGAAGGTATGCTGATGTCCCTGGACACGGGGCTCAGGAGCTCAGTGGCTATTCCCGACAGCGTCATACAGGGAGGCGGGGCACAGGACTTCTGAGGAATCTTCTTGAAGGCCAGATTACGTAACTGAAAGAAAAACAATACCTATCAGCATTATTGTTTCACTATCACTATCAGATCGGTTATTTAGTTAGACTGGAAACTGTTTTTTTTGTTTCATCCAAATTAAAATACCTGATGTGGCAATCTGATCAGTTAAAGATTAATCCAGTTTACATTACAGTTTACTTAATACCACAGAGCGATGGTGGATCAGTCTGTCACATCCCAACAAGAAGGTACAAACTTTGCATTCCCAATTAGGCCAATGAGATACTCTGAATTGCCCCTAGCATTAAAAGGGAATGGTGTGTGTGTGTGCGTGTCCTTTGATGGACTGCTGTACAGGGTGTATTCCCTGCCTTCGCCCTATATGTGCAGTCCATAAGATCAAGCAGACCCCCACATTTAAAGAGATGGATGAATTAGATTCAGTGTTACAGGCAATTTGACAGTTGCCTCATCTTAATAAGCAGTTCAAAGACACTTTAGACATTCCTACTGGGACCCAAACTGGTTCCAGCATTGACTTGAGGAGGGAGTGAGCAGCTGACAATAGCAGACAGCAAAACAAAACAAAACCCCAGACTGTCAGCTGGCGCGATGAGGGCGCCGCCTCCTGCACTTTCACTTCAGGTAAAATGAAACAACACGGGAGCAACAGCCAACTTCCCATCGTGCACGTTTTATGTAGGCAAAGTGTGTTCCTCACCTCGTTTGCTTCACTCTGCTGCTGCTCCTTCTTCTTCTTCTTCTTGTCTTTCTTCTTGTCGTTACCCGGAGCTGCTTTCGCCCCGGCGGCTCCTGCTGCCTTCGGCTGCCGGGGCTTCCCGGAGGAGTCCCTCCGGCCACCTTTATTACTGCTGCTGGTGGTGGTGGTGGGCTTCCCCGGGTAGGAGCCGTCGGAGTCCGAGTCCGAGTCGATCTGCAGCAGGGCGAAGCGGGAGGCGGTGGTGGGCACGGTGATCATTGCAGAAGATGCCATCGTGAGGAGCAGAAACTACCTGATGACAGAGACAGGGAACAATGCAGGGAGGGCAACTTGGAGCCGGTGTACAACTGTGAGGGTGGCCTCTGGTCACCTCAGCATCACGGATAAAATGCCATAACAGATCCCGATCAATGTTCAAAGCGATAGATTACAGGGGGAAGGCGTGTCATCGGGTCGTGATGGAAGTGCAGTGATTTCGGCAGCTCGGCGGCTACATAGCCGCTACATAGCAGCAAGTAGTTAGCACGGCGCTTAGCAGCTCCCGTTAGCCTCCGAACAAGTGCAAAAGTAGTGAAGCGCGACAGTCCGGAAGTCGCTGGCGGACTAACTCCGACTCTTGTTGGGTGATACTGCACCTGGGTTGTTGCGAAGAGGCAGCGGCGAGGGGGGAAGTTGCTGGAGACACTTTCACCTGGAGGAGAAGGTACGCGTTCCTGTCGGTTTGCCAGCAGCAACTGGCGAGTACAGTGAGCCGGAGAGGACAAAAAGCAGCGGCGCCGGCATTCGCCTTTCTGTCGCTGCTATTAATATCCCCGAGAAACAGGTTTCACATTGGCTCTGGGGATTCTACTTTCAATAAAGGATTTTTTCAATTCGTTTATTTTGCATGTTATCTTGTTCTTCTTAGTTGTATTTATTGTTTTTATTTCCTCTTATTTTGGTTTATTTTCTGTCAGTATTTTCTAATTTAAGCGTCTCACAAATAACATGCATTATGTTTATCCAACAACACCACTACTACTACTACATATTCCCCCGTTATCACCTTGCATTTTCTACATTTACCCAGACTGCTTTCATGTTTATCCCTCTCGCAGGCCCACATTTCACTCACTAGTCATCTATATGTAATAAATGGTACATACTGTTTTCTTGATCAGATTTAATAAATTTGACACATACAAAAATAGTTTAGTCATCAACACACAAGTAAAGGCACACAGTGCACACAGAAAAGTGGTGGGACAGTGGTGGTGGGATGCATTAGTATCAAAATATGAAACATCTAAAAAGCATTAGCAGGCTTTTTATTGCTGATGTAGTGTTGACACCTTTACCTGCTGACCTATTTAAGTACTAAAGAGAGTCTGGAATGAATTGATTATATTTACCAGAGTGATACGTGCTTTGCAGTTTAGCTAAAAAAAGAGAACGTGTTCAGTGTTTGTGCTGCATATTGAGTGAGACTCTTATGACATGACTACTTCAGTAATCAAAAAAGTGCTACTTTTTGTAATAGACATCCCATTCTTGCATAGTGAAAGTAAGATTGCAAGATTGAGAGATTTTGTGATCACGCTTTTGATAACGTGAAATAATTTAATGAGCTAGTCCTTGACCTCAAAGCTCCGCAGAGCTAATAAATAAGTCTATTTCTAACAAACAGCACATGCAAAAAAGGAACATTAATTAGTGAGCTGTGTCTATTAATGTGACCTATTTTCCGTTCTTTACTGGCACACAGTTAAAATATCATGTTCTCACTGCACCCGCCTGGCTACTATGATACAGGTTGGTCCGCAAATGATGAATAAATCACAAATCATCTGTTTGAATTTCTCGCCACCTCTATGGAGTCCTCCAGGATGGATTCTGTGCTGGATTCCACGACGGACTGACGCCTCCTTGTGGCAGAGTCGCAGAGCTGCAGGTTGGCAGGGGAGATCTGCCTCAGCTCTCTGCGGCACAAGCGGACCGGGGTCATCTCTAAACTCCCCACAGAGTGAACACTTCCTCTGCCGCCGGATCCTTGGGACAGTGTGACTATCTGGTTGTTTTCTGCCACCTCTGCCTTTTTGCGTGTTAGGAGGTCACCGGAGGTCTGGTGGGCGCGCCTCTTGATATGAGCATCACTCTGTGCCTTCATGTCTGTGGGCTCAGTGTGTATCTTAATGTATGATGTTGCAATGTGCGTCCTCATCTGCGTCTCTTCTCCAGTCGGTTCTTTTGCAAATGGCTGGATCTGCGTAGTTTGTGGTTTTCGATGCTTCTGTGTGTTTGCGGACTGATCGGCTGACAGCTCTTTGAGTTGCTTTTTGAGCTGTCGGCTGGAGCTTTTGTAGAAAAACAGCTCTTTCTCCAGATTCCGTAGTTTGTCTTCGATGGCCTGCTGTGCCTCTCCAGAGCCGCCCTCTAAATACCCACCCACACACACACACACACACACACACACACACACACACACACACACACACACACCAGCGAACAGCAAGACAGAAGTAAATGAAACAGCAATTATCATCAATCAGTGATTGCACAAATACCTTGGTGGAGAACAGGAAAAAAAAAAATCCCACTCTTCAGGTTGATCTTAGATCCCCCACCTTTCAGTTTCTGCAGCAGTAGCTGGATGTTGTTCTGGTGCTCGTGGTGTTGCTGGGTGAACCTGCGATCTGCGTCCAGGGTCAGACGCTGCATGGCCGCCTCCAGCTCCCCCAGCTGCACCTGTTGCTCCTCTGTATGAAGCTCCAGCTCCTCACAACGCAAATGCAAATGATGCTCCGCCTCACGCAGACGGACAACCTGCAGGGAGCAGAGCAGATAAACGCACAATATTGATCTTTGTATGTAGATATAGACATAGAGGTATATATATATTGGTTGAATTCAACTTGTGTACTCTCAAAGCTGTAGAGAAAATCAGGTATGTATGATGTTCAGCCAGTGCTGGAAGACTGACTGTTGTGGATTATTGGAAGGAAAAGGGAAAACATAGTTTCTAAGAGAGAACCAGGTGCATCTGATGATAGATATGTTTGCTTTCAGTGGGAGGAGAGTATTATCTCTGCAGCTCTTATTTCTTAGATCATGTCAGTGTAACCCGTGTGGATAAGACTGCCAGCAGTAAAAGAACCACAATATGTGAACATAGGGGCAGTGTCCCTTTACGCAGAGCAGACAGAAAGATATCACCAGGAGTGGTCTGGAACCAAGGATAGACATAGACATAGGTCATAGCCAGAACACCCCCTGCTTGACTTTAGTCTCACCTTGTTGAAATACTTAATGAGCAGCTCTGAGGCCTCGGGTGCTGTGAGCTCTTTCAGTTTCTCAGTGACATCACAGAGTTGGGCAGGTTCAGTGCTTTGTGCACGATGAGAGGAGGAATCTGAGGTAAACAGCTTCTTCTGTTTGTCTTGGATGCAGCAGTTCTTAAACACCAGAGCTGCATCCAGAGCTTCAACAGCTTCCTCCAGCTGGAGCAGGGAATGCTGCTCCTACATGAAGACAGACACAGAGGACACTGGAGGAAAAATGAAGGAAGAGCTACGAATAGGACGGTTCACCAAAACCTTTGGATTACAGCCGCCCCCACGCATAACTGCATATTCATAATGTGTCCTCTTGTCTGACCTCCACAGAGAGCACTCTGTTGTCCTTCAGCTGGGCGTCCAGTGCATCTCGTCTCCTTTTCAGTGCGTCTCTCTCCTCCTCCAGTTCTTCTCTGGTGACTCCTCCGGGCGGCCTCACACTCTGGAGCTGCTCCTCCAGGGAGTCCAACCTCACCGACGCATTCAGCAGGTCTCGAGTCAGAACCTGGAGGAGGGTCATGGTTGCAGACTTCACCGTTCACAGTCCAAACACAGCCTGTGTATCTTGACACACCTTTGTGCGCGCTGACCTGACTAGAGCGCAGCATCTTCAGCTCCAGTTTGTTTTTCTGCTGCAAACAGGCCTCCCTGTGCTGCAGCACCTCCTCCCTCCTCCCCAGCTCCTCCTCCAGCTCCTGCAGCTCCGCTCTCCTCTGCAGCACCCGCTCCTCCTCCTCCTCCAGCCAGCTACGGTCACACACCTGCAGGGAGGACAAACAGGAGTGAGGAGTGTAAGATGAAGGACAAGGGAGTTATGGGGGGATGAATGAATGAAGAATTTGTAGTGGCTCTACCTTCTCTTTTAAGTCCCCGCACACTACCACAGCTGTTCCTCGCTCCTAAAAACAAAAACAAAAAGCATGCTTACTAATGGAAACACAGTGTGTGACTAATTAGCACTGTCACCTCACAGCGAGAACAACCTGGGCTCAGTGTCTGGGTATGCTTCTTGTCCGTGTGTCGCTGTGGGTTTTGTCCAGGTGCTCTGCTTTCCTCCCACAGTCAGAAACACTCATGTTTAGGAGACTTTAAATTGTCCCTAGGTATGTGTGTGTGAGAGTGAATACTGTGAGTGTGTGCTGTGATGAACTGGAGACCTGTCCAGCGTGTATTCCCTGCCTTGGCCTAAGTGCTCTGAGATAGGCAGATCCATCAGGCCCCGGCAACACCATTTAGGTCTAAAGGGGTACGTTGGTAACATGATGGAGGGACAGATGGATGTTCACTCATAGGAGTGAGTGAAGATCGATTCATGATGAGTGCTAGCTGTCATGGCAAACCTTGGGAATTTGCAGAGCCAGCTCCATCAAAGTCTGCATTCGAGGCTGAGAGACCGAATTCTAATATGTCTATTTCTCATTCCCTTCCGCTCGGCGGCAAAAGATTTCTTGACATCACTGGGATCATCTCTCTTTAATATGAGCGACCAACCCCGTTCTGCGGGCTTTCCTTGCCGTCGCTGGTCTCCCTCAGCTGCCTGAGGCTGGTCTGAAGCTGTGCTCTCTGCAGCCTCAGGTGCTGCAGGCTGTGAAACATCTCGGCCTGAACCTGCTGGCTCTGCGCAGACAGCCTGGCCAGCACGCCCGCCTCTCTGCCAGCAGCGCTGTGGCTGCGACGTCTGTCCACCGCCTGGGTCTCTTTGTCTGTCACACGAAAGAAACAAACACTTATACGCCGCTCAAGATGAATGAAACGTGACACCGTATACAATCGTGGCTCGCCGCTATCACTGCGATATACCGTTAGAATAACATTTTGCCCTTATCTGTAATCCTGCTGAGAACTGTGGACTCCCCATATTTCCGTTACGAGACACGACTGAAACAGCCCGAGGAATCTCATTGTTCTTGTCAAACGGCGATACAGCAGACACAGGAAAACACACGCACACATGGTGTAATCACATAAACACACCAGTTTTGCCGAGCTCTTTGATGAGCTCCTCTTTCAGTCGCATGTTGACAGACAGCTCTCGGATCCTTCTCTCTGTGGCGGTGGCTCTTAGTCTCGCCTTCCTCATGCGGCTTTGATTGCCTTGGTTTTCCTTTGTACCTGAGAGGAAATAGAAACTGGCAATATGAAAAGGAAACAACTTCTTTGATGTGAAAAAGTCATCCTCCTCCAGGAAGAGATCAGAAAAATGCCTCTATCAATAGAGGGAATCAACAGTATACCTGTGGCTCGCTGAGGCTGTCTCTCTGATGGATTTCCATTCGATGTCTGGTTTGATTTCGTCTCCCTGCTGGTCCAAGTCCGGTTTAAGGAGCGCCTGAAGTTACATCGCAATAACCCATCAAGAAGATAGCTATATTTGAACACATACCTGTAATAAAAATCTAAGGAACCTGAGGAAAAGGCCAGATTGATATTCACTTATATAAGGCTCATGTAATCAGTTCAATGAATGGCTTTGTAGCATCATGTTAAAAACAGGAACTGGCTGAATCTTTACTCAATTTAATGGAACACTGGTGGCTTGGCATAGCAATGAGTCTTCTATTGCACAGGCTCTCACCTAAATCCCATTTTGATGTCTTCATCCCCCTCCTCCTCCTCCTCCCCGTGCTCCTCTTGATCCCCGTCTTTGCTCTGTGCCTGTTGCTTTATGAACGGACTGTACACTTTATCCTTTTCCTCAATCTCAGCGAGCAGGAGATGACTGCGCATCCTAAAGGCTGCCATCACCCTCTCCAGTGAACAGGCTGGAGGACTGGAGTGGATCTACAAACACACATGCAATGGCGCAGAAATATGCACAGCTGTGAATGAGTGCGTGCGTATGCATATAAAAGGTACAGAGTACTTAGGTACTCACGACAATCAGTCTGAGGCGAAAGACAGACATGCAATCAGTTCAAAGAGAAGCAGACGGACACACAGTGACAGTTACGCACCATCCTGCTCGGCCCTTTTACTATGCTGTGTCTGATTGGCGGGACACTGTGGGGTCTCTTGGTGAAGAGGTGAGAAGCCCCCGTCTCCACTGTCACGCCTGAGTTTGAAGTCCTGGAGATCATGAGGTCACCTCGAAGACGATTGATGAGGATCTGCTGCTCCACAAGTTGGTCAGTCTGAAGGCATGCACAGAAACACTCATTTAAAGAAGTGACGAAAGACTAGAACGCGGAGACAATCGAAAACACTTCCCACCTGGATTAAAGAGCTACACTTTGGGCTCTTCTTCTCCTCACCTTGATACGATTTCGCTCCTTCTCCTCCTCTAAGGCCTGGAAGTGGGCTTTGCTCTCTTGAAGGAGTCTTTCCACCTCCTTCTGGACCTGTCTCAGCTCTGCACACTTTTCTTCCAGTAGCTCTTTCTCTGCGGTAAGTGCCTCCTGAGAAATAGACACAGAGTTAGAGCAAACCTTGGCTTGGTATCGAAAACTAGTAAACATGTAGCTAACAACATCCAGTGTTTTAATTGATAAGATTAATAAGAGACTGGAGTGTGACAGTAAAGCAGTGAACACAGTGTGCGAGGCATGATCACACATCTTGTTGTGGAGTGCTGCTATTGCTGATGTTGTTTCTTACACCTGCATGACACCCGCTGGATCATAACAACAATATTATTGGTTTAGACTCTATTCTTGGCCACTGTGCCTCACACTCTTACCATTACCTTGCACTTGTCGAGCTCTTCACTGAGCTTCGCAGCGGTACAGTGGTCCCTCCTCTCCTCTGGACAGTTCTCATCGGCTGAATGTGCCTGGTCAGCAGCTGTTAGTCTCTCCTGCCAGTCCTGCAGCCACTGCCTGGAAGACTGGTTTGTGGAGCGGCATATATCACTGAGCAGAGCTGCAGCCTCGTGTGCCAGCAGGCGGTACTGGGATGGTTCCCCTTCCCTCTTCTCCAGGTCAGACACCCCCATCTGACTGGGCTGTCTGTTGCCGTCACCCGCTCCCACACCTCCTCCACTTGTCCTCTCCCTCTCCATGCTCATTTCTCTCTCCCTCTCCTTCAGCAGCTCCCTCAGCGTCCGCACCTCGTACTCAAGCTCACTCAGTCGAGCCTCGCCAGGGTCCCAGCTCGTGGGACAGGATTTAACCTCGGCGTGAGCGGACGTTGCGCCGGGGCGGTTACGGATGTGACGAGCCTTGGACGCAAACTGCAGGACGCTGAGGGTCTCGGCCACGCTGTGGTGAGAGGGGCTGACACACGCCACCATCAGCGTGTGGGCGGTACCTCCCAGAGAATCGCGGAGGAGACGGGTGATCTTGGCATCGCGGTAGGGTATGTGGGCGCTACCGCAGCTGTTGCCGCCGCGGCGCTGCCGCCCCGGGTCGGAGAGGGCCCTGATGACGTTGCCCAGCGCGAGGAGGCCCGTGTTGATGTGCACGGACTCCTTCAGCCTCGTGCCGGTGTTTCCAGTCTTCCCAGCTCGCTCAGACCCGGCCAGGTCAACCAGGCAGAGTTTGGAGGAGCCCATCGATTTTAAGGAGGAGCTGTTGTTATGGCAACGCTGGGAAAGATGGAGAGTGAGGATGGCGTGAGAGCGGCTGGAGCGCTCGTTCATCCCCGTGGTGCCGGTGTGGCGCAGGGCGTTGCCCATCTCAAGAACACTGAGCAGATCCTCAGCAGAGGTCACAACCATCTCTTTGGCTCCCATCACCACTGGAAAGACAAAATAAACCACATAAGAAGATTATAGAATTAAAAAAACAACAAACGTTTGCCGCAGTTGCTCAGCAGTTAAAGAAGGTTTTACCTACCAGTGTTTCCCTTCTCATCCTCTCTGATATGAAGCTCCTTGTGAATGGTGTGTAGCTCCAGCAGGTCTCTCAGCTCCTCCCTGTATAGCTCCATGTACGACATCCGAACTGTGGGGGCCTCCATCCCATTGCTGCTCTTTTTCTCCTCCAACAGAAGGAACAAATCCTGGGCCACACGGTTAACAATTCCCCCGTCTTCCTCTGAGACATTTTGGGAGGAAGAGACAGTCATAAAGTGTGCACCGCAGCAGACATCACATGAGGCTTTTTAGGTTAAACAGGCTTGTAATGTGAGGAGAGCAGACTTTGGCAAAAGTCAACATTTCTACACCAATGCATCTGCACATTACAAAACCAGTTTCCATGTTGAAACACCTGAAAGTTATTGATGCACAGTTTCGTCAACTTTTCCTCAATTTCATAGTCTGGAACTTTTCCCATCAAGTTACATAGATGTACTTTATGTATTTGCATTCCTGCAATGATACTGCTATCCCTTAAGGACAACCTTTCCTATTGCTTTGTAAAAAGTTTTTCCCTTCAGTGTTATGTAGAACCTCACCAAGGGATGAGTAAAGTTTCTACCCATCCCTCTATCTAACTCAGTGAACAGTATGAACAGTGTTTTCATCTCCATCTTAAACAGGTCTCCTGTAACTAGCCACACAGTGGCTGCTGTGCTGTGCTGTGCACCACTCACCCAGGCCGCCCTCTCCCAGGGTGTATGTTTTCCCAGACCCAGTCTGTCCATAGCAGAAGACGGTGGCGTTGTGTCCGTCCACCAGGGCCTCCACCAGGGGCTGGACGCATGATTCGTACACCTCGTCCTGACTGGCCGCGGGTCCGAAGGCGTGATCGAAGGGGAAGAGTCGGTCTGAGCCCAGCAGCACCTGGGCACAGCCCGGTACCACCCGGACACACACCTGGTGGTTGTGGAGGACCTCTTTAGGGAGCAGGGGCCGGACACGGACCGCGACCCGGACACACACCTCACTCATCCCGTTAACAACAACAACAACCACCACCACTGTCGTTAACCTGCGTGGACCTGACGGGAGCTCATCCCGGCAACTCGGCTAACAAACACTTTTCAACTTAACTTCACTTCGAGCATCTTACAGCTTTAACGAATTAACCATTACGAAGCACCGTTGATGGAAACTCCCCGCTCGGTGTCACTTGTTGTCCAACTAGTTTGTTGTCGGTAACGCTGCTCGGTTGCCCGGGAAACCACAACAGCAGAGGAGAGACGAAGAAGAGCCGGGAGCGAGCCTGGCGGGAACAGCGCCGTCCCGCGACGCCTCTTCCTCCTGCTCCTCAGAGAGGACGAATGTGAATTTTAGGTGAATTGTAGACAAGAAAATCCTTACATTTAATGCAGGTTTTGATCAAAAGAATGAGAGGACAAGCGGTTGATGAGTTTTCTACAGGCTGATTGGGCTCACCCCTCGAGATAGGGTGTGGGGAGAGGCTCAAGGTAGACCCACTGCTCTTCCTCATTAAGAGCAGTCAGCTCAGGTGTTTCATGTATGTCCGTAAAGGACACGATTATACCATCTTATTTAGTATTAATTTATTATTAAATCTCTAAAACATTTCGTTCCTCTGTCCAGCCCCCCTGCCCAATAATACTGCCATTCTGGTTTACTACACCCTGGTTACACCCCACCTGACCTTTTGCCACCTTTAAGTTTACCTGCAAAGTCTATCCATAAACTACAACAACTCTAAAACTTACCCCTTCGTACCTCCAACCTTCTCCACATCAACACATCCACCTGTACTTTCAGGTCTTCTCGATCCAGTTCAGCCTCTGAATGCTCATTTGACCTCTGTGTGGCTGAGTGCCTTCAGCTGCACATTCTCCCAAAACTGGTACAATCTCCCACAACACATGAAGAAATTTATATTATCTATATCTAGATATCTTGCCACCTTCAAATCACAGCTCAAGATTTGGTCTAGGCATTGTGCTTTTGGCAATATATAATGTTTTCAATACAATTTTATTGCTAAAACTGTATGACAAACCTTGAATGCCCTTCAAAAAACTCCCGGGGGGTTGTTAGGTTTCTTAGCTGCATTTCATAATCTATACACGAATGGGGATGTGATTATGCTTTTAGATGTACTGTGCTGAATGATGAATTAATGTATTATAATAAGGGTTTTAAACAGAAACACAACATATAATCAAAATTCTTTAATATCAAAGTGTAATCGGTGAAATATCACATGGAGAATTGGTGATGTGTCTGCTTTTGTATGTTTGCATACAGTCTGGACCACTCTCCCTCCATTACGTTCAACACATGCATTGTAAACATTTTAATTGCCTGTGAATTACCAGCGCTATAGTGCTATTACACACATCAACCAACAAGCTACATGAAAGCTTGACACCTGTTTCCTTTACGAGCGAGAAACCTCTTTGTACGTATATCTGGCACAGACGCATGTCTGGCTCTGGCCCAGTGAGAGGCACTGGTGCCAAGGCTGCACATTGAGAGATGCAGCTCGCTGTATGTTGTGCTGCCAGGCGGCACTTCAGTAGTAAATACAGCGCGTGTGGTGTATGGGAATGTGGGCCATCTCTTTGTGGTGCTGCTTGGCATAGGGCCACAGATAAAAGTCGATGATTGCAGAGTTGACACTGCAGGTTTGTCCATCTCGCTCCTGCACCAGCTTGCAGAGAAGGTCTTTGATGAGCTCCACGGACCAAATCGAACAACCTCGGATCTCCACCTCTCTCCTGTCCCCTGAGCTCAACAGCTCGCCTGAGAGAGAGGGCAAAGAGACACACAACGGCAAGTGATTATTACAGCGAACTTATTCTAACATAGCACTTGTTTACAACCAGAGGAACACACACAGAATATGTCTCACCACTCTTCAGTGCTTGCATCAGTGAATCTGAGTATCGCAGCACTCCGAGGTAGACGAGAGCCTGTGGGACCCTGTAGTCGGCGAACATGGTGAGCCAGTCCATGTTGGCAATGTCTCCTTCTCCTCTGGCCTCCATGACGCACCAGTAATCGGCTACAAGGATCTGGGCTCGCTTGTAAAATGAGATTCTCTTTCCCTGAAACAAACAGAGGGGCATTTCCAAAACTGTGTCCACACTGTGGTTCTTTTTTGTGACTCATTACTTGACAGATGCTTCACAAAGAATGGCAATTGACAGAAGAGAGATTAGAAATCTTGTTACACTGTCTCCGTCCAGAAGATGGAACTCTCACATCACAATTTGCCTTTAATTCTTACAGTGATATACCTCTGTGTAACTGCATATTCTTGACGACTAAATATTCAGTGACCTCTCAATTGTTAAGTACATTTTTCTGTGAACATAAAGAACTAAATAAATGACTTTGACAATGTTGTGGTTATAATATTATCTGTTTCCAGATGCAAACCTGCCCTTTCTGAGATTTATATGAATGATTGTCTCTTGTTTGCGACTTGAGAGAGAAAATAACATCCATACAACTCTGGTTTCGTGGCAAACCTTATGAATATTGGTGACTGATAAAATAATTATTAATTACAAGGACAATTGCTGGGAATATTTCTATGCCATACACAACCTTTTATCCGCCCTTTAATCTACTTCTCACCTCGTATGTCGCCTCATCTCTGTAGGACGGGATCTTCTCCACCACAAGTTCCACCATCTTCCTGGCGTCATTCCCAGCTTGCTTGATAAAACTCTGGAAGCTTCCACCATGTTCCAGCAGCACATGCCCTCCTTCAGTCAGAGCCTTTTAGGAAGATTCAGGATGTGGGGTGCTTAAGTTAAACATGTCATTTGGTAAAAGTGACAAAAGATTGGATCAAAATTCCAAATACAGATGAATTGAATATTAACACTCAAAGTCTATATTAAAAATACAGATACATGCCTGAATGAAAGCACTTGAGTAGAGTTTAAAATGAAGTGAACAGGTACAAATGTAGAGAAACATCTGTGGTTTGAAACTAACATGGTTAGTAGCACAGGACTTTAATGCGGGAGTGTTCAGACCTGGTGACGCTCCTGCAGCATGGGCATGGGCGTTTTATTGTCTGATCGAAGGACATGCGCGAGCTGCTCCACGCTCATCTGAGAGAAGTACTTTGGATCAGTGATGGGAATACCTATCGACAGAGGTTGCACGAGTATTCAGATGTTACAGTACAGGCTCAGAAAGTGATCAATACTCATTTACTTCATGATAAATAGAGATAGAGATGATACTTTAAAATTGATTCAGCATCCATGCCGACAGTGCTGTGTCTACTTGAGGAGATTACATGACTGAGTATATTTTCATTTGAAAAATCTCACACTGAAGAGTCTTTATCTCTATCTGCCCAAGTCCAAACCAAGAGCTTCCTAAGCGCTTCCTAAAAATTGCACAGCGCTTTGAAGAGAAGTGGGCTAAAGCTCAGTGTTTGTCATCCCAAATCAACGGAGGAAATTTTGTAGATTTCTATTTGAAATTTTACTTAAAAAAATGTTTCTAATGCTGGGTCAACACTTATGTGTTTGTGATTGATGAATTTCCAGTATCACCCGCAGAGTGAGGAGAAGAGAAACAACTGGAGGGATGTGACATTAGACACAAGCTACCGCAGAACGCAGGACACTCGTGGCGACAATGATGAACAAACAGCGCTCCATAATGACAGGAATATAACTCCACAGAAGGCATTTTTCTCGAGAGGCTCAAAAGACCCTTTTTTTCTGATCTCATGCTGCGAACCCTTGAGATTCCCACTGCGGAGCAAGGCAACCTGTGCCTTTCTGAGATGAATCTTCTGTAATTATAAAGGCCACAGCGACCACACAATGAAAGCACTATTCTATATGAGACATAAGTGATTCATATCCGGAGTCATTCACGCTAATTATGAGTGATTCACGGCCGCGTGCAGAGCTATAAGCAATTTCTCAGCAGTCCGAGTTCATATAAAGGGCTCATGCACGATAATTGGGAAAAGCAGAGCACAACAGAGACACACAGAAAAGAGGCAGAAGAGGGAACAGCTACAAGCGCTTTACCCTCTAGAGAAAACACGCATGCGACTCTGAGAGCATTACACATCTGATTTATTTTCTGCTAACTTCCTCTGCCCTCCAAATACAAGTAATTTTATACCAAAGAAAGACAGTCAAACTAAATCAATACTGCATCAAAAATAAAAACATTATTTAGTTATCCAGTTCAAACGCAGTGGTGACTATCCAGAAATGAAACTACACTCTGGGGTCCACATCTCATTTATTTGCTTTTCAGTGCACCTACCTTCCTCCAAGGCTCTGGTGATGGCAGCACACAGTGTCATGTATCCTGTGTACGTGGTCCCTTTGTAGGTCACCTCACACTGTTGAGACTCTTCTTCGGGCCAAAAGGAAAAGTTCATGGTGTCGACCACAAACACCCAATTCACAGCCTGCAGTGTTGAGACATTCAAATTATCTACGAGGTCAAAATAAAAAAGGTAGGAAACCTGTTGAATCGAACAAAGAGCGTACATGATATGGCTAGAAAGCAGCTTAATAACTGCACGGACACATTCAACATAAATTTCACGGTTACAAAGTCATCAGGTGCCCTGTGAAATATCTGTGAAAACATATCACCCAGTAACACTAAACATATGAATATAATGAGATTACTTTCCCTGCTTCTCCATCATTACAATCTGTTTACTTGCACTAGCCTGAATAAAGACCTGAATCAATATTATCATTATTCGCAATTTCTGCAGAGGATTCAAGACCACTAAGGGAATTGACCTATAGCTGTCAAATAAATGCAGGGAAGTAGTAATGAAAGTAAAACATTACTATCAGAAATTTAGGTGAGTAGCATTTTAAAGTGTTGTGAAACATCTGAAGTAAGAGTACATCAAATTTACACAATGCATATGGTGGTAATTTAACTAATCAGTGGGTGTTGAGGTTTGTGATCTAATTTAAAGGGAAGATTATGTATTGATTGTTTGTGTGATCCTCTCCAAATTAATATTTGTATATGAATCATTGCTCCCTGTCACCGTGTGATGGAGGTGGCTGTTGACATACTCCCCTGGTCAGAGGTGGGTGCTGGAGCCAATGGATTTGCCTTCTTCCAGCCTTTCACGGACAGATCCTGACTGTGGCGGAGGTTGAAGAGCATCTCTGCCACCTTCTGCACTCCTTCTGCTTCCACGAACACATCTTGACTCCGCTGTGCAATGAACTGGCCGGACTCACGGGGAAAGAGAACTGACCCCATGATGAGAAGTCACACACCTGACAGCACATGTACAAGTAAGCACACAAATAGAAAAAAAAACACACTCTCAGACAGCACCTATGTAAAAGTTAAGATGTCTAGGTTTTCAATAGAGACAATATGGACTTTCGTAGCTGCATCTAGGGATATGCATGGGAGATGTGAATGCCCTTTTCATAGTGGAAAACCAATATCATAGATACACCTCTGGGGGAGTGCCATTTTAAAGATGATCCCCTGCTTTATTAGATATGTCACATTGAAAAGAGATAATCAAGATTGGAGAGACACAACAGAGCATTAACACTTCCACCACCAGCTCCACTCTCCTCTTATGAGGCTTCCTGAGCAAACGCGGGAGCACTGATCCACCCCATTATTAAAAACCAAAAGCACCTCTAAAAGCAGCTTTTTTTCTGTGTCCAATGGGCTGTGTGTTAATGGCAACGCTCCCCCATCACGCTGGATATAATATAATAGGACACAAACAACCAGATTCGTGCTTTGCTACAGCTGAAGAGGTCTGCGCTGAGTCACATGCTTCACAGTTCCTGTCAGATGTTTACAAAAAAAAGCACAGTTGTGCACGGGGCCGTGTGACGTCACTGCGTTTAATTAGAAACCTTCGGGGAACAAAGTGCAGGTACAAACTTCATGCGCACCTCTTACAGTCGCCAGAAACACTCTTGTGATCTCTTATGTGGAGCGTTCACTCGATACTATAACTACAGACTACCACATTTCTTCCAGTTAACTCCCTGTAAAGCGTTAATTTACATCATTTTACTCATACAATTAGCGTGTATACCAGAGACTTACTGAGGTGCGCAGAAGGTATTCGAGAAACTCGTGTCGCGTCCTGGCGCTCACTACCTGGTTGTTTGCAGCTCTTGACCAATCTGAGCCCGCCTTATAGAAGACTATAAGAGGATTAACCAATCATAAGAGACCTTTGACGGGCGCCCGAGAACAATAGCCAATCAGAGTAACGTATGAACGCCGGTCGGGGTCATTCATTTATTTCCCGTAAAATAATGTCAAGTGTGTTTAGTTTGCTTCTTTTTTTTAACGCTAAACGGGCTTGACCACCAGGTTCACAATGAAACGCTGTGTTACGTAAAATAATAAAAAAGTCATTGTTAGGTGAGGGCCAACTATTTGAAATGTTTACCATAAATATTTGATAAGCTGTACTTAAACTTATTAGTAACACAAACTGGATTCTTGCCGAATGTGAACCAGTAATTGTGCTTCATCTGGGTTGTTACTTGGTCCCAGGTTCAATTACAAAACCACCAATCTCTATGTTGTGGACTGTGAATGTATGCATGTTCACCCCGCAATAGAGGGGATACATGTCCGAAGTGAACCCCACCCCGACTAAGTGTCAGATAAAGTGCATTTTAAACCTTTAAAATCATATTTTTGATTGTGTGACGGGGTCATAACCAATACCTTTGCTGTGAAATTGTGTTTGGCTAGACTTTAGATGCCTCAGACAAGTCTGAGTCACCTGGTCCAGAAACAAATTCATTTCATTATAGCCATGTTTTGATATGCATCCCGAGAGGCCACATATATCACAAATTGATTATGACAAATAAAACACAATAAAAATGCACATTTGCTCAGTAAAAAGTGGCACAACTTTATTCATTTAACAATTTGACAATGTGAGGTCTACAGCATGGAGAGAATAAATGTAGCGCACAAGAAATTGAGGGACAAACAAGATACCTTTAATATCATTTGTCAATCTCCCAATAAAATAAAAAAAATCTGCCATTTCCTTGCCATCTGTGTTACTCAAATTATTCAACTGAATTATCACACTGTAATTGATATTCCTAAGAACTCGACTGTCACGTAGTATGTGAACAAGTCCCAACATCTTGAACATCCCAGAATTCACTGAGCCGAGAGTAAAATTTCCCACATCTATAAAAACAAACAGTTATGGTTCCGCATGTGAAGAAACATCTTACATTCTGCATAATCTAATGTAAATGTGGTACAACAATGTGAGAAAGGGCCAGTATGGAGAACAGAAAGCACACCAACCCACACACACACGCTGACATATTCACACATGCGTACACTCTTACGCACTCAGATACACACTCACAGGGGACAGATTTAAACCAGACACACATTCACATACAAGTCATAAAAAAAACAAAACCATCAAAAATAAAGGTTATGTTTATTTTTGTCCATCTGAAGACTAAAGAATATTTTTTATAGATGTGAGTGTTAGAAAAAAAAAAGCAAAGTGTATCTGATAAACTAATGAACTGCACTCGTACAAAATGCAGAGCATCTACATTTTCTTTTTATGCACAGGAATGTTGGACATTTATTTCTTTAAAAAATACAAAAATAAAATTCAAAAAAGACACCCACAATCCAGATTAAGAGTCTGAAGGGGATATGTCAGACAGGGGTAAGTAGGGTGGGAGTTGGGGTCTGGGTGGGGGTAGGGTGGGGCAATCTGAGTCTGCTTCAGTCTGAGTCTCCTGGGTCTACAGCAAATGACCAGAGTACTGCTTCACACTGAAATAAAAAGAGTGGAGAAATCAATGGCACGCGCAAGAAGAGAAAAGCCGCTCACAAGCCATGGCAGAGCAGATGTACAGATATGTGAGGGAGAAAGACAGGCTGAGAAGAAGGGGGGAAGTAAGTGAAAGAAGGAGAGCGAGAGAGGAGGAGGAGAAAGGGAGGAAAGAGGGGTGTGGTTAGTCGTTGTGTCCAAGCAGGTGCAAACAGAAGGCGGGGGATGGGGGTTGGAGGAGGAGGAGGAGAGGAAGAGGGAGGAAGGGTTAGTTAACATGGCAACACTACGCTACAGGAGAGACGGCAGGACAGCAGGTCTACAGCTGGATTAGCATTCGGGTTATGCTTGGATAGCGTCAACAAGGAAGTCAGAGTGTAGTATACGTGCCTACTGGTTGCCAGGGGAGACAGAAGAGGAGGAGCCTGTGCTATTTGGCAGACTGTGATTTGTTGTCGCTTCATCTAACTAAAAACAACAAAATCACTAGTCTTCCACACAGCAGCAGCAGCCAAGGGAACAATCAATCCACTCCCTGCTTCACAGTGAAACAGCTTAGATGGCGAATAGACATTCTGTTTTTTTATGTCCTCTACCAATCGTAAAACATGTCAATCTCACCGACTGCTTTACAAAAGTGTGGTGTGATATGTAAAACAGAAGTTTGTCTACCCCTTCACAGCCATTTCATGCAAGAGGAAGGTTTGAACTAGTTGAAGGTTGCATGGGGAAGAAAGGAAGGGGGTTAGTGAAAGAAGAGACAGCAGGCAACAGAAATGCAAAACCCAGCAGTGGGTTAACTAGCATTAAGATGCAATTTCAGAGAAATATATCTATGCATGAATAATAGACGGGCAAACAGAAAGTCAGATCCGTTACATTTGCTCGTTGATGTTAGCTACAGACATATATAACTACTAAGACGGTATGGTGATGGAGTACCAAACGGTGAAAACTTGCCTGTTCTGTAGGAGGAACTGGGCGTTCTGGATCTGGTCCTGGGTGCCAGTTATGGTGATGATTCGGTCCTCGGAGCCCTCTAGAGGCTCATCGATCTTGATCGAGGCTCCAGACTCGTGGCGGATCTGTTTGATCCGCTGGCCTCCCTTACCGATGATAGAGCCGGCAAGCTGTTGGTAGGACACACACAGGGGAGTGAGAGCGCTGGTGGAGACAGTTACATTTTAAGCCCTTGGAAAACGTGTTTGGAGCACAAACCCAGGACGGAAACAGACATGAGTGCATGACAGACAAATGTGTTTCATTCAATTCTATTAAAAGAGCTTTACGAATGAATTAGAAAATAGTCTCAAATATTTCAGGCCTTTTTACATAATGTGTAGATATGAAAAACAAGAGACTGTTTTATGTGGTTTCATTCTGGAAAAAGGTTCCACATAAGGGGAAAAGCATGTTATCGGTCCTTTCGACTGGAATAATGTCTCTGACAATTAGTTGATGCAAAATGAATGGAGTACGAGATGCACACACCAGAGTCATGAATTCATTAATGATGGAAAGACAGGGAAAAGACGATCACGTAATGCAGTGAAGGTGAGCTAGACAGATCCTTCTTTGGCATGCTAGCTGTGAATGTTTGCCGCCGTCGTTTACTCACATCTTTAGGGATCGTCACTTGTGTGGTGATGACAGGACCGCCCATGTCATTATAGGAGCCACGTCCACCTGAAGCCAAGGGGGAGGAGGGAGGGGGAAAGCCGCGGCAGGCGGGCAGGGGAGAAACGGAAATTAGGAAATTGGAAAGATAGTGAACTAAAGATCAATACTTAACTGGCAACATTATCACACATGGCTCAGCGTGTCTTTTTTTCCCTAATAGTCCTGACGGTTGAAAATGTCCAAGAGACGCACCTGACTGGTAGCTATCCCAGGAGGAACTGTTGTCTGAGCAGGAGAGAAAGTACGAAAAAACACAGACTCAGAGAGAAACATTATGACAAATTATGCTTGTAAATGGCAAAATATTCAAATGACCCAACAGATCTCCTAAACAGAACTGTAGAGAGATTTGCTGTTATCTTTGTGTGCCATCTGTAACGCTGAAAAGCTGTTGACACACACCAAGTAAAATATAATCAAAATCCTAAAAAAAGGAGCACAACATTTTGGAAAAACACACACAAGGCTTAGTACTTACCATATCCTCCTCCACTCTGCAAAAAACAAACAGAAAGACAAACGGGTTACATACGGCACAGGCAAGTCCTTTCATCTCTCCACAGGTTTCAGACGTACGGGCAGAGGACTGCGAGCGCAAGAGTAAGGATGAATCAGCAGCAGCCTCATCCACAGAGCAGACTCAACTAAAAGCCGCCCGGTTTTCATCCATGAGCCGGACTCCTCCCCTTTCTCTCCTCCCTCCCTCCTTCCCTCCATCCATCCATCCATCCATCCCCCTTCCTGTCTCTCCTTGCATCTCTATCAGCCCCCATTTTCACCTGCTATTCAGCTGCTGCCGTCGCCAGGGCAACAGGCGATTCAAAAAGCTGTTGCCGGGCAACGGCAGGCAGTATCCTGCCAGCTCTCGGAGAGGGAGAGAGCGAGGGATGGGGGTAGAGAGAGAGAGGGAGAGAGAGAGAGAGAGAGACCTTCCAGTCTGTCAACAAAGCTTTATTATTGCCTAGCAACCAACCATGGCCACCCCCCACCCTTACCACCCCCTACGCCCTCCCTCCCTTTGCAGAAAAAAAAAAAAACAGGCTGGCCATGAAAAGTACACACTAAGAGGGCAATTATAGCTGATTATTATGGGGTGTCTCCGGCTGTGCTGATTATGGTCATTTGGTAGGAGGGCTTACGCCATGCCAAAACTGCCTTGGATGAGGCCAGAGCTCAAACGACCATGTCACACGTGTGCGTGCGTGCATGCGTACGTGCACGCTCTCACACACACACACACACACACACACACACACACACACACACACACACACACACACACACACACACACACACACACACACACACACACACACACACACGAGTGAGAGTGACCAGCCTTACGCCTCTATTAACATTACAATACAATGGACAATCACGGCATATTGTGTGGTGCTAGGACCGACCAGTGTGCTGGCCCGGGGACGCCGGCGCATGAGGAGATGCTAGAACAGGAGCCGCCTGTACTTAGTGAAGGGTCACTAACCATGCTATCGCTGTAGCGATCCGGTCGGCTTCTTCTGTCACTGGTGACGGGTGTCATGGAGGGAGGTGGAGGGAGGTGGAGGGAGGAGGGAGGAAGGAGGGAGGGAGGGAGGGAGGGGGGGAGAAATGTGGTCGGGGGTGGAAAGAAGAAAAGAAAATGCTTACCAAAAAAAAGACTTGGCAACATTCCAAAGGCAATTTCTGGTCTAGGTCAAACGGCACACACACGCTGTGCAAGATTACAGTATAAACACATTTCCTCCCAGCCATCTTCCCACACAGTCACAGGAACAGCTCTGACAGTGTTACAGTGAGAGGAGTGACAGGTGGTGGTGGTGATGATCAGAGCCAAGGGCTGATGCTTCTCCCTCCAAAAAGCAAATAAAAACTGAGCTCAAATTAAAGACTGAGCTGAGGAAATGTATTTGGATCCATTTGATAGTCTTCATATGCACATACGAGGACGGTGGAGTCATGTCAAAGCACAGTGTCAATATCACTTAAGATCACTTGTTGCTTTCACTTGACACAGTCTCTCTGCTTTTGTGCTGTCAGATTAATGATGTGTAAAAAATAAAATAAAATCAATCATTTTTTTCATTTTTTAAATTTAAAGCAGATTTCCATATTATCTGGATGTGGGCAGCTGACGATACACCAAGGCCAGTTTATCTGACCACCACGTGGGCATTTTCCAAAAGCCAGAAAGATTAGCTATTATCCTGCTAAATGAAATGTACTTTAAGGCTGAAATTCTGCGTTCATATGCAACAGCACATCTCATCAGAACGAATTCTCTAACTGCATGTGGGCATGCGATTTTGTGATGAGTGTCAACGGCACACGACCCTCATGCACACCACCACAAAAACCACTCTGCACCTGGGAAACACTGGGAGTGAACAGCAAGTCGATGAGTTATTAAAGGAGAGAGAAGGTCAGAGAACATTGCTGCGCTTCCTGGCATCCAAATAAGTAGAGTGCAAAGGGGGCAAAGGGGAATATGCAGGCGAGGACTGTAGTGCAGTAGGTGTGTATAAGGCAGTAGTTAGTACTGAGGGTTAAGGGTATGACAGAGGGGGGAAAAGGGTTATAGCAAGTCAGTGAAAAAAACTACAACACTAGAGTATAGCGCATGTAGGAATACCTCAACATATTCATTGTCATTTTTAATTTTTGGAGTTTTATGCTGAACAACGGTCAGCCTTTGTATCTGCCTTATTCCTCACAGAGACCGAAGGGGAAAAACGCTCCTCTTGAGGCCGCGTCGCCCAGCGGTATCGATGAGGAACACTTGGAATCATTGCACCCGGGGCCTACCAATGTTGGACCGAGTGCAAATCATTTCAAACAATTCAGAAAGACGTCGAAGTATCCCTGTCGAGTTAGGTAAGGAGGTTGCAAAGGTTTGGGGACAGAAACTTACTTTGACCTTTCATCTGAGCCGCGGTACGAGTCATAGTAACGATCGTCTCTGTGGGCAAGATGGGAATGTGGGGAAAAAAAGACACACAGACACACCGGACATACATAGATGAGCACATAAAATTAATGAAATGACAACCATGAAAACAAATGTGTCCAGAGGGGCAGAGTCTGCTCACTTTATCCTACAAAATAGACAATGTAAAGCAAGGTGAATCTGTGACAAAAAAAGCAGCTGATTGGAAAATTAAGCTCCTGAAGAGTTGCAAATGCAGGAAAAACAAGCGGTATAGAAAAGGAGGTCTAGCATGCAACAATATCAAATATGCAGAACTCGAGGTTAACAGGAGTTAAAGGACTGTCTGTAGACCCAGGAGCTGAATTAAGAGAGCAGGTAAAATACAGAAGGTGAACAAACTTTTAACTGGACTGCGCATAGGTAACTATGCTTCAGGGGAAAAAGTAAACCAACATAAATAAGTGCCTGTGATGATTGGAAAAAAACAAAGAAAGCAAAAAAAAGCAAAGTGTAGCAGCAGCAGTAATGGGCCGCAGGTTCATGTCTCACCCTCCTCGATGTGGGTGTCCTATGGGCATGTTGCGCACGCGGCCGCTCCCCCTGGACACCCTGCTGGGGTGGGGCGGGGGAGGCCCTCGGCGAGGGCTCATCTCGTCGTAATCCCGGCGGGACGGGGGCATGGGTCCCCGCGCTCCCCTGCTGGAGGGCATGCGGTCAAAGCCGCGGTCCCCGGTGCTGGAGCGGCCGCCGCGCATGGGGAAGCCTCCCATGAGCCTGCGGCCGCCTCCCCGCTCCTCGAACATCACCGTGAAGCCACCGTATTCGTACGTCTCGTCGTAGAAGTTGGGGTCGTAGGGCTGCGCGCGTCCCTTTATGGGAGCCTTGAACGGAGGACACAACGAAATGCGTTCATGAGAACACTCGTCCATTCTCATATTCCCAAATTAACATGATATCCCTCTTAAAGGGGCACTGGATGAGGTACCTCAGCAATGAGCTCCAGCATGGTCTTGATACACTCCACCACCCTCTCCGTTTTACCGCCGACCAGCACTACCCGGTCCGTCGACTGAGGACAGCACTCCTGGAACAGCTTGATACTGGTCTTTGTGTTCTGTAGACACGGGCACACATAAGATATAAGAAAAGGGGGGAAGAAGCTGAGAAACTGATTCTGCTTCAGTAAAAATGAAAAAAAAAGAGCCCCCCGCGCTTCGCATTATGTGATTTCAAAAGGTATTTCCACATCTTGGAGCTTCAGTCATATTCTCTAGACGTGTACACAGGAATAAATCCAACAAAAATAAACAAACAAATAAATAAATAAAGGACAAGGGGATAAAAAGTATTCCGTCTCGTTTCGTCCGGGTTTAATTGCATGGCTTGTATTCGTGTCACAACTGAACCGTTAACAGAAGGCTGCGTGAGAACACATGTTCTTCATTACTCACCGTTTTCAATCTGTTACCTGTTCTGTTGTGGATTTAGCTGAGACAAGTGGACCCCCCCCTCCACACACACACACACACACACACCTCCACCCCCAGCCCACGCATCAACGTACCTCACGGAGCTCCTTGATCTTGGCTCCCTTCACGCCGATGATTGAGCCAGCCAGGCTCTGGTGGATCAGGAGACGCAGCTCACAGTCAAAATCCATGCCATTGTACTGCTGGTACTGTGGGAGACATTCATCGCGTTAACACCAAGATACAATCTGTTCGCTTCGCTTTGAGACTCAATCCTGTCCAGAACTTCTGTTTCGTCTCATTCTGGCAAGATCACCCAGCAAGACGGCGACTAATGGGGAGATAATGTAGAGGGCTGAAAAATGAGGGTAATATCTTATTACCAGATGTAGGATATTATACATATTCCTTTAGATAATGAGTGGTAAGGACTCTTGGGGAAGGGGAGGCACAGAATATCTATAATTTAATTCGGTTCATTTTCTTCTCAAGTTCGGCAACACTGGCACCAGTGTATTGCACAGACTACAGATCTGCAAGTGAGGCGAAGGTTTACATGCACAAGTGTAAAACAGTGAGAGCACGCGCATTCTGGAAGACGGATCTGCAACATCCTAGAGGACCCAGACTGTGAATATTGATTGTTTTCAGGTCAAAAATGAAAAACGAAGAAGGTAAAGCAGCTCTTTACCTCCTCCAGCGTCGGGATGATCTTCAGCAGGATTTCACCGACGGTCTCGATGTCGGCATTGATGCTCAGGATGCTGCAACCATGACATGGCGGAGCACAGCAGCCCGAAGCGGGTGAGGTTGGGGGGAGCCAGCAAAGGCAACCCGGGGGGGGAGGGAACAACATTTCAGATGAGAAAATTCACGACATCTGCCACAGATAAACTGAGCCTACAAGTTCAGCTAATTGCACTGTCGAGGTCCGGTGGTTTCTAAACTTTCCGTGACAAGAATTCAACATCGGAACTGTAAGGAAAATAAAATGCTGGTACCAAAACGATGCAATGAAAAGAAAACAGTCTCGTCCAGAGAAAGCAAGGAAAGAGACAAAATAAAGGGACCCAAAGAAAAGTGACTGCATTTGGTGACCACTGAAGGGGGAGAGGGAGGGAGGGGTGGGGGCGGGTGGGGGGGTGGGGTTGGGGTTTGGGGGGGGCAAGACTGGGAGGGTGAAGCCTAAGGAGGAGGAGGAGGATCTGGCAGGAACACGCACCCATCGTGCCAGAGAGAACTCTTAAGTCCTAAAGCTTAGATTGGTGGATGCACACTACAATGATTTGACGACAAAGACCCCAAATTTGTGGCTCGGTGAAACATAAGAATTAGAATTTCGTGTTAAAAATGTTGGCTTAGGAGACGATTTCGATGCTTCATTTGTATGACAGGTGAATAAAATGTTGTCTGCACCCACCTAGTAAAATAAACAATGAATTTACAGATTGAGAATACTTATGCACTTATACATGAGAGGAGAATGGTAAACAGCCGAGAAAGAGTAACAGAGCAGATTAAACCATGGAAAATGAAGCTGGCCACCACTGGAGTCGATGCTTTTGTTTTTTTGTTTTTTTTTTTGATGGGATGGAAGAAGCAGTAAACACAAAACCAGAGAATGCAGAGGTGAGGGGCACAGAGAGATTATCTACACTTTCAACAGCTCCAGCAGTCCATAACCAAATTCAGATGAAGCAGACGACAGGAAAGGGGGAAAACACGACGCACGCACACACGTACAGACAACACTCCAGGTCTAGCTCGTCTTTAGTCTTTCAGAATGGATGGGCGGTCTGAGTCTATCGGTTTTAATGTGGGGAGTCGCATGGAAAGAATGGGATGGTGCGAGAAGCGGGTGAGCTGATGAGACTAACGAGAAAACAAAACGAAACAAAACAAAAGAACACCAGTATATCCACTCTGAGGAGGGGAGGGGGGTGAAAACGCGAAAGATAAAGAGGAAAGATAATCATCAAATGAAAATCAAAAGAACAAAACCAAACAAAACAAAAAAAACACACGGACATACTGCACAGATTATAGCAAAGATTTTCAAAGATAGTGGCAGATTGTGGACAACACCAGCCTAAAGTTTCAACGTGGACGTGACTTTAAAAATGGCATAGAAAGAAAACGGATGCTGATATGGCTTCTGTTTAACAGGTTCAACAGGCAGATTTGGACATGAACGCATTTCGGTATTTTGGCTAAAATACTGAGAGAGCAGGTAGGTTAATATACAGTGACTTGACAGAGGCAGGATGACTATTTATTATTCATCTCTTCTTGTTTGTTTGACCTGTAGTCAGGCAGTGAGAGGGAGGAGCTTAGGGACATACCGCTCAGGCCCACTGCTGTCTGGGACTGACACACTGGCATTGTACTGGGCGTGGCATGGGCAGGGGCCAGGGCCATTCGAGCACAGATGTCAATCAAGTAAGGCGCCCATATAGGGACAGGGCACGATTATGGACAGGGCCAACCAGGGTGTCAGGTGGGCGGGCGCAGGAGGGGCCATCCAGAACATGGGCAACAGAGGAGGAAGTGGGCAAAAAAGTCAACAGTAAAATAATAAACAAGGGAGAGGGAAGAGGAATACATTTTTAATATACAGGCTCTACACTGTTCAAATGTGACTTTAATTTGATTCTCTCAGAGATTGGTTTGTCAAAGAGAGAAAATGAGAGCTGTAACATTGGAAAATGGGTAATGGCAATATTAAGAACATGAAGAGTTCAATGTGGGGAATAGACCAGAGACAGTGAGAGAAAGGGGGGGAGGGGTGGGGGGACAAATTGTGGGAGGCTAGAGAGAGAGAGAGGAAGTGACATTGAATGAATTAGAAATTGGCCAGGTTACCTTAACACTTGTGGACAAAAAAAAAAAAAAAAAGCTGTTAGCTGACGCCGTAGGTGACCTCGTGAACTCTGCACTGTGCTCGTAATCTTAAATTAACAGGAGCATCAGCGCTGCCACAGCAGCACCCCGACAACAAATTGTCAATATGGAGAAACAAATTGTCATGAAATTGGACTTCAGTGCCCAGGGCCAGTTTAGCTGAGGCAATCACATGATGTCCATGTGAGGCGAAAAAAGACAGAAACGACCCCAGAGCATGCCGTCGACACAGCGCTTATACTGCAGGCATCAGCTAACCACATCTCTTGTTTACACAGAGGAAAATGTTCCCAAATACCAAAAAGAAGTCTTTGATCTATTATTAATCTATTTTTCAGGGAAGGTGTTGAGGAAAAATACTGTCCTATTGAAGGGGGCTGGGTAGTTTGTTTTTTTCTAAGAGGCTGAACACCAAGGGGAGGGAAATAAAGAATACAAAATAAAAATTCAGGGTGCATTTAATAGATGTACTCACGTCTGTACGGAGGGCTTTAATGTTTTTTCCACCTTTCCCAATTACTGCTCCTGCATTCTGGGTAAAAAACACACAGATAACAACCATGCATCCATTAGCAAACACTGTGCAGGAGAGAAACCAAATCAAGGTCAAAAGAAACAACAAGATTGCATAAACTGCGTTAAAAAAGGTTGGGGTATCAATTATTCAAAAAGAAAAGAGGCGTGATCGGGGCAGCAAAAAGACAGCCACAGAACCTGGAGGGAACACAATAATCAGGAGTCTCACAGAGGGTGTGCACAGAGAAAAGAGACAAAAACACAAAACAAGCACAAAAGGACGAGATGAGGAACATGACTTGAAAGGGGGGCTGATTTACTTTGCTCTGCAGGAGGATGCGGAGCTCAACCATCTCGTCCGAGTTCCTGGAGCGCTTGAATGATTTCTGCTCATCTGCATCCTCAGCAGGGCGCTTACCTGGGAGGATTAGATAAAGAAATGGAATAAATGAAATGGGGAAAATAAAGAAATGATAGATGAAGTCTCCAGAAATACAAAATCAAATACTTTCATAACACAAGCAACACAGATTGCAAAAAATGGGAAGATTTGTCTATGCGTCACAAAACCTTGGGAAGAAAGGGATATTAAGTACAAACTCTGCTACTATTTTGGATATCACCTCGAAGTGAAGTCATTGTGAAAACCGCCAATTGCAATTAATCTGTCGCAGCAATCTCTCCGCTATCCTCTTGTTACGTAACACAGGCACAGAGGCGACGGATTCACGACTCTCACCGTTAGTCTCAGAGTTGCTGAAGGAAGACTCTTCTTGGTGGTCGATTTCTGTCTCCATGGTCTTCTCACTGAGGAGGAAATGGCAACTTCAGCCCGGGGAAGGAGCGGCTGTGGAGGCAGCAGTGGGGAGCGAACAGCGGCGACTCTGCCCCTGAGAGCTGTGGCTGTCTACCAGCATTTCAAAGAAAAGTGGGGGGGGGGGAAGAGAGGCACGTCAGGCAACTCGAGGCTCGTGTAGTGCAGGAAATTCAGGGATGACACGGCGAAGACAGGCGGAGGGAAACTGGCAGGGAAAGCGGCACTCACCGATATTTATTACGGCGACAAGGGCGTGCTGATAGGCGGATCTAAACAAGCAAGGACCAAACAGCTGCTGCGACCTGTCTGAGGGGGAAAGGCTTGTTGTCATGTATAAATTGCAGCACTGGGAGCATAGTTTCAAACCAGAATCAGAACCAGATTCACTGCCAGGTAGGAATACAAATGAGTTACACAGCTATGAGGAATTTGCTGAGATGATTGGTACGGAAAGCGGGCAGATGGGTCCCAGGAGTTAACGGCACAAGTCAACAGTTCATCTATGCAGCAATACATGTCACAGTGTAAGTTACACAAGGTTAATACACGGGGTGTACAAAATGTACAAATAACACTACGAAAATGAAAGAAATTTTACTGCACGTGCACTCCTGCTAATTTACCACTTGTATACGAGAAATACTAAATACAGTGTTACGTGATTATATTCTCAAGACCAAAACCAGATTTATTGCCAGGTAATAGCTTGATCATTCGGACAACAAAAACCCTGTTCGGGCAGTAGGTTAGATGGCCCCTTTCTTTTCTACTGTCTAATATTAATTAAAAGGTAATAAGCGTAAATTACAGCTTCATGCACGCTTGACCGGCGGATCAGTCCACCAAATCTCAGTTTTTGATGAATATTCAGTGTTAAACTCGTATCTGGGACTAAATAATCAAACACTTATAGCGATTGACCTGATCCAAAGTGAGATCAATTGGCTGATTAGAAGCTAACTTACCGTATGCTCGGTTGTTAGCTCCCGAGGCTAACTACCGTAACTAAGCCTGGGGGCAAATGGCTAAGCTGCTTCGTTGTGCATGCGTTTCGCTCATTAAAACACACGAATAGTACTTAACCGAATCGAATAGCGAGTTATGTGAGAAAAACCGGGGTGCACCGTGGATTTAGAGCGAGTGTTTTGGTAAAGTGTGACCGGACGCTTGGCACAAAACCCAGCCCGAGTCATTCAGGCAGCTACTAGCTGTTAGCTCATTTCGCCATGTTGCCTGAGCGTCGTGTTGAGCACCAGAGGAGCAAGCCGGGGACAGCTTATTGTTATACAAAGCAAAGAAAAACAAGTGAGCATTGGAGACACAACTCTTCCCCCAGTACCCGATCAGTTCAGCGGTATTAAATCTCGCAGAGAAAAAGGAGAATTTCGTCAAAACACGAACCTGTAGTGCAACACCTCGTTCGGCCCCGTCCCTTCTCTACGTAACCTGGAAATGTGGAAGTTGGAATGGCGCGAGCCGATTGGTCGAGCAGGAAACCAGTCAAACCAGCGAGAGTTTCTATTGGCTAGAAGAGACGTCAATCACAACGACCAAGGCGTGTCCATAGAGATCTGATAAGTCCTCCTTTCGGATGTGGTGACTTCGGGGTCTTTCTGTTTGTATGGTGAGATCTGCCGTATTAATGTCAATATGTGTTTTATAAAGGCGCGGACAGGCCCAAATAGTTAGTTTGGAGACCTGCTGTTGCATCTACGAGCCTCTGTAGAGCTCGGACCTGCGGCGGCAGCACGGCAAAACGCTAGACGTCAGAGAGCTAACTTTCGCGCCTTGTTTTAACAACACTGTGCAGGAGGGTGGCAAAACACTTCCCAGGTAATGCATTAGAAGCCTCCTAGTCTTTACGGGTTTTTATGATTTTGCTCTGCTTGTTGTGTTCCCACACAGTCTCTTTAATAATAGCCAGACCCTCTGCCCGGCTTAGCCTCTGTGATACACAGGTAAATAAAGGGATGGCAATTCCCCCTGGTGTTGTGTCATTATAAGATAATCCTGTGGCTAAATCACCACTAGATTTGAAGAACAGATACGAAACGAAGATGACCCCTTAAAGCCCCCAGGGACACCAAGGGGCTGTGCCATCATTTCAATTACATTTTATTAGATGTAGTAATGCTGTTGTGTAATCCAGGATTGAGTCGTAATATACAGAAAGACATAGGTAAGCAGAGAGGACATGGTGAGGAATACAAAATACATGGGATCTATGAAAAGGTGCAAAAAAAGGCTGCTCTGTGTTAAAACGTAGCAGGGCTTTGTTTTTATCCTCAAGGGATGACAGTTCATCAATTACAAAATGCACAAGGTCTTTACGTATTGCAGAGATGCCAGACTATATGAGACCTTTGTATGAGTAGACCGCAAAAGCTGCAGTGTTCAAAGTAGCAGAAGGTATATGTACAAATACAGCAGGAACTGTATCGGTAATATGGATAGCAGTCCTGGTGGAGTCCTTGAGTGAGTTATTCTATACCTAACAAATAATGAGTCTGTATGGTTCACTAGTCTGTTGTGGATGACTGAGAAATCAATTACTCACTGTAGTAGTTTAAAAGCAAATAAACGAAGACTTGCGTGCCTTTCTGTATGCAGCTGTTACATGCTGGACAAGTGGGGGAAAAAAAACAGCACTTCTTAGACCAATTACACACCGAGCAAGAGGATGGCCCCGGAGATCCAGGCGGTGGTACACGCCACTCAAGCGTGGCTGCGGACCTCCCGGCACATCCAGGTGCCCTTCGCCTGGCTGGAGGCCTGTGTGACGTGGCTGCAGGAGGAGGCAGGAGGAGCAGGGCGTCTGTCACAACAGCAGGTGAACCAACAGGTAGGCCGCGTAGACTAAATGCTGATTTTTGACACGTCAGTATAACAGCTGTTGGTCATTCAAAATTATATTCTTAAATTATTATTGTTATTAAAATATTTGTTGACATAACCCTAACCTACTTCTGCCATTCAATCAAGGGAGAGATATGGAAATTTTTGTGGAAGTAAGTTAGATAATTTGGATAATTTACTGATTTATATTGATCACTTGACCACTTGACCAAAAAAGTATAAATTATAGGAATAAATGTCAAAATGCAAGAACAAATTCATTTTGGTAAAAAAGAAAAAAAAAGACATGTATTTTTACATGTTCTCATTTATCAGTTTTTTCCTTTTCATTTTTTTATTTATACATATGTCATTTTGGCCCCTCACACATGCAGTCATATAAAATAAAACCACTGCAGAAGTCCCTTACATAGATAAAAAAATTGAATATCAAGTGAAATGCATAATTAACAGATTTCTCAACAGTGAAAATCATCACTTTGTAAGGTTCCCACGTTACTTTCTGGACTGAGCCGTCTTTATAGGTTTAACCTACACTGAGCTAATGTTGAAATAATTTGACACAGACAATTTTCTTAAACTGAAATAAAATGTTCTTACATTTCTTAAATTCCCAAATCTCAGCACTGAACAAGATTTCATTGAAGCTGCCATCCAGGTAACCTCTCAAAATGCTACAGAAAACTTCAAGTTCCAATCAACAAACAGAAAGCACAACACATCGAACCTTGGACTAGATGAGGAACAAAAGCCCAAGACCACCGTCTACTATAGGCTGCTCAGAGCGGGGCGATTATGTTACCGTGGGCAGCGAAAGTGGACAAATTAGTAAAAAAACAAACAAACAAACAAACGAAAAATAAACACCTTCTTCCTCTGTTGCAACATGCACATAGTGGGGCAGAATTTTTGTGTAAACAAGATGATTCCATCTCGGCAAGTGTCAGCTGTACCATCTGGTGGTGGCGTCATGTGGGGGTATGTTTTCCTGCATTTACGCATCATTTGTACACCACAGTGTACCTAAATATTGTTGCTGAACAGCTGTGTCCCTCCAAGGCCAGAATGTTTTTTTTTTCTTTTTTTCCTTAACATACTTGAGCAGAATAATGCTTCACCACTCAGCAGAGATGAAATCTGGTCTCTGGAACATGATGGCGACGTCTCTTCATTTAAGGGCCAGACCAGGAGAGAACGTTTCGAAACATATAAACAGGGTTGTTCATGTCAAGAGGCCTGACCTCTGCGGGGTCTTCATGACACAGCTGAGTGCCTGGGCCTCAATATTCTCGCTCATTGTTGAATATCTTTTAATAATGTCAGTTTTTGTAATGGCAGAATTGTATCCAACCCACAGCTGTGACCACAGTTGCCCTTAATGAGGTTACTTTGGTCTTGGATGAATGAATGGATGGACATAACAGATGTCACAGAATGTGAATTATTAAAGTATAGTAAAGCGGCGTTACATGTTGTCATATAGTCAATGCTCTTGTCATAAAATAGAGATTGGAATCTGATACGTCTCATTAGGTGCTTGATCAGTGGCTGTTGACGGACCTGAGGGACCTGGACCACCCTGTTCTCCCTGAAGGTCTCGCCCAGGCACAGAAGACTCAGCTCCGCGGTACCTTCTGTGTCCAAGTAAGTCCTGGTTGGTCAGAAATTTCATCTTGTATATGTTGTTGCATGCATATTCATAGGATATGTTATCATGGGGTCTGCAGGGTCTTAGAAATTATTAAAAGTGACAAATCAGTTTTGGAAAAATGATTTTCCATTTTCCTTAAAAGTATCAAAAAGACACAATTGTGATTTTATGACGTATTACATTTTGTTGGTATTCAAGCTCTTTCCAAATAAACCTTCCTTCTGATCTGAGTTCTGTTGTATGGTTATTCTCTACAGATTTAATTGGAAACTGCAACTGTTTAGGATTATATCTTAAACTGGCAATTAGGACTTTAAGTTTTTTATTATAATTTTATATTATAGTGTATAGCAAGGAGCAGGAGATTGGGAACGGCGTGGGTGGCAAATGATTCAGACTGCCACAGATGCACCCATTGACTTGATCTGAGAAAGCGTCTGAACGTTTGACTGGTGGCGTACATGTTGAAAAGGTCCCTCTCTGCTTCAGGTTGATTCGTTGCTGGATGTCAGTCAGCCTGCGTACGGGCAGCTGCAGAAGCTCAAGGGCACGGACTGTGCCAACGACGAGGTGTCCGCTGTCACGCAGTTCACACAGAAGCCATGGGAAGCCCGTCCAACGCGCATGCTGCTGCTGCAGGTCAGAGGCATTAACGACACAACGGGCAGATTCAAAGAAAAATGTAGTTTTCTTAAATATTGTGTTAGCACGTTTGTGTATGCACGTTTGACCAGATGGTACAGTCACTTGCAATAAAGCACCGTGGATGTTTCTATGTCCTTGAACATATTATTTCCTGCCATTTATTCTCGCGCAACACACAACGACATTGAGATGGTTTGTAGCACTTCTTAGCTCATTGTTCGGCCACGAGATACCGCAAGGTTTCCTTCTGAGATCTAGGTCGAGTAGAAAACTCACACGGAGAATGCAGCCGGACAACAGAGCTATTGACGAAAATGCCCGTGACTACACACGTTACAGCTTCCGCAGTGTCACTCTGTTTACCAATTAGGTTTGATTTACTGTCCGTGTCCTCAGTCTGTGACTGGGCTTTGTCTGTGTAGGATGACGGAGACTTCTGTCCCCATGCCTAATTAAATCAATGTGGACAGGTTCAGGCAATGACAGCATGTGTAAGATTAAATTGCCGGGATATAAGGTGCAGACTGTAATTTTCACCCTAAGTATTTCACCCGTCACCGCTCTATGGTTTCTCTAGATTAGTGCTGGTGTTGCTTAGAAACGATGCGATGGATTTTTCCTTCCTTTTTCTTTCTTACCTATTCTCCTCTTGAAACAAGCCATCTGATGCAAAGACCCACGGCAGTTAAAAATGCTAAAAGGCAAGGTAAAAAGCAGACACGCTCAAGTGTCAAGTGTGCGAAAACACAGAAGACATTTACTTCATTTTCTCTAATTATATTTTCAGAGAAAAAATGATTTCTTTCGACAGTTTTTCTCCAGGCGTAAATGAAGTACTTATCTCTTTTAATACATTTGCTGTGTTGCAAAGTGCAAACCAGTTGTATATCATAGGTGAGGATTTTTGAGTTTTGCTTTTTCCACTTAGAGGCTCAGAAAAACAGGATGGCAACAACAGCAACTTCCTGTCACACCATTTTGAAAACGTGTTACCGAATTTGCGGTCATTTTCCTGTTCAGGCAAGTGTGCCGTGTGTGTGTTTGTGTGTGTGTGTGTCGCAGGTGACAGATGGAGTGCAGAGCCTGGAGGCCATGGAGTATCAGCCCATCCCCGCACTCAACGCAGCTCTCAGGTTAAATATTGATCCGTGAAACACTCATTTGCGTTGTGGTGTCTTTTTGCTGTTTCGTGTGAGAGTTAACGGCCACGTTTTTTCTGTTTCTTTGTCACTCAATAATCCATTAGGTCTCAATTGATTTGTCTATACCTTTTGTGCCATTAAAAAAAAAAAGAACCCTTCTTGTAACCTCCCAGACCCGGTGTGAAGCTGCAGTTGAACGGGGAGATGGTCTGCAGGCTGGGGGTGCTTCTGCTGGGGCCGTCCAACATCAAGATCCTGGGTGGGGAGGTGGAGGACTTGGTGGAGAGGAATAACCAGGTCACCTGCGGCTTTCAGCTCTCTCAGAAATCATTACACGTTCATGTTTTGTATTCCTGTGCGAGTGATATAAATACAATCCCAGCTGCAGGAGGATGTGATGTGCAGGTGTGGTAGTATATCCCTCTGCTCCTCTCACAGGGCCGGATGCTGTGTCGGACCCTGGGAGTCCCTGAGGAGGAGGAGCAGCGACAACAGGAGCAAGAGGAAGAAGGCCCGTTGCCACCACAACAAGGTAGCATCGGGCAGACTGTGTGGTAATATAAAGCTGTTTGCTGTAACTTTGACCAGAGATCTTGAATTTAACATGAAGTCACGAGCCTCTGATGTTCCAATAAGTAATATTAGCTCCCGCCATGTACTTTGATTTTAAACCTCAATGCATTTTCTTATATATGTATTTAATCTGACTGTAGGTAACCAGGAAGTGGAGGACATTGAACTAGATGACGCAGAGTTGTTGGCCAATCTGGAGGCCCAGGAGGAGATGGACATGGGTCACGTCGGTTCTGTTGGTGACAGTGGCTACAGGACCCTCAGTGAGGCCTCCATGCAGTCGAGAGGCTCCTCTGTCAGGAGCTCTGTCTCCGCAGCTTCATTCATGTAGGCAGTAAACAATATTCTCCTGTTTTCTCTGTCGAGGAAAATCTTAACATCTTGAATTTCAGCATGATATTCATCCACTGAAATGAGTTATAAAATGTTCGTCTTCCAGCTGGTTTAGCACGCTGACACACTGACATACATATAAGATGCCAAACAGGCTAACTGTTGTCACGTTTCTGTAAATCACAGATGTGATCAAGGACAAAGTTCCCCGTTATAAGTATTTCTACGTCATTCCTCTTGCATTTTGTTTTTACTCCAAATGAAAGAGAAAACGTTCCTGGTACCTGAGCTTTGCGATCTAGCGTCTAGCTTTTTAACAAAGTCATCCAGCATGTTTAGAGCTACATTAATTCAGTCCAGTGTTGTTCTCATGCAGAGCTGATGCCTCGGCCCTCTCTCACAGGAGCAGCGGGGGTCGTTCAGCCCGTGTCCATCATCGCCACGACAACCAGCAGAGGGATTCCGACCTCCTCGACCCCGCACGTTCTGATTACCAGATGCGGCAAGAACCCTCGGATC
Organism: Karalla daura; assembly: GCA_029224185.1. Lineage (NCBI taxonomy): Eukaryota > Metazoa > Chordata > Actinopteri > Chaetodontiformes > Leiognathidae > Karalla > Karalla daura. Next base: position 14,726,634 of record CM055192.1, read on the forward strand.
ACAACATGGAAGACTTCCCAGACGAAGACTTTGATGATCTTCCCCTGGATGAGTTGGACGCTGTGATTTTTCAAGAAGGCGCCAGCGCCGGCGCCGGCAGTCACAGGGGCACGCCGCAGAACAGCAACGGGATGGCGGCGAGTCCTAACAGAGCAAAGAAAGCCCAGACTGCCCAGATTGAGCAGCACGGCTCCGGCACCTCTGGGTCACAGCTTGGATTTAACAACCACAGATCCACCACAGAGATAAGAGGCCACAGAGCCGGCAGAGGATTTTCAGGGCACGTAGCCGCTGCAGCTTCCTCATCCCTCTCTTCCTCGTCAGCTTTGGACCCAACCGCCGAGTTGGACTTTGTTTCTAATAATGAGAGTGAATTTATGGACGAAGACCTGGACTCCTTTCTGCGAGAGGTGGAAACTGAGAGCTCTGGGCCTCCTGCCCAACAGGGTTCCACTTCAAGCCGCAGACTAACCAGTGATCCATCGAGAAGTGCAGCACCTGCACACTTTGATGCCGGTACATCTGTTCAAACAAATCCAGCAAGTCACCGCTCGGCCCCAGCTCTCACGCTGACCTCTTCACCTTTTACATATTTGCACCTGCTGGAAGAGGCGATGTCCAAACAGCCACACCAGGCCACAGAGATCCGTGTCAAAGCTTTCATCGTGACTCTCTTGGGGAAGCTGAGCAGCAACAACGGCGTCTGGCGTATCTGTGCCACCATATCAGATGGAACCGGTTACCTGGACGTGGAGCTGTCCGACGAGGTCCTGACGGGCCTGCTGGGCTTCTCGGTGGCCGAGAAGGCGGCTCTGAAGCGCGATCCAGCACAGAGGAATCAGCTGGACGCAGGCATGAGGAGGTGTCAGGAGGAGCTGGTGGACATGTGCTGCATTATGACCATTGCGGTGCAGCCGGAGGGCAGGAAAGCCGTGGTGACTAAGGCGGAGCCCGTCACTGAGAAAGTAGTCCAGGAGCTGGAGCAGAGGGTGAGAGATAGGAGGAAATAAACAGGGGAAGAGGGTGAGAGGATGTGAGCTGTAATGAGAAAATTACAGGCAGCGGGGACGTGTATTGCCCTCAAGCAGCAAGGGAAAATTGCCAACAAAACAAGGGAAAATATAGCATCACGCATCAACTGTGCCTTTAACATGTTTCTTGGTGCAATGAAGCTAAGGTATTTTTTTTAGGATTGTGATGAACCGTCCCCTTTGCATTTGGAGAGCAGAATGTGTGAGCTGGATGTCTGATGATCAGCAAGTGGTATGTTGCAATGCAGCCCATCTGCTACATGTGAATGTCACATTCTGTTATTTGTCATCGGTGGATTTCATTCATGTATTCTGCATCGCTCAGAAGCAAAGTAAACAGATTAAAGATGGAAAAATGTACCCGTTTTTTTTAATTGTGGGTAACACCGAAAACTCTGTGGAGCGAAGAGTGGAAGCCGTGCGATGGGAGAAAGGGGTGCAGGCTGGGTGGAGAATTCATACTCTGATTGTTATAATGAATTGCCAGCCTTTGCATTCATTCAGTACATCCATTACTTCTGACTCAAAAATGATTGAATATCCAAGGGCAGCATGGGTCTTTAATAAACTCCCCCAGAGGAGGATGAGAGGAAAGGAAGTTGAAGGAGAGGCCATGAGCTTTGATTATTTCTGTTCATTATACTGTAGAGCCTCATCTATGTTTTTGTCTTTGATGAGTTCATAAACTACAAATTTAATGCTATACATTTACTTTCTCTGGTAATAAAGTTGTTGTGAAGGTTTTATCATTTTCTCTCACTCTAATAAAACACGCTTGAAGTTGGCTGCTAATTTTACCCTTCCATTTCCTCTTATCAAATAAGTGTCGGACAGATGCGATGAATAACTCAGGGGCATGCTGCGACAATGTTCCTCTATTGGCCTATAACAGCTGTGCTGAACGGATTATGATTATGATTATTTTTGAAAAAAAAAAACGTGCAATAATCTAAAGTTGCCCCCCTTATGCCCTGGCTCTGCAGAGGTAACTTAAAGACGAAACATCTCATCGACGTACACAGGGCATTAATCCAGGTCTCGTCTTGCTGTCGTACACTGTAATTAGGAGGCGGATTCTCATACCTCAGTGTACTCGTGGCAATGAGCAAATTGCAGGTTAGTAATTAAGGCACCAGAAGGAGCGTACGCAAGTATGCATGCTTACATTTGTGTGTACATGCGGGCAGGACAGATGCACGTATGCTGTTGTCTTTGTGCCACTGTGTGCACTTCCATTCAGGTAGCTTGTCTCGGATCATTAAGGGCTAATCAGGTTGAACGTCTAAATCAGGACCCCGCTATGCATGTCGATAGCCTGTTATGTGCTAATGAGGCTGGGTAGGATGGTGGCGGTGCGGGTGGAAGGGGAGAGAAGCAACCCATTGGGAGATACAAGTGGAATAAATATTGGGTGATAGAGTAAATGAAACGAGGGCAGTGCTGTCTCAGTGGGTGTGGAAGGGAAGCCGCGGCGAAACCTCGTTATATACGCTGCATACTGAATACATTTCACAGCTAATTAGACTGACAGGTGGCTGTGTGGTGAAGAGCCGTGTACGAAATATATTTCCTAAATGTGTTTTATTTTTACGTCTCATGTTCAACAGGTCTGTATGCAGACAGGAAGTAGGGGAAACGGATGGATGAGAAAGAGGGAACAGGACAAAACGGAGTGCACGGAAAGGAGCTGACATCCAACCACAAGCACGTTAATGAATGTGAAAGTACCCTCTCACATTTACAGCTGTGATCTATTTGTTTTTTTCAGCGGAAATTGTGGATTGGAGGTCAGTTTGTGTCCTCGTCCAATATACAGAGCCACACAAATTTCGATAAAATGAAGGGAAAGAAGGCAGACAAATTCAAGTAGAAAATGTCCTAATTGTTCTCATGAGGTTGCAATGATTTGTTAATGAAGATCCAAACTATGAAACGTTTTTCACATCGTCGTTCCTCATCTGACCCTGTGCACCCAACGGTGTCGAGGAGCCCTTCTCATGGGGCAGGGAGTACACCCTGGTCATGCGCATCATTCGCCGTCTCAGTCACATTTAGAGTCTCAGAGTCTGAACATGCGTGTTTTTTGGACTGTGCTGAAGAACCTAGAGTACCTGGAGAGAGCGTGCAAAAAGACGCAGTCTGATTGTGGTTTGATCAGGGGAACTTGTTGCTGTGATCTGTGTTATTTCCTGACCCCTATGTTTTTAATTAATCTGTACTTTATTTTAGAGGATGTCTTATCTTTCCATTTCAATTCATCATTTACTGCTCAAGCCGTTAACTTAGCAAATCTGACATTTTAATTAGAAGCTCCTGAAACACGAGGCAGTTTTAAGTTATTCAGTAGTTTATAAAGTAGGTAAAAAACACTCAGACACTCGCAACTGCTCAAGGCTACTTGAATATCAGGCATGAATATTGCTATTGAAAATAACAATTATAAAGGTTGTCTTACTCAATGCATATAATGTGACAGTATAACGGTAAAGGGCCCATGGTGCACAGTATATTATGCTGATTACCCTCTTGAACCGTTGTTAGTGTGGAATCTGAGCTTTTGCCTGCCTCTCCGGGCTGTGCATTAATAAGAGAGCAGGGGATAAATACAGTGCAGGGCACACATTAAAAAAAAAACCCTTTTGACCTCACTATTTCCTCATAAATGCATTACTTGAACACCGTTGCGGTGGGGTTCATGGAAAATCCAGGCTTCAAATTCCAATTTTTTTCCTTTTTTTTTTCCCTCAAAGTTTTCGTGCAGTGGCACATGATGAACGACATTTCAGTAGCAGTATGAACTGCCCTAATGGCTTTCCATTTGCAATATTATTTCCTTGATGCCAGGCTTCCACTTCTGTCTCAGTGCAGAGCATCAGCAAGAGGGGGAAAAAAATATACACTTTTCACTTTGCTGTGAGTTTAGAAGTACCTTTTCCAAATTACAGATTGCAGGCGAGTGGAGGAGCCTGAGATTCGGAGGGACAGAGCGCAGACACGGGAGAGAACACAGTGTTAATTTGTCTAATGCTCATACACAGCTGCACTGTACCTTTTTGGTCATTACAAAAATCCATGTGAAAAGTGCACGAGCAGCCTTAATACTACTCCTGCTGCATCAGCTGTAATTTTCTTTGCCCTATTACATTTAGTAATGAAAAATCCACTTAGGCAGCTCAACCTCTTTTTTAGACCTCCATCAAAATGAGCAAATGGTTTCCCGTCATGGCAAAAACATACCTCTTTATGTGCATTTGTGTCTGTTTGTGTGTGTGTGTGTGCTTGTGTGTGTATGTCTGTGTGCTGAGGCTTGAGGATGTGAATCATTAAAGGAATAGAAAATCATGCGGACCTTGCTCCTAGGAAGCAATGAAGTACCCTTTTACTTTATTTTGACTCATCTGGATGGATGGAGAGGATGATTATTGTGGTTTGAAAGGGACTGAAGAGATAACCCATTTTGTGCTTGTAACAAAAGTCTTTTTTGGGGGAGGGGTGGGGGGGGGGGGGTAGTTTTTACAAATGAAAGTTTTTGTTTTTGGCCATCCGGTATTGAGGTCCATTAAAGTAGTGAGTCAAGATGTAAATTTACATCAAATTAACAAAAAAAAATATGAAAAGATTGTTTTTTCCCTGATATTTATGCACTCCTCCAGTGCGTGACGCATTAACCAATTTTAGCTCACATCTCAAGTGTGGCAAATGTGACTTAGCCATACAGTGAATGAACTAGGCACAATTAGATGGTATGTTTTAAATTATTTTTACACCATTTCATTATCTTTAAGTAAGTTTCATTATCAAATTCTATTCAAAATACCAAAATATAAAGCTCATTATGCAGATGGAGCCACTTCAGGAGGACACATATTAAATTATTTCATTACTTATTGAAGCATTAATGCAACATTTTGTTGCTGCAGCTCATGAAGACAGAGCTTCTCAAATCTGCTGCAGATACTGCTGGGTTGCTTCTTCTGTTTTTCACAATTTTCACAATTAAATCTGATTTTGTATTAGTCAGATGACTCTATATGGTCGTATATGGTCGTAAGGGGGTTGGGAATCAATTAAGTTACAATATACTCAAGACCTGCTCTTGAAACACGGCTGGCTTAAAGCCCAAGACTCTTGGTTACAAAAAAAAAAGCTTCTGCGCAAACTGTGACGTCGGGATAATCTGGTCACTGATTGGATGCCGCCTGATCAATTTTCATTCAGACGCTTCATTCGCGTCGTTCACGCCGCGTCCCAGCGCGCCAGACACTTCATTCGCGCCGCCGTGTGTCCTCGCGCCATTTACATTGATTTTGAATGTGGAGTTCCCGCTCAATTCACATCTATCGCGTTTTGGTATGAACGCCCAAGTAGGACAGTACTGAGCTACAGCTGAGTTGATGGAGAGATAGATTTATTTTTAGTACAAAATTACCTTTATATGTATATGTGCATATATATATGAAATATATATACATATATATTTTTATATATAAAAATAAATTCACAAAAATTCAAGATGTCTGTACAATCTAAATCAGGCAGCTTAAGCTTGATGCTATATGGACAAGATGAGAAACAATGCTGCTAGACAGGACTCATGCTGGGTAAAATAAAACAGGACGGAAATAATTTTGAAGATGTAATCTTGCAATTAAGGAGAAACAATTAATCTGGTCTTTGACCTCCCACTGATGTCTCAGGTAGAATGACGGTTAACCAGACTTAATGGGAAAGTCTATTAGAGCCCGGTGAGGCAACTCTGAAAGAGTGCAGACAAACGATTGACGGGCCCACAATACAGCTGGCCTCTCTCTACATCCTGCTCTCATGCTACCGAGTCATTACTACCATTTCAATGGAGCGGGATGCACTTGAGAAAGCGGGACTTAAAAGAATGGAAAGCAAAGGTACCATATAAAAAGACGAGCGAGTGATTTTGCTGTGACAAGGGAGAGAATGGACCGCTCCCCCCACTTGTCCTTTCTTTCTCCACAGAGATGAGGAAGCCTGACAAGCTGGCCATTAGGAAGGTAATTTGACAAGCTGTGCAGAGTGCTTTCGCTGTGCCCTTGCACCTCTTGAACATTATGAAGCCTTGTTCTGTACCCCTAGTTAATATTAAGAAAATACGCAGGCTGGAAAAGACTGGAGACAAACAGGCAAATGACAGCCGGTGTGTCAACCGCCTGTTCTGCTCAAGTCAGCGCAGCCCTTTGAACTTTGTTTCAGCGAGATGTTGACGGCTCGCACACAGCCAATGAATTCCTAATATGTTCCATTCATTAAGGAGATTACGGCAGTTGATCTGCGGGTGATCTGGTCACGTTTTAATGTAAAAAAAAAAAGAAGAAAAAAGTCAGTCATATATGTGGCCGAGGCGTTAATTGATGATTGCGTGCACCTGTTTGTGTGCGTGAGTTAATGGCTTTAATTCATGAGGCAGGATATGAAAATGAAAGGTCACCATCAGGAAACCGCTGGGACGAGGAGGGAATTAATGGGAAATGAGATCCACAAGAACAGATTAGCACATATGTGGGTTAAAGAGGAGCCGAAGGACAAAATACTCCAAATGAGCAGCTTCCATACAGAATGGGAAAAAAAAAGAATAGAAAATGTCATGTTTTAGCTCGCGTCTGAGAAGTAGCGTGTTTTATGCATGCTTGCACAGACAGGACGGGAGGAAGAAAAGGTTGAAGTGACAGACCTCTCATCAGCGTGAATCCAAATGACAAACCATCTCAGGATTGTTACAACACACACACACACACACACATGCACACACAGAGAGAGATTGAAAGGCTGTTTGGGAACTGGCAGTGTTGTTGCTGTGGTGAATGGCACTCAGAAAAAAAAACCTCCTGTTGTCTTGGAAAAAGGACAGTATTCATTGCTGAAGGCTGTGGGCATATACAACCCACCATCCAGCCTTTGCTCTTATGTTTTTGTACATTGTTATTCTCTGCTTTTACCTCCTCTTATCCCTCCTGTGTCTCCTCTTGCTTGTCCTTCCTCTGTCTCGTTTTTAGGCTCTCTTCTGCCTCCTTTTGCTCTCTCCCCCTGCTTAGTCCCACTGCTGCTCTGTTAAAACTGACAGTCTGCATATCATCTATTTTATTATTGGCAGGGAATATCATAATAATGTTTCATTTTAATCTCCATACTGTGGGGAAAAATGCTGAAAATTTCAGTCACCTTTCTCATAGTCAGAACTCAGAGCTGAACTAAAACCGCTCGTTGCACGTTACCATCTGTGTAGGGAGTGCATGAGTCACATTCACCAAAGATAAATCCACAAACAATAACATTGTCCAAATGAAGTGACATGTCTCATCTTGTCTCCCACATGTTACACTAATGCTTCCATAGATTCAGCTTAGCTCAGCTGTATCTTACACATTATTACCATGTTTGATCAAATATTTGGGCTACAACAAACATGCAACTTGCTATGTACCAAACCCCTTTCATTCACTTTAGCTTTGGTTGTGAATTATCATTACTATTATTATTATTATTATTTCCAAGTGAATTTCCAAGTCTCTTCAAGCACTGCAAATACAGGATATGAAGTACCTTGCTCTAAAGCACAACTGCATTTTTCCTGCACGAAGCAAGGATTGAACCTGCAACCTTCCTATAACTAACTACTACTTCCTATAACTAACTGCTACTTCCTGCAGCTACTGCTACGAAGACAAACAGCTTACTTCTGCTTTGCTGAGGACGTCGTCAGGTCCTTGCTCATGTATCAATGAAGGTTACCACAGTTACCACTTTTCAGAAAAAGTTGCCAAGCTCCACTGTTAGGTAAGGAACATTAAGTCATTCATGTGAGTGGCAAGCAAGACAGTGAATTAAGGTAATGCCTATGTCAGATTGCCAGATAAGTATGAAAGGGCACTGGATCTTCGCAGAAATGGACTGTAATATTCCCACATTTGAAAGGGATTGTGAAATTGATTGTAAAATTTCTGATAGAAACCAATTAACCATAGCTTCGATGCTGAGACCAGAGAACAAGGACAAATACTCCATTCAACCAATCTGGGTCCAACTTTAAGGTCACGTCCAACCATTGCGTGTGCCGGCACAGGTGGGCTCTGACTGAGGGAGAGGCTGCAGCATCCTCGACAAGTCTGTCTTCTTCTATTCTTCTCGGGGTGAAAAGACTCGATGACAGCGTTCTCAAGTAGAGCTTAAAAACACAACATTCAATCTTTTACTCCAATCCCCACAACCCCTCTGGACTCACTGATCAAAAACTTGTTCTTATGTTTTATTGTGCCTTATCAAACTTCAACTTCCTCTCCTTCATATGAGGGGGTGGTCACACATAATCTGCATCACTTAGTATTTGTAGAAGTTTGGATAACCTAAGATTGCTGATATGCAATTTAGTCAATTACCTTGGGTGCCTGAAAACAAGCGTCATACATTTTGTAATAAGATGCAAAACATGTTTCCAGATAGAAGCATAACTCCAGGGTGTCCTTTACAATCAACACAGTGGCTGCCATTTCTAGAAAGCCAGGAAGGTGTTTTTGCATGTTTTTTTTGTCCTGTATAAACAAGAATGATACAAAGCTATACATTTTCTAAACAGGAGGTAACAACTGTGTGTGTGTGTGTGTGTGTGTGTCTATATGTCTGTCATCAATAATAGATGGGTGACCCAATCTCACCTTGTGAGACCCATCAAGCAATTCAGATCAAATCCAAAAAAAAAACATTTTAAATTCTAGCAAACATTTTTATAATATATCAGTCACTTTGGTTATAACTGGCATCAGAAACTTGAAGCTGGGCTGAACATCCCATGCTGACCCATTTTTAAGCTTTACACAAAATACAGATACTCCCGAGGCTGCATTGTAAATGGGGCGTTGTTGCTATGCCAATATGTTTCTATTTTATGGTGAGTGACATGAAAATGTGACAAACCCTGGGCACCAATTTGAAAAAAAAAGTGTTTTCCACACTGGTCTTTCCAGCTCTTTTCTTAGATTGTGGGCTTATTCTTTGGCAACAGTGGGGTGCTAATGCTGCCTCTTTTGTGCATGCATCCAACCAACCTGTTCTCACACCCAGCTCCTCGCACACGGACGCATGGTCAGAACCCCTCGGAGAGGATTTTTTATTTTTTAATGCCACCGGCTAGAACCCTTGGCATCATTTTTCGGTGTACAATAGACTTTTATAGGACACTCTGTTCTCTCTCCCAGTAGATCAAATGATGTAGTATAAAGTGACAAATGTTACAGAAAGTTGGAGTGTTTGGATGGGTAAAGCATGAGGGGTTTGGCCTGACGACCTGAGGTTGTGTCGCATGTTAAAGCAAAAGCAAAGAGTTTTTTGTGAGTGCATTGAAGTAGTAACAATTTCACAATGTAACAAAAAAGTTGGGCACAAAATTGTTTCGCTGTACACCAGAATTCAAAGATTAATTGGCCCCTGATTGGGTTAGGGGTATTTTTTCCCATTAATTTCAGATTCAATGGCTTTGGTGGGGGTGTTACCACTTTTTCGCTATTATACATAGCAAATGTTTGTTTGAGGGGTTCTGTTTTTCCCATTCATTCTTATTGGAAAAAATCACGTAAGTGCTAAACATTTGATTCTACTATGAAAATTGAAGCCACAGTCACGAGTAGAAGTGTAAATTTTGATTGCAGTGGATGGCAAATGCATTGTGACTTATGGAGTGCATGGGGCTGACTCTGAGGCTCGCCATTTAAATTTTGTAAGGCGCACAGGTTTATGGCACACATCGTATGAAAGGGCACAAATTTTCCCACAGAGCTGGAAAAAAGAATTTGCCTACTGCGCATGGTGTGGCTGGGAGCAGCGTGAAAAGAGAAAAATTAGAGCAGATTTTTCAGAGACTCCACACTGACAGTCTCTCTCCCTTCTAGCAGAAGTGAAAAGGCCAAACCCACATGTTTTTGAGAGGGCCTAGAAGAAAAACGAGACAAGATATCAACATGCTTTCAAGTATAGACAGAGAGGATGAGTTTTCCTGCGTTTTGAAGTTCAAATGAAGTTTCTATGCGAATGTATGGCTACACAGCGAGTGTTTGTTTGAGAGATCTTGGTCTGACCTGGAATGTAAATACACCAGTGCGTTCGGGACGGTCTCAGGAACATACTGGTGCATTAACTTATCGTTTACAGGCAGTCGCAAGTCAAAGGTGCCAACCTTCGACCAAAAACTGTAATGTTGTTGAAAAAAATAATAGCACACTTCTTGGGGCTGAGCCGCACATTTTGATGTATCATTTGTGTGTGTGTGATTGAGAGTTTGCGACAAGAGTCGCGTCAAAAATTTGTGCTTTAATAAGATGCAGAAGAATAAACACAGAAGAACAAGAGTGCTCCCTCCCAGAAAACGTATTATTTCCTAGAATTTTCTACCTGAGATAAAACCTGGAACAGAAGCTGTGGGAACAGTACATTGCTGAAGTTCCTCTCTCTCTCCCATACACGTAAAGGTAAATGTACTACAGCACTTGGCGATGAGCGGGGTTATGTTGCCTGTGGAGGGAAAATTATACAAACAATCAAAATTAGTCATTCATTTATGCACACTCACACACATGAGAAACAAGTCTTGGATGTCTATGGGGACATTATCAAGTCTTATTAATGGACCTGATCAGAAATGGTCCAGCTGCTAACTGCTGCTTGTCCATTAGAATGCATTATCACACTCTTGCAAATGTCTTGCTCTGTAACCATGTTTGTTTTTCTATTGATGCCAGGGCTGCATAATTGTATTTCATTGAGCCCAACATGATGTTAAAAAAATGTAATCTTGCATTTAGTTGATAATTTATTCAATTTTAATATCACCAGTTGTGGTAATTTTCTTTTTCTTTTATGTCTTTTTACTTTTAATCAACTCCCAAGAAAGACTGTGGAAGAAAATAAAAGTAACAAATAAGTGAAAAAAGTAGTTTCTGCTCACTGATTGGATGCACCTTACTCAAAGGTCTAAAGCAAGTTTTTGACTTCATTTTGTTGTGTGGATGGAAATTAAACACCACAGAACAATCAGATTCACAGACAAAGTTTTCTAATAAGCTATTGCAAACACATGTAATGCTGCATCCTCAGTATATATCGATTTGAAGTCCTTTCATCGTCTCCTAAAATCAAATCCCCATCCTCATGCTGAAGCCTTTTGCTTTTAAGCTACTCGATTCAATCATCTGTTAAAAAAATGGAAAATTGAAAAATGAAATGCCTCTCATGCTGAAATCCAATTTGACTCAGTGAATGGGGGTAAAATGAGCAAAAAGAGGAGAACAAGGAGGGGAAGGGTGGAAATTATGAGGAAAAATAAAAAGGGATGGGCAAGAGGAAAGGGTGAGGACAAAGCTGAGAGGAGAGGTGTTTGCTGCAGGGAGAGGCCAAGGGTTTCTGAGAAGCCACAGGAAGGCAAAGAGAGGGTTTAACTGTACGGTGAATGCACTTACAGTTTGTCTTCTTTGCTCTCATTTATGTTCTCAGTAGGAGCCGCAGTTCTCAAAAATAAGATAAGATAAAATAAAAGGATAAGAAAGATAAAATGTGAGCTCAGTGCAGAGACGCTGCAGTTTCTTAGTGTGGGAGAGAGTGGATCATCTGCTAATTTATCAGTTATGGTTAAGTTTCACTGTACATTTTTTTTCACCCCTGAGGTCACTCAATGGACAATCCTTAAAAAACATTAACAAATCTGTAAAGGCCTCTTGGAGCAACAGTCATCACAGACATGTTAAAAATGCCTGGCAGTCACTTTTAGCTCTATGTTGCCAATATGAATGGATTATGTTGCAAACATATTATGGCCATTTGAGTGTTATTTAGCTGCTCGGCAATTTATAATTCAAGAAAAACAATGAAAAACTCCCAATCATCATTATATGAAAGGGAACATTAATGGTGGAACAACCTGTTTTCCACCAGTTTTTGATCAAAGTCCCTCAGAAAGATCTCCTGCCCTCACGTTAACATATCAAAATGACAGTGTGTGTTGTGATTTTGAACAACACAGACGCATGACTGAAAATATACAACATGATATCATATTGACAGCTAGGAGGAATTATTCTTTTTACTTATAATGATTTTTAAGCTTGCCCTTGTCATTTACTGCATTCAGTCATTCGATGACTGATCATGTAATAATAATTCTTATTTAAGTACTTACTACATCAAATTTGTTCTGAAGTGTCTATTTTTGTAAAAAGTCCAGATTGACAATGCAATAATCTACGTTCTCCCACTTAGCAGTTCTGTGAACACAAGAGTCTCTTTTAAATGCTATTACATCCGAACATAAACCAGCTTCTTGTTATGTGTTGGACCTGTTAGGCATGCGCACGCCTCACTGTGTCAGATTTTAAAAATTACATCAAACATTGTCATGAATACAATTTAATAATGCACACATCGTCTCAGAGACACACAGTGATGTCATGTGTATTATGTTGCTCCCTGTCTACACACATTCCCACTCACTCAATGCAGTCTAATTTACTTATGATACTATCTGCCTCAATCTATGTTTCCTCTTTTTTTTTCTCTTTGACATCAGTCACGTCCTGACCACCATGTGATTTCTTTTAAGTTTCATTTGCCTGTGAATTGAAAATTAACAGCGTAGTCATTGGCAGATTAAAATCTGTATTATCGCCATTATTTGTCTTTGGTGAATCAAATCTATAAAAGCATATCCGTTACCTCTGCTGTTCAGATTGCGCCCCATGCAGCTCAAACGTAGCTCAGAAGGTGATTTCAGGCTGATCCAGTGGGCTCTGCATCGGCCCTCGAAACGCACCCGATGCAGGGTTTATGTTGCGGCTAAGATGCATGCCCCTATTGCGAGAAGGTCCTAATGCATCCTCAAGGGCCCTCCACCTGCTCTCCGCTGCCTCGGTCGCCATGGAGATTTGTCTAATTCGGCGAACGATAGGGTTAAATAAGTACACATTCAGGAGAACAGCAGCGAAACATGTGGACACTTGTTGGACGCCGGGAACAACGGATGGCACAAAACAGAGGAGCGAGGCTGATGGAGCTTTGATATGCTTTTAAAACTGACATCCTTCCTCCTCTCTACTCAGAAATGGCCATCTTTTCATAGACGATGCGGAAGAGACACCAAATGGGATCTGAACTGCTGGAAAAATGGACAGGAGAGCTGGTGGAGGGATGGCGGAGAATGTAAAGCCTGAATAGAATTAAAAAATTAAACAGCACTTGATATTCTTCAGGGCCCCGAGGCCATTAGGGGAACGGCATGCTTGCTAAATTAGAGTAATGAGGAGTTTGGTACCCAGCTAGCTACATGAGAAAAGGACAGAGGAAAGTAGGGGAGTGTTGGATCCAGGCGGAAAACACATGATTCTTTGAATTAGGGGAAGAGGGGGCAAAAAAAATCACCAGATTTCAATCTCAAATAATCTAATTGCCTCTATAGGTTCAGGAACAGTCGTCTGATGAGTTTGTGTGCAGAATACATTTGAAACACTCAGCTTTTCAGAGGCACAAGGGGGTAAACAGAGCAGGGAGACGGGGGAGTGGGGGTGTCGATGATAATTGAAAGGAAGCGGCGAGACAGAGAGAGGGAGAAGGAGAGAAAGAGAGAGAGAGACAGACAGAGAGAGAGAGAGAGAGAGAGAGAGAGAAGGAGAAATGTGAATCACACACTGCTGCTCTGATCCCAGCATGTGTTCATCTGTCTCTCAGCCAGACCCCCTGCCTGGCCTCCAGGGAACTCATCTGTGTGTGTGCGTGCGTGCGTGTGTGTGTGTGCGTGTATGTCAAGAGAGAGAGAGAGAGAGACTGACAGAGAAAGCCTGTGTGCGCTGGTCAACCAGCGTGTGTGCTTCAGTGTGTTTTGATTTTTGTTGTGCGCAATTGTGGGTTCGTGTGTGTCTGCGTGATCTCTCCCAGCAGGGGTGAAAGCACATGGGATGAGGGGCACATGTGGCTAAACACACATTTAGTCATAAAACCGGCGCTCGGCTGAGGTTTTTCTCAGAACCCGCCACTGACGCGTGTTTTTCAGGGCACTTTCTGTCGGAACAAACGGCAAAGACGAAATGCGCTCAAATCTGCAAGACTCCTGAGCGCAACCTGATCTAAACCATTTTCACTTCTGCTTGACCCCTGAAAAGACATTGATGTCCTGGCAGACAGACGACTTTATGCCAAGATAATTCAAAGAAAAAAACAAAAAAAAAACAAAGCAATGTTTCAGACTTTGCCTTTCATTGCAAAATCTCAGTCTACTTACCTCAAAAACACATCTCGTGAGGCTCCAGGTGTAAAAGTCTGCCGTCATGTCACGAGAGACATAGAAACATACAGTCGATCGTTCTCTCGTTTTCCCTCTGTGATTCATGCAAATATTGAGCAGGTTGTCTGTCTATCACAGAGCACACACACCGTTCACACTTGCACCTTGAGGCAATTTAGAGTCTCCAATTAATCTTCATGCATGTTTTTGGACCTAAGGAGGAAAGCGGAGTACCTGGAGAAAACCCATCATCTTCTTCGAAAGATTTTGACTCACAAGCCTGACAGATTCAGCAGGTGTCACCTCACGTTACCTCAAGAATCCCCCCAACCAATAAACAAATTGAATGAATACATATGTGAATGTGCTATTTCTGGGCTTTCTGGCATCCCCTCCTTTTGTTAGTTTCCATGGATGTATAGCTCGTCTCCTGCAGTCTGCAGGCAGACAGGTTTAGATTGCCCGGAGGTGTGAATTTAAAGTGTGAATGTGTAAGTGTTGTGGTAGACAGCAATGTATCCTGGGTGTTCACCTCTGGCCTAATGCATTGCTTTTCCAGCTGATCTTGATAAAGGGATGATCGTGCTTACGAAAATGTTTACAGTAGAAGTAGATTCCCATGGATTTAAAAGAAGGTACTATATATATTAAAAAAAAAACGTCATGTATGTTTCTGTATAAATCACACTAATTTGACTAACACCGTTGCTACTTTAGTCTGTAATTTTCTGCTGAGAAACATGCCTGGCCGCCGCTCGCCACAATTAATAAAGCGGAGCGTGTATTTGTCTGCACACCTTTGTCAGGGATTCTCCTGTTTAATTTGTCACTCTGCAGAGAGACACGTCCATGTAATTATGTGTCAACGAGCAATTAAAGGATCAATTAAAGTTTGTTAAGCAGGGAGCGCATCATGGAGAACAGTTATTAGGCACAATGGTCACATGGATGTTTGTGTTGCTTGATAGGCTTATCCATCTGTCTGTCTGTCTGTCTGTCTGTCTGTCTGTCTGTCTGTCTGTCTGTCTGTCTGTCTGTCTGTCTGTCTGTCTGTCTGTCTGTCTGTCTGTCTGTCTGTCTATCTATCTATCTATCTATCTATCTATCTATCTATCTATCTATCTATCTATCTATCTATCTATCTATCTATCTATCTATCTATCTATCTCTACTGATTGAGCCGCTTTCTCTCACTTCTCTTTCATCCCTATGACCTTTTGTTCATGCTCTCATCAGCTCTGTCTTTTATAATCATTCTTCTAAGTGCTTCCTTCTGTGAATCCTTCCAAACTCTGGTCTCAATCAATCTATTTGATGCATGTATGCATATGGCCTCCCTCCCTCTGTTCCTCTTCTTTTGTGTGCCCTGTGGAGTGCTGGTTGATGACAACCCCATCTCCATCCTTCAGTTTCTCTATCCTCCTTTTCATAGCCGTCTCCTTCGCTTGGAGTGGTGCTACATGACAATCCAATATCCACCGACCTCAGCCTGCAAATACTCACTCTCTTCTTCTGTTATCTCTACATCTTTGTGTTTCATGCTTTTACTTTATCTTTCTTTTCACGCTACAGTAAACAACATTACAGGGTTATTACAAGGGCATCATAAAAAACATGTTTCAACCTGAGAGGACCTCTGCTGCTCGGGTAAAAGTTTTCAGTGAAACTACCCACATTATAAAGCAAAGCACATTAAATAATCAAACACAAGAGGGTGGATTAAAACAATGGAAAATCAGGACATTCTCACAGACTTGTACAGACGCTTTCAGGAGAGCATCCTGGAAATTATTCCTGGACTGGAAATTAATGAATAATATAATAATAATGTATAATGTGTCAGTGGAATTTTGAAGCGCCCATTCATTGTATCCTCACTTACTGTGATGCTGAGCCAAGTGATTTGGATTTTCTCTATTTTAATCTGATTATGTCTGTTCTGCTTATCTAACAAGAACACAAATGTGAAAAGGCTACTTACATTTAAAGTTAATTTAAACTCATTTTCTGTTTTATAATGTTTTTATTGTTAAGAAAATGTGGTGGGATAAATGCAAGGCTGTTATTATTATATTTTAGAAATCAACCGCTATTCACAGATTCATTTGTGTGCAGTTTCCAGGGTCCAACATCATGGGATGAGAAGCCATGTATAAGTGTGTTTATCATTGGGAAATTTTAGTGAAATACTTATATATTGTAATGAAATACTTACATATGATGTGCATTTTAGGAAGGTTTTCAGAGACTAAGCTGTGGGATTCAGGTTTGCACAGTCTATACGCTGATTTGGTTCCCAACTTTTGTTCCTATAATGAGCCTCCCCATAATCTCATTTAACTCATGTTACTGACAAACATGAAAATGAGCATACTGTTATTTCCTTTTTTTTTTTTGTAAACGGGGGACACATGGTGACACAGATGTAAAAATGTTCTGTGCGACAGCATCTGATGACTGGGTCTACTCTTCCCTCTCTGTGGGTGTGTGATATTCACACATGTGAACACACCTCCTGCCCGCCGAGGAGGGAGCCATCTGACCTTTCGCTTGCGGTGGATTTAATGAATAGACTGCCATTTGCTGTCTCGGTGACTGCATGTGTGTCTCACACCTGACCCCCATGATACCCATCTTCTCCGTTAGTGTGACATAGTGAGGTGCTTTCTGTGGACAATTGCTCACCAGCCAAGCCAGTATAAGAGACACCGGGGTCTGAGGTGCACTTGTTGTCAATGGGAAAAAGAAGTCACCAGTGACATCTAGTGGCTTAGTAACAGACTACTTTGACCATCAGTCAAGTCCTTCTTTAAGAGCAAGGCCAAAGTTTAATAGATCCATTCATTATCTTTCCCCCATTTTCACCTTAACAAATTTGTGGGGGTCTCCTGCTGCATGTCTCCAGCACACAGGCTGGGAATCCAACACGGGGCAAGTCTCTCTCTCTCTTTCTCCTTCTCTCTCTCTCTCTCACACACACACACACACACACACACGCATACACACATTCTTGCACTCACACCTAGAGGTAATTTAGATTCTCCAGTTATTAATTCAGACATGTCTCTGGTGCACAGATTAGTCTCAGAAAGATTTGTGTAGGAAAAAGGGGTGAAAGGGGAATGAGAGGAAAATGTGTAATCATGCCACATTGTGCACATTGTGTAAATGACATATATACACAAAAGATAAAAAATAGAGCACAGATTGAATGCATTAGCGATTGCTTCCATAATATATCACTGATATATAATGGCGGGGGAGTGTAATGTTGCTATAGGTTCGTCAGCTGCCATTCTGACACTTTATTGATCTGAAAATCTTGAGTATTACAAATAGAGGAAAAGAGAAAAGGAAAATCAATTCTTAAAGAATATTATCTTTTACTTCTACCTACACATGTAGCTGAAAAGAGCATCTGGATTCACAAATTCTCTCTTTTTTCATACTTTCAATATCAATGTGGTTCACAGAGCTCTATGCCTTTGTTCTTCTCATTCTTTTGCTTCTTTTGCTGTTTAGTTTTATATTGTTAAAAGAGATGTCCGAGATATTTTTGTATATAATTATTACATTTTTAAATGCTCCGTACAAAAAAATGAAGTCACACATTGTCAACAGTTCTTACATTTTTTTTTGTAGCTTTTACTGAAAACATATCACAGCAGTAGCATCAATTAAACTTATTATGAAAAAATAAACGTTGATGCTGAATCAAAGCACCAAGCTGCAGTTGAAGTGTGTGTGGGGCGTGAGTGAGCAGCAGTGCAGCAGGCTGCTCTCGCTGAATCCTCCGCTGAACGTCATGTTCCACGGCTCATACACCGTCACGCTGCAAACACAACACACACACACACACACACACACACACACATACACACACACACACACACACACACACACACACACACACACACATTGAATCACAGTGAGGCTTTTGCATCAGCTGCACAGTGATGGTGATATATTTAGAATGTGTGGTATCTGTGCACAGACACCACACAACATCTGAACAATTATGGGAGGGATGCTGAGTAAATTAGTGTCACACACATACGCACACACACACACACACGCACCTGTCGTATAATTGAGTGCAGCAGGTGAGCAGTTGTGAGCTGCTGGTCACGTTGGTGGCGTTGAACTGTGTGGTTAGGAAATCTGGGCAATACAATTCGGGAATGTACAACATGCCTGAAAGAAAAACAACACAAAATGATCAGGAAAAGTACTAAACAATGCGCTGTAGGGTAATTGTGCCATATGAATCATTGTTGTCATGCTAATTTCAGAAAGATCAAATAGTAATGTAAAACTTAATTTACAATGGATGCCTCATCCATTTAAATGTCATTTTATTGACAGCTGTGTTTATTTTGGGCAAAAATATTTCTAGTATTTATAAAGCTAATATGTGAACAAGAATCTTTTGATATTTTAAAACACTATGACAACTTTTATGTGAAAGCATAGTTTGACTGTAATCAGGACGTAACCATTAATAAACACTTCACAAATAGTTACTGAATAACCTTTAGTTGCTGAATAATCTCTTGTAAACTTCACTGACTGTTATTTGAGTCTCTAGCAGGTTTTTTCACACTCATGTAGGTCAAGGCTTTGGAGAAGAGAGGGCTGAGCAAAGGAAGGCAAAGCTCAATTTACTGGTATCTTTTCATTCCAGTCCTTGCCTATGGTCATATGCTGTGCGTAATGGCCAAAAGAACAAGATTACAAGTTCAAGTGGCTGAAATACGATTTCTCCACAGGGTGGTCGGGCTCAATCTTACAGATGAGGAGAGGAGTTCAAACATGTGAGCGGTGTTCAAAGTAGAGCCACTGCTCGTATTAGTTAAGAGGAGCAAGCTGGGTTGGATTGGACATCTGGCCAGGATGTGTTCCAGACGCCCTCCTGGGGAGATTTTTAAGGTGCGTCCATCTGGGCATACCGAGGACACAGTATATCTCATGACGGGCCTTGAGATGCTTCATTGCTCAAACTGCTGCCCCCAGCATACAAAGAGATAAGACCAGATGAGACAAGACAAGCCTGCCAGAAGGTCCTAATCCTGCACCCATGAATCTTTCTTATCCATTACCTCCATTGGCCACAGTGACTGAAATCAGGTACAGCACTTCCTGCTCTTCTCCCAGCAAAGTCTGACCATGCAACTCGCCTTTTGCTTGAGCTTTTCCTTAAATAAGTAACTAAATATTATTCAAATAATATGTAATATAATATATTATATAATAATAATAAATATTATGTCACTCAAGAGGAGTCATTTGCGAGGCAAGTGCTTGTATTTCTTTGGAATGCAGTTTATCTTTCCACCTGTACAGAGGTTGGGAAAAGGCCTCCACTCTATGAAAACTAGACGATAACTCTGAAAATTAAATCGGAGAATCACGTCAAGTCAACATTTCCAACGCTTCACAAATACATTGTACAGCACATGTTTACATTCACCAGCCTGTCACACCTACTGCGGCACATTTGGCCACTGATATGACATATGGGTGTGAATATTCATATAAATGTGCTCTGAATAATGAATAATATAGTCTTGTCTGGTAAAATCTGCTGTTTTAGGCTTTTGTCATAAAATTAACACAGTTCTCACTCAAAGCAGTTCCAGCTTCTGGGTCGAGACGTAGTTTGCATAATGGACAGGGTTTGATCGCCAGTAAGTGGGCATGCCATCACTAACAGGGTGCGTCACTCATTCGTTTAGGATCTCCTGCCTCATGATTATTGGACGCATTTCCAAAGGAAGTAGGCAGACATATGGCACAGAAGCTAAATGCGAGGATCAGATGGATGTTTTTTAAATGGAGTACCAGTGTGTGAGATTCAGAGGGATTTTGCAGGAGTTTGTGGATTACACATCTTGCCTCACTTTTCATGCATATTGTTCAACCTGAAGTGCTAATGTGGCTGTCAAAGGGCAAATAGTCCCAAACTGCCTTTAGAGATCTGTTAATGATCCTCAAATCTCTCCATGACATACAAAATATCGAAATGTATTTCTGTAAGTTCATACACTGGTCCATTTTGATTTTAAATCCTAATCTGTCAGTTTTAACTATCTGGACGAGATGTGTACACATCAGCATAAATTGTAGGATGTAACACAATAATTGTTCAACCCTAAATGTGGTCATAGCAGATTACATATAGACGTCAAAGAGAACACAGACAATCACCTGCGATACAAGCTGTCATGAAACATGCGACATTGCCTGCGATCAGAGCCCTCAGGCCACAACTGGAGATGTCGGCCTGTCTGTTGGGAGCCATGGCAGCTGCAAAAACAAACAACAACAACTGTTTTTTATCTAACCCTCTGTCAATGGGGAAAAGTGGAGTACTACAGCAGATGGATTCCTCACCACTTACCTGGGTAGGGACCCTGTTCCACAAAGAGCCATGTGGCTGCAGGTTCTTATTCCAACCTATCCAGAGCACACAGAATGACCAATCGACTGTCTGAAGACTCAGATCAGTCGATTGAATAATCCAAATTAGGTGTGCTGATGCTTGGTTGGAACAAAAACCTGCAGCCACATGGCTCTTTGTGGAACCTGCTCCCTACCCCCGACTTACTCTCTTCTTTTAAGGTTGGGCAACTCCACGGTATGTGTATGGCAGGAAATTTTATCTCATGCATGCAGTGCTTTTGGGACTTTAAAATGTTGATTTTTAAGGATAATATGTTTATTCAATCAGGAACACGATTCACTACTGCAGTATACTGGTACAGGGTACTCACACAAAGCTCCATTCATCATCCCCAGGGAGGCAATGTTTGAAAATCCACACAAGGCATAGGTTGCAATGGTTTCAGAGTGGACCTGAAAGAGCAGAATCGATAAATAAAAAAGATAATGGAGGAAATACCCTATCTCCTGACATGGGATATATCTATGACAGCATATATTTTCTTACTCATAAATCATGAATGTAAGGCCAGAAAATTGAGAATTGGTTCATTTACGTTACGTAGTCAAAGATGGAAAACAATCTGAACACATTTAAAACTTTATTATGTACTAAGTTAGTGTTTGTTTTTGCTGTATATTCTGCCTTTTAAAAGAACTTTTCTACAGGAGCCATATTTTAATGATTGCCATACCAAAGTTAAAACTATTTACCCTCAATGTAATGATACAATGCATTATTCAAATTATCTGTAAATAAGTAATAACTATGTGGCAATCCTGCTGACAAACCAATTGAATTAATGAACAACTCAAAATCGAAATCGGAAAAAGAGGCTTACAGAAATGTACTGCTTTATGTTGTCCACATATTCAGGGCCGCCTGCTTCCCGTCTATTTATCAACTCTGACAACTTCTGATAGGCCACAAACTCGTTGAGAAATATCTTCAAGCCAATCAGTTCGGCAACAACGAAACTGTCTTCCCAGGAAACGCCCATCACGAAGGAGAGCGGCATGAGCACATAAGAGCACATGAGCTGCAGACAAGACAGATGCAAACAAAGAGAACGTGTGTGTTAATATATACGGAGACCATGTGTCATACTGTTTGTGTATAAGTGTGTGTGTGCGGGACTGTGGAGGACATCACCGAGAAGCTGAGCTGAGGACAGTCGAGCATCCCGCCCAGCCAGGCCAGAGCAGCATCGAAAAAGGCCAACAGTGCCATGAAGGCGATGATGTTGGTGACAATGCTGGTAATAACACTCACAGACGCGATAGCACCCTGGGATGCTGCCTCCAACACATTCGTACTTTCTCTGTGGAGACACAGACATGTCTGAACTGCCACAAACACTCAATACTCGATGACGTGTTATTACACTCGATCGTTGCCTACCCCTTCTCCATCTTGAGTTCACGGTTGGCTTTCACACCGGAGGTCTCTGTCTCTGGCCAGAACGTCTTAGCGATGGCCAGAGAGGCCGGGGCTGACATCACAGAAGCCGTCAGCAGGTGCGTCGCCTCAACCTCAAAGCAGCCACGCACAAATTAGGACAATTTAGTGGTAAATCATTGACTGCAGGACAGGGGTGTTTAAGTCCTGTCTTCCCTCTTTGCTAAGTGTCGGGGTTGGTGAGTGCGTTTGGAGACTGGTGCTTCTTGGAGAACTTCTTTGACAAGAGATGAAAAATTTGCGTAGGCTTGATTTTAGCTTGGAATCTCACTGATGTGTCTGATGTGTGCTGATATAGTAACATACTTAAATATTATATTTTCTGATTTTCGGAGCAGGTGGCTTCATTCAAGAAACTATTTAATTAACAACCCATTGACACTATTACTGGCAGTGCTGTCCATGATTACATTAACTACAGCCTTGTGTGTTTGGGAAAGCTTTGGGAATCATTAACAAAGGTTTAGACCAATAACCGATACCTGTGTCGGCTTATGGCATTTTAAGAACCTATTACCCAGACTTACAATTCTACCAGACTATATCTGTGGATGTTACCGTCCTTTATGAGAATGTGAGATTGCCCTTGAGCCAGCTCTTTAATTACAACACAGACCGCTGATGAACCAAGTCACAAACTGGAGTTTTAGCTCAAACATTGAGATAAGAGACTGAGAAAGATTTAATTGGGATAACCCTGGTAAAACCTCCCGTTCTCTCTCTGTGTCCTCCTCCTCACCCCAAATGCGACGTAGGCTCCTAAAACAGTACCAGCAATACTGGCAAAACCTCCTGTCATCACAGCGTGGATCTCAGAGCAAGTCATCCTACTGATGTATCGACGAATCAAAAGAGGCGATTCTGTCTGAGAGAGTGAGATAAGAGACCATGGCCGGGTTAATTCAGGACCGCTGGATTTACAGATTAATAGTGTTCATCAATCATTTGCTGGGACTGTTGTTTTTTTCTGTTATTTGTGTTTTACCTGTCCCAGAAAGATATTTCCAGCAGCTGCGACTGATTCAGTGGGAGATGTTTTCATGGTTATCTGCATTACGAATCCAATCTGGACAGAAAAAAGAAAACAACTATGAAATTAGAATTTGACACATGAGGACCAGGATTTACAATCCAAAGATCACCACAACTGTTGTGGCCTTGAGTGAGGCATCTCACCCAAATTGTTCCCCATTGTAAAATTACAATTGTAAGTTCCTTTGGATGAAAACATACGCCAAAGCAATAAATGTTATGACAATAAAGTTTGAATCTAATGAAGACAAATGTAAAAGTTGCTGTCATTTTTTCTTTCTTTTCATCCCATTTTTCATTTCCTTATGAAAGGTGCTTGGCAATCACGGCTTGGTTTCAGATATTCCTGTTTCCTCTTCACACTGTCTCACCTTACAAATGAGCCATGGCATGAAGCCAATGTAGTACAGGATGGAGATGACAGAGCTTAGAAAAATCAATATAGGCAGCACCTGCAGAGAGACCGAAATCATCTTCATCATCACCATCACCATCATCGTCATCATCTTCGTTATCATCACCTCTTAGGAATCTGAATTATGTTTATATGCACAACAAGAAACCTTGTTATTCATACACACCAATACTCAGTTGGGCATAAAAATGCAAAAACTAAATGCAAATGTGTATAATCATACCCAGTTTGTTCTTATTTATATCAGTATTATTATTTTATTTGGACTTCAGTTCCTGCCATTTCTGTGTGGAATTTGTATATGTTTTGTATATATTTGTATATGTTTCCTCCCAAAAGCATGAATAACAGCTGACTGGAGCCTTTAGACTGTGATGGAGAGGAGACCTGTTCAGGGTGTATTCCCTGCTCTTGTCCTACTGTATGTGAGCTGGAGAGAGGCACCAGTAGACTTTATAAACTGAGCAAGACAATGGATGGGTGGATGGAAGGATGGATGACTGCTGCATCACTCTGGCATGGTGTGTGTCTTACCTTGAAGGCAAATTCGTGGTCAAGGTAAGCAGGACCAAACACAAACTTAGCCCCGACATCTGCGAATGCTAGGAAACTCTGTACAGACAGGATTTCAAATTGTCAGCTGCAGAAACAACACTTGCTTTTATAACTCGTGTAATGTGCAAACGAAACAAGAAAAATAAACCAAAAACGGACAAAAGACGACAACACAAAATGTTACATAAGATAAAAAGGGACAATTCAAAGGAAAAAAAACACAAGGACACAAAACAAGGGCTTGGTTGTTTTTGTTCGTTTGCTTCATGTCGTCAGGTAGATTCTATTCCTCCACCCATCACCTACTTTTCAATCTCTAGATTCAGCCTAGTAACAGCATGTTATGATTATTATCATTATATTATCATCATTTCCACTAGCTCTCAGCCTCACTGTCCAGTTCTACTGTCCTGCTGTCATTCTTGCTCTTCATGCTTTCTGCCAGTCCTCATCTAATGAAAATGTCAGAAACAATAAAGAAAAAAAGACAACACCAATCCACTAGAGAAATGGTGTATGACTGTGTGGATGTGTACACATTTACCTCTACTTGGTGTCCAAGCCATTGGACTGCCACAAAGCCAAATGTGGTCCTGAGGATTAGCAGACCAAAGATCAACTGCAGGCCGATCCCAGATATCAAAGTCTGCCAGCACCACTGCAACACACACGCGCAATGTGTAAATCCATGATCGAAATGTAATTTGCAAGCGTGTCTGGTCATTTCTTGAGGAAGTGTGCGTGTATGTGTGCATCCCTCACCCTGAATGGATGCTTAGAGAACAGCAACATTAAGAAGCTGAAGACCAGCAAACCAAAGAAAGACACAAACTGTCTGGTCCCATGCTGGGCTGTGTCCAGTGCCAGCAGACACACCACACTCACCAGCAGGATGACACACAATATCCTGGAGAGACAGGGGAGAGAAGGGAGGGGAGGAGAGGAGGGAACAAGCATGAACATACCGCACATGTGTAGATACTGTAGCTGTTCTGTGCCGTCTTTACTCAGGTCATGCACAATAATCTCACACAACAATATATGAGAGGCTCCAGAGCAACCAGTCTCCACAGGTTGCCACAGAGTGCAGCTACCTGATAAAGTAACACTTCTTCTTCGTATCAACAAATGAAAGTTGTAACAAATATTGAAAAACAAATGATAAAGACAATGAAAACAAGCCGAGATGAAGCACACTGTTGCTAACTGTGAGTCCGTGTCTGGTCAAGGTCTTACAGGCTACAGTACTTTTCCATAATAACAAAAAAAGGTATTATTGTCCTGAACACTGTCTCATCATGCCATCATAAATGTTGCTTATGAGTAATAATAACTGCATTCACATTGATAAAATTGTGTAAACTATAGGGAGCATGTGGGGTAAGCCACTGTATGTCATAAATTAATAATTAAGAGGGGACGTAAATGCAGTATGAAATAATAAGAAATATGAATGAGAACAAGACAGTAAGTTTCTAAATAGATGCAAACTTAATATTCAAAAGCAGATTAAGCCAAAAAGATGTGGTTAACTAATGTGAAATTGTTTTTTGGAGCTGAAAGGTGTTGGTTACTCGCTCCTCTGATCCAATTTCATTTCCAGGTCTAACATGTGTTACAATCTATATTGTGTCCCTGCTCCAACTCGCCTGCTGAGGCAACTGCCACTCCTGTGCCCTTGAGCTCTTACAATTTCCTTACCTTACAGTTTGTGCACTGTGGCAAACACTGTGGGTCTGCTCATTTCTTTTTTTCTCCCCTGTTTGAATCCACCACTCTCGCTTCTTGCACCAACAATGACTTTTGTTCAGATTGATAACAATGCCACATGTCAGAGAAACCTTGAAATTGCTTGAACTGTTTGACACACTACGCATCCTAGTTACAGCCGGAAATACGGACTTTTGCTTTTGCTTTTCCAGCTTTGGTCATTTTCAGAGTCCAGAGTCTCCTCTCCTTCCTCATAGGGGGACAGAAAGCTGAAACAATCCCATTTCTCACCATCGCATCCAGAGCCAGTGCCTGCTGCACAGGTCTGTGATAGGACGGAGCTCCTCCCACAGCCGGTCGCCATAGCGGTCCACCGTCCAATCCCAGACCAGGAAGAACACGGTTACCAGGGAGATGACCAGCAGCACAACAGCCCGCTGGAAGTTCAGGACACATGCCGCTATCACTATGACAACGGCAGCTGAAACAAATTTAGCATCAATATGAATTATATCCCACAGCGCTGGCATCGTTTTATTGAAATAATTCAGAAAAAAAAAATCATATGATAATGTGTTGAATTGAATTAACATATGTAAGGAAATGAGTCAGTCTGTCCACTAACAACTGATAACATCAGACTCAGAATGATTCATTGACTTTAATCATTGACTTGATTGAAAAGCAACGTTTCAGCATTTGTGGTATCCAGGAAAAAAACATATTAATTAACAAACATATCAATAAAAGATGAATTTTTGCTTTCTTTGGCTCAACCAATGGACTGTAAAATAACCCGTGCAGCATCCGCAACATCAAGACATACCAAAGTCAAAGCAACTAAAATGTATTTCTAAAACAAACAAACCTTATTAGAGTGGCTTGAAAGCATTTTAACATGTGGTGTAAGTCATAGCCAGCAGTCTTTTCAGTTTTTTGTTTTTAAGATCAACACACAATCACTGTGCTATCACGATAGCAGCGCTCACGTCAAATAACTCGAATGCCTTCGCCTTCTGTGTCTTACTGTTTATACTCCCTGCACAGCAAGAACTGCTACAAAGTCCTGACCAGGAGTAAAGATGTTTCAGGAAAGTTGGGACATTTTGGATTTAGTCAAATTTAGGCAGCAGTCCTGGTTGCACTCCTGTAAAGGGTTAAAGGATAAGTTGTCTGTGTGTGTGTGTGTGTGTGTGTGTGTGTGTGTGTGTGTGTGTGTGTGTGTGTGTGTGTGCCTGTGTCTATGTGTGGTCTCCCTGGACAGTAACAATCAGCTCGTTGCGAGCTGTTTTTCCCACCACCATGTCAAAGATAGATAGCAGTTTTTTTTCCTCTGTCCTTTGGATACCTTAACACCCACAAGCACACACCCAGCCTCTTATCATCCCTGAAACTGGTGCAGATCGAAAGTCTTATAATAAAAAGCAGCCAACAAAGAAAATCAATTGTGCCGAGCGATGGAGATAGTCTGTCTCAGAGAAAATCTCAACTCAAATGAAAGACTCTCACATGCTGCGGACTTAAACACGTTTTGATGCTCAGGTCTAAGTAAACACAGTGTTAGCTTGTAAGGGCCAGGAAGACACCTGCAGCCCATTTAGCCCACTGGATTACATTTTAACAGGGGTTAGCAAACATAGTTCACCTGCTGCAATGACCAGGCGGATTATCAGGCAGAATTGTTCTCTGTGCTCTGCCAAATAGTCCTGGAATTTCACCATTTTCTTCTCTGGCAGGCTGTTTACACACAAAGCAGTGAGACAGGAAAGAAGAGAGGATGTGAATACTTGATGGAAAGGAGAAGCGAATGGCAGGTGATTTGGAAGAAACCGAGAGACTCTTAACGTGAAATGTTTGGCAAAAACGACCTCATTTTCCTTTGGTCTCTGTTGTTGTTCACATTTTCTGTTTCACCATTGTCATCAACGTGCAGTGTGTCCTGCTCCTGTCAGACACACACGCACACACACACACACATTGGGATAGATATTTAAAACATCACACAATATTGACATAAGTCAAAAGCAAACTGGTGACTCAGAGTTCCTCCTTCTTGCAGTTATGGTGTGTTACATGTGTTTGCCGACAGCCAAATTTAAAAAGAAAAAGAGTTGCGAGTGGTGCTGACGCTATAATCTAACTCCAGTAGCTCTGGGACATTTCTCGATTTGTCAATGTCTTCATCTGTAATTAAAGAATAACTTGCCAAACAAGCCACACCTCTATTCAAATGCAAAAAAACTTACCTCATGCTCAAAGGCTTTGTTAATTGTCCCCAGTTCTCTCTGTGTTTCATTCAGCTCCATTCTCCTGCCGCTCCATACATTGAAACTTGAAAGACTGGCTGGGAGTCTTTTAAACTCACCTGTACCCCTCCCCACCCATCCTCCCTCCTCCCTCCTACCTTCTCCCTCCTCACATTGGGTCCTGCATCGCTCTTGTTCTGCTTGCCTCCAGCCTTTTTTCTTTCTTTCTTTTTTTTTTGACATTTTCAAAATAGTCCGGGTAGCAGTACAGCTTGTCCCTGTTTCTCCTTTGCATCTGTGTTACTTGTTGTGACCCTGTATGCCTGAGCAACAACGTGCATATCATGGCATGCAGCTCTATGAAGGGGTCTCTTTCCTCTCTACTCCTCAGCACATAATCTGTAGACTGCCTTGCCCGTGTTTGACTGTGTCACTGTCTTCATGAAGAATAAACTTCCTAAAGACACTCCTCACCAAAAGACAGACCCCGTGAACTTGTAACAGATCCACGATTATTTCCCCCTCTCTTCTTCTCTGGTCTAGTTTGGCTGTCATCAGGTTATGCTCTAAAATAATTACGGGATTAACCACACACACACTGAGCCTCTATTACACAGCTGTGCACAGCTACAGCAGTTGGGTCTTGCATAGAAGTCTCCATAACAAGCAGGAGGATGTGTGTCAGAAAGGCTCCTTAACTGAAACAGATACCAGAGAGGGTGACCTGACCTCTCCACCACGTGTCTTCCCAGCCTCCTCCAGTCCTAAAAGAACAGCCTGTAATGTCCCAGAGTTTAACATAAGCACTTATTAGCAGTCAGTGTGTGCGTGTATGCACTGGAGATAGACGCCCCCACTGGGAGCAAAATGTAAAATGACGAATGGATACACGTTATTGTTTTAATGTGGATAGTTTCAGCCACTGGATGGCGCTGTTGTATAACGTCTAATAAACCGCACACATGCTCCTGCTGTTTTGAGGTTACAACAGGTTCACGTGAGTCCACGTCTCTCTGTATTTAAGGGTTAGGTGTGACCCAACTGGGACTCTCAATCTAAGCTGCGCTGTTTCATTTAAAGTCATCGTTGTTATCAAACGAAACAAGAAAGTAGAGGAAACTAACAAGAAAGTACAGGAAACTAACACCTCTCAGCCATCCTCATCATCATCTATCAACAGTCATCCAAAGCCATTTGGTCAGTTTCAGCATTTCTTCTGTCTCTATTTAAGATTCCTATCCACTATCCATGAATCAAAGGGAACAAAAAAAAAAGAAAACTCACACACTCGCTGCGAAAATGTTCTTTTGTCCAGTGGAGGTTTTTTGTATCTCTGTGGTATGACCCCTAAGTTTATTCATAAAGAAAGGCAAGCAGGATAAGCCAGATGTTTTCTGCTCGGTCTGAAAAAGCCTGTTTTTCGTGGCTGTGGGATAAAGCATCATTTTAGCCCCTGTGTGTATTTCAGGGGCCCACATGAATAAAAAGGGCTCTATTAAATGTTTGGGCTGGAAAAAGACTTCATTGTCTCTTTTAGACCTTCTGTGAACCTGAAAAGATTTCCTATCATAAAAACATGACGTCCCCTGGCTGAGGTACAACAATGTGATACTGTGATGTCATAAAGGTGATGTGTGATATCATCAAGGTGATTATAATGCGGCCTGTAATCATAGTCATCTAGTATCTATCATGCAAAATTTAACATCATTTCTAAAATCTAATCAATTCAATGTGAAATAAGTTTGAAACACTCAAACATTACTATTTCACACTTTTGGATGCTTGGTCAACCAATATTTAGGGCTTGGGGGGTATGTGGCCGGCATTTTTCCAAAACAAGTATCAACATAAACCATAAATACAGAAAAAGACATTGGATGATTCACAGCTGCTGACAACAGAGGAGATGTTCTTGAACCCTCGTCAGCTTATTGTGTCTGATGCCAAAAATACCTGATAAATGAAATGTCACGTTGCCAGGGGAGCTGAGTGACGTCATGAGAAGAAACATGGCCCGGCCACCTGGCCAACACACAGTTTCCAATATGAAAGAGAAAAACAACTCAAGATCAAATTATATTTGTAGCTACAAAACTCTACATCTCAGACATCGTTTGTGATCTGATTTTACAATCCTGAAACAAATCCTGGAGCTGTTACATACACACATGCTCATTTTAAATATACCATGTCAAACTAACTTTGTTTAACTTGAGCCAATAATGTGATGCTGTCATCTTTGTAGAGCCTCTCATCTATGCCTGCAGATACTGTCTTTATTTTGTAGATAAAGAAAAACATCAAAATGTTGTTTGTTTCCAGATATGCACAGCATTAAATTAACATAAACACTGTTGAGTTGGGTAACCTTTGACACTGCTAAATCTCATCTGTGCCAGCCTCCATAATGGGATGTATAGAAAAAAAATTTGCATGGTTGTGACTTGTGTTTTGAATCAGCAAACATGCCGCATAATTTGCTAAATATGCCTGACATACGCTAATAAGTTCAAAGCATTGGATAAACCCCTCTGCCACTCACGCTTTGTCTGTGGGTGACAGCTTTCTCAGTGGGGGTGATTACATGTGTAACATGTCACAGACCTTTAACACAGGTTGTAACCTCCATTAGATTTCAAAGGCAACGTCGAGTAATTAGTGTACGATGTGCGCGAGACAATGCCTTAATTGGTACGCCCACTCCGGTCTGTGCAGAATGCGCGCAGCCCGGTTTCTGAGGCAGGCATCCACCAGATTGGTTCAGACACAGACAGAGCTCCATAATTACACTCCTCTATTCAGCAGCAGCGCCTGTGCGTCAGCACAAACGTCATGTTGGAGCTGCACATGGGGGACAGGACATTGGAGCGAGGGAGAAGGAGGAGAGAGAAGGGAGGAGAGAGGACTCCTCACAGCTGTGGGGTGCTGCTGCTGCTGCTGCTGGTGCTGCTTTCAGGCAGATGTGAGGAGGGGAAAAAAAACGTGGAGCTCTGTTCCTCAGCAGCTCTGCAGCGCTATGGGTAGATCTAATCAGGAAAGAAAGCGCCGGTGGCAGCCGTGAGATCCACAGCAGCAGCAGCAGCAGCAGCAGCAGTGGGACTGGCATGCAGCCGTGCAGCTCCCACTCAGAGATGACAGATTATTGATTCAGGTCTGCTTTGGCTGGGAGCCCCATATGATTATGAAATGTGGCCTAATGATTTAACAAGGTGACGCTTGGTCTGGTACACAGCAGCTAAAGACTCGATGATTGCTGATTGCTCCCTCTTTCTCTCTTGTTCCCACTCTCTCTCTTTCTCGATGCTTCACATCCTCCTCTGAGCTGAGTTATGATGGCTGAAGCTCTCCTCGCATTAAAAAGTATAGTAGACGGGTTTAAAGACATGGTGTTTGACTGTGGCAGTTGATTCACGCTTATTTTCAACCTCTAGTGAATCTAGTAAATCAGCAGCATCTCAGGTGCGGATAACCAACCCAAAATGGAAATACGCAACTAAAACAGTCCTATTACATCTATTTGTCGCACATTTTCTTGGCTTGGTGAATGACTGCTGTCGCCTCAGAGCATGAAGGTCACCAGTCAGAATCCTAGTCGGACCAAGGGCTTTTCTGTGTAGAGTTTGCATGCTCCCTTGAAGTCAACATGGCTACCCTGCACACCCCCCCTCCCACAGTCCAAACACATGCATGTTTAAGGCTGATTGGATACTCTGAATTGCCCCTAGGAGTGAATGTTGTGGGTGTAATCCCTCTGTTTGCCTTATGTGTGCTGGAGATAGGCTGCCGCAGACCCTCACGGCACTGTTGGATGAATAGATCATATATACTTAGGCATGTATCAGATAGGTCCAGCAGAAGTTTAACGCATATTTGTTGATTCCCTTGAACCCAAATAAATGTTCTTTAAACCCACGGAAATCCTGTCTCTGAGGTTTTTGTTAAAATAAAATGTGCAATTTTTGGGATCTGGTCATCAGAACTGATGGTGACTGGTCGGTTATAAAGTTGATCTTGGAAAAACAAGTTAGTGGTGGTCTATTTAGGGACAAAAGTAGCATTTGTGTAAATACCTTAAATCAAAACTCAGAGCGCTTCATTTTTCATTGATTAACTGTTTCCTCTAATGAAACACCCAGCATAACAACCAGATGATAATGATGATTACGATGGTGACGACAGTGATGATGAGAATGATTATGGCAATTAGAGCCTGTAAATTGATAGCCCCTTATATCTCATTTAAGTGCATAATTTGAAGGCGGCTAGCAGACAAATTAAATCACCTCTCCAGAGCGGGAGCCTCTTCCACCTCCTTCCTCTGCACCTCCCTGTCTCTGCCGTCAAACAGGGATGCTCACATCACGATCAAGGTTGGTGAGGCCTGTGCTCTGAGGGGAACTTTAAAGAAAATCCTTTTATCTCAGCTTTGTTGAATAACGACAGTCTATTCCTACCAAAAGATAATGGGAGGTCCAAAAACATCACCACGTCCACATTTGTGTGTATATTTTGATATTGAAATGGTAAACAAAGAAATGGTCAAATCTGAACAGAGGCAGAACGTGATGTGAAGTAACGCACACCAAAACACACCTCCACAATAATTTGCATGTATCTGTCTCTGTTTATGCAGGCTGTACAAGTAAATGAAGGGAAACGGCCGTGGCTCTTTGTTGAAGTTTCTGGTGACATGGCAACGTGCCATCCCCTGGTTCTTCCTCTGAGTCTGTATACATATAATACTGCTGCATGTGCACATTAATTACCACATTAATTACAACAATTACCACTTAGTTCTGGAGGCAGCTGCTTATCTTTTTTGTTAAGCAAGGAATGTAAAGCTCCGCGATTATTCATGTGAGTGGCAGGCAAGACAACCAATCGGTGTAAAGCTTACTTGCGGTTGCCAGATAAACATGAAACAGACTGTTTTGACTGTAGAGTTCCCACACCACAAACAGGATTTTAATGGGACTTATAAAATACCTTCAGAAACCAATGTTCTGCAAACTCTATATTAACACCAGAGCACAAGGATATAAAACTACATTCAACTGATCTACGTCACCTTTAACCCCTGACGGGGAGAAGCAGAAATCCACACAGGAAGAGCAACCCACCCTCCTGCTTTACACCTGACCCCACTCATAAGACCTCTCCTGTAAGCGGAGCAAGGGGCATCTCCCTCAGGGAGGGGTGGACCGCTGAGATGCCGCCTTTGTTTCTTCCGATCTCATTTATAGATGTTTCTACCTCTGAAGGTCTTGCACCAGCCTTGCCATTGCGTTTGCACCCACTTTGCCGGGGTGGCTGTGGTTCAGGGGCTGCACACTCGCCCACAGATTGAAAGGTCAGTGGTTTGATTCCAGCTGGCTGCAGCCTACATGTTGAAGTATTGTAGGATACATTCTCAAACCCAAACTGGCTGTGAGTGGTCCAGGGGGTGAATGTGACTCATAAAAGCATTTTAATTCTTCACAAAGACGAGAAATCGCTCTGTAACAACCAGTCAACCCACTCAACACCCAATGCAAATTTGTTTATTTGTGTGTATCTCATTTTATTCTCACCCTCTGTTTATTCACAACTGTTTGATGTGCTTTCCTCCTCTCCTCATGGCAGCCTTCATCCAGCACTCTCTCTCTCTCTCTCTCTCTCTCTCTCTCTGACTGATTGACTCTGTCACTTCATGGTGGATTCACAGCATTCAGCAGCAGCACCAGAGTCATCCACACACAGGGAACATTGTGTCAGCTGTGAGAGAGAGAGGGAGGGAGGGAGGGAGAGAGAGAGAGAGAGAGAGAGAGAGAGAGAGAGAGAGAGAGGAGGGAGAGATTCTCCTTGGCACTCACAGACAGTCAGTGTGTCAGTGTGATTGTGACTGACGGGGATTCTGGAGGAGACACTGAGGATCAGGACCAGGACTAGAATCTGGACCAGGATCAGCTGCTGGTTTCTCTCTGTGCCGATGGTTTTTGTGAGCTCCTTCTGACTGCTGCATCCACCTCCCATCAGCATCGGATTCTCTCTTTTATTTTTCTTCTTGTATTTCGTCTGTCCTTCCCGAGCCTGGGGCTGACCAGCCTGGAGACCGGGCCGTGGGGCTGCCGTAGCTGAAGCCGAGATGAGCGCCTGGGCAGCGGGGAGCGGGGCTCTGTCCTGGCCGCGGAGCTGCTGCTGGTCCTGGTGGTCCTGGTGGTGGGTGGTGGTGGCTCTGGGGGTGACGGTGGGATCGGGAGATCCCTGGGTGTCCGCCGAGGCTTGCCCGCTGTCCTGCTCGTGCAGCAGCACCAGGATCTCCTGCGTGGAGCCGGAGCGGGGCATCAACACCTTCCCGGAGCTGCAGAGCGAGGCGGAGATGGAGAACATCACCGACATGTCAGTGTCTCCTCTTCATCACCGCATGCGTGCACATCACCACAGCTTCCATGCATGCGTTTGTTCTGTATCCTCACATCCCTTTTTAGCATCTGCATCGCTGTCATCCCTGTATCCACTTGTCTCGGACAAGAACCAGACTCGCTTTTGGATTTGATATGATTTAACAATAACACAAATCCTTCGCTTGAATTTAAAGCGACTTGTCAATTTAACCCGATGAGATACAAATATATGTCACGGTGGTGTGTTCGGCCGGGGCTCTGCTCACACATGTGTAGCCTGGATTGCATAACAGACTTCATCGGTCATTGCACAGCAGCCTATTTCCAAAAGATTGGAAGATAGACTTAATGTCACAGTCAGACAAAGCCCAGTCTGTCTGTGTGAGTGTGTGTGCGTGCGTGCATGGAGCCGACTTATGTGTGTGTGTGTGAGAGAGAGAGAGAGTGTGTGTGGATGGAGACACGCACGCCAGACACCTCTGTCCAAATATTAGCACAGACACTTCCCAAGATGGCTTATATGAGTGTATTTAAATGAACCACTGGGGTTCAGACAAATCGATGCTGGTGAAACAGAAGAAGACACATTTTTCTGGTCAGAGTCAACATTTTGATTGCGTCTGTGTGCTTAGTGCTGGACACCTGGCTGATGATTCAACATCACACAGAATCTCAGCTTGTATTTGAGATGTACTGTACACTGCTCTGTGCCATCCTCCTTCTCCTCTTCCTCCTCCTCTCCTTCCTCTCCTCCTCTCCTTTCCTTTCCCCTCCACTGCCATTTCATAAAACGTCATTTGGCCTTGAAATAAATTCAGACCGGTCTCAGCATTTATATCGCAGAGCAATTAAACCAGAGATTATAATATTTCACTGCTGCAATATCTCTCTTGGCAGAGATAAACGGCCTTGTTGATAATGAGTTGTCAGAGATGAACTTGGAGCAGCAGAGATGAACTGGATGAGGCGGCAGGCTGCGAGCAGCATCCTCTGAGTGCTGGGCCAATGTAAACAGACAAATTACGGACAAACGACGTCCTGTTCGCAACGACCTTGCCAAAAAAGAGGAGGGGGGAAGGTGGTCACGTCCCCTGTCAGTGTTAATTGACTTGAACTTGCACTGAAATCGTACATTTCATAGGAGTTTGCCTAATGGACTCACAATGTCGGCGACAGCTCCAATAGAGAGGGAGTGAAACCTCAAAGGCAGCTCCTTGTGTTGATGTGTGAAATGATTTAGATCCTGTCCTTCAGTGGACCTAGATCAGAGGGCTGTTTAATGACCGGACGGTGGAGGCAAATCCATGAACTTATCCTCTTAGTATCTCGAGCGCACACAGTTCAACGGGAGGGAATACACACTGGACAGGCCATCAGTCCATCACAGCAAACAAACACGCTATAACTATATTCCCAAAGACGTGCATGATTTTGCAGCTGGAGTACCCTGAGAAGAACCTGTGCACACACACACACGGTGAGAACATGCAAACTCCACAGAGAAAGGCCCTTGAAGACAAAATCAAAAATGCCAGCTTATTTGCGCCTGATTGCTTCTGTATCAAACTATTTGTGATGCTTTGTGGTTGTTGGCTCTTTGAGAAAAGGATCAAAACATGAGGTTGTTTCATTAGGTAACACTGCCTTTGAAAGAAAAGATGAAAGGGGTCAAATGTAACCTATAGCAAGCGTGTCTACTTTTGTATTGAGGCAGTGATTTATGGAGACAGTCGTAGTAGATTTAGGGTAATGGACATGTGGGTGTAGTAGCTCCGAGCCTAACTCCTCCCTGCAGTGAAGGGTTTATCAAACCTGACAATAAAGCTAAGATGTATGTGTGCACTCCGGTGATGTTATTCATCTCACTCGACCTGGAAGTGTCCCGACTTTATAGCTGATTTACAGATGTTTATCTGCTGACGTTCAAGGTGTAATTGAGGATTTACAGTGGACCGCGAACGAGGCTATTCAGATTCAGTGTCATTAACGTCGAACGGTTTCACTCTTTGCTGATGGCAGCTCTGAGAAAGAGGTCTCTGCTTTTCAAAGAAAGGGTTAAGTTTGTCAGGGTGTGTAAATCGCCGAAAGATGCTGACATCCTCGGTCACCTTCTTCAATTATTGAAAAACAGAGAATATTGAATTGCATCCCTATTTCTTTTTCCAACACTATTTTCGACATTATTTGTCAGCGAAAGCAGAGAGCTGAAAGGAAATGAGGGAAGAGCAAGAGAGAGAGGAGATATGAAGGCAGAGACATAAAAAGGGAGCGTGGTGCACATACAGTATGCCACAATTCACCAGGAGACCTTTATGAAACGGCAAACATTACATGTTGTCTTTGCAATACACACTAATCATCGTTTTTGGCTCATATTGACTGGAATATAATTATTTTGGCACAAAGTTGATGATGAGGGGCAAGCTGCTTTTCAAATCACTCACTCAAGCCAAGTAATGATCCTAGGAATCAGTGAATCTAATTATCTAGATGTTTTATTTCCCAGCC
Source organism: Karalla daura (assembly GCA_029224185.1). Taxonomy (NCBI): domain Eukaryota; kingdom Metazoa; phylum Chordata; class Actinopteri; order Chaetodontiformes; family Leiognathidae; genus Karalla; species Karalla daura. The sequence continues at coordinate 14,763,702 of CM055192.1, forward strand.
GGTTTGGCCTAACACACGAAAAGCATTATTAAACGACCTTGCAATTTAACCAGACTGAAGGGGAAGACAGACCGTTCCCTCCATAGATTGCACTCGGCTCACTCGGATGTTTGATTCGGTCCTAAATGTCCTCAAACGTCTGCTCCCTGCACTGTGATACCCGAAAAACACACATATTACCTGACTGATTTGTCCACATTTGTCTCCTGTCGGCCTCTTAAATGCCTCACGATGACTTGCTCGAGTGCAACACCGAGAGAGATCTGCGCCCGTTTCTCTGCTCTTAAAAACTCCCTGCTTCCATCTGTGTCCCATTTATCAGGCATTGCTCCTGTAGGAGTCCATTTTTTAATTTTGAACTCTAATTATATGGGCTTATTATGTTGCTTTGTCTTGTGAAAGTGCTTGTGTTTGTGCTTCTCTCTGTTAACAAATGAGCCTTCTGACACACACTTGTATCTCCTGACAGCTACATCGCTAACCAGAGCAGCTTCTCCTCCATCAACGACAAAGACCTGCAGTACTACAAGAATCTCAGGAACCTGTAAGTCCTCTACGGCTCATTTAACCAAAGCAAACATGTTGGACCGCCGCCAGTGTAGACATTAGCTAAGAAAATGACTTCATTATTGTGTGTTTTTTTTTTATTTTTATATTGCCTGGTTGTTTTTGTTCACCTCATCACCGATTCTCGGGAGCAAGGCCGATTGAAGAACACTTTCGTTATACTTCCATCTACTTATCTGGCTGGTTGTAGTCCGCCGTATGGAAGATATTGATTCATTTTTTTTTTTGATACTTCCCCGTCTTTGCTTGAGGCGATGTATTAACCACAGCCGTGTTTATGGCAGCGCACCAGGGTGTTTTCTACTCACTGTGCTTTCCCGTGCATCTGCGTCTCATTGTGTTCCTTAATCTAAAACAGAGTTGTCTAACAAGCTGCACTTCCTTTAGTTTAATCTGCTAATTAAATACCTGGTTTTCCATCCAAATCCCACTTTGGTAGACAGATTAGTACGAAGCGAGTTATGAACTGCGAGTGTGTGTGTGTGTCGTGGCTGGACGCCGCGCTCAGGCAGGACAAGTGTACGAGGGACAATCAAGTGTCTGAGTATGCTTTGTACATAATTACCCTGTTTACAGGAAACATTTTGATACCAACACACCATCTCATTGGCACATTAAAATTCGGCATTAAAAAAAATCTTAAATTTCCAATGAAGACAATAATATTGTCTACTGGCTTTGACAGTGCTGATTGATGCACAGTATCTAAAATATCTGAATGGATATGTTTTACTCAGACACTCGTTGTATTTATGTACTAAAGGACCATAACGCAGCACGGACACTCCTAGGTTGGTGATGTCAACTATTTTGCAGGAATGATTCATTTTATTGTTGATTTATTTATTGATATCTGGCACAAACTTAACTTTAAGACATCTTAAAGTCAGATTTGATGAAATTTACATCACCCTCTGAAATGCAGAAATGCAAGTTTACTGGTCTCTAAAAAGAAAAATATACATACACCATGTTAAGATCAGATAATATCCACTGAACGTGAATGATAATGAGGTTTTTTTGCTGTTATTATGGATAACCACTGTCTTTCACTATGAGAACCACACTCATTATGTCACTACTGTAATATCCTGTGTAACGACGATAAAAGAAACATTCATGTTTTTAAAGAAGTTACAGGTTCTCAGCTGGTACTCAACACCTGATGCCTATGGACCTTCAATTCATGTTTTTTTTTCTGCAATTGTTGTTGGTAATTGTACTTGATGATGGCAACAACAACAACACTGTAATTGTCTATGTCTGTCTCAGAACGGTGACCAACAGCAGGTTGACATATGTATCGAAGTTGGCTTTCAAGTACAACCTAAAGCTACAATACCTGTGAGTAAAACCTCATATTATATGTATATATATGTATATATGATTTATTTAGTTGTTTTATTCTGAATTGTTAAAAGTTGTATGTTTATAGAAGCGTATAAAACATAAACATGTTGTCATGCTGGTCCTCTACTATTTTATTCTTTGCTGCAATTATAATGCAAAGAAGATATATTTGTATTGAGAAAATGAACCAGAGAGAAAAACAACCCCTGTCTCGGCTGAGAGATCAATGCAAATGAAGTCCAGTTCAGGTTCAGACTGAACAGGATTTAGAATCAATCTTCTCTAATCTTTTCTTGTCAACACAAATTAAAGTGTGGTACTTATTAGCCTGATCAAATGTCTCACTTAAGGTTAATTGTCACCATCTTTGGAGGGTAAAACTTTTAATGAGGGATGATATTGTAGTTGCAGCTGAATATTTTGTTGTGACATCTCATTCCCTGACTTAATTTCCAGGAATCTGAAAGATAACAACCTGTCATCGCTGTCCTGGAGGATATTCAGATACCTCAACATCTCTTATCTGTGAGTTCAGTGCAGCCTCCTCTATCGGCTGCCACATCTGCCTGTGTGTGTCTGTGCCTGGCTCTCTCTCTCTCTATGTCAGGTTTACCTCCCGGTTCTCATCTTTTCCTGGAGATAAACATATGACATACAGCTTCGCCACCATTTTCCGAGCCTCATATAGATTTCTGATGTGACATTTAGATGTCATGTGTACTGTGATATCCACAAGCAATTTACAAATGGACATTGTGAAGATGCATCATTATTCACATGATATATACATACTCTGTCCATGAAATATGCATAGATTTAACTTTCTGACATACACATGCATACTTGGTTGACACTATTATTGTCTATTATTTAGATTTTTTGATAATTGCACATCACAAATAAAAATACAACTATAAAGATGCAAATGTAATAAACTCAAAGAAATCCAGCATCCCTGTCATCTTCTTAAAGCTGTTGAAGGGTTTGCTGCTGGTTCTCACAGGCTCTGTCCTGCTGTGACTGTGCATTTCATCATAATTGACAAGAAGACTTCAAATACAGGGGCAAATCCCTTTCTGCAGCTGCCATCGTTGCTCTTCAGCTTCTATAGTCACGGGCCTGTCTTATGATGACAGCATACTTGTCATCATAAATCAAAACTATGCGAAGAAGTGCTGTAACTCTCGCCCATGCACGATACAAACTGCTTTACTGCTATGGATCAGATTCTAAAAACTACAACTTAAATGTCATTGGACTATTTCCTCCTGTGCTTTGCCAGACATTGTTACATTATTAGACCTCTAATTTCATTCCAAAGGTCGATTGGTTACTCTTTTGCTCTGCTACTGTTCCTGTGTGTGAATATGTGTGTGTGTGTAGGATCCTGTCAGGGAACCCTCTACGCTGCTCCTGTGAGAACATGTGGATCAATCTGTGGTTAGGAGAGGACGTAGACAGCCAGGAGCTGCACTGCATTGAAGATGGAGGAGGACGCAATCTGCTGTCCAAACTGGATCCGCCTAACTGTCGTGAGGACAAGCACACACACACACACACACACACACACACACACACACGCATACATACACACAGTGACGAGTGAGGAGCTGGAAAAGACATTCACAGGCAGTAGTTCAGTGTTGAACCACCTGAAGGAAAAACAGAAATCGTGGTTGTTTCCCTAACAGGGACTTTTCAGCTCATCGTTAAGTATGAATGTGTTTGTTTTCACAAGAACAATCTCCCAAACATTAAGTTGTTTCTTGGGGAGCTGTAGTTGTTGGAGGTGTGTAGAAAGCGGAGGTTGTTGTTGACACCGATGAGAATAACTGGACAAAGAGCAACAGTCCCGCTCTAACTGCAGCCACCGTAACAATCAGTGATATGCAGGCTACTACAGGACGCTGCACACAGGCTGAATTTCACTTAGACCGGGCTCTGCTCTGCCCCTGTATTGCAATATCCCCAGACAGTGGGGAAGACTACAATATCTTACACATGAGCAAGCAAACAAATGAGCAAAGGAATGCACGCAGGCACGGTCAGAGCCTCGCTTTCAAACAGGGCTTAAAAGTGTAGTTTGGATTCTGCTGGATGCCACAAAAAGCCGCCGACACCAAACGCGCTGACGTTATCTCTGCGCTGTGGGGAATTTTCTAGTACGATGCAAAGATTAGCTGCTGCGCGGAGGAAAGTGGCATTTGCGAGTGTTACGTTTGAGCTCGTCGCACGTTGCGGAGCAGACACAGTCATCTGAGACGATCGCTCGAAGGTGCAGAAAGGTCGCCACGCGGGACATTATAGAGGCAGGAAGACATTATGCCGAGAGGGAGGGAGGGGAGGGGAGGGAGGGAGGGACCCGCCACGGAGATGACATCATTGACTCTCAAAGATGCTGAGTGGAGACAATTTGCTGCGTGTTTGCAGTAAAATGAAGTGTTAGAAAGACCATCTGCACTGTGTCCTGTAGCACGGGTGACCCGCTGTCACGCACCAGATTTGGTTTTCTTTTATTTTTTTTCTTTATTTTTTTTCTCTGAATCATCATGTTTGAAGAAATTCTCTCGGGGGGAGTCTGGAAAACTGCACCGTAGCACTCAGCTGCAACAGCCGTAATCAAATTGTTATGAGCAATAAAACACATTTCACACAGAGCTGATTGTGAGAAATGAATGAGAAAATGGTGCATCTTGGCTTAATTCGCAAAGAAACAATACTCGGTATTCCCACAGGGAAAAATTAATCTAGAACGCAGCAAATTCTTTGGGACCTATACAATGCACACACGGTTATTCTCAATCTGTCACCAATTAGTAGATTTTCATAAATGTCTCTGCTTTTTCTCATCTATAGCATTAGGTTGACCCTTTAGGTAATGAAAGTGTGAGCTAAACCTGCTACGAATATCTAAAAGAAAAAGTTATCCAAACTCAATCTGAGTTACAAATTTATGAAACTCTGGCTGAAAACTAGTGATGATCCCTGAGTTTAAGCCTGACCATTGTTAGCAAATTGAAGAAATTGTTCGAGTCTTCTGGGCAATCAATCCAGTCACATTCACTTTGCTACTGTAAACTGACTGGAATAAGGCATTTTCATATCTAAATCACATAACAACAGCAGTCAGAAAAGCTTTGCCGGCCTCAATTGAAATGTAATTAAATATTTCCCCTTAATGTATTTTGCCCTCTGAGCTGTTGACAGAGTCAATGATCTGGCCAAAAAAAAAAAAAAAGCACAGGACGCAAACAATAAGTTAGCCTGCAGGAAGCTAGCAATGTCATTGATAACTCCTATTGATCTGTCCCCTTTGCCTCCCTTCCATTAGCGGAGGTTATTTTTGGCATTAGCACAGTTGCTGCAGGGCCCCTGGAGAGGTGGGCAGGGGACCCCCTGGCAGAGTGACATATGAGGAGGCGGACATGGTGGAGCAGGGGTGCCAAACAATGCCCCGGGGCTAACAGTGATACACCAGAAGACCTCTCAGCATGGCCCAACGCTCGGCCTTTTGCTCTCTCTGTTTTTATCTCTTTCGCCTCCCTCTTTCTGGAGCTGCCCCGACCCCCCCCCCCCCTCCACTCCCCATCTTCGTTATTATTATTTTCCATCTGTCCGCCTGCTCGCTTGCATGCGTGACTGTCCATCCTTCTGTCCGTCCGAACATTTCTGAGTGACACACGAGGAAGGCACAAAGCAGAGGAAGTGCCCAACGATGCCCTCGGGCTGACACTGATCTCTCGAGCCACCCGCATATGTCTCTCTCTCTCTCTCTCTCTCTGTCTGTCTCTCTCTCTCCTGCTATGTCTCTCTCTCTCTATGTCTCTCTCTCTCTCTCTCCCTCTCTCTCTCTGTGCACTGTTTACAGCTCCACTCAAAAAGGCTGGCAGACTGTTCCCACCACTGGCCGATTCAAAACTTTGCTAAAAATGGCTCCGCTCCCGAGCTCGTTCATGAAAAAAAAGAAAAAAAGAAAAAGAAAAAAGAAAGTCCGCTGTGTCACTCGACAAAAATGCTGCTGCAGGAATTAAATCACTCCCACTGAGTTGTTTGCTAATCGGATGATTAAACACTAAGAAGCCCCAATAAAACCTATAAACTCTCCACTCTTGTTTAATTCCCTTTTACAACTCTTCCTTAAAAAAAAACATCACTTCAGGGTCATGCTTATTAATGGGAAGATCAAGAAATTAAGCTTGCCACTACTGTGGCACTCGTTACACCTTGAGTTTCTGTGGCTAAAATCGGCTTCACCATCCAAATATATACATGTATAATAATTGAAACAAGCTGTCCTCAGAGTCGTTCCTTTTGTCTTTTTTTCCCCATATGCTTTGGAAAAGACAGCAGATGAAGTACCAGAACTCTGCTGGTTACATCAGACCACTAGAGCAATCTGTCTCCATCTCTGTCTGTCTGTCTGTCCACTCTGTCTGTCTGGACTGCCTGTCGATCCTGTTTCATTTCATCCGCGTTTCTGTTTTCCTGCCTCGATTATCATTCAAATATTTCCCCCCGTGCTCTCATCCTCCCCTTTCCAGCTTGCGACTCTTTAACTTAGGTGTGAATTTACTGCGCTATAAATACTTTCAGTACGTCTCTGCTCCTTCCGTTTGTGCTCTTACATTTATTACATATGTGAAACACAGATGCAGCACGTGGGCACAAACGTGAGCAGTAAATGGCAAGACAGAAAATACCCAAAAGGCCAGATGGCTCCTGCGTCAGTGGGCAGTAGATGCTGTTCACTGGATGAATCTCCCATAGATTCAGATCGGATTCACAAACTTAGCAAAGAAGTGAGACATAAGACACAAAACCTGCGTTTATAAATGAAACGAAGAGGGAAGTTGGAGGCCTTGGAGGGGGTGCGGATTGACAGAGGCAGATTAGGGTGGCATTCATGTGTCGCAGCCTTGATGTTTTACAATCTTGTTAAGTCTGTTAAAGGGTAATGGACATGACATCCAGGCCACGCCGCCTTCCATTTTAGGCCATGCTGCTGTCATCTTAACAGCGAGGTTTCGCAAAGAGAAAGATTTGAGTGGCTCCGAGGGAGACAACGGCTTCGGAAACAGAGGAGCCAAGTTGCTCAAAACAGTTCAGTAAATCACCTTAATGGGAAAGGACGAAGAGTTTGAAACGAGGAGGACACGTTGGTGTGGAAAGAGGGAATACTGTGCAGTTTGGACTTTTTTTTTTTTTTTTTTAATCAGTGGTCCTTCACCTGACAGGAATGATGCATAGCTGCACCAGCTCGGTATCACTGAGAATTATGTCCATGTTAGGACAAGGATTTACATCCAGTGCAAATGCAGCAGACACTTCATGTAGATAGGTGAAGGGCAAGGGCGTAGAGGGGGGCGGAGGCACGTGCCTGTCTTGCTTTATTCATTGTTGAGACTTTCCTTAACAGTGACAAGGTGGAAGAGTAGACGGCACTGACCCCTCACAGCATAAAGGCCCCGGGTTCAGCTCCAGGACGTTTCTGTGTTGTGTTTTCATGTTCTTCCCACATCCTTGAAAGCAAACCATGCATGGTTTGAGACTCTTAAGTAGCTCTTAAATGTGTGTGTGTGAGTGAGTGTGTCTGTTTGTGTGGGTGTGTCTGGTATTAGACTGGAGAGAGACTCCCACAGACCCCCACAAAACTGTGAGGGTACAAAACGGATAAGATGATGGATGGGTGAATTAACTTAACTTTGTTGGGTTTTTGTCAGATATTAAAAACAACCCCAGACTCTAAACACAATACTCTCATTGTGCTGATATCGTGGGAAGTGTGAAATTTAAAAATGTGGGCACTAGACTTCAGAAAAAAGGTGACAAGAGAATAATAAGTAGTTTGTGCAACAGTTTTGGTGTCAGTATTCTAGTGAGCTGATCGCACATCAAAATAAACAATTAAATGTAGGAAATCAATTTGAAATAAAAGTGAACAGACTTTGTATGTATTAAAATGTTAGATGATGATCCCTAACTGATACAACTAAAGATAAAACAAAGGAATGACAGATACAGGCAATGATTTAGTCAGTCAGAGCAGCCCAGGACACTCTTACATTAAGCAGGGAATCAGTAATCTATAACAGATTATGTGGTTCAAAGCTACCTATCCTGCACCTCCTCCCATTGCCTGCCTTCTCAGAGGCTGAATCACGTTGTGAAGCCATCTTATAAAGGACCGGCTGTCTGCACTGTGCCTCAGCAACAAAACAGATATAAAGGCAAACTTAGGAAGGGATTTAGCGTAGAACGGTGCCTCCTCTCACTGTTGTATATTTCATCAAAGTTTCTTTTTCTCTTTCTCCTGCTGCTTCTTTCTCGCACCTGAAATCACCGCATCTCCGTGATGGAAAGGTCGGAGCGCTGCTTAAAGAATGTGAAAACTTCTCTAAACACCGATGTGGATGCGCCTATTGTGGCCCATAACAAGAGCCGACAACAATGACGCTTCCAACAATGTCGCTGGAGTGTGCCGCGGCGCATTGTGCAGAGGTTTCAATCCGGAGAGCAGGGGATGTTTTCCTTTTAAATAAGAGCTGCGAGCAGCCATTCAGCTGCACATCACCCCCGGCAAATCCCCGATGCTGTACTCTGTAATTCACGGCACATCCATAGAGCACGCTCCTGGTGAATGGAGTCAATCTGGATTCAAGGAGTCAAAGGGTGTCAAGGACGGCTAATGTATCGTATTCTTCACCCCTTCGTTCCTCGAGGTTAGGTGAGGTTTTTGGGGGGTTGCAATTCTCCCAGCCAGTATAAAGAAAAAAAAATCATTGTTTATACTGTTGTACAGCACTGACATCTCTGTTATAAGGTCTGGCAGTTTAAAGAATAAGAGAAGACAGCGAAAGGGGCAGGTGTGTGTAGGTTCCCTGACCCACAGTCCCACAAAGTAAAAGACATTTAGTGTCACTTTGAAACACTTTTTTGTGAAATAATGATAAAATACATTTTGTTTAACCAGGATTCCACTTTACATACAGCACATGCACGATTTAGGGGGTTTTATTGGTAACAACAGAATCTAATACACCTAATTATTTTTCCATTAGTCTATAATCACCTGAAAACAAGAGTGGTGGTGTTTTCATTACCTTATAACAAGCTCATTATATCTACTGAGGGAGCAGATCCTCCTACATAGGATTGCTTAATCCGAACCCAACTGAACGTCTGTTGCAGACACTGGAACAGTGTTTTAAGACTGAGCTGTCCACCACTATCGCCACATTACCACATGGCTAATGAATAAAGGTGAATTACAGTAAGTGAGCAAGACGAACAAAAACAATGCTGAGTCCTTTACTATGTCATTGACTCCATCCATCCAGCCATTATCATGCTTTTTATGCTTTTTTCATGCTTTTACCTATTTATGTAGGCAATGGCAGAGAATACACCCTGGACAGGGTGCCTTAAGACACACACACACACACACACACACACACACACACACACACACACACACACACACACACACACACACACACCATTCACTCTCACAGTGTCATCAGTCAGCACAAACATGTCAGCTTCTGGTCACAACATGTAAACTCCAGAAGGAAAGACCTTCAGTCTGACTAGGGACCTTCTCCTTGTCATAACCACTCTAACCATGTAATTGGAGTATGAGATATCGTTATGTAAATGAACATGATTTCATCCATGGACATACTGTAGTCTGTGACTTGTAGTCTCAAGACATCAGTCTTGACTGTTAAATATAAATTTAGCAAAGATGATTGAAATCTGGAGGTTTTTACTCACATACTGATGTGACTAGTAGTCACCTTGATCTTTAAGGGTTAAGTGCAACATTACCTTTTACTCTGACTTTTTAAAAACATAAAAAAAAACAAAAAATGATTTAGATGAGAGAGGCACCACTGTATTTGGCTTGTGATTAGTGCTTATGTTACTCCATGTTTTGGATTTGGGGGTTTGATATAGAAAATGTAATGAAAATACCTTTGATCTAATAGATTTTTTTTTTTACAGTCTCTGGCCTCCTCTCATTTGTCACGACTGTTGTGCATTAGGATGCCACCATATTGTTGGCTCGCTCTCCCTTCTCTGCCAGTATTTCCGTGTGTTTACAACTGGCTGCAGGTGGGCCGTAACGCGGGCCAAATCCTGGAGCACATAATGGTGAAATCTTTCCATGTAATGACTCATGTGTTGTCACAAACACAGGCTGGTCTACCATGCTAATTACAGCAAACTCCTCCTCGCCCCGACTTGTTGATTCTGAACACGTCCGAGAAGCTAAAGGACCACAATCACAGACTGTCATGGATGGTTTGACTACCAAAGCTGCGCTTGTAAATCATTGAAGGCGGAAATAATTTTCTCTGCTCTGGTGGGTCAGAGAGGCTTTACTGACATCAACAACCAAAGAGAGATTTACAAAAGTTTTATTGCAGATTGTAGGCTCTGTGGGGTACAGCAGGGTGTGTGTGTGTGTGTGTGTGTGCGCGTGTGCGTGTGTGTGTGTGTGTGTGTGTGCGCAATATGACCTGCAGGTGGCTATAGTGGCAGAAGAAAGCTGATTTACCGAGAGCCTTATAAGATATGTGGTTCTGATATGGCAGCTGGCCTGCCACCACTGAAATTATTGTCTTCTCTTTTTTTTTTGTGCATCTCATGGTGATTGAGTGGGTTGCCGTAGTGATAAGTGGGTTGCCCTGGTGATAAGCATCCTGCCGACGGACAGACAGAGGGAAGAGGAGGGGAGAAGGGAAGAGGGTTCGATAAGAAATCTGTCCAGTTTAATCTGCAGAGGCTGTCGACACCCATCTCCTTTCTTCTCTTGGTTCTTGTTTCCCTCCCTCTGTTTCACTTTTCTTCCCTTGGTTCTCGTGCTCTCCTCTTCCTCTCTTGTGTTTAGGTTTTCATTGAGTCCTCCTTTGTTTCCCTCCCTCTCCTATATTTTATTCGGCTCTCATGTTTGCTTCTTTTGTATTCTTCTCTTTGTGTCTTTCAGCATGCTCTTTCTTTGTTTTCTGTCCTAATCTGCCTCTCATTTTTGTCTTCTCTCTATTTGTCTCTTTGTCTCCTCATGTTTATTTTACTTACATCTTCTTTGTCTTTTCTCTGACATGCGCTTCTCTTTGTGACTTCTCCCTGTCATCTCCTTCTCTCTGCTTTCCTTGTCCCGCTCTTTTTCTCCGTCACCAGGAATGTTATTGAATAGGGGACAGGGGTGGCAAGGCTGTGATTGTGACTGATTGGTCATACTCAGGTCACCTCCTGGTCAGCACAGTACATGCACGCATGCACGCACACTCACTCGCCCACACACACACACACACACACACACACACACACACACACACACACACACACACACACACAGAGCCACCAGTGTCTTTGCTTTGACAGAGACTTCAGACTGTGTCCAATCAATTTAGTACTTGGGCTGCTGAAGACATGCACTAGTAATCAGTGTAACCATCACTGTGTTTGAACTCAGTCTCTTTGTCTGACTGTTTGATTGGGGTGAGCGTACTTATATGAAAGAAGAGAGCGAGTGAGAGAGAGAGACTGAGGGAGAGAAAGGGAGAGGGGAAGGGAGAGATTGCATTCGAGGTCTTTCTTTGTGTGTTCTTTTCACTCGGTGGTAGTGGGTGTGTATTTGCCTGCTCTCCCGCTCTTATTGTCGAGGTTGTTACGTGCCTTGTGTTTCAACTGAAGAGACGATTTGTTCATGAATCCTAAGCTTGCTTCTTTCCTTTCCTTTCCTCTCCTCTCCTGTCCCCTCTCCCCTTATTTCAAAACCCTTCTCCTCCTCCCCCTCCTCCTCCTATCTCCCCCATGGTTGTATATAGAGGTTCCCATGGCAACGTTAAAACCATCCAAAGTGCAAGTAAATGAGGGGGACAAATTGGACCTGTCCTGTACGACGTCTGGGACACCGTCACCTGAGCTTATATGGAAGATGGCCTTGGTCACTAGTTATGAGGTAAGGTTACACACACACACAGACACACACAGTATGGGAGTTGGAAGCAATGCAGGAATGCTGCTATATTTTCCAATATCTGGAACAAGGGTCACATCAGTGGTAATTATGTGCTGAAAAGTTGTGTGCGTTTTTGTTCACTCAGATCGAGACTTCAGGCCAGACTTCGGTGCTGCGGCTCTCAAACCTGTCATCGCAGGACCACAACAGCAGGATCAGCTGCACGGCCGAGAACATCGTGGGAGAGAGGGAGTCCTCGCTGCTGCTGGACATACTTTGTACGTTCCCAGCCCCGATTGCTCCTAGATTGTGGTGTGAGAGTGTTTGGCAGCCTCCAAGCAGCAATCGTTTTCGCCTCTAGAATTGCTCTGTTGCCTAATCTTGCAATCTGCTCCCATAAACTCCTTCTGTTCTCTCTACAACATCCAGTTCCTCCCAAAATCACAAAACTCAGCGACGCGATATCAGACCATCACTGGTGCATCCCATTCAGTGTGGCAGGTAACAGAGGAACCCGCCTCTCCTTTAGTGATATGTGAAAACCTTCAACGCTGGTCAGGCTGTAAAGGCATTATCTGTATAACCTCTCCAGGAAACCCCATGCCTCACCTGCAGTGGTATGTGAATGGTAAAGAGGTGACGGAGGACAAATACATCATGACCAAGATCCACGACATCACAGAGAGGGAGTACCACGGCTGCCTGCAGCTGGACAACCCCACACACGTCAACAACGGCCGCTACATGCTGGTGGCTGAAAACAAGTTTGGGTTTGACCAGAAGGAGGTGGACGCTCACTTCATGCTCAAGCCTTGGGATGGTGAGAGGAAACACCACACATCTCCCCCATTGTTATGCATCAGAGTGACAGATAAGTCCAACTTGTATTCTCTGGAGGAGATTTGTTCTCCATCCTCTTAATCAATCGACTAATCTCATAACCGCTCCACTTTTCTCTTTGTCGTGATGCCGTTTTAACTGGCATCCCGTAGTGTCTCTGACAAACATCTCATGTACTTTCTATTCCTTGGCTCTTTTTTCTGGCTTGTAGCCCAGACGAGAACTCGGGAAACTCTATAATAATGACTGTTACAATCACTGTTGCCCATTCAATCTTTCTCTCGATGTAGTTTTTTACTCCAAACCCCGTATACATCCTTCTTGCTTATCCACATTTGACACACTGACTGTGTGTGAGTGAGTGTGCGCATGCTGTCTGTATGCCACAATTAATCAAAAATTGTCTTTTGTTGTTGACCTTTTGTGAAGGATCAGATAAGGAACCATACTACTATGGTGAGTGAAGTCATTTTACACACCGTATCTACAAATGTTTTCATCAAATCATAACATGTTAAATCTATCACATCTGGTTTAGAGTCGATGTTCACAGTGTTTTAGCCATCTCTTCATTTCATCCTCATCAGTTAACGCAAATGACATCTTAGAAATTTGTCTCTTTCTCTTTTGTCTCTAAAGTTGCTGAGGGTGCGTTACATACACACATGCTCCCAGCCAGGGATTAGAGATGTTGCCATGCTATTGCGCTGACGTTATTATCATTTTGTTTTCTGATGTTGTGCATGCTGTATTTGGCTTTGTGTATTGTCTTTGTGAAGTGGATGTGTTTTTGAAACAAGCTCAGGGAAATGGCATGACCATTGAAATTAAATGTGAAGAGCATGTTGCAGAATTACTAATTGAATTACGCCAGTATGCTTCAAACCCAATTTGCCTTTGTTTTGTCTCTCTACGACACCTCCGGCCTCCTGCAGATCCAGTCACAGGTACCGTACCGTGTCACATCCTCATTACAACAAATATTATATAAAATATTCTGTGTTCACACACAGTCGAAAAACAAGTACAGCAGTCTAGAGATTTAGTAGTCTAAACGTAGCAGGATAACCTTGATTTAGCTCCTCGGCTTCTTAAAGAAAGAGGTCCGATTTGTGCCAGATTTTTTAATGGCTGGTTTCATTTCTACATTACTAGGAAAATAAAGACTTTGAGAAAGAGGAGCAGACAATGTGTTTGGCATCATGAGACAGAATAGCTAATGTCTGACAGGAGCATGCAGAGCGCTGTAGTTTCACACACCACTGGGTTTGGAAGTCGAACTGTCGCTACGTAGCCCGTTGTGCCAAGGCTCGCCTTGTTATTTCAACTTCTTGCACCAAAAACTACAAACTGCATTTGTGTGAGCATGCAAATGGTCACATGTTGCAAAATATTTTCCGTCTTGGGCTTAAGTCCAAGTCAAGACCACCTGACAAGTTGAAAAATGCAGCTCAGCAATAATGCGTTCACCCTATTTTATGCGCAAGTCCTCCAAAAAGTTTAGGCGCATGTGTATATTATATACAGGTTTGTCCTTCAGTGCCCGCCACTCTTTGCTCTTCTTCTCTGTTTATTCCTCTCTCTCTACTTCATCAACAGACGGGCCCCCTACGGACCCGCCCGAGGACAGAGTCGCTGTAAGTCACGTATCTCTGTTGTCTCTGCTGCTTTGCTGATTGCCTCTGTCCGTTGTTGACTCTCCATGTTTTTTTTGTTTTTTTTTTTCCTTATTTGTGTTACCTGTCTACATTCGACCGAGCTGGACCTGTTTCGGTGTTGGAAGTAATTGGATGAAGCCAACTCTGTGTTTGCCTCTGTTCATGCCTCTCAGCGCAGGTGTCTTACAACCTGTTTTCTACGTGCTGCAGGTGTACGTGGTGGTGGGCATCGCAGCTGTCGCCTTCACTGGTTTCCTCCTCATGTTGGTCATTCTCAAGTTTGGTGGAAACTCCAAATTTGGCATCAAGGGTAAAACTGACATTTTATCTGCTATGGTGGAATAACAGAATTAGTGAGAAATACTGAGAGACTGTTGAGGTGTGATGATGGATGGCTTCATGGATACAACAAAATTACAAAACAGCATGGGGACTATTCTCTAAACTGACGGGTTTATGTTTTATTCCCTCACTGATCTACAGAATGCATTTCTAGCTGAGTCACTTATCAACCACCAGAAGCTGCCAATCAGGAGGCGCTTTTATTTTGTTTAAGCGGCCAAATGTCAAGTACCCTGGAGCCTGTGCAGTAACCACTGTAGCCCCTTAATGCAGGGGCATAAATCTAGCCACAGCCTCAATACTTGGTTATTCTTGTACAGTGCACATTACAGGGGATACATCTGACATTTTCCTGGCGCTGGTCCAAGACAGGATAGCTACAGGAAATTCTTGTTTGCGGTTACACGCCAGTGAGGTCTCACTTAATATGCAGAGTGCCGCGTATCCATGAGTCCATCCTGCTTAGGTGGAAGCAGCCACAGCTTGAAGGAGATCCGCCAGGTCTCAGTGCTGCTGCTGAACAACTTGCATGTTGACTAAACCGAGCTCTGTTAGTCCCATAAAACCACTGTGGTAGCCATTGCTGAAGCCCACTCACTCTGCACACACACACACACACACATACACTTCTTCTTGTGCCTCTTCATCTCCTCATGAGAACAATGTTTGACTTCTGCAATGGCTACAAGTGAAACTAATCTATTTCCTATTGCAATATTTGTCACACTGACTTACTGGAACTGTTTTGTGTTTGTTTCTGCTCATTTCGATGCTTCGCTTGTACTATTTCATTCTCTGCTAACAAAAGAAATTAACACTTACTCGTCTACACCCGACAGGACGGTTACGCCGTTCTCCAAATGTAAATTTGCCCTTGTGCAGCTAAAGAACTCGGTGTCTCATTTTTGTCGCAGAAAAGATTGAAGTTGATATAGCTCGAGACGATATAATCCCAGAATACACAAGCTCGGCATGGGGATTGTTCTCTGTGTCCTCCAGTCGGTTTGCTTTAGTTTAGTTCGGTGTGGTCTGAGAAAACAAGATGGATTCATGAATTCAACATGCTCAGGAAGTAATTTCATGCTCTTTAAAGATACCATAGTTGTAGAGAGAAATAGCTTGATGGCACCACTTGAAACGTTTGCTGTAGGGAAGGTCCACATTTAACTTTCAGATGATGAAACCAAACTGACCACAGTAGTAAAGACTTAATGAGTCTGCGCCACCCAGCGCAGGTGGAGTCTAACAAAGTGGAAATGCTTCATTTTTGTACCTCAGTTCATGTTTCACGCATCTGGTCTGTACTCAAGATTATTAATAGCGAATACTTTCAACTATTGGTCCAATGTCTCATAGCAACTATATGTACTTTGTGCTCTGCGCTGCAGTTCATTACATATTCCCATCACGTGGTATTTTCCCCACCATGCGTCACACGCAGCCAGTATGTTAACATCAAGCACGTTGCTTGACAGGACACGACAGATGAAAATCTGTGACTGTAATTGCTTTCAAAGGGGTCCGCGAAGTGTGCGACATGAAGGGAATCATTTCCATCAGGCGTAACTTGTTTACAGCTGGAAGTCCCTATCCCAGGACTAAAGCACAGTGATGCAATGTTGTCAGTTTCAGCAGCAAAATCGAAATCTTTAAAGCAGAGGGCAGAATACACATTGACTTTTTAGGCCATAAAATTAAAGTAATGAGCAGAAAAATAAGAGCTGTGGATTCAGAGGAGGTATCCGTGTCTGATATGTGCTACCCATGGGCCTGTTTAAAGGAGTTATTTGAGATTACAGGTTCTAACGCGGCGTTTTGATCTCTGCTAGGAGCAGCAGTGGTTTGCCATCTGTCTGGCTCCTCTAGCTCCTTCAGCAGAGTTATTAAGATCAGACATGGAAGTAAAAGGCCGAGCCTCTCTAGGCTGTTCAATCAAAGTGCAAGTAAAACAGGTTACTTAGCTCACACTGCTGCTGCAACGTGAAACAAACCTCAGTCTCGCCTTTGCAAACATTGTTTGTAAGTCTGTTAGAAATACAAATAGAAAAAAATAGAATCGGACATTAAATAGTTAAACTTCATTAATCTTTAATGAAAAACATTTAAAGGGGAGTACTTTTTATTCAGTAGGTTGGTTGGTGTGATTCTTCTTTTACTTCAGTACATCTTCTATAGTACTTGAGTATTGTGTTTGAGAGCTTCCTCCACCGCTGCTCCCAAATGTTTACGCGTGTTTGTGCGTGTGTGTGTGTGTGTGTGTGTGTGTGTGTGTGTGTGAGAGAGAGAGAGACTCTCGGTTGCACCACTGAAGTGCTGTATTTTGGCAGTGATTGATTTATGGCCCCCCAGAGAGTGGAGGCGCAAGACAGATGGAGCTGCTCGTGTATACATTGTGTGCATTGTGTGTTTGCGCTCATGGTGTGCGTGTATGTGTGTGTGTGTGTGTGTGTGTTATTTTTTTTCCTCTCCCGGAGAGTTAAATGAGGTTGTTGGGAAATGAGTGATCTCCGTAATGCCTCTCAGCACCCCCTGTATGTCTGTATTTGTGTGTTTTTCTTGCCTGCTTAAGCAGTTTTGCATGTGTGTGGAGGACGTAAGGTCACGTTACAGTTTTGCCTCACTGATCGCTCCCCCCGAGTCTTCTTCCCTCTTCTTCCCTCTCTCTCTTTCCACCGCTGACTTCCTCTCCCCCGTCCTTATGTTCCACACACATGCAGATGTATCTATGTGCCCTGCGGCATGTTGACACCCTGGGACTGGGACCGACATGCAGAGATATCACTGTCTGGCCGAAATAGCAGACTTGGAGAGCGATCCAGACCTGCAGGGCGTTCACACACACACACACACACACACACACACACACACACACACACGTTTGTTTGAAACCTACACTCGTTTGAAGCCGGCACTGGACCGGTGACCAGGGTTCACCCCGGCAGCAGCAGACGTACGACCGCAGGTGGTGCGCCACACCAGCGGCGCTAATCAGCGACAAACAGCTCATGAGAGCAGTCGGCGCCGACAACCGGTGGCGAACCTGCGATCAGCAGGTGTGAGGGGAGCGAGGCGAGGCCGTGCGTGGCATCGAACAGGTGTGCATGAGGAGAGGCTCGGCTCGCATCACTGGCTCCGGATGATCCGCCGCGTTTCCGAGAGCTCGGGAGGAAGCTGAGGCTGCTTCACATTATGGAGAGCGACATTAATATCCTGCTCCTCTCTCATCAGCAAACATTTGCTGCAGGTTGCTGCTCATGATTTAGAGACACACACGCACAGCAAATGGTTTTGTTGTGTATATACTTTATACAGTAGTGTGCATTGATTGTGTGGCAGACAGAGTAACTAAATGTGGAAAAGATTAATAGACGAGCGTCTGGTTTGTTTTTGCTCCTGATTTGTTGTCCAACCTATAGTGATTTGGTTTCTTGGAGGCAAATGCAGCAAGTTGTAAACGTTGTGGTTGTTGTGTGATCTTCTCATAAATCCAGAACAGCACCTGCACCAACAATTTAGGAACATTTCAGCGTTTAGATTTGTCAACTAGCAAACCATTTTTTTCTGTCTGACATAAATTAGCCAGTGCAACAAGAGATGACCCTGATGACAGGAGTGATGGTAAGGCATAACATAGTCATTAGGAGAGCTTTTAGTATAAAACCACTCTTTCAAGAGCAGAAAAACAGGAGGAAGGAACAGTTGAGCTGAGATGCATCTTCCTGATCAAAATGACATGTGTGAAATTTGATTTTGGAAAACTTTACATCAAAAAACCCGAACTAAAATGCTTTCTGACAATCAAGGGCTAGTTTTTCCAGAAACTACTGTGCTTCTCATTTAATATGGCATCGCTGTAAAATGTAATTGAGGATGAGGCATTGTTACCTGAAGGGTATCTTGTTTTAATCCACGTACGCAACACAGTCAATAGCCCCAAACACTGGCTTGCTCTAAAATGAAGAGGCATCATGGCATTTGGATTTAGTCCTGGGAGACTTAGAATAGAAAGTTGTCTCGTACTTTTAGTGCGTGGGATGTCAGTATCATTTGAGAGCCAACTTCCTCACAAATTAGTAGGAACCTACCTGATCAATATGGCCTCCAAATCAGGTTTGGGAAGACTATTCATAGCAGGAAGCAGCTGCACCGTCTGAGTCTGGATCCAAAATACCACATTAAGGCCACATTTCACCTAACAAAATTTGGAACCGTATCCTGGATGGGTCCCCTCTGCCACAATTTGGCTCTCACAAAGACGGTAATCTTGTGGAGTTCAAGTGGCAGCAGCTGTTAGCGAAAGTGAAGTATTTAGAAAAAACTTGTGAAATTACTGGAGGTTTGTCGTATCGGGGGTGGACAAGGAGAAGACGTGAATTATTCATTTCATTCAGGGAGCCACGTTGGAGTGAAGGTTCATCTTGAAAGACACCAGAGAGAAGTATTTGCTAATTTTGTCCGAATGAGAAATGAATCCTAGAGACTTGGACCCATGAGGCGAGATGAGTAGATGTCTAAAAATTACATATCATAGATTATCCCATCTGGCCCGCATAGCAGCATCTATATGCCATCATGCCCTCTGAGCACCTGCAAGGAAGTCTGCATCAATTTTAAACTTCTGATGCGGGACAGAAATGTCAAGACGGGGAAGAAAAGGGGTGGTTGGAAATAGAAAAGAGAAACGTAAATGTGAAGCGGAGAAGGTGAGAGACAGGCGTGGGGGGGAAGAGAGAGCAGATGCTAAAATTGACATTTGACAAGAGGCGAGACGGAGGGAGACGCAGAGAAAGCCCGGCCAGGAAGTGAGAGATGGGCAGATGGAGAGAAAGCTTAAAAGAGAAAAAGATGATGGAGAGAAAGAGGAAGGCGGCGGGTGGTAAAAAGTGAGACGGAGCAAGGCGACGAGGAAACGAAAAAGCGAGAGAAGGAAAAGCAGCGATGGGGAGGAGAA
Organism: Karalla daura; assembly: GCA_029224185.1. NCBI lineage: Eukaryota > Metazoa > Chordata > Actinopteri > Chaetodontiformes > Leiognathidae > Karalla > Karalla daura. The sequence goes on from CM055192.1 coordinate 14,783,377, forward strand.
AGTCCTCTTATCAATGATTCATCATTAGTGCAGGTTTCAGCTTTCTCCTTGTTTGGTGGAGTTGCACGCCTCCATCTCTCCCTCGCTCTCTCTCGTGCACACACACAGCTCCTCACCGTTGATCGATCAATATGACACCCTCAAGGTCAGCAGAGCTCTATTCTAGGCCCGAGGCACTACCGAGCATGCTCGGCGTACCCACCTCCAACACCTCCTCCTCCTCCTCTTCTTCCTCTTTCTCTCCCTGCAGAAAAAAGCAGCTTTTGTCTATGGCTCTTGATGTTTTTGACTTCAGTGCCGTTCACCCACTAAACTTTACCAAAGGAGGCAAAAACTGAATGAATCGAACCACAAAGCAATGAGGCTGAAAAAAAAAGCCATCTTTGAATCTGCCTTTGGGCTTAGCTGAGTATCAAACCTCCGTACTTTTAGAGCACTGACTCAAAAGTATCGTAACTCAAAATGGAAAGCCTGCTCAGATATTCATATTAGCCAAATTCAATTGGAATCATATTATTCGTCACTATTAGTCTTTTGTTTTTACTTGTTTAGTGGTCAACATGGCAAAAAAAAAAGGATGATGATATGTCACTCCACAGCAGGAAAGGTGTCTGGTTCGATTCCCAGTCAGATCGACTTAGTTTGCATGCTCTCCAAATGTGGGTTTATTCACTCCAGTAGACCATCACAGCTGCAAAGCAGGTCAGGTAACAGACGGAGGGATGGAGGGATGGAGGGATGGATGGATGGATGGATGGATGCAGTCTCTAAAAACAGACATCAACATCCCTCACGTCATTCCAGCCCATGAAACACAAGACACATGCATCATCCGCTGGGGGTCACTTGGTTAGGAAGTCTGAATGGTTCCTGGTCACAACTGCAGATGTTTCCATAGCAACCACAACAACCTGCTCAAAGGTCACAGGGTCATCTGAGGCAAGCGGCACAAAAGCTGTAGAAAGCAAAACAAACAAACAAAAAAAAAGAAAAACACTGAGTCACTGACGTGCTGTGTAGACTGGAGAAAACTGAGGAGAATAATACAAATACAAACGTTTAAGCTTGTTTATGTTTCTAATTGCAATTTGTGGTTTATTTTATTGACCTGTTGAACATATTTTAAGCCAGATCAGTGCTCTCAAATTTCAGTCATCTTCTTCATCAAAACCAATGGCTGAGGAGCCATGCTTTAAATCAAAATCCTGGTTTGTTTACGAACATTTTACCTCCTGCTCATTAGGTGCAGGAGCAGGCATTAGCCCTGCGTGACCCCGCAACATCAAACGTAAATAGCTGCGCAAAAAAGCAACCCGTGAAAGTGTTTATTATTTCTCTAGATCATGTTTTTCAAGGAACGGTTCTGTTTGTTTGCACATTTAGCATTGTGAGCCGGAGGAGGAAAAGACTAAACGCCTATGGCGGATCCTGGAGGCAGCCATTGTTTGAAGTGCTCTGAAAACGGAAACCGCTCCTTTCCAAAGTGAAACGTTGCCTGAAGAACTTGTCTGTCTGTGCGCCCGCCTGACTGCTGCCGCGTTTTGTTTTTGTCAGCGCTGTACATCACAAGTTTTTAGGGATTTTTTTTTTTGTTCCTCCTTCTCACACGGACGTGAGACGTGTTCCTATTCCAGGTGGACATATTTCAAACTCTGGTTGTCATATTTTCATTTAATTCGATTTCCGTTGTCTGTGTTTACGCCATGGCCCCGCTCACCACAACTGGCTCTCAACAACAGATGTGAAATGACAGTGAATGTCTAAACAGCATCAATTCTCTGTACTTGTACTAAACTTGAATACTAAACTAAAATACTCTCATATTGTTAGCAGGCTGGTTAACAGAGATAATAACAAGTACTCAAATTAATGCTTCTGAATGGACAAACAGACTGCGCTATTCTGGTCATGGTTTCAGGTGATGATTATCTGCAGCTGCTTTGGAAATTGAGAGAAGGCAAAAATGGCCAAAATAGTTTCCTTGAATAATCATCTAAATATCTCTTTGCGTTTTGGATTTCCGTTATTGCTCCATTTTGAGAGTGGATTCTGGGAAGCCGACAAAGAGGACAGAAAAAAAGCCTATTGTCGAAAGGGAAAGTGTTGGTGGTCTGAGTCTCATCTCATCTTTGTCCACCATCGTCTTCGTCTGTACCATTTCCTGCCTTGTACTGTTCGGCCTGACCTTTGCAAACAGGGACAGATTGGAGAGTTGAAATGGGAGAGCGGTGCAGGAAGAGAACATCATGTGTATGTACGATATGTGCGAGGGAACAGATGAAATGATCACGGAGCGGCTGAGGGCTCACAATTTAGTTTCTATTTTGAAATATAAAGGCCTTTTAAATCTAATAACTCTCCACTCTGAAAAAGAAAGCTCTCCGAAATGTTCACCGTGACCTCATTTAATTTTCACATTGATGACCCTGATGCAAATCAGACCACAGAAATGGACTTTAAATGCTCATATACTGGAGTGAGAGAATTACTAGGCACATGCACGATCACATATTTACCTGCATATTCAGAATATTGAAGACGCCAAAGTCTGCTGCGTTTTTTAATGGAAATCATTTTCCTTTAATGGTATTTTCAGACGACTGTTTGCTTCTAAAATGCCTTGACATGATTTGCGGCAGAATGAGAGCTGGTATTTAATTGTTGGAAAGTATTTTGCATGGCTGTTGCTCCAGTGAATCCTGATATCCTCCTGGCAGCACAGTTAATTTCGTCTGCGCCCCTCTTTTCCTCTAAACACCACTCAGGCGATCCGCCACGCCGAGGAGAGAGAGAGAGAGAGAGAAAAAAAGAAGAAAAATAAAAGAAACATCTTTGTGATTCGGTTTTCTGAGAAACACAAACAGGTTCTGCTAATGTTTACACGGACGCCAGCGGTTTTTATCGTAACAAACACAGGATGGAACAAAAGCACGAGCGGGACTTTCATCCAGAACACGTACGCGGCAGCCGTGCACATGAGACCTCCGGCTGCCTTTATGTCGACGCCGCCTTTCTTTGTCTCAAGCCAACAATGCACTCCAATGGATGACACCGAGCTTAAGTTCTCTCACTTTTTTCCCGCCACTCTCGAAAAGTTCACTGTCAAGTCCGTGTTCTCAAAATTTCAGGACTATGCGCCTTCACCAAATGTTTTATTTATGTTTTTTTCGAGAGGGTGAAATTGGTTTTCGTTCATTTGGAATACATAAAGAAAAATAACCTCGTCTTGCCTTGAGATCTGACAGAGTTTCATCATATCTGAAATCAGATTTTTAGCGCGTTTATTTGTCTTCATCTTTCAATATATGCATGGAAAGTTAAACGTCTGGGCTTTTTGTTGCTGACGCGGCAGAAACCCCGCTTGTTTTTCCCCCTCCCGTCACAACCCGCAGATAAAACTTGGAAATGGAGATGAGCGGCAGGAGTTGTGACATGTTGATTAAATCTATCTGATAGACTGACTGGGAACATGTTATTCTGAGCTGTTACAATGATGATTTTACCATACTCACATATGAGACGAGAGATTACAGTAACCGAACCTGACGCCTGACGTCACTCACATTAATGGGCCGCAGACGATGCGACTCGCTGCCAGAGCCAGAGCAAGACAGGATTTTCACCACTAGTCCCCAAGAGCAACTTGGATCTTTCACTCTTTACTGGAAGTAAAAAGACTGAGGAAATACGTGACGCACTGCGAGTCAGGCATTCGGGGCATTATATGAGGAGAATTAGAAAATTTCACACATGTCAAGCGAAGCGAAAAAGTCAAGCATGAGTCGAACTTTCATCCTTAACCTGATATGAGAGTCGGTCATCAGAGTGGGAGCGTACCGGGCATGTCTCTATTAATCCGTCACCTCGCTGCGATGTTTTCCCACCACAGTGTGTGTGACAGTTGTCGGAGGTCCTGTTGATCGCTCTGTAAATGTCACTGCTGGCAGACTAGACGCTGCATCAACGCGCCTTTTTCTTGCCAGTACAGTAAATGTCTATATGATGGGGTCTATGTTAATGAGGCTTTGGCCATCGATCAACACCTCGTCCAAGCGCCACTCGAGCAGCCAACAGACAGACACGCAAAAGTTCCCGTTTCTGCTGAATATGGATGAGGGTTGGCGAAGACGCATGCCAATGTCATTCGCTGCGTCTGGCTGCGCTCGTGGTGCATATATTTGTGTGTCTGTGAAACGTTTTTTTGCCCAGCGGGGGATGCGGGAGAAAGATGGGGAGGAGGAGGGGGGAGAGGGAGAGGGAGAGGGAGGAGGAGAGCAGAGCTCTGCTGAGTGATCGGGAACAGCACTATAACAGATAGAGGGTTTATTGATTGATCAATTGATCGTTTGTCTGTGCAGACTGAGCCAGGATGCCTCAGTCTTCTTGGCCCCCGTCTTCCCATCAGTGGCTAATGCTAAGATCAGCAGCTCTGCAGGTTGTTTGTGTGTGTGTGTATGTCTGTAAGAAAGAGAGGGAGAGAGAGAGAGAGAGAGAGAGAGAGAGTTCAGGACAGCGGTGGAATGAGGATAAAAAACAAGAAAATTGATAGGCAGAGCAGTAGAAAGACAACAATTAATGGGTTTCTATGGAAGTGTGTGTGTGTGAGAGAGACAGAGGGAGTCAGTTTATCAATGAGTCTTTTGTTTTTCCTCACATTTCCTCATTCACAAGAGCTTGTCCATACCTGTGTTCAGTTTTTTCAAGATAAACACATTCTTCAGTCCTTTAATTCAATCCTTCATACGACACTGCAGCTTCATGAAGCCAGTCAGATTTATTAGTGTCCTGAAGTCCAGTCAATACATACAGCCAAGCCAGACGCTGAACAGAAAGGTGCTGTTCAGAATCCATCCAAAATGAGGAGTAAAGGTCTGATTTTGTGCCAAATTCATCAAGGAGATTTTTATAAGTTACAAGATGTGCATCGTCTGGCCAGGAAATCCAGTTCGTGAGCATCACTAAAAGTAATTACAGATTCAGTCCAAATGCTGTTAAATTAGAAAATGATTCAATACTAATAACAGAAATCAGCCAACTGTGCAAAGTGCACAATAACATTGATGAGTGCTTACCTGCTTATTTACCAACTGTGTCACTTTCATGTGTGTGTTTATATAAAATCATTATTGCTTTTTTCACTTCGTTTCATGTAAAATGGGATTTTGACGTGAAAGAGCACTTAAAGCGTTAAAGATTGGGGTTGGATTACGTGAAGTGTCTTTTTTTAATGAAGTTTTTCGCTTCCTCTGTGGAAACAGTGTTAAAGGGAATCCAGCACATTAACGTAAAACAGAGTCACACCGACACATGCTCACTCTCAGCTCCTCACACGTTTGGTCAACACCCTGTTGCATCACGTTTAATGATCTGGACATCCTCCCGATGTCACGTTTCAATGTCAAAGGTCAAGTTAGCAATGACAAACATACTGCACAATGTCAGGCTCACAACATCTGGGCATGGTTAGGAGTGATCAGCAATAAAGACGTGGCTAAGTGATGTGAAACAGTCACAACTCTGGTTTAGGTTTCGATGCCGAAGGGACGCACCGGCACCTCAAAGGTTGACGGAGCTGGCAGAGCTGCTCCAAGTGAGGGGTTGGAAGCGAACCGAGTTATGCTTCAATTAATTCATGACACGCTAAAGACGAATTTTATCTCCAAACTGCAGACACTGGAGTGCGGAGCCCACTGGGGTCCAAGTTACATTCTGTATGTTTGGGCGTAACCTTTAGAAAACCTCAGTGGGTTCAAATTATGAAGTGGCTCCTCGAAGGCTCGATAAATGGGAGAGTTAATTGGATTTCATGAATTTTCATGAGAATTACATGTTGCATTTGAGCGATTCGGACTCAAATCTCAACACTCGACCACGCAGAGGTGGTGTTCGGGAATAAAGGGCAACAAACGAATGTGACGAACGGTGGAAGAAAGGACGAGTGAGAAAAGTGGAGACAAGGGCAGAAAAAAGAGAGACTCGTGGTTGTTTTTGTTCGGGGAGATGGCGGAGGAAAGCAAACTGTCACTCAGATGTTCTCGCATGTCTGCTGCGTGTCCATGCAGAGAAACAACCAAACCGTCCTGAAGCCGCAGAACAGGCAGTGCTGCACTTTCCCCAGCGCCAGAGAGCAGCCAGCAGGATTTATTACTGCATTCCTTGAATTCTACTCCAGGGTCCGATGCCAAGACCGAGCATTTTGCTGAGCTGTCCATGCGTGTCTTAGCTGACATAAGACAACCGGTGAAAAATACTCACAAGCGAGCCCGAAGCAGACTGAGGCCACGTCCGGGAGAAAACGCTGATTAAACAGACAGATGGCGCAAAGCAAAACAATGAGCGGAGATATGTTTGTCTGTGTACGTACGTGTGTGACTAATATTTGGAAATCGAAACGAGTGGAGGGATCGTTCGAGTCGTTGCTTCATCACAGAGTTTTCACAATTTTTGTCGATTCATTTTGTTGTTGAGTATCGATTGTGTTAATTAACAATGAATTAGCACCAAAGAGTGAAAATAACATTGCATCTATACCATAATCTGATGATTTCGATCAAGGAAAACAAGTCTCCATCTAAAGCTGAGAGAGCAGAGAGGAGAAAACTCTGCGGAAATGCAAACTCCATGGTGAGGAATAGAGTTAGAAACACAAATCATCAACATGGGCAAGCTGATGAAGGCAGAACCAATCAGACACCGGTGACTGTTGATTTTCACAACTACAGTATAATGCAGCATGACTACAAAGAAATAAACAATCAGAGATCACTGATTATTGTGGACATGGCTGGCATTATGGACAATACCAAACTGTCATCAGCAACCAGAGGAGTCTGTGTGTGCAGTAAGAGACTGCTTCTTCCAAAATGCAGAAACACAAGACTTAAGAACTCCTTTGTACATATAATAGGGAGGACAATAGGGAGGACAAAGGAGAAGGAATGGGAGAGTTCACTGTATAATAAGAGTTTTTTTTTTTTTTACATTTCTTTACTTTATTAACAGTTCATATATAATATTTATTCTCTTTTCCATTCTCTCTGTTATGTATTTCTTATTCCGCTACTGGAAATGTAAATTTCCCTAAGTCATCCCAAAGGGGTCAATAAAATGGAGTCTAAAGACTAAAAGTTATGGTTTCTCCTAAATTACAGAGACCGGCACCTGAAGGAGCGGGTCTCCGGTGAAGCAGGATACTCAACAAATCACGAGTGTTTGTGATGGATCTGTTCCAAAATCTAGAGGGGATTTCCTGAACAGAAGACAAGGTGGCGAAGGTGTTACCGCTGTCACCTCTCTGTGGGGATGTGTCTGGATAGGTTTTCATCAGGTTTTCTGGATTCCTCCCACAGTCTCAAAACATGCATGTTAAGGTCATTTGGAGACTCTGAATTGCCTCTAGCTGTGAGTGTGAGAGAGTGAATGGTGTGTGTATAGATGTGTGTATTATGTATCTCCTGCTATGTGTGAGTTGGTTAGATAGTGGAAGGATTTTCCATGATTGATGAAATACCTTTTTATCAGATTTTTAACTGGATTAATTTTTATGGAATCTAATAAAACAAACACAGACACAGAAATGAGCACACCGCCTCCTTGGAGGATGCTCTGAAACACACAGTAGCTTTGCCACAGTAAAACCGTGTGATTTGCAGGTAGGCAGTGACTGTGCTGACCTCAGCTCCTCAGGCGGGGAGTCCCTCAGTGTTTCGCCGCTTTCTTTTTGTGAGGAGGCGAGCGTGGGGAGCGGCTCCGCCTGCTCCGAGGGTAAACAGAGTAAACCTGCGATGCCGGGAGGAGCGAGGCCACGCGGGGTTTTTCAAAGTGAATCTGTCCTGCTGTCTTACAGTAGCAGGTTAGCCGGCGTGGCGCAGCAGAGATGAGAGTGATGCGCCCCTGTCTCGTCGCCCCGCGTTCGCTCGCCATCCGACAGCAGATGCTAAATTGTTCCCGCCGCGCGGCGAACACTTTTTGTTCATTCTTATCGTGATGAAAGATGCTCAGCGCCGTGTGCTGACACTTCTCCCGCGCGAGGGGCAGTTTATAGCTTTGATGAATAGTCTGTATCGCATGTGTCGCTGAGGGTTTTTTTGTGCAGTTTGCGTATTTTTATGAAGTGGGAGACCATAAAGAAAAAATAGAGTCTGAGAGATGTAGATGGAAAGTGCGCGTGTGCGTGTGTGTGTGTGTGTGTGTGAGTGCAGTTTTCAGAAGGTCTGTAGTGTGACACGGTCTACTTCCGTTGCCCGTCGGATGCGGTTGCCGTGGCAACCTGCGTCATCGCCAACCTGCGCCGCTCCAAAACTAAATCATTATCGCTCGCCGAGGTCTGGGAGGGGGAGTGAATCACTGCCTTCAGACGCATGCACCGGGTGACACCTGGGAGCAGGAGAAGTCAGCAACACCGGCACCGAGACGCGAGCAGACAAAAGACGTCAACTCGTAAAGCCCAAATTCATTACTGCGGCATGCCTGCCTCGAGCTCAGCCAGCTTGTGCCCCCGTCGCCGGCTTTGTTTAGAAAGTGAGTCAGAGGAAGTGAGGCATTTTTTCATTCCTCCTACGAGGGCTGGCAGCCATGATTGGCAGCTCGACATGACATTGATGTGTTTTTTTTTTTTTTTTTTTCCTAGGCTGAAACTGTAACTTTAAATCCTGTGCTGCTTTGAGATACAGAGCATCAGAAAGACAAGGCAGCGAGTGCCAAAATGTATTTCCTATGAAATATTGAACAGCGAGTCAAACAACAGGTGCTGCTGGTATAAACCCGAGAGCAGCTGCTGGTCTATAAATACAAGTATGAGGGAAAAATAAAGAAAGTGTCTGCACACAGAGACCAACGCGACTGTATATTTGGTTTTATCGAACAACTGACACTGCTAGATTCACTCAGTGGGTCAACAGCACAGCACACTGCAGACTGTGTATTTTGTGCTGTTTTGGCTCAGTCTTCCTTAATTTTAAAGAGAAAAACTGTGTGGAGGGCGACACAGTGGATAAGTGGTTGGCACTCTGGTCTCAGGTTTGACCCCGGGTCAGACATCCGGGTGAGGAGTTTGTCCAGGTACTCTGGTTTCCCCCCACAGTCCAAAAACATTCCTGATCAGGTCTTTTGGAATAATTGCAGCTGTGAGTGTGAGAGTGCAGGTGAGGTAATGTGAGTTACCTCACCTGTTATGTGAGTGAATGTCACATTTAGCCAGAATCATGCTTTATTTGATCTATGTTTTTACAATCTTTTTGAAGTCCATTTTATGTCTTTACTTCTACCTCCGTTTTCCTCTTTAAATTTTACACTAAATCTAATGGAGATGAAGTACAAGGTTTAGAGACACTGATACAAAAAGTCATCAGTTTCTACTTATGGGCATTCTTTGACCTCTTATGAACATATTGACTCTGTAGCATGAGTAAAAACCTACAAAATGTATGTTTCAGTGTAAACCTGGATCTTTCCTGGACTGATAAGGTACTTTAGCAGTCGCAAGGTTGGACCCTGACCCAGTTTCGCCTTAAATGCTTAAACCATCACATGGAAACCTTCTGTGATACCAATAAACCTTCGATGTTACATTCCTCTGCTGCGGCTGGGATTTTTGATCTTCCCAGCATCCACCTTGAAAAACCCACAAACGTTTCCAGATCTGTCACTGAATCCAAAGTGTCCAGGTACAAATTAAGTGTTTGTGTTGGATTGTTATCGGGTCACCGGCAGCGCAGAGAGTAATCGCAACATCCTCCCCTCAAAGTAGGAACGTAATATGGGACCTTTGTGGAAGTACGGAGAGTGTTTGAAATAAATTTGGTGTTTTCTCACCGCTGTCATCTGCTGCAAAGCTCTATGTTTTTCTCTGTTTCCACATAACAGAAATGGAATACCCATCTGAAGGAAGCAGAGAAGGTTGTTGTTTTTGGCCCGTCTCAGTGTGTCCTTCATCATGAAGTGTCAGCGGCCTGGAATGGTTTTCTCCTTTACATTCCCGTCCTGACATACATCTCAGGCATTAGCAGCCCGGTTTGACTTTATTTTCACCGCACAGGCTTCCCTAATCACACGTCCTCCTCATGCAGCAGTGCTGCAGATGTCGTGGTTGTGTTTTGGACAGGACGTAACCGGCGTGTTTGCAGTTGCCCAGTGATTAGACACAACCTGCGTGTCTCCCTCAGTATTTTATGTTTATTCATTAGAGCTGGTTTTCGGTTTCGGTGAGCAAACAGATGCTAATAGAGGATGAGCATCAGCTCCAGCCCAGGCTCTCCTTACCCCTGGCCCTCATTATTTTCTGGATGGGAGCTGCAGTGCAATTCCTGTAGCTTCCACACTAATTATTTGCACCCAGCTTAAGGACCGGGCTTTACTTGTAATCTTCACATTTCAGTGCAAATGGAGGAAGCGACAAAGTGAACATGTGGCAGAGTGTGTCCAAGCAGCCTGTTTATCCTTCGTAATTTTGCTCTTTTATGCCACCGAGGCTATCACCATTAATTTTCCAAACTAGGTAAAGAATGCACCTGCTGTAATCAGATTTTAGAGTTGGGAGGAATGTGACTTTTTAACTCTTTCTCATTTGCAGCGAAGCAGTTTGACTTCACGGTTCACAATGAAACAAAAGCATCAACTTTTACGACACAAGGCGGCTGTCTTAGTAAAGTACTGAGTTTTAAATGTTTCCAAAGAGGAGTGCAGGCGTCTTAATTGATGGCACAAAGAGGAGTGTGGTTTAGGACGACTTTTAGACCCTTTCTAGGTTGAAAGTGTTAAAATACTCTCCCTCTGCAACATGCCAAAAGCACGCAAGGCCAAACATGTCGTCTAATAATCAGAGATGTCTTTCACTGATTTCTTCCATACACCCAAAAATCATTTAAAACCTACACAGCAACTCATGTAGAATACCATCTTTATCTTATTTTCACCCCGTCTCTTTCTCTATCTCGTCTTTCTGATGTTTTGAGAGATGTCGGCTCCCTCTGTCCCGTTACGTTCCAGTTTCCTGCAGCGTTCCCGGTGACATTTCTCAGTTTCTATCAGATACTTGGAATGCATCTGCAACTTGATGCCACATCCAGCAGAGAGGTTTTATTGCTTTTGGCTCGGGTGGTGGTGGTAAACTGCCAGGTCAGTGATGCTCCAACGCTGCATTGGGCTGGCGCACGACTCTCGCACCAGGCGCTGGCTTCGGTCTGTAACTTCATGGACGCGTGCTGCTGGTTTGCTTTCATCATGCACCGCGTCCGCATGAAATGCTAAGCAGGCCTTTGCACGCGTAGATACGAGGACAAAGAAGGTGTGAAGGCGGGCATCGATCGGGCCGCAGCAGGATGGCTGAAGTCTATAAATTGAACTTGAAACGTGCGTACGATCAATGCACGTATTGCTTAAAGGTCACGAGACCCCAGCTGAGAGTAAATTGTTATTTTTCTTTAACAAATAAGCAGTTTTCTCGGACGCTGCGGATCTGTAAAATACCTGAGTGACTGTGACCTTTGCCGCACGAGCCATTAATAAATAGGCTCGACATGATCACTGACGGAGGTAGAGGAGTGTGTGCACCACCTACAATCTGCCGAGGTTCTGCTAGGAAGCTACGCTTGATGAGACTTTTTTTTTATTTCAAAGTGGTATCAGTTGTCTCATTTGACTTTCAACCAGAGCAAATCAATGTATGCCCAACAAGTAGCAGGTGGATAAAAGTCAATAGACAATCACTGTCTCCAGAGGTAAAGCAATGAGTTGTTCTCTGAAACCCCTCCCAAGTCAATCTACCTCTTCCTCATCCAATTTGGACTCCTCCTCTACTTCCTCTACTGTTTCCTCTCCTTCTGTTTCCTCAAACTTCTTCCCCCTGCTTTTTTTCTTGCTCTTCTCCAGCTATTGTATGAAATTGTTATTGAGGCGGTATGTTGGGCGCTGGCATTTCTCTCCACTGTCAATAATGTATTTTATTGCCAAACTGACCACATTATGTCTGCGGCTGCTTTTCTGTGAATAACATTTGGCTAATTCACTAATCCGCTCCCTTCCAATGCAATTTGTTTGTAACCTAGAATATTAATGGATAGTTTCATCTCAAAATTAGCACAAAACCTCAAAAACGCCCTGTGCTCTTTTACCATCTTACAATACACTAATAAACAATGTCTTATCTCAAATACTAACATAACAGCAGTGAGACTGCTGTAAATACTGACTGCCTGCCTGTGCAGAAACTTTATTATTATTGCTGTCGTTGCTATTATTATTATTGGTTTATTTTGTTACCCTTGGTTTGTTTTTGTTATTATTTATGTTTTTTGTTTCCCTTCAGGCTGTGCGTTGTTTCAGAACATCCCAGTGGAGGTGGTCTCACGCTAATGGAGACGGATACGCGAGAGACAAACAGAAAGAGAGAACGATTGCTTGTGTGTGTGTGTGTGTGTGTGTGTGTGTGTGTGTGTACCTGTGTGTGTACCTGTGCTGTGTTTGTCTGAGTGTGTGTGTTTATGAGTATGATGTGTACAGTATGTTTGTTGGTGAGATAAGGGAACAACACCCCATAAAATGGATAATGGATATATTTCACAGAAAAAGCAAAAAACAATTCTACGTATAAAAAATTAAGAGATGGGACGCTGCAGGGGGCTGCACTGCACACACGCACACACACACACACACACACAACCACACACACACACACACAAACAAACACACAGACACAGCAGTCAGGTGTACGGTGTCCATTATGAACCTGTGACGGTAGACGTACCAGGTGGACCACCACGATGCAGCATCTGATCAGCCAATCACAGGTGGCCTTCAGAGACGCATAAAAGCCTCCCATTGGATGAATTATTCAGATCAGAGGGACAGAGACAGCCATTAACCCACATCTTCTCCAAATACACACATTCCTCCCGCCTCCGCACACCCAGGCCTCTGCTGCAGCCACACACACACACACACTTAGAAAGTGCAAATTTAGGCACCTCTGTTGCTGTTTTTGTACCACTTAGGCCCTCAGTGCAAAAACAGACAGCACGCCCCAATGGTTATGCTCTACACACAAATGCTAGCTCATGCACACACACACACCACACACACACACACTGGCACAATCAATCTATCCCAACTTTGTAAACAATGCTGCATCCAGGGTGTTTTTAAATTCAGACCACCATCCCTGTTTAAACCCCGCATTACCCCGGCTAATAACACCAAATCTCGGTGATCCCGCTGAACTGAAAGAACAGAGGAGAACAGTTTGAAGAAGTTTTGAGGCTCATTAAATTGACTAACCAAGACTACTCTGCAGCCTGGGGGATAAAAAAAAAAGTGGCTTTGAAGAAAAGAAGTGATATTGGTTGACTCTGGCAGCAGCTATATGCGACTGTGCCTGTCGCTGCCACGAGTCCGAACAGGGCGCAAACGTGATCAGAGGGCGTTTTAGAGAAAGTGGCTTCCCTTCCAGAGGCTGCGCTCTTGTGCGTAATAAATGCTAAAAAAGGATAAGCCTGTGATGAGTTGGGCAGGTTGCTGAAAGTTTTATTACAGACAGTTAAAATCAGGAGTGGCAGAGCACGCTACCTGGGAGGCACCGTCACCGGCTCAGCGACTGCAGCATAACCGTCAAATTAGTTTTGCAGGTATTCGCCACACCTGTCAAAACGTTCAGCGTGCGCAGCTCTGAACGGATTCCTCCTCTCTTGTCTCCAGCTGCAAACAGCTCCAAGACAGTGGGAACTTAGAGGCTTCTACAAACCGAGAGGAGGCTAGCAGCATTTCTGAGAGGCAACATTTAGAAGATGTTTCACGTCTGATAAGGGATTAAAAGCAGCTGATCAGCGATCATCGGGACGAACGGAGATGAATGGTGGTCTCACAGTTAAATTAATCATCAGCAGCCTGCCACCCACCTCTCCTCTTCTCTCTCTCTCTCTTCCCTTCTGCTGAGAAGTAGACATAGTCATCTGGGCACATCTGCGTATGGCCTCGTCCACAGCGTGTGGACTGTATACGCAGGAAAAATCGTCAAATTTCCGTTAAAAAACGTCCCGGATTTTAGCTAATTTTAGCTGACAACCTGCCCATCTGTCACGCACATTGACTATTATGTCGTGCACTGCTATCGTACGGAGGCAGATCCCATGCTGAGATGCTTATATTCACCAGCACACACATGAAATAGTAATTACGTGCTCCTGTCAAGTGCTTATGTGCATCGCTTATGCACCACACGTCCGTGTGCACTGTAGGTAGCGTTTTGCTGCACGCAGTCCACCATATGTGCACATGTCAGTCCAGCATGTTGGATGGCTCTCTCTAACTGTCACACACACACACACACACACACACACACACACACACACACACACACACACACACACACACACCACACACACACACACACACACACACTTAGAGGGATGCAGCACTGACTGAGATTGAGGTCAGGACAGATGTATGGGGAATATTTGATTAGGAGAGCCACGGGGTCAAAACACACGTTGTTTTTCGGGAGCTGATTTCTTTCCTTCGTGTAAGTGATTACAATATGTGTTTTTAAATCCTAAAACCATGAAGCCCTGGTCAGCAAATTCAATCAGGAGAAAGAAAGAAAAAAAAAAAGAAGTCGTGTTTTCAGACGGCTGATGTTTTTAAATTGCATTATCTTAAGAGCGCACACTTGAGTAGCCTTTGCATCCATTAATAAGAAGACAAAAAGGGAGGCTCCTCTCCTGCACTGATACATAAAAATTCACATTTAGAGTGCTGTTCATTGACCATACTCTGGTATGTTAGCAGTTTAAACTGCACTTAATGTTTCTACTTTACATATACTTCAGCTTAAAGGTTCACTTCTCTGCTGTTGAGTGATTTTTCACAGTGTTTAAGCTACTTCTGCTGCCGTGGTGGGTCCCCCCCCCCCCCCTCGGGAAATGATAAATTAGTGTTACGCTATGCTGTAATGCCACTAGATAAACTCCCAAAGCTTTCTGAAGCCCTTGCAGTGTGAGATCTAGTAGGAGAATTAGGGATCCGTCAACATAGGGAATGAGCATTTGATTGAACTTCCAGAGCCGTTTACTTTGCTGGTTTAACGTTTTGTTTTCGTATTGAAAAAAAAAACAAGAAAAAAGATTGAAACGCTCATAATAATAACAAGAAACCCCCAGATTAGAGTCCTTTTGGGGGCTTAGGAAAAATAATCAGTCTGCCAAAGTGCTAATTAGACATCAGAAACCAAACATTGAAACCCCGTCAGAGTGAAAAATGTTTACAAAATGATTAAATACAAACAAAAGGTGAATAAAATCAATTAAAACAGCCCTGAAGCAATTAATGATAAAAGTCTACGGGGGGGGGGGGGACTAGGGTGTGTGGGTGTCTTTGTTTTTATGGTTGCATCGATGCATGTGTGTGTTTATGAGTGACAGAGTGAAAGAGGAGTGTGTGTTTGGGTGGGAAAAGACACGTTTTCTGTCTGTGTGTGAAATATTCAAAAATAGTAGCTTCATCAGCAACATGAATGTAAGATGTGTGTCTGTTGCCATAAGCCTGAACATTCAAAGTTAAGCTATGTTTTTTTATAGTACATGTATTACAAGCTGATCATTTACTGTAATATTCTGCATTAGTTATTAGCCGTGCCAGTAAAGTAACTCGGATAAAACTTCCAAACGTGACACAAGCAGAATTTAAAGGGGACTGAACGCACTGGTCCAATAAACATGGGACGAAAAAGGACGAAAAAAAAAAATCATCTTAGAAGTCTGACATTTCGTGAGATCTGCTTTTAGGTTTTTAAAGATTTGACAGAGTTGTGAGCTTCAGTAACTGGCTGTTGGCTGCGGCCACTCAGATATGAGAGCGGTATCGATTTTCTCATTTCACTCTCCATCAGAAAGCAAATAAGCACACTCCCCAAAATGTCAAACTTTTCCCTTCAGAACAGGGAACAAGAACGAGCTTCAGGCTGATTTACATTCAGGGTCCACTGGGGGCTATATGTGAAGTTGTTGGGAGACTTTTCTACCTTGTGTTTAATCAAAACAGAACATTTCAGAGTGTTTTTTTTTAATCTGCAGCTTGTGTTTGGATGGCCACTGTTCTCATGCAGGACTAAACAGAGACGTCCCGGAGCCCTTACAGTTACAGCTATTAAAAACGGACGCTTGCCTCATTTTTAAGCTTCCTTTGCTTAGATTTCTTTGCACATACTTGTACATAATTAACGCTTATTGTAAATGGATTAATTTAGATTTGCCTTGAGATACTTATAAGCTAAAAAGTAAAAAAAAAAAAAAAATTGCTAACACTGGGGAATGAGACAGTACAGTATAACAGGTTTTCAACTGGAGGTGAACGAGTTTTTCTGTTTTATCTTTATTTGTCCTTTTTATTTTCTTTGTACATTCACAGTGTTGTTGTTTTGTAACTGAACTGTTATCAAGTGCCTGTTTTACCTTCATGTGTTTGCGGCAGACATTACCATACCTCATTGTCTTCATGCGTCTTCCATCAAGTGATGGTGTGTCCGCTAATGGCAGCAGAGCCCCCCCACCCCCACCCCACACAGCCTCAGTCTAAAGGAAGAAGACTTTTATATGAATGCACAATGACAACCTTCATACCTCTCCACCATTGTTGGAATTAGTTGTGCATGGGAAAAAAACAAAACAAAACAAAAGCTACATTAGGAGCGACAAAGACTTTCTGGCCATGATCCTCTTCCTTAAACCGAGTACTGTGACATTAAAGCTGCGTCATAAAGCTGTTCTATATAATTGCTTAAAAGGCTCATTTGAAACAGATATTTCCTTCTTTAGAAGAAAGACAGGGTTTCTTTTTTTTTTTCCAATAAAAGAAATCATTTATTGGTGTCCCTCGAGTGTAAATGTGCCTTTTTCATCTGAAAGTGGGTGAGTTTTTCAGGTCTGCGTCTGTGTGTCAGAGTATATTTTGTACCGAGTTTTCTTTTATCATCCGCACAAAAGGCTCAGTCCCGCACACAGAAACAATATAACAGAATATATTGGTGGTCATCCTGGCTCTGAAATCAAGGCTCCATCCAAATTATTATTGTTTTTTGTTTTTTTTATGAGCACTTTCTCCCTTCTGTAAATTATCCGCTCCCTCCGAGCCTTTATTTCATCCATATCTTAGTTGTGAGCCGCGGTATTGGTTCCAGTCACAGCATGACTGTGAGGATTTGTTGTCCCTGATGCACTCAAACTGTCCCAGTTTAATGACAGAATCAACCGTTTTCTTGTGTGTGTGTTTGTGTCTTTTATCCACCTTGAATTCAGGAGTTTTATTATAATGGAATAAGTTACACTTGGACAGTATTGATTGGTTTATGTTTGCGGTGGAGGAAGCACTCGATCCTCTAATATATGTAAGGAATAGTAACATAACTGCCCAGCAACATACCGCTGTGGCCTTGGAGATGTAGGACATATAGAAGATAGCCAGTGTGTGTTACAGGCACTGGCTTGGATTAGAAAAAATGAAGGAAAAAGGAGATGCGATGTGCTGCTGATAAACATGTACATATGTGAGCTGGTAGGTCAAAGAAGTGTTGAGGCTAAGCACATTCAATAAGGTACTGCACAGAAGTACAAATTTGTATGTGGGTACTTGTATTTCTGCTGTTTATTCCAGAGATGTTTCCTGACCAACATAAAATGAGCTTGTAACAATATTGCTGTGATTTCTACCGAGGAGTTCATATGAACTCTATATGGGTGAGTTAATCTGCATGAATGCAATGTCTTAATAATAGTATCATGTGCAAGTAAATCACATGTAAAATGGGGGAATGCCATACTGTAAGTTGGTCAAATTTGTGTTTGTTACGAAATGCTTTTACTTTCCACTGCAGCAGGTGTGATGGTTCAAGTATAGATGAAGCATTCACTGAAATAGTTTTTAGCTGTGTCTAAACACGTGGAAATGTGTGAAGACGTGGTTCTGCTTTTTTATCCTACCAGCTAATTTCGAAGCAGAAACACAACAACACATGGCAGGTTTTCTCATTTTAGTATGTCTCGCTGTGACTTCCCATCCCGTGCCTTCAGTTTTTACATCTCCCAACGTCTGACCAGCCCAGCGTGTGTTTTCAGTGGGAAGAACTGGTCTTCCAGCGTGTTATATGAGAAGGTGAATGTGGGTTGGATATTAAAAATAGAAAAGATCAGACTGAGGGGGCCACGAGGAAGACAGAGAGAGAGAGAGAGAGAGGAGAAGAGGGGAGGAGGGTGCAGGGGGAAAAAAACAAAAAACATGAGGATGACGAAAGAGAGCGGGGTGGTAGACACATGCATGGAGATGAGAAAGGTGATACACGACGCAAAACAGACGCAGAGTGACGAGGAAATGTCTATTTTTACCGGTGGATGGTACAGAGAACCGGGGAATGTGATAGGCCTCCGCATTAGACTGAAGAGGAGGAGGAGGAGGAGGAGGATTTTTGGCTTGTACGGGCAGATTCATGGACATTTACCTAACTGCAGCGTGGAGGAAATTCAACCCGTCTACTGTATCCATCCCATCATTTCTCTGCCCTTTCTTCTTTGATATCTCCTCCCCTGCAACACACTCCATGTTGTGCTCCCTGAATCTCCTTCGCTCCTCCCTTGATGTGTGCGTGTCACAATCATCTTTCTTTCCTCCATTCTTGGAAGGGACACGACTTGTATTTCAAAGCTGTCGTAAGACATTGTTTGTCCCCAGAATTAAACATCTCAGCAGGCAAAGGTCGAGCTACCATACAGTAAACTCAGAGCTGAAATGGCTCATCGATTCCTTTGAAAATAACAGGCCAATGACTAATAATGGATTCAATCAGTGCAAAGCTGAAAAAATGTGGATGAAAGCCAGCTATTCGGTGGTTATAGATTCTCCTTGGACAACATTTATGGCGATTTTATATATACTTGTTGTATATCAAAAAATCTATTGTTCTGCTCCTGGAGCTGCTATGATTATTTCTAGTATAGAGTGGGAGTAACAGGACAAACAAGACACTCTGAGATATCAGTAGATTTATTAAATTAGTCATGGTTTAAATTGATGAGATAATTGATTGACTTTCTTTCAAAAAGTATACCACAGTTTATTTCAAATGTCACCAAATCCTAATGCCCATAAAGATGAAATCGAGACCATACAAATGAAATGCAGATGAAAGAGTTTCCAACTGGAAAATACCCAGACTTCCTGGCCTAAATGCTCAGAGAAAATTATTAGTTCCCAAAAATGCCTCCAAAAATGCTCAGTGAATCTTCTGCAGCAACTTCTGCTCGTCTTAACTCTCCAGACTTACCCCCCTTGTCCTCCCTCTGTCTCTCCCCCTTTGTCCCCCCTTCTCCCCTGCATCCTTTCTCCCCCTGGATCAATAGATTACTTCCTGTGTTCAGTGGGTTGACTGCACAGTTTAGAGACCACGGGGTTCATGTTACCAGTCATCTCTGGGTGTGGGTGTGTGTGTGTGAGCGTGTGTGTGTGTGTGTGTGTGTGTGTGTGTATGATGGTCTTAAGGGGTCACCAGGACCTCTGGGGTCAACGGAGGCAGAAGTTTGATCTTTTCCTTGAAACAAGAATCACCGGTTTCCAGGCATGACTGATGAGGATGAAGTGTCGGAAGAGGCAGATATAGAGGGTTTACCTGAAGAATTCATCTGGATTTATTTAGAGACAAAATTATGACTCGACAGCCAAAGTTTCTGCCTCGGCAGTGTTTCGGTACATTGGTACAGTATAGTGAGACGGCAGCGAGGGCTAAGATGGCTGCAGTAAATGAGTCAATCTGAGACAAAACAAGGGGTGTAACACAAGAGCTGCTTCCTACGGCTCGTATCTGGTATTTGGGAGATTTAGGCTCTGTGCTTCCAAGCTCCACTTCTAATTCAGATCTGTTCAGCCTTAAAGTGCCAATTCATAATGAAGGTATATCGAGACGAGTTTAAATTACAGCTGGTCTGCACCAAATTAAGCATTGTTCAGCATAGTAAGCGGCTAATTTATGAAGCATTAATAAAGAAACAGAGACATCAAGGTGATAAAGATGTTGGTGAGGGGGGAGAGGCAGAAACATCAAACAGACCCAAGCTCAGAGCAGGCATAGAGATAGAGGTAGAGGAAACTAAAGAGAAGAGGGGGGGGCAGAGAGCAGAGAGAGGCAGAGCAGGGTAGGTAGAAACATGGAGAGAGATGACGATGGAGAGAAATACAAAAGGAGGATGTGAAAGGAGACAGAGCAGGCGTTAGGTAGACCATGTGGATCTGAGAGGTGACGTCTTATACCAGAACTGCCACTCTGACAGCTTACAATAACCAGAGGTTAGATTCTCGATCCCAGCAGAAGAATGTGGATAGGTTTTGGTGGATGCACAGGGCTCTTTTATCCGTCCTCATCACCTATGGATGTGGTGCCCTTGAGCAAAGCATCAAACCTCCACCTGCTCCTCTGGGGCTATCGCAGTGTTCACAGTGTGTGTGTGTGTGTGTGTGTGTGTGTGTGTGTGTGTGTGTGTGTGTGTGTGTGTGTGTTCACTGCCCACTGTTCGTAATATCCGTGCTCAGTAATCACAGTTGGGTAAAACGCAGATACCTAATTACCCCCAGGGATCAGATCTAGCTATCTATCTAATCTATCTAATCTATCCAATGAAGTCATCTCAAATCGCCAAATCCAACATTATCCGCTAACAACTGTTCTCGCTGTTTCTCTCTCTGGCCATGAGACAACCGAGCTGTTTTAACAGACTGACTGACAGGCCCTGGTGTCCTTAAATCCCATAAAAGCCTCTCTACATCCATCGCCCAGGGCAACGTGCCGCGGTAAATGGCTTCAGTTTGTCTGAGGTGTGCCCACAGAGCCCAAAAGAGATCAATACAGTCACTCACAGTCATTGTTTTAACTGGGCTCCGGTGTTCGCTCCTGCCATAAAACGCCTGCTGCGCTCCAGGTCCCGGACCCTCGGGCCCCCGACGCAACACCGGTGTCAGAGCAGCGACTTAAAGAGCCGGAGGATGGACCGTCCGCATGGACACATTCATACCTGTGTAACACTGTGTCTGACTCTGGGCCATCGACGTGTTGTTCCTGTGTCGCCCGGTTCCTGCAGAAAGGTGTCGCGGGTTGCATTTTGGCTTAATGACATTTGATTGAATTCCCAGCAGCTCAGGTCTGCTATAGTAGGACCTGCTGACTGAGCAGAATAATAAATATAGGGGAAACTATAGCAGCGAGTCTGTTTTGTTTCTTATTATCCCCCTGACATTTAACATGGACAGGTTCTCCTGTTTTCTTAGCAAAGTTGTGTAACTACTGCGACATGCTTTCGTTCTCATTACTCAAAGCAAGTCTACACAAGGCATTAATTTAACTGTAAACTGTACAGTGATTGGATGGTGGCACGGCCCATCCTACCCTGACAGAAACAGCTGTTCTACCACTCGCAGAGCTGTTTGTCACCAACACACAAACCCAGTGAAGCATCACACCTGCAGTGAGTCACCCATTCAAATAGAGCTGGAGCGGTGGTTTAATGGTAATGCGAGGGGGGAACATATAGTTTTTGTCATATTCCCTATTGGTAAAAGTAATAATCTACAAGGTAAGAGTACAGTAAGGATGGATGACAGGGCTGATATTGGTGTTTTCATACTGATATTTATTTTGGAGGTGGTACGACTAGGAGAGTCTAAAATGAAAAGTACATTGAAAGGCGTTGGGGACCATTAATGGGGGTTTCTTCATTTATAGGCAGCAGAAACATTCTGGGAACAAAACACACAGTCTCCACATCCAGCTGTAAAAACAAGACTTTATTTGTTTCCCAACTCCACCAGCTGCTAAAGGCAAATGTTTGGCTCTTCAGCTGCTGTGTTGTGGCGCTAAGCAGGTTGAGGATCGTGCACTTTGTGAAGCAGTAGGATCAGACTAGACAAAGTTACAGGCATCATGAACATTGCTCATAGATAAGCAACTTCCTAGATGAGCTTAGTTTTGTGTGCTTTCTGTATTCATCAAAACCTGAATTATGAGTTAGTTACTTTCAGTTTTATGGATAGGAGCGTTTACCTGTCAAACATGTCCTGTTCGTCTCTGATTTTGAGACATTTCCATGTTCAAACCATCACAGTCTCACTCTGCTGAGTACAGCGAGCCAAAGGATGATATATTTCATTTTGGGTGGTGGTTAGATGGCATGTGTTGGCAAACAACAGCAGTGGCTCCTAAAGAGGTTTCTGTGGAAGCCACAACAGAGGAAGTCGTCCTGAAAGAGCACCGACAGCTTTTCTCCATGAGGTTTCAGTCGTCTCCCAACTGGCCCTGCACAGCGAAGTGCCTCTCTTACAACATCACACGGTTCATTGATCTGATTGGTGGAAGCTAAGGTGATAGACAGATGGTTCATCCAATTACCTGCCAAATATTGTTTGAAAGCGTCAGTCCGTTTCCACACAGTTAACATGGACAATTTCCCAGATGGCTCTGTTGGAACAAACCATCTGGCACGTCACATTCAAGTAATGGTCAAACTTGGCAAATGAGAAGCAAAGTTTAATTAGCAGGACTGTTAATTAATTAATTAATTAATTAATTTTCCAGCCTAAAATCAACAATTTTCACTGGTTGGCTCAGTCTCCCATCACCCACCCCTCGGTCGTGACCTGAACTTTGAAAGCGAGGCAGTTTGTTTTATTGACCGCTAACCCGGGTTTCTCTCGACGGGTCTGCGAGGAGCCGCAGCCTCCACCCGTTTAAACAGCGGTTCCATGTCTATTAACAGTGTTGGGTCGTGACCTGACCCCACTTATATCTTCACCTCTGCTGTCCATCTCTCCCTCCCTCCCTCCCTCCCTCCCTGCCCCGGCCTCCCAGCTCAATCTTTTATCCCCTTTTACCAAGTCACTCCCCGTGGACGCTGTGCCACCTCACGCACACACACACACACACACACACACACACACACACACAGACAGACACAGGCTGTTGTTGCCCCTCGGCTTAACAGTATTTATAACGATCTGACCCCTGGACCTCTCCATGTTAATGATCCTCTGCCCCTCCCAACACAAACACACACACACACACACACACACACACACACACACACACACACACACACACACACACACACACACACACACACACACATACTGACAGACAATAACCTGCACTCTGGTGTGCACCATGTTTGTTTCCTCCCTTTGTTACCTTGAGATAAACCCAGGACGGTAAACACCGCAACTGATTTAACAACCTGAACAGCCCATAACTATCAGCTCCATCTCCTGAATGGAGAATTTCTTCTTCCACAGGGAGAATGGAGAGCAGGGGAGAGTGAGCAGGGTAGGATTGTGGCTTGTACAAGGGGAAAAGCTCCATCATAGGAATAACTAAAATGCACCACTCTTCATCATTGATGAAGATGTCTTCGGGTCAGAATGACAAACACATGATCAGATGAGATGTTTCACCTTTTTTCTGTGTCCTGTTGGGGTTATTTAGATGCGAATTAAATAGATGAAACCCTTGTTCAAGCATCTTTACTGCTGCTAACAATGTTTTCTCTAAAGAGGCTGATCTTGTAAAACACAAGACAGTTTTCTCATGAGTTTTCTTTGAAAACTGCATATAGCATTTGGCTCAAAATGGACCCATTTTTGAGTCTCCAGAGTTCGGTATTTGTTTTGTTCTCTGACTACATTCGCTCTTTAGGGTCCATTTACCCAAAGTGATACATTATGATATGAGATGTCGGACTCAGAGATGTGCTGCTGTAAAACACTGCACTCAGTGTCCTCCATTCTGATCGCAGTTTTCAAGGATGGTTATCCGGTTTTTATTGGCCCGGGTATGTGCTCACGATATACTCGTTCCCAAGTAAATAGCATAGACTGTTAAAACTAAAAAAAACGTTGCTTCACAGCAAGAGGATTCTGGGTTTGAGATGTTCAGCCCAGAGGTTCAGATTTGTATGTATGTTATTGTTAATCAGAGACTGAATAGTCCCTAGGTTTGAGTGTGAGAGGGAACGATGTGTGGTAGATGTCTAGTATTTGTTATGCATATTTACGTTTATTTAACTTAAAATAAAGAAATGATTTAAGTGAACTAATAACTTTAAGCCGAGTCCGATGTACGTACATAGATAAACGCGCTTCCTGACAGTACATTTTATCCTGTTTAGTACACACACAAAAACCCTTTGTGCTTTTGCTCTCATTCTTTTTTCCTCTCAAGGCCTTTTCAATCCTCACATTAGAAACACACATGCACACACACACAGAGACACACACACACACGCACACACACACCTTCACATACAAACAAACTCTCTTAGTTTCTCCCTCTCGATCACGTCCTGTCAGCAGCTCTGCAGCCTAATATGAGGCTGGGGACAGAGGAAATGAACGATGTCAGCCAGTGTTGTAATTCAGCAGAACCGACCACCATAAGAGAGAAAACATCCACTGTATTTTGTGCTCATGGGAAATCAATCTCCACTCATAGCTCATTGTTTGCAGGCTTACAGTATGCTCATGGTTTGAAGAGGTCGAGAGAACGACCACGCTTCACATTCACTCCCTATGTGTCTGTTTCTGCACGTGTTCCTTTGTATGTGTGTGTCGGGACGATTCTGAATGCTGGTTCTTTTCCTACAATGGCACCCGTGCTGTGACTAGTTTCCAGTGATATTTTCCTTCTACTGACACATGTGAGTTGCTGATGAAAGAGCAAGACTCGACAGAAGCATCCAATTATGATCTTTGGAGGAGTCTTCTGCACACACACACACATGCAAATATTTTGTCATCTATGCCAAGGAGTTCCCACCACGAAACCAGTGAGTGAAGAATGCATAAATAAAATTATCTCCGAGACACAAGCAGAAAATAGATAATCCCATGCACCTGAGAGAAGAGGATCCGCTCTGCAGCTTTGGAAGCTCTTTCTTAGAGTAATTTCAAATTACATCATCATGAGAAAACCACAAAAAACTGTGGCGAGTTAACAAACAAGAGTATATGACTTCTTAGTCTTAGGACAACGCCTCATTGGACTAGTAAAATGTCTCCATTTTGGCAGGTTTTTCCTGTTAATTGCAGCTTTAAGAGCTTGCTATCAAACACATGATGATGAGGGAGCAGCTACGCTTCGTTGGATGAACTGAGAAAGTGAAGTGCGTTTGCTTCTGTCACTGAAATGAATACAAGAAATAACAGGCACGTGGATGTTGTTTCTAGACATAATTAGATAAAAGTATGTTTACGAAGGGAAGATAACAGCGTGAGTTTATCTATATGTGTGAAAGAATGGGTTCCTGTATTTGCCTGCGCGCTCCTGCAAATATGGTAAATTACGTGAGAGTTTACGTGAGATAAAAGCTGACATTGTTTGTTTTGGCAGTCAGTCTGAAGACACGAGGAAATAGAGGAAATCAGCGCGGACTGTTTTCATTTCATCTTAATTAGAAGCGAATGACACCTCCATTCTGTTGCCAAAACAAACCATTTATCTGAACCAGGGATGGGCTCAGAGTCTGTCTCATGCCATCCCACCTCTCTACTGTTTGCACCGTCTTGCTTCACGCTGTTACCGCTTCTTTCGGAAACGTCTGTGTTATGAAAGATAAGTTTTAACTAGACTGAGTGAAAGACAGAAATCTGAGTTTTGAGAATTTCCACTCTCCAGAGACGTTTCCGCCGGATAATAGCAGGAGAACAACTCAGAACTCCGGATCTCGATTTCCTATTTGGTCTTTACTCCACCAGGTTCTTAGATTACCAGCATTTGTCTTGTTGAAGGCATACATTAATTCTGCCTGGTTACCCTGCAGCTTTGTAGAAATGCACTTTCATCTCTCTCTGTCTTTGACTTCATCATTAAATGCCGCAGAGCCTGACCTAAAAAATCACCCCAGCAGTCAAACATGGAAGCAGCCACCGTTGACAAAGCAGCCAGAGCTAAAGACATGGTCGTCTAATGGGACTCTCACAGGCTCATTTTGCACTCATGGGAATTTGCTCCTTTTGCAATCTCAAAATATGTCCCAGTCAATATAATGGGAGCTCCTACCTGCACCTCATATACTTATATATATGTGTAATGGTCATGCTCTCTAACTTACTGCTTTGTCTGCTTAGGTAGCCCTTCTTCTTGCTGTACTATTGCTTTTTAACCTCTCTTATGATGGGAATAAGTTTTGTTGTGTTTTTTTGTTGTTTTTTTTACCTCAGTTTTGTGATGAGGGTGAGTGAGGGTTCGGGGTGTGGCCTCTCAGTCAGACAGGGCCCACTCATGTCAGTGTCTTGGTGGGAGGCGTAGACAACAGGCTTTGTCACAGAACACTTAAGAGCTCAGTTTGAGGGATAAACCTGACAAGACAATTAGTGGCTGTTTTGACTGAAAAGTGCAAGGAGCTGCGCTGTTGGAGGCTCCTTTATCCAAGGCGGTGATTAGACTTTAAATGATCCAAGAAGTCTTGATAGAGTAACACAAGCATGATTGTGAAAACTTATGAGCTCTTAAAAGCACAGCATGGTAGTTTATAATATCATAAAAAGTCCAGGGTCTGTGTCTAGGGGCTGAGGCAAAGAAAAAAAAAACATTTTGTGATTTGGAAAAGCTGAAGTTGCTGTGTGCTGGTAAATTGGCTTAATACATTACATTTATACAATACATTTAATACAATACATTTAACAATACACATTCCTAATACATGCGTTTAATATATCAATGTATTTTATTAAAAGACACATAGAAATGTAACTCCATTTCTGGCAGATAGGGACCCAGCCATCATCCATTCGCCAATCAAATTCCCTTGTGCCAAATAACAAAGAGCACCTAGTGAACAAAGAGCAGACTAAACAAAAAAGATATTCACTTTGAAATAATGCAGAAGCACTTCAGATTGATGGCTATGGGGCATCCACACTGTGATGAGACTCATTTTAACCCCGTAACAGAGTGGAGCTAAGGTTATGAAGCGCAGCTGTCTCACTCTTCTTCTCTTAGAAGTCTATTGTGATCAATAATAACAGCCTCTCCTCCCCACTTTATGATCTCATCTCCTCCATCTCTGCCAATAGCAGATGAGAATTTAATGAATTCTCCCGTGTCCTAAACATGGCTGCCGTGCGTGGCGAAATGTTTTTCCATCCCTCACTCCGGAGCTCACTCCATCATCGTAGAGATAAGATAAAGCAACTGGACTCGGGGCAGATTAACCCCCACTCTCCTCTCTCCCTCTCTCCCTCTCTTCAGGACCGTCTTCAGTGATCAGCAATGATGACGACTCCGCCTCCCCCCTCCACCACGTCTCCAACGGCAGCAACACTCCGTCCTCCTCAGAAATGGGCCCAGATGCCGTGATCATCGGCATGACCAAGATCCCCGTGATAGAAAACCCGCAGTACTTCAGGAGCACAAACAGCCTCCTGAAAACCGACACGTGTGAGTACAAATCTCAGTTCCTGGCCAATAAACCCACAGTGTTTGTCGCTCCATTACTATTCAAGTTGACTGTGGCCGTGTGAGAGAGCCGAGGCAACATCTGTCCTCCTGTCATGGCAGTGACATTGGAGCCGCCGAGGATAAGCTGCTGATTCTGACGGGACAAATGGGAAATGAGAAAAGGGAGTTTATATGCGTGCTGTGTGTGTATGTGTGTGTTGGAGCATATGCTAGACACAAATCCATTCATGAATTTCCCGACTTCCACACATGACTCATATATTGCCAGAGGGGAAGGTGGCGATGCTCGCAGGAGTCTGTTAGCCACTACAGGTAGAAATATCACTCTCTGTGGGTGTTGAGCACCATTTCATCTCACAAAAAAAAGTATAAAGCATGAGAAGAGACAGAAGAGTGAGGTGGTCAAGGGAGGTGGGAAGGAGAAAGACGTAAACAGAAACAGAGGAGAAACATGAGAACGGGAGGAGGTGGAGGGAAAGAGAGAGGGAGTGAGAAAGAGAGAGAGAGAGAGAGAGAGCAACAGTCAAATAGACAGACAGAGAGCACACAAGGTATTGACCTGGTCCATCAACATGACATTATGATTATTGGCAAGTAATAAAAGCTTCTCCAGGCTTTGGCCTTGTGTTGCAGTAAATTAGGTTGTGTGTGTGTGTGTGTGTACGTGCCATCAGGCTCTGTCTATTGAGGGCAAGGTTGAGGATGTATAATGATGGGGGGATCGGGGGCCTGACCTCTTCAGTCTTGCGATATAACTAAAAGATAGACTGGGATTTACAGCCCGAAGACAAGAATGACAGCGCAGAGGATCGATGAAAGTCAATAACCTGC
Source organism: Karalla daura (assembly GCA_029224185.1). Taxonomy (NCBI): domain Eukaryota; kingdom Metazoa; phylum Chordata; class Actinopteri; order Chaetodontiformes; family Leiognathidae; genus Karalla; species Karalla daura. The sequence goes on from CM055192.1 coordinate 14,811,677, forward strand.
TGCCCTGTGCGTGCATGTGTTTGTGTGTGTGCGTGCGTGTGTGTGTGCACGTTTTTAATGTATTACAGCCATTACAACTATTACGCAGTGTGCCTCTTTGACTCTCAGACAGGAGCATAAATACTGAAAGTATCTGACCGATTATTTGGCACTCTGCCTTTTTTAAAGACCTGTACAATAGCCTTTGATGGAGACCGTTTGGCAGAGAGGCTCCAGGTTCGATGCCAAGAGCCGAACACTTTCTGAGCAGTGGCCGTAACCGGCTCATGTCCTGTGATGCTGAACACAGGAGTCAGGTCGACGTTACCGCTGAAATAATGGCAGCAATAAGGTAAACAGTCTTTCTGCAGAGAGAACGGATCTGTGTGCGATTACCGAGTTGAACACCTCATTACCAACAATAACACCAGAGGAGTTAATGTAGCTGGAAAGCGTGTCGAATGGATTATGAAGGAGTTACAGTAAAACTCCTCTGGACCTGCACAGGTCGTTTCTACTATGCCTGTGTTTCTCTAATCCCATGTACACAGGCTGTTAGTGTGCATGTCAAGTGACTAGAGCATAGCTGTAGTGAGGTTTGTAGAAATACTGAATCCAAGTCCCCCCAGTCACCAGAAACTGTCCAATCTTTCTTTAGATTTTGCTTCCCTCACTGCTTGACGTTAGTGAAATAGTAAATGCTTTTGCGCTTTATGCTTTATGCTTTATGAAGTTTCAGTGCCAGACTATCTGCACTGTGCAGTGAAGAGAATGATATCAATCAAATAGCAAAGGTTTGGAGGCAAATATTTACCAAAATGTGCATTTATCACTTGCAGGACTCAGATTCTAATGCACAGTCTGAAGAATAGTGGGAGATTACAGAATATCTACCATCTAGAGGTTTTTCACTGCTGAATGGAAACCTGTTCTACCCAATAAAATGTGCCAAAAAGTCTGACAAAATCCAGCGATGCCCTCAGTAACAGCTCGGCCCTGAACTAAAGGAGAGATTGTTGTTGTGCAGTCTACATTTTCCCACTATTTCCAGGACTTTTTTGGGTTCACATTTTGTTGTGTTGAGGGATCAAGGATTATGTCCGTTCTGGAAAATGTTATTCACAGGTCGACACGTGCGTACAGTATTTTAAGACGCTCACACACAGTCACACATACACATAATCACACACACTAAGCTTATTAAAATGTAGGTCACAATTAGCTACACCTCCTCTCAGGAGAACTCACAGATGGAGGCTGTAGAAATACGTCTGAAAATTAAAGACGTGACATCAATTGCATGAGAATGTGAGAGAGAAGAGACTCAAAACATCCTATTTTCAATACATCTGTCAGACACCACTGTGACATTGACCTATCGCATTATAAAGTCCAGCACCCAATTTTCAAGCCATTCAAGCTGTTTAACATCAGCCTGCAGGGTCAGGCAGAGATTTTGGGCAACACAAAGACAGAGGGATGGAAGAAGAGACAGATGGCAAATGGGGAATAATTATGACCCCAGACATTAATTTCTTGGGTTGTTTATAAGCTGCTGATTAAGGAGAATCGTGTGAAAGGTGGCTCCACGGGGAGGACTGGATGATGGAGGGAGCGGACAGATGGAAAAAGATGGGAGAGGAGTTGGCTGATGGGAAATATTATTCCTCTTGATGTTAATGTGGTGAGCGCTATCATAAACAAGCCACCGCAAAAAGAGTGACGGAGCAACAAAACGAGGGAGAACATGTGCCTGGATGTTAATGTTGGTGGGGATGATGATTAAAAAGTGATAGGTGCAGCAGCCGAAGGGGGGGGATCTGCAGCCGGGAGAACTAAATGATGGAACAGAGGGAAGCTAAATAAAGAAAGTGAAAGCAAGATAATGAGACTGGATGGAGGGATGCTAAATGAGGGAAAATGAGTGAATACGATAAGCATGGAAAACGGGTACTAATTAAGAAAAACATCAGAGAATAAGAGTGCAAAGTTTGGTAAATGGGGAATAATATTTCTGTAGATCTTAATTAAGGATACAGAAGGAAGAGAAGGGAGGCGATGTGTAGCGCAGAGATACAGTTATAATGGAAGCAGGATGAAGGAAGCTGCGCCAAATAGGCAGGCTTCATGAGCCACAGGAAAAGAAATAACATGATTTTGAAAGTTCTTAATGACACAGAAATTACAGGAAAATACAACAAATTTATAGGAAGATTAACTGCATGTATGACTGCAGAATTAGTTGGGCTGACGTATCATGAATCTTACATCAAAGAGGGCCACGAGAACAGCAGCAAATCTTTAGGAAGAACAAGAAACGGGAGACAACGGATTTGCCTGCACGTATGAATTTATCTGCTAAGGAGAAGTGGTGCGAGGCGTTTTCACGGGTGAGCGCATATTACGCCGCCACAGGCGGGAATGGTGTGGTGAGGTTATTAGCTGTTTAAGCTGTGGGTAGCCGTCTTGTGGGGATGTGGGTTTACTGTGCGCTGGGAGCTGGGAGCTGTCGAGGAAAAGAAAAAAAATAGAAGATATGAACATTGACTTCTACCTGCAATGGTGATAGTCAGGCATTCAACAAGAAAAAGGCAACAAAATGTGTTACAAATATGTGACAGTGTTAAATGGAAAGAGCAATAGCTGGATAACACATTAAGTAAATAAGTAAGTAACTAAAGAAATTAATAAGTATGTTAGGAGTTAGGGACGACCATGATATGACATCAACCTGTATGCCCATGTTGCCTTTAGGGACAGCTCAGATTCTCTTATCATTTTTGTACATGTGAGGTCCTTCCCGCAGTTCCCACCTTCGCTGGACAGGTTGAAGTGTGTGTGTGTGTGTGTGTGTGTGTGTGTGTGTGTGTGTGTGGTCTGTAGAAGCACACATACATTGTGGGTGTGTTCTTCTCTACCACAAGCCTACACAGAGAACTACATACTCTCTTCTTCTCCCTCTCTCTCTCTCTCTCTCACACACACTGTCTCTCACTATCTCTCTCCCTCTCTCTCTCTCTCTCTCTTTCTTGCTCTCTCTTTGTCTCTCTCTCTGTGTCTCTCTCCCTCTGTACAATATTGGGTTATGGTCGACCTCGGTAGCTTACAGTGTAGATCGATGCAGCTTCTGAGAGTCTAGCTGGGCTTTAATGTGATATTCTGAGTGGACAGCTTTTCTTCAAATGCGCCTCTTAATCACATCACAGATAAATCTCAGCTCTTGGTGTCCTCTCCTACATGCATGTGTGTGTGTGTGTGTGTCTCTGCTAAAGACAGAGAGGGAGAGAGGGAGAGAGAGAGAGAGAGAGGGAGTGCGTATTCTGGGATAATTCATGTTTCCTTGCGTGCAGACAGTTGCTCGTGAGGCCTGCAGTCAAAAAGACAGAGCTTAGCTGGGTCGCAGAGAGGGCGCCATGCTGTTAATCATCCCGTAGAATAAAACGTTGTATCATCACCATCGTCAGATGCCAAATTTTGTGAAGATCAGCTGGCGCACAGTCACAAGTTACTTAGCAACGGGGAGCAGGTTTGTCAACTCTGATCCAACTGCGGGTGAGCAGAAGGCAGGAGCAGATTTACACTACAGTAAAAAAAAGAAAAAAAAGAAAGAAAAACTGGATCAAGTTTGACAAACAGTGAATTTGCTTTTTTAATGGAACCCTTTATGGTCCATGAATGATAAGATTAAATGTTTATGCAGGAAGGAAAAAACAAAAAAATGTGGCTACTACAACTACCACTACTGCCAATTAACTGAGGAAATAAAGAGAAAAAAAGAAAAGAGCTTCATCGTAATGGTATGCTTTATTATCACACCCTGCAGGAAGGCATATAATGCTACAAAATAATGTGATCTTTATTTTGGTCAAATCATTCACACTTTTTCTCTGATGTAATCATACAGACTGTCATGTGCGTCTCATCTCAGATACGCTAGCTGTTAGTTCATAAGAATTTGATTGAATTAAGTAACTCTAATTCAAGTTTAATAACCAAACTTAATATAATGTTGCAACAACAGCTTTTTTGCTGTTGAGATTCCATCAGTGGGAACATATAAAGAGCACTGCTACTACTAAATGAACGCAACGATTAAAGTTCTCCTCGTCCTCTGTCTTCCCTGCAGTCGTCCAGCACATCAAGCGACACAACATCGTCCTGAAGAGAGAGCTGGGAGAGGGAGCCTTCGGGAAAGTCTTCCTGGCCGAGTGTTACGACCTCTCACCCGACCAGGAGAAGATACTGGTGGCTGTCAAGGTAGCGTGTGGTCTGAGTCTCGCTCTTTGTTGGTCGGATTGTTTTGAGGAAAACTTCCCGAGATACATTTTTGAGGAAATGATTGATTAAAACTTAAGCCATTTTGCAAACTCGATGGTGCAGAATGTGCACAAGACTGACTCTATTTGTTAAATTAATTTAATTGATTACACCTAAATATAACTAATTAAACAATTTAGAGTTTCCAAACTGCCTTAACATGTAAGTTTTTGAACTGTGGGACAAAAAGCAAATATCTGGAAAATAAACCCACCCGGGATATGCAAACATACTGAAAAGCCCTCGTTCTCACTGGGACTCAAACCCAGGACCTTCCAGCTGCGAGATGATAAGCTACCTCTACAGCTAGATAACTTTCTACATGACAAATTTCAAAAGTCCCAGCTCCTGCAAAATAATCATACCATAGTCCAAATCGTGGTTACTGAAGGTGAACCGATCTTTCTCTTCTATATTTTGCCCTGAGATCTGATGCCTGAAACACACGTGGGCTATCGAACAACACATAATCTTATGTTCCTGAAATGGATACAAAGCCTTTTGAAATGAAACCCCTCAAACGGCGTCTGCAAGGTATTTGGACCCCGCGTGTCTCCTGCCTCCTCACCTCCGCTTCCTCTGCTATTGTTAGCGAGCCGCAGCTTTCAGGAGCGTCTCTTTAAGCAAAAGGTGGAATTACACTCAAACCGCTGACTTCCGGGATTGAACGGTTTCCTCCCATCACATCTATCCGTCCATCCATCTCTCCGTGAAGGATGCTTTCTCTCATGGTCTGCGGTGAAACTGGATCTGATTGGCGAAGAGCTCCTCATTAACAATACATGACCTGTGAGAGAGACCCCCGGCCCCCACCCCCCAACCCCTCCCTCCTGTCCTTCCTGTCCACAGCACTTCACCTCTAACTCTCACCTGCAGGACTTTCTCTCCCTCTCAAAATCCTCCTCTTCCTCCTGCTTCTGTTTCCCCTCCAGCTTAGCCCTAAACTACCGCTCGCTGCTCCGCCGATGTTTGCTGCCAGCTTAGTATCAGCTCCGTCTGAGCACTTGGCAAAAAAAAAAAAAAAAAAAAAAATCGCAGGAAGCACAGGTCCAGGTGGTGGAAGAAGATGTTGCGTGTTTGCGACTGTCAGACGCAGCAAAACATTTCACAATCAGTGTTCAGCGGACTCCATTCATCAAACTGCCACAGGTGTGGTCGCATGTAGACCAGATGCATCATTTAAACATTAGAGTCACAGCATTGATTTAAGTCTCTCTATTCATTACTTTTTTTTCTCTCCCCCTTTCCCAATTAGCTAATGTACCAGCAGCTCAGAGCGAACTGGCACGGCGCAGTGTTCCTCTCTCTCTTTCTCCCTCTCTCTCTCTCTCTCACTCTCTCTCTCTCGGTTGTCTTTCCCTTCTCCTCGTTGCTGCATCAACAAAGACAAACTGCTGTGAGGGCTGGTTTCTCAAATGGATGGCGACACCGCCTTTACATCTCCATTGTCTCCCAGACTGCCTCACCCCTGAGTCACCAATCAAACCAAAATGAGCTTTTATTTTCCTCTTCGAGTGATACATTTCGTAACCCAATCTTCTGGGCTTAATGCTACTTATTGAAGGAGTTGGAAATTTAGAACCTAACGTGTTGTTTTCGCCCTTTTTGAAGGCGACTTGATGTGATTAATGAGAGGATGAGTGAAACACCCCTTCTGAGTCAGCTCTGATGTGGCAGACTCACTGTTTTTACTTCTTCTCCTCCTTCTTTGAGAGAAAAATAAATAAATAACTTGCTTGCCTGCGTGGTTTAAAATGCTCTTTAATTATGTAGGACCCCTAATTGTTCATTATTTTTGATCATCTGAGCATGGCAGGCCCAGGAAGTGGCAGGAAGTCCGTCAATTAGGAGAACGTGGGATCCCCGAACTGTTTACAGCACAGAAGGCCTTTTACTCAGCTCCTGAAAAGCCAATTTGTTTATTTATTTATTTTATGTTTCACACAGAGTCACATTTTTTGTCATGATTTATTTAGTGTTGGGTGTGTTTTCCCCTTTAACCCCCTACGCCCACGCGTGCAACACTCTGTCATCTCAGAACAGCGTTGCACAGGACATCACAATACGCCACGCTCGCTAATAGAGCTTAATGGTCCTGCGTGTAGAGTCGGCTATCAATCAGCCAGTCAGCCAGTCATACGGGAGCGAGTTTTACCGGTGCTACGTATTAGCGCACGCGCTGAGGCTCGATCGATCACGGGTTCACTTTAACACTTGCAGGGAACACTGGGAAAACATACACACCAGCCTCCATGTACACGTGCACATACTCACAGCGGACGCCCGGCTGCCATTAATCACGAGCGGCGAGCACTTTCAATAATGTTGCACGCACGCATGTAAACCTGAGTCACTACATTCCCATGCTCGAGGTTGATGATTGCTTTATATTTGTCCAGGGACCTGAATGTGTGCTCGGCCTGGATGACTAACACAGCACTATTATGGCTTTTAGCCCGGGAATTAATGCAGCATCGACTTCTGGGAACGTCATACGTGGACGTTTCTGGCTCGCGGCGAAGTCTCTGCTCGCAAACTTTCTCAAATTGAGTTCAGTGAGTTAGAACAGTGTGTTCAGAGTGTTTACTGTTGTTATAAATAACGCATTATGAGAAGAGAGTCAGGGTTGCCAGGTCCTGACTGGTGTAATGCAAACCCGATCAACTCTTAACAGTTATACCTGGAGATTTGCTGGTTTGGAAAGTGACAAACTTTCATCCATCCATCCATTATCTTACTCACTTCATCCCCCCCGTGGTCTGCTGCAGTCTCAGCTATCACACACACACACACACACACACACACGCGCACGCACTATTCCCTCTCAAACTCACGCAGAGGGGCAATTTTCTCCAATCAACTTAAACCTGCAGGTTTTCTATCATAGAAGGAAACTCCATATACAGAGGCCCTTAGAGACTCATCCTTCCTACTCTGAAGCAACAGTACTTACCAGTCATCCACCTTGTGCTTACAAACTCTTTTCTATGATTTCACTAATGGAACACTAATTGCATTGTTACGAGAGTAGAGAAAAAAACGAATCAGAGGAACAAATGGCAAAACAAACTTTTTTTTCAATCACCCTGAACTGACCATTAATTAACTGCCATTTTAAAAACCTTTAAAGAAAGTGATATTAATGGGTTTTTTTAGCAACAGTGCTTTGGAGTCAGACCAAAGCACCAGTCGACCATAGCAGGCCTCACTCTGAGCATGTTGAGAAGTCATCGGAGGAAAGTCGGACCAGATTTCCTTCACATATGTTCGATACCGCCTCAGAAACTAGAGACTAGAGCATAGGCTTTCATACAGTAATCCACCTTTTAATCACCAGAGCAGTGTCACCTTACAGACCGTAATATACGTGACCCAGGCGTGGTTTAGTGAGACGGGATTGGTCGAACGTGGCTGGGCGGAGGCTCGGTTTCTGGTGTGTCAGCGCTACAGCCGTAAGGTCGCGGGTCATTTCCTCCCTGAGTGTTCGCTGTGACTTCTCCTCGTCCTTTGAACCTGTATCAGTAACAGGAGCCTCTATCTGTTGGTACACAGACTTACATGCAAACTGTCACACACACGCACACACACAAAGGGGAGAGCCACCATATATCCATGTCATATACTGTAGGAAGACAATAAATTATTCATAAAGGACAAGGAGAATTTTCTATATTTTCCTCTTTTGATGTGAAATGAATAGAGACTCTGTATCCATTTCATCTCTCTCTCTCTCTCTCTGTCTCTCTCTCTCTCTGTCTCTCTCTCTCCCTTTCATAAACGCACACATTTTTTCTTACTCAATCACAGATGCTTATGTTACACAATCTTCCTGACACATTTCCTGATTCATGGAAAGCAGACAAAAAAGATTTGTTTCAGAAGGAACCGGGGAGCGTAATGAATGTAAACACTGTTGTACTTTGTAATGGCTTGCATTAATATAAAATGTCTCTGCCATTGTAGCAATCCTTGCTCAGTGCCAGTAATTTCACACTGTGTGTACCGTGTCGCTGTAACTCACTTTTACAAGGCAAGACACTTACTTTTTTTTTCTTTTTTTTTGTGGACATCAGCCAAATAAATTGGAGCAGACTGGGTGCACTGTGAAAATGACTAATTGGCAATCACGTACGTGGCATAATGTGTGAGTTTTTCATTTCTCAGTTTATTAAAATGTCACTGCTGTGTGTGTGTGTGTGTGTGTGTGTGTGTGTGTGCAGACACTTAAAGAGGCCAGCGAAAATGCCAGGAAGGATTTCCACCGTGAGGCCGAGCTACTGACCAACCTTCAGCATGAACACATTGTCACTTTCTATGGCGTCTGCGTGGAGAGCGACCCCCTCATCATGGTGTTTGAGTACATGAAACATGGAGACCTCAACAAGTTCCTCAGGTAAGGCTCCTTCAGAAACTTCGCAGTGACTGATGTCGTTTCGCAGAATTTGCCACTCTGCAACATGGTCACGCTATTGACGACAGAGACCCAAGTGCCTAAAAGAGAAACAAATAAAGCAGGAGAAAAGCAGTTTTCAATTAGTCCTTCAAAGGTCCTTCAAAATGCCGGATTTACCTTTAAGTAACAGAAAACTGAAACAGAAACACAGGATGGGAGACAGGAGAGTCGAGAATATCCAAAGCAACATATGCAGGGAAACAAGGAGCCGCACGCACAGGCTGAGGAGCCGACCTCGAACAAACAACCAGACAGGACTTAAGTAGACACGCATCAAAACAGAGAGGACAGGACAGCTGGGGAGGCACAAGAGGGAAAGGAGCCGATTGGTGGAGAAATACTTGGAGCACGTAACGGTAATAGAGGAAAACAAGACAGGTGTGCACCAGGAAAACACCCAAACACATATAAAGTAGGAAACTTCAAACATGGTTTTGTTATGGCACATTGTAACAAAACTGTTATGACAGCATCAAAAATAGACAATCTTGTAAAACTCTAGGCAAAGGTATGAGCTAAATTTCCTTTTAGCTATATATTCTGTGCATTTTTGCATTTTTCTATAGACATATTTTATGTCGTATGTCACAACCAAAGATGCATACTCTACTAATTTCACTGCATTGACTTGTAATTATATGCCACAAATAAAAACAGAATTGACTCAGGCAATAACTTGAGTCCAGTAGACCATAAGCAGCCTGATACTACTCCACCTCTTCCCACCTGTTCCTTCACAGGGCTCACGGTCCAGACGCAGTTCTGATGGCCGAGGGCCAGACCACCAGACCTGTGGAGCTGACTCAGTCTCAGATGCTGCACATCGCCCAGCAGATCGCGTCCGGCATGGTCTACCTGGCATCGCAGCACTTTGTGCATCGTGACCTGGCCACCAGGTTTGTTGTTGTTTTTCTGTGTGACACCTGAGCGAGGACTGCTTCGCACGCATTTTGTAAACTACAGATTTAAGCAAAGTGAAAACACTTTTTCATTACAGTCACAATCATATAAAGAGACAGTCAATAATAAATTGTGCTTCTTTACACGGTGGACTTGAAACAACCAGCTCGATGATTGTGTTGATATACAGTCTACTTTATGGTAAATAGAGGCTGAAAGACTCAGCTGGCCATTAAAGTGGCCAGATATATGTGGCATATGACCGACTGATTGTTAATATTCCATTAACACTAACCATAATGGTTTAATTAACGTGAAGAAGTGCAGAAAGCGTATATTTTGCCCTTAGATGTTGTTCAGATACGAACACTTGAAATATTCAGCGCGCTCTCGCTGTGCTGTACCGGCCTGGTTTCTTAGTTTGCGTTTGTTTGTCGAACAGGAACTGCCTGGTGGGCGAGAACCTGCTGGTAAAGATCGGAGACTTTGGCATGTCCAGGGACGTCTACAGCACTGACTACTACCGGGTAGGTGTATGTGTCGATATCTTTCTTTTCGCCTCCCTCCTCCCCTGCTGCATGGGTCCCTCTCCGCTCCTTCCCTGCATGGGCATGACTGATGGACTCCGGCACAGCTGCTGTCAGACGCTTGCTGTGGTAGGTCAACTAAACAGAGCGCAGTGAAATTAAACATGCGTGTAGCCGCGTTTAGCTCGCTGTGATGCCTATATAATTAAATGGAGTCAGGGGGAGGGAAGACAAGTGGCACGCTTTGTTAGGTGTGCAGTGTGCACGATCGAGGCAGTTAATGTGGACAATTACTGACACAAAGGGATATTATATACCTCTCGTTGTCAAGATTTTTAGACGTTGTAAATGTCTTTATTAGACAGCTGGTGGCTTTGAAGTTTTAAGGAATCTGCTGCCTATCAGAGACCTGAGCTGGAAGACAGAAACACACTGAAAACAAACTGTTAAAAATGCAAGAGGAAAATTTCAACATGTCTTGAATGCGTTTTTACTTTGTCAGTTTAAGATTTCAAACACTGTAATAATAATAAAATGTCATAGCTATGCATGTACATGAATAACTATTACGTTTTTTGGAGTGAAATATTAAATTCGTAGTCCTGACAGGTTCAAAACACAATTTTAAAATGCATTGTGAACTTCTATCGACAATAATCAATGGCTTATAATATGTGAGACAAAGGCACAAACATGGAAATGTTTTTCCACACAGAGTCTGATTGTGAACCTGTCAATCCTCGTTTGCGGCTCTTACGTCACACACAGCGCTATAAGACTTTGTTCAGCCCGGTATCGACTGCATTAACAAAAATGGGACAGGAATCTGTCGATTGTTTATCCAGTCTACATCACAGCAACCGACGCACGCAGAGTGGTGTTCACGCTGCTAAACAGCCTGCAGCTCGCTGCAAGAACAGATGAAGAAAGACAAACTGAAGAGACGCGAGACGTGATGTAAACCTGCTGTTTTGAATCTTGTTAAGCATCTGAAGCTTCAGCGAGCAAACCGAGCCAAATACGTATGGCAGGTCCAAAGACATCTCCGCGTGATCATTCATCATTCATAAATCAAATGTAAAAAGAGGAAATAGAATTTAAAAGAGGCAAATCTGAACAGAGACAGATTGTGACCTAAATCAGCCTTTTCCCTTGCTTGCTCTAGTATATTGCAACAGTTACCCCTTAGTTTGGATGCGTAGGGACACTCACTAAAAATAAAACCGTAAAATAGCATTTTGGACATTTCTGATAAAGCAAATCTTCCATAGCTTCTAACACCAGAGAACAAGGATAAATACCCATTCAAGCTTTCTAGGTCACATTTAGGGTGCTTGTTCCCAAAAGTGACAACAGTCAGCTGTTATCAGACTGCCTTCAAGTGAAAAGTTTTGTTTGCTTTTGCTTGCTGTGTCCAACCACAGAACACCCATGGGCCCATCCATAGGCATGACAAGTTATTTTCTTCTGTGCATCACTATGAGCAGAATAATAGCATAAAACAACTGGATGTGGCGTCATCTGTACATTTCTGAATACCATGCCATCTTTACACCTTCCTCCTGGCCCCTTTATGGTGCAAAGTGTGTCACAGAAATGATGGAATGAATGTTGCTCGAACAAGCGGTTCTCCAGAAAGCCAAACAATTGGCTGACTTTGTGTGTGAGCCACATAAAATCTACAGGGTCGCAGCAAATTCAGTCGAAAGCACAATAGATGTTTTAAAACAGCAGGCTGGGGGATGCATTGCATACTCATGGCCAGTGTAGTGTAAAGAGGGCCACTCTGCCAAAGGGAAAGAGTAATTAATGAGAAAGATATGTGAGGGAGCATTGTAAGTATGTGAGGCTGTGTGTTTATACGTTTGGGCTGGAGGGATATTTAGCAGCTCTACTTTGAGTGTCAAGATAACTCAGGGGTACAAGGCACAGCTGAGAGGGTGCATGTGCTTCTCTCCTTCCATACAGCGATCTGTCACCTTTACCAAACAGCTGAAATCTAATAAATTGTGCTGATTGATTGATAGCGACTGTCCATTTTTCCTGCCCTTTCCCTCCCGTCCACTGTGGGAAAGTGACATGAGTGACAGTGACAGAGACCTCAGAGGAGTCGGGAGGAAATAAAGAAAGGAGCGGCCATTCGGTGACAAGAAAAATCTTTATTTCAAGCGAAATCTAAACTCAGGCGTTTAGGAGGAACAACCATGGCCAGTAATGTATGAACAACTTCTCACAGAGAGACTGAAACCATAGTAAATATTTATAATTGCTTGTATCATTTTGCTGTGTTTTCTCTCAAGTAGAGAACATTTCTTGACCCCAGAGATGAACCAGCGTGTTAAAAAGGTCAAAGATACAGTCCAAGATCCACACGGCCACAATCAATATGTACTCAGGCACACACAGAACACTGGCTTTTCATTGGTCCTTTTCTTAAAACATCTGAGACTAAATTTGGAAGAAAAAACGACTCGGTTATGGCATCGAATTAAAGATGTTAAAACTGATAAAGGTCTCTTCTCTGTGGCTTTCTTTTGTGCCATCTGTGTGACGACAGCACAAACCCCTCCACCCCCTCCCACTCTCCTCCCCCTCCTTCCTTTCACCCCTCCACAATAAAGCAAAGCGCCGAGGCTGTAGTCATGGCAACGGGCGAAGGCAGTGGCGACGAGCCTCTGAGTTGTATCCAACGTTTCTCAGGAAGAAAAGTAATCAGGCAACTTCTGTTTAGTATGCTGAGGCGGTGCGGGAGAAAGAGAGGGGGGAGGTGGAGGAGGACGAGGAGAGAGGTGGAAGTGTGGGAGACGGAGGGTGACAGAGAGATGAAAGGAGAGGAGAGGAAAGTGCTGGAAGAGACAGAGATGGAGGGGGGAGAAGGGTGGGAGGCCAGTGAGAGAGAAAACAAGACAGAAAAACATATACAAGAAGAGAAAATGCAGTAATAGAGCAATAAAGGGACGTGCACATGCCAGAAGAATAGAGGAGAGCTCTGCAGGCAAGACAGTGTGTGAGTGTGTGTCTGTGTGTGTGTGTGTTCAGTATACAGGTGTTACAAACAAACAAAGACACTGCTGTTTTAGACAGGCAGAGAACAGGATATCAGAGCTGCATAGAGAGAAACTAGCAAGAATTGACAGAATAGGACAGGGAAGAAAACAGCGGAGCTGCAGACTGGTACGGCAGGTGGGAGGCAAAGCACAGTGATCCAGCCATGTTTCAGCTTCCGAGAGGTGTGTGCATGTGTGTGTGTGTGTGGACTGGGGGGGCGGGGGGGTTGTGTAGGGACCTAGTCATGCTCTTGCGTCAGACAGTTGCAAAGATGAGTCATACGGGAATCAGAGCACCCCCACTTGTGTGCGTGCGTGCGTGCGTGCGTGTGTGCGTGCATGTGTGTGTGTGTGTGTGCGTGTGTGTGTGTGTGTGTGTGTTTGAGCGTAGGTCTGAAGGAACTGTGGTGACGTCACTGGATCAACTGTTACACAATGAACCCGACAGACACATCAGTAGATGAACAGGATACCTTGATTTAAATCATTCTGTGCTCCTGAGTGTGTGTGTGTGTGTGTGTGTGTGTGTGTGTGTGTGTGTGTGTGTGTGTGTGTGTGTGTGTGTGTTTGTGAGTGGGTGGGGTTATACTTCACTTGGAGCTAGGGAGGGTGGGTGCACACATACAGCCCATTTTCTCCCTAAACTGATTTCATGCCCAAATGTGTAGGTTGAGAAGGAATTAAATGTCTGCTCGGGTGTGCAGGTTGACTGTTTTATGCTGCTGACACAGACAGTAGAAAAACACTGGCAACAAAGCAGAACTAAACAATCTCTGCAGAGTAATTTGGCAGCTGCTTTTATTTATTTATTTTTTATGTTTTATTTTTTCCAAACCGTCACTGGGTCTCGACCAACACAGACAAACAGCATCTTAATGGAGCACCTGGAGAGGCCTGAGTGGAGCAGTAATCTGTGCAGGAGAAGAGAGAGAGAGAGGGGGAGAGAGAGAGAGAGAGAGAGAGAGAGAGAGAGAGAGAGAGAGAGAGAGAGAGAAGGAAGGACAAAACAAAGCTCCTCTACGGATATATCCGTATACAGTCAACACATGGAAATGTGGGTAATTCTATCAGCATATAATGGTGACACAATATCAGAGACTTCACTGATAATTGAGAGATTCCTTAACCTGAAGTAATCAATAGTACATTTCACATTATGGAATAGGATAGGTGTAAACACATACAGTACTTACACATGATGTATGTGCTCCTACAAGGGCATCGGAGGGGTAAATAAAAGGATGTATTCGTGTGGTAAAAGTCTGGACAAAGGGCTTTTCGTGGCAACAATGGCTGTTAAACTGCAACTCCCATGGATCTGTGCCAGTCGCGGTTGCTACTAGCAACAGGAGATTCTGAAGGCTGAAACTAACTGTGGCTGCCAGACAAATCATAACTGAATGAATAATAGGGTAATTTCTTTTTTCTCTACACAATGTAGGAATCGCCAGTTGGTCTTATCCTTCAGAAAACCATTTGACCGAAAAGACTAATGACTTCAGTTGTTCACAGTGTGATAAATACTGCTTAAATATTGCAATAAGCTGAAACTATTCTATTTCTGTTTTCATTTTCTATCTCTTTTCTATCCCTATTGTAAAGCCCAGCCCCGGCTTGAATATGATAAGCAAACTTGTGATTCGATTTCAAGGGCTTGAGTGGAAAACACAAGGCTGCATACACACACAGTCATTAGTATCAGTAAAACACACAACAGCATGTTGCATAAACCGATATGTCAACCAGTTTACACTGTTTCCGAGCCAGCCAAGAGAATAAGCCTCATTCTCTAGGGGAAAAATAAAACCAACACACACACACACACACACACACACACACACACACACACACACACACACACACACACACACACACGCACACACACTGTCTTTCTCTCTCTCTCTCTCACACACACACACACACCTACACACACACAGCATTCTTGGAAAGAGTTTCTGTTTCCATAGCAACGTGGAGGGCAATTAAGGTAGGCCTCCTGTGTAACAAAGAGTAGGCGGGGTTAGTCACATAAGCCCCGCCCACACCACCTCCTATAAAGCTTTCTTTTTCTTTCAGTCCTGTTGCCATGCACACCCCGGCACCTCCAGGAGGTCGCTACAGCGATCCCACAGCCCTCGCTCTGCCTCCGAGGCTCGTTTCCGAGGCTTTTCCGGAACACACAGGCGAGGCGGCGGCTTTGGCTGAGGCGATGCATATGTATAAGTCGGGCAAGGAGGGATGGGAGGGAGACAGACAGGCGGTGAGGGAAGGTGAGAACAAGGGACACAGAGTGAGGGAGCAGGAGAGAGGAGGGAACGGCAGAGCAGACAAAGACCGACGACGAGGCTTCTGACAGCTAAGAGGAAAAACAGAAAGGGCTGCGATGGCAGATAGAGGGAGACGCAGCGTCCTGAGGATATTTTACGAGTCACGGTTCTCTTCTCTAATTCTCCTACTGTAAATGTGACTCTGTCATAATTTGACACCCCCTCCTGCCTGGTGACAAGGAGGCTTTGCTCGCCTGCACCTCCATATGTCTTCATTCCTCTGTTCCCCCCCTTCAGTTCGGTCTGATTAGAGCCTTCATGAAAACTCTGCTTGCTTGCTCTCTCTCTCAAAGCACAGCACTCATCCAGGCAGTTAACAAACATGGGAAAAAATAAAAAAATACAGCCCAGCAGTTCAAGAGCCCAATATTAATATTTCAGGCCATCAGGGGAAATGATCGGCCTTGATGAATAAAACAAAAAGACTAATGTAGGGAGAAGGTTCAGACACTTGGCTTAGCAAATACTGTCAGAAAACCAAGGAGCGCTTAAAACAACAGCTGTGTCTTAACTCTTACTATCATTGTTGTTTATTTTATTAGATCTAATCAAACACTAAAATGCGCATACACACATACAGTATATAAAGCAATCCCACAATGCAATGCCTCTCTCTAGACAGACTGTAGTTTCCATAATGTGAATTCTTTGACACCTTATGATTAAGGATAATGATCAAATATGCTTAGTCATCGTCATCATAATGTGAATATGACTGTTCTAATTGCATGTTGAAAGATATCTGCAGGGCACACAGTGACTGACCAGTATCTAATATACTGTATACCTGATATAGATATACTGATTCTTATCATTAGTTACTCCAATCTGATTTTACAAGTACATCCCAGATTGCGTTCACACAGCCGTCTATTAAACAGATAAAGCTTCTGGAATGAACCAGGCAGTGAACTGTGGAAATACATAGCATACATATAATGTGTTCATCTTATGAGAGTCTCCAACCAAATTAATCTAATGTTGGTTTAAGGACATGTTAATTTCATCAAAGCCCGTAAAATGCAAATATGTGGATATAAAGAATTAGCATAACTTTTCTTTTTTCTCACCAAGAGCTGGTTTATGGATGTGTTGTTGCGGTTGTTAACAACTGGGATAAGTGTAACATGAGGGTGTTACAGTCCCTGTTATAGTCAGTGTGTTGGCCTTTCTGTGCAGCATTGTAATTCCACTTCCTCCAAGTGAAAAGAGTGCGTGTTGTGAAAAGAGAGCGTGTTGCCGTGTACATGAGGCGGTGCATAATTTGATTGTACTTTGTGTTATCACTCTAGCTCTGCAAACCTTGTTCCACAGTGCTTTGGCAACACCGTGCTCCATTATGGCCGTGCCTGTAAAGCACATTTCAATTTGACAGAGATGGAGAAAGAAATGCAAATAAGAAACAGAAGAAGAAGAAGAAAAAAAAAAAACAAGCAGTGAGTGTCAACAGTTCAGGGAGAAGTGAGGGCCCGTTTATGACGAGCACGAGCTGCAGAGATGGAGGGAGATATGTTTCCCCAGGCGTACCAGTGAACCCGATGGCTATCTTTTTGACTGTGCACATTTTATTACTCCATTAAATAACCCAGCGACTAACAAAGAAACAGGCCAAGTGTGGGTACCAAGCCATTAATAACAGGCATAAACCGAAAATGAATCGTGCTATCTGTGCGGGGCAATGGAGCGCAGATCGGTGGGTAGATTCATGTTCGGGGGAGGAGTAATGGGAGGCGCAGTATAGGAGAGAGCCACATCGGTAAGCAGGGACCGCTTTCATTCATTTTCAATTTGATGCAGGAATTCAAGCACCGGCGCGATGACTGAGGGGCCTCGCTCGGCTGCAGTCGCCACGGTGGAAAGTTTTCCTATGGTGTGTGTGTGTGTGTGTGAGAGACAGAGACGAACTGTCAGTGTTTATAACCAGCAAATGAATACAACAATCAAATGGGCTCTGAAGGCGCAGCTCACATTAGAAGCTTAATGAAATGACCACACGTCTCTGAGAGTTCCTGTGTGGGCCGAGCCGCTGACTCCTGCTTTCTCAGAACCCGCTCTGCTTGCTTGGGAAATCAAGCCTATTTACGCCTTTATTAATTACATTTCACTCGCATTCATACACGTTTACAATACGTGGTGCATGATGAACATTGCTAGGTCGCAAACGTAAACACACACTTCGTCCGTGCCCCGTCTTTGAGTTCAGCGGCTGATGCTGCGGGACTGAGGAAATATTCCTCACCATCTTTCAGCTGAATTCGATTATACACTGATCGGGAGTGAGGGGCTCTCCCGTCATGGAGATCATACAATCCGACGTGCTGTACCATCAAACCTCACCCTCTGTGATGCCTCAGGCGGCAGTTTGGGTGGGTGAAACGTTTGCAGTGCTGCTTTTTAAAAACGCGCTGATATCCCTGAAACGAGCGAAGCCTTGCGAGGGATGTGAAAGGCTGCGAGATCGAGCTTTGAAGACACACCAAGGAGAGTTAAACGGGACAGCGCATGAAAAGTTTGATCACACTGACGACGCTTGCCAGCTCCGTAAATCCCCTTTCTTTCTCACGTTCACTCTTCCCCATGTTAACGTCAACTTTTCTCTTTGTGTGTTGTAACCAAAGGTGGGAGGTCACACCATGCTGCCCATCCGCTGGATGCCCCCCGAGAGCATCATGTACAGAAAGTTCACCACGGAGAGTGACGTGTGGAGTTTAGGAGTCGTCCTCTGGGAGATCTTCACGTACGGGAAACAGCCCTGGTACCAGCTCTCCAACAATGAGGTACAGAATGAAACTTATGTGGTTTTACTCTGTGTCTGAACTCAACTGAAGACACAACAGTTAGTTGGGAAGGTGTGATACCCCATAGAGTGTCATTAGTACAAGTGGAGCCCAAGAAGTGAAATGAAACAGAACTGTACTGTATGTGACCAGGACTTCGGTGATTCTAAACAAGATGTTGCAGCCCTTTAAGGTCTGAGAAGTCTGCGCCCCTCAGGTAGAAGGAAAAAGGGAAATATTTTCCCTCTCCCTGTGTGAGTTATCTTTGTCATCAAGATCAGCCGTTTAAAAACTCCCCAGGTCATTAATCACTTCACGCTTTGAATTAACTGTGAGGTTAGCCGCAGAGCTGCAAGCTCATGTGAGCTCTGGAGGCCTCACTGGAAAAAGCGTTTTCAGAGATTTTATTTTCACTGATTTGAAGAAAAAGGGTTTGTTTGGACAAACATAATAGTGTTTTTGTTAATGTTTTTACCTTAGTAATCTAAACAAACCTTTTTAAACACCAAGCCAAATATCCGAATTTCACACAGTATCAGATAAATAAAGCGTTCTTTGAAAAGGGGTAAATAATTGTCAGTCTCGGGAAGGATTTCAGCTCAGTGCATCACTCCGGCTCCATAACACAAACAATAGATCAGAGCAACAAATCCCTCCGTATGAGCTACTGTATTAAACATAAGGCCGGTGTGAAACATCTCCAAGATGTTCTATATCAGCAAAACAAACAACTACTGAAACAAACAAATGAATAAGTCAACGATTGACTCTCCCTCCTTAATAATTAATACATCCTACAAATCTTTGCCACACTGTGGGTCTTGACCCACTTTCCGGCAAAGATAACCATGTCGCAGCCCTTCAACCCTTCACCTTCACCTTCGCAGCCTCACAATGACCTCCACTCTGGTTACAGCCTTACAAAGTGGGTCAGCCGACCCCCCCAGTCCTCCTCCCAACTCACTCCAGTTACACCCAGAATTAACCTTTAGCCTCATACATGGTTTTCTTTTCTCCATTTGCATCTGTTAAATCTCTCCTGATTCACGGTTCGTTCACCTTCTGACCCAAATCTGACACTCGGATTACACAGGATATGGAGCTTTTGTTCCAAAATGAGATATTCACAATGACTCAGCGAGGAAGAGGAGTGAAAATGGAACGGTTTGATTAGCAAAAAATGATGACACACTCACAAAATGCATTCCTAATAATTTAGAAGATACTGAATGGCAATCTTGGGTTCATTATTCCATCTTTTGAAATGGGTGTGTGGCAAATTGCAAAGTGTTTTTTTTAACACGATAGAAGCTATTTGATATTCACTCCATGCACACAGCAGGGTGTATTTAATGCTTGGGGAAATTATAAAAAGCTTAATTGCATTACAGGCTAGCAACAGGATAGATATTTTCCAAGCTGCTGTCAGAAAATGATATACTCCTCTCCTTGCTCCACACATTCCAGTCCTAAAGAAGATTTAAAGCCAAAATCTGTGTTTTTCTTCTCAAATTAATATTAATACAGAAGGCTTGGGGTTCTTCACAAACACTAAATTCAGCGTCTCATTCTGTCTTTGAGGAACTGAATTGCATTTGTCTGTGCCAACTTCATCATCACAGTTAATAATTTATTCACAGTGACATTTTCCACTGTGGCGAGGTGAGACCGCTCACCAAGTAGGAACTTTCAGCACCTTCTCTCGCTAACTTGTCTTTCCTCTCGTGCAGGTGATCGAGTGCATAACCCAGGGCAGGGTGCTGCAGCGCCCCAGGACCTGTC
The DNA here is from genome assembly GCA_029224185.1 of Karalla daura. NCBI lineage: Eukaryota > Metazoa > Chordata > Actinopteri > Chaetodontiformes > Leiognathidae > Karalla > Karalla daura. The sequence goes on from CM055192.1 coordinate 14,831,786, forward strand.
CGAAGGAGGTGTACGACCTGATGCTGGGCTGCTGGCAGCGAGAGCCGCACATGAGACTCAACATCAAGGAGATCCACGGGCTGCTCCTCAACCTGGCCAAGGCCTCGCCTGTGTACCTGGACATACTGGGCTGAACACAGGAGCAGAGAGCAGATGTGTGTATGTGTGTGTGAGGGTGTGTATGACTGGGCTGGTTACTGCATCTAAGGATGGTTATGTATCTGAAGGTGCATGTGTGCGTGAGAGTGTATGTAAAAGGTGACATGAAGACACCTGTGAATGAGGTGTGAGATGCTTGTGTAAAAGTGAGTGCGTGGGTGCGCGTGTGTTTGAGGTACCGCTGTACAGGATGTGAAGCTATTATCAAACTCTTAAAGGCAATCAAAATTCCCTCAACCCATCCCCAATCGCCTCTTTCCTTCTCAACTTCCCTCCTTCCTGCCAATTTCCCCTCCTTTGTGCATCTCTTCTCCTTTCCAGAGAGACATTTACCAAGAGTGATTAAACTTAGAGAGGGACAAAAAGCTTCTCACTTCTTTTCAAATGCTTTAAAACCGACTGGGGCTAAATTGATGAAAACCTGATTAATGGGACTTTTTAAATTTAGCGACTCATCCCCCTTCGCTGCCTGATGGACAACCGAACTCGCCCTGACATCCGGAAATTTCAAGGAGTCACGTACGGCGTAGGGGCGGGGGACATTTCCAGAAGCTTTGATTCTTTGTGTGTAAATATGAGACGACGGCGAGACGTTTCAGCGGAAATGGCTCAGTGCAACGTGGAGCCATAAAGACACTGTGTCCCCTCCCTCCTTCTCACCCTGTCTGTCTGTCTGTCTGTCTGTCTCTCTGTCTGTCTCTCTGTCTGTCTGTCTCTCTGAACTGTACATGAACTGTATTACTGTCAGCATTCATCCAACATGGCCTGTGGAAAAGACAGGTGATGACTTACACACCGGTGGGCAGATGCTAGATCGACTGTGATAGAAACACGACCAGGAAAATGATGGATGCCCGTCAGAGGGCGAAAGCTGATTTCTGGTGGGCTAACTTCACTGATACACATGTATAAAAAAAAACACTAACAACACAGTGCCTGTTGAAGCTGAACTGAACTGCTGTGGTGAAAAAAAAATGCTTGAGGACAAAGGCTGAGGTATTCTACTCTACTCTACCGTATTTGTGAATGCCGAATACTAGAAATTTAAAACAAACAGCTTGATCTCTCTGGCACTGGATCTACAATATCTCCTCATGCAAACGGACCGATAAACAGAACTCTAAGGATATATGCACTCATATCTGCAGACTGCACCCGCTTTTCTGTCACGTCTTTTTCTTTGCTCCGGCCCCCGGACTGCACCGTCTCACGGCCCCGCGGTAACACGATGACTTCTCTTTCCCCCCTCGAAGTGACAGATGCTTCACTTGTGATGTCAAGCGCCCGTGTCGGAGGTCAACTGATTCATTTGCCCGCAGCTGTGCGACAGTCGCGAAGGTCTTGGCGTTGAGATGAGGGGTGGGGGAGGGGGTGGAGTAGGAGTAGGGGTGTAGTAAAGGGTGCTGAGGGAGGCTGGGGTGTGAGTGGTCGGATCACGGTTCGATGTGTGGGCGGTGGCGCTGGAGAAGGTGTGGTTCATTTGGTCAACCCATATTAAATCATCAAGGCTCTCAGCACTCAGACATCCTTGAAAACCACATCTGTGCTCGAGGGGATGTGCACACATACACACACACACACACACACACACACACACACACACACATGCAGTACACCTTATCCCGTCATCCCTCTATCTCCACATACACATACACATACACACAGACACTCAAAACGGGCCGAGAAGGAAATTGAATTGTGCATGTTTTATTATTTGAGCGGTGCAGTGCTTTAGCCAGGCCCCCGTCCACTGTAATGGTGTAATGTATATTTCATTACAGCCTAATGGGCTCCATTAGCACAGTCTCCTCACAGACATTCAAGACTTATTGTTTTATGACTGGGGAAGAAAGATGGAGAGGTGAATGACAAGAAAACAGAGAGAGAGAGCGGAGGAGAGGAAAAATAAGAGGAGAGGGTAATAGTGCATACTGGAAAGAAATGGAGAGGAAGGGGAGCGAGTTCACAAAGGAGGCAATGGGGTAGAAAGTGACAGAGAGCGGGAGTGAGGAAGTACGAATGGGGCGTGTAAGAGAAAGATGGAGGGGTAGGAGAAGATAGAGAGAGGAGGGGAAAGAGAGGAGGTGTGAATGTCCTCAGGGAGAGAGTGAAAGTTGAGCATCCATCACTGCTGCAGATGTTCTCTGAGCCACAACTTCAACATCACGCTCCCGTCACATCCCTACAGCTGCCTTCAACCACACACACACACACACACACACACACACACACACACACACACACACACACACACACACACACACACAGATTTTACTGGCAGTCCACCAACAGCTTAACCAGAAAATAAACTCAATAATGTACCACACATTATTGAGAAACGCTTCACTCACTTACAGCTCTCAGATCTGGTCACCACGCGTACAGACACACTGTATATACGACAGCATGCAAGAAAAAACACATTTAATGTTTGTTTGGGCATTTTAACTGGAACATATTTTACTCTGAACAGACATAATCACTGCGGTGTCACCGACAGCCATTTCGAAGTAGGTGTAAAACGTCATTCTGGAAATATAAGTCTTATCTGTTTATAACAGCAACAACTTGATGGTATTGGTGTTTGTGAACTTGAAAATGTTGATTTTATTGATTTATAGTATTATTATTATTATTATTTATAAATTAAGAAGCATTTTGTACATTTCTTTCTATATCTGAGGTTGCCTTTTGCAACCCAAAGCTGACTAAAACTGATCACTGGTTTTAATGATTATGTTTTAGCAGACATGTAAAGATAATCTTTATCAGTGTCACGTACAGTACTCTACAACAGGGATGGATCTTCGAGGGTCTGCTGCATGTCTGCTGCATGCGTGGATTTAGTTAAACATGGGGCAAACGGGTGGGGGGGGGGGGGTTAATGTCAGGGCCAGTAGTCGCAGCATCGACGAGGCAGCCTGGCAGGCTGGTCTTCAAAATCCATCCCTGCTGTACGGTCAAGTAGAGTTTGCACTGAGTGAGCTCACTCAAAATTTGCCACACAATAACTCTGTGCAATAACAGAGGTCCGGGTGTGTGAGGGCCTGTGTGTGAGAAGCAAACACAGCGCATACGAGGAAGCCGCTGATGTCAGAAAAGCTAAGACAAAAAAAGAGAGAGAGCAGACAAGGTGACATCCCAGCTGGCTGCACTGTGTGTGTGTGCATATGTGTGTGTATGTGTGTACACACCTGCTGTGTTTCCTTTTTTTATGTTAAAGAAAAAGAAAAAAAGGTAATAAGGGACTGTGTTGAGCTGGCCTTCGGTGATGTTTTGACAGACAGGATGGAGTGTGGGTGCGGTGTTTGTTCTGATGAGGACGACGTACTGAGCGCTCTGTGAAACTTTTACTCTGGCTGACGATTGGCCGCCTCCGCATCTGAAGATGAACAACTCCTGCTGTATGAACGGACACCTCAGAAAAGGAGGGACTGACAATCACAGACTTCTCTCTTTTCTCTCTCTTCTTCAAGTGACCTACTGTAAAATAGACTATTCAACAAACTTTCCTCTTCTATGCTGCCTATACTGTATGTGATAGTCTTAAAGTGCTACTTTTTTCTTCTTTTTTTTTGTAAAATGAAATTACAGCGAGAGGAATGAACAAAAACACTTGTACAAATGTTAATAAGCTGCCGAGAGAAATAAGCGTCACAAACTGCTGTGTCCGAGACTGTGTCGGTATCCAGATTGTATTTTCTTTTGTCTTAGAAGTGCAGGGCAGAGAGACTAGAGGGACTCACAAATACACAAAGTGACACACAGCAGCTCCTGGGATGCAAAGCAGTGTTGGCTCAGTCTCCCAGTGGTGTGTGTGTGTGTATATGTGTGTGTGTGTGTGTGTGTATGTGGAGAAGGCTGATTGATGCTGGAGCGAGTCAGGAAGGATTCAGATTTTAGCCAAATACAAATTCAAATGCAATGAGAGTCAGCAGAGGATTCGGGAATTGATTTGTTGTCCCTGTTCGCCAATTCATGATAAATGACTTTACCCAGTCGCGTTGGACTGAGGTTGATATTATGGCAGCTAAGATTTATGGAATCACTCAATTGCTTTATTTATGTCTCCAGAATCAGCCTTCTGCTCGCTCGATACAACTTACTAAAGCCTGGGTCTCACCAAAGTATATCAGCAATATTTAATGGCGATTTTCTTTTTGCCTCTTTTTGCCCCCGTCGTAACATAAACACCGCGCTGAGTTTGGGCAAAATCGTGTGACTCAGCACGCCGAAGCATATTCCACATACAGATACACATCACGACTTTGAGTGTGTTATGATCCATATCACATTTAATCCCCCCCTCTCTCGCTCTCTCGCTCACAACCCCTCACATCACTGAGCTAATAGAGCTGAAATATCATAAAGGTCATCTTTAAGATTACCTTTGTGCTTGGATGCTTTTGGAGGCCCGACGCCCTGTAGAATCTAATACCGCAAAAAACTGCAAAAAGAAATAAAATGAAATGATTTGCTGTATACGGTATCTCTGTTTATCAGTAACGGTTTTTCTTTGGGTTCTGTGCTACTTGTCTCTGTGTTTAGAGGGTTTCCTGCTGCTGCTGCTGCTGTTACTGTAGTAGAGGGGGGAAAAAGGATTGTGGATGTTTTGTGGATGTTTGGATTGTAAAAGGTTTAAAAATAGGACAGTGGGCACAGCGCTGTAAAGGTTTCTGTAGAGGAAGAGATGTGGAAATGTTATTTCTGTGCAGGAGAGAAAAAAAAAAGTTCCTCAACATGCCAGAAACATCTGTATTGCCAAGCACACAGGGTCATTAAACGCTGGAAATGTTCTGATTCATGCAGCTAATGTCTGTCTCTGCAATCAGGCGTTATTTGGTAAAGTTCGACACGTACACAGACATGCAGAAACACACCCTAGGGAACTTGTACAGTCATAGTGAGTCATGATGGCTACGATGATATGATTTCTCTGAACGTGGACCAGTCTGTCGTGATACAATGTAATTAATAAAAAGTGTTATGTTACAACAGTGCTCTTGTGAATCAATGCTCCGCCAAGTTTGTGCGAATGCATGCGTGGATGTGAAAGTCGTGGGGACATTAATTGGTTTATGTAGTTCACAATATGGCGATTCAAACCTAACTGAAAACCCTGATTCCCAAAAGGCCGATTGAAAGTTTAACAGTTTGAAACAACACACACATTTGCACATTCGCTCCAGCAGAGCCCTGCAAGCCCAACTGTGACTGGATCATTCCAGGAGTAAATAGATTCACTGATAACAGATGATGATCGGTGTATTACTAGTAATCAGGAACATTTTTATCCTTTTAGGAATCAAGGTTGTAAGTCGTCAAGACTTGGGCTGGGTTAGGAATAGTCTCACAGAAACAAGACGGAGTCATTTGTGAAATAAACTCTGTGCTGGTGTGTGTGTGCATGTGAGTGTGTGTGTAAAAGAGGGAGAGAAACAATAAAAAGCAAAGTGATGGACTCGGGAGGAGAAACAACACAAGTACTCAGGCTGGTGAGAGGGAAACAGACAAATAAAGCTAAATTGAATTCAGTGATGGAGCTCGAGTGTTGCTACATCTCTGCGTTCTATTAATCCCAATATAAATCCAGTGTCTTTCAAAGAAAGAGGAGGAAGAACGCTTGCTCGGTGTGCAGATTAGCAGCAAGCCGAGGGCTTTTGCGAGGGAATTGCACAGGCAAATTGGACAGGAGAGTGCGTCTAAATCCCTGATGCAATTAAGCAACAGTTGAATTAAGATGTTCTTTTTTACACTGAGCTCTGTCTACAATTTATCTTTTAATAAAAACGTCATCAGAAAGGAAATGAGAAATGCACATGGCGGCACAAAATTCACCTTGGTGCCCAGAGTGTGTGTGTGTGTGTGTGTCTGTGTGTGTGTGTGTGTGTGTGTGTGTGTGTGTGCATGTGCGTGTGTGTGTTTGTGTGAATGGATGCGTAGGAAGGGGAAGTACCTAGACTCAGCATACTGTGTGTGAGCAATGTGTGTGTGTGTGTGTATGCGTGTTAAGAAAGTGTGGTAGTAGAGCTCTCCTTAGTGTACAGTGGAGAATTCCTGCACTCAGCACTTCCAAGCTCATAAATAACACTTTTAATCAACGGACGCACTCACACACACACACACACACACACACACAGGCGCGCTGTCAGGATGAGGGAGGCTGTAATGGCTGATCTGTGTGTCCCGCTATAAGACAAACACAGAAGAAGTCCTGCGCCACTGAAGGGGCAACTCAACAATGTGCAGCCAAAAAAAATCGACTCATCCGGCTGAATATCTTTGTCGCAGCGCCTCTTCCTCTCCGCGCCTCAGGACAACATTACCACACACTCAATTAATACGTGCTTAACCTCAATTATTCTGGTCTAAAACTGTCCTTCTTAAAGGAATAGGCTACTGTAGGCAAGGCCAGAGCACTCTATAAGAGTGTACAAGTAATTTCCTTTCAATGTTTTAATTAATTAAACCTGATTTGCTTTAAGTAAGTATTTAAGTAATACCAATCAGCTTTTTGGCCGATGGTTTTGGCAGCCGATGTAAAGGCTGAGGTTTGGGATTCAAGGGGTCTGTTCCTGACTGTAAAACAGGGCCTCACCGGCAGACCATTAAAGTTTTTGTTTTCAGACTTTTAACCCTGACTCGATAAAAATTACATTTGTTATGACTTACTTTCTCCTTCACTGAAGAGGACACTTTCGGTGTATCTACACTGGAGGTTTAGAGTGCTTACTGGTCCTGAAAAACCGGTCCAAGAGTATCAACCAAACCACCCATTGTGTTGCAGTTACAGCTTGATCACCAGGTCAGGCCGATGCTGGGGATGATCAGGCTGAAGTTCAGGTAAACCTTGACAGTTGCTCAAAAGCTTTTGTACCAGAAATCAATCCTGTGAATGCAAACAGTGGCAGCCAAGGATTTCCCATCATCACACAAGCTTCTCATGAGCAGAAATCTGTGAAAAGTGTATTTCTTTTTTCAAAGCAGCTGAGTACTTGTTTCGGTGGGTCTTGTGAAAGCAGTGGAAGGGTTTCCACTTGGCGAGGACGTTCAGTTCACGGCCTGACAGAGCCTCTCAAAACAAGCGTTGAGGCGTCACAAAGGTGAGAACAAGTCACCTGATGCGAGCGACAGGAAGCCTACAAAGACCGCCCGGGCACCTTTCGACATTTTCCAGGACGGGGGAAATGATGGCGGCAGAGCCCGGGGCTTGATCAAACATGCTGAACATCAAAGTCGAATGCCGTTACTAACCACAGCCTGCCTCTGCCTTAATGCCACAGCACGAGCCGCAGCCTCAACCTCGAAGATCTAAAAGCGGCATTTACGACAACTGTTTGCTCGGAGGAGATGTGTCATTATTACAGAAACACAGGCTTCGAGAGGAAGCACACGACAGCGTGGCGGTTCACTGCAGACAAAGACGAGGCGAAGCAACGCCGCCTCACCATGACGTGGACCAATTAGAGATTCTTAAGGGGTTGACAGGCAGTCATTAGTGGTTAATCCCTCGCTGCTGCACCTGCGTGGTGACATCACCACTACCGCGGGGAGGACAGAGTGTGTGGCTGTGAGTGCAACACAGACAATGTGCTGCTCCCTGCTGAAAATAGCCACATAAAGCATCTGAACAGTGGCGTATTGTCCTTTTCAGTCGAAAAACATGGCACAAATGAATGTTTACTGTCAACATCAAGGGGATATGTTGGTTTATGAGGAGGCACCGAGGACTGTTTCCATCCACTGCTTCATTTTAACCTCCCACATCACATGCTCACCTGATGTGGAAAAAGTTGATCTAATACTTAAGACAGACATGGATCACGACACACTCACAGCCCTCGTGTACCAAAAAGGTTCTAGTGCTGGTTCCTTTTATTTTCCACCACTCAAGATTTACGTCGCTTACGTCGTCGCTGGTCTGTCCCAAAAGGACCAAGTCCAGGGTGTCAAAATGTGGTTTTCTATTTGGCTGCCTGTTGTTATTTTGACTGCTGTCCTTTTTTCCTGGTTGGTCTCAGTAACTCCACCTCCAACCTCTGATGTAGCTGGTTCTTACTCCTGGCCCAGAAAAGAAGCGGGGCTACACTGGGACCAGTTTTTTTGGCGGCAACACCCAGGTTGTTGTCAGTGGAAGAAGGAAGGACGGCTCCATACTAAGCACTAGCCCAGACCATGTGCCTCATTTCATCTTTCATTATACGCTTAAAAGAAAATCCACAACTAACTGAAAATTGCAATAGTACAAGATACACAAACATATCTCTGCATGGAAACAAGGTTTGTTTTTTTCCTCGCATTAACAAAAATATGCTTTTAGCGCCTAATCTCAACAGTGTGTTAAAGTGCTCATCGTTGAACAACCGTCCTTGACCCAGGTCACCCCTCTTCCACTTGGTTTTGTTACCAAGTAAAAAACCAAAACGCAATTTTGAAGAGAAGGCTCTCATTTTTCTTTCCCTGAGACTATAAAGGGAAATTTTCTTTTTGAGAGGTTCTCTGTTGGATTGTTTAATTATTTCAGATAAACGCATGTGGTTGCTAGAAAATGACTAGCAGTAATGGCTCACTTAAAACAAAAGAGATTAGATACAGAGACAAACATTAGTGTGGGCGAGCAAACGCAGATATGATTACAATCAACACCTCTCTGCACATCCCTCTAGTAATTCCATCAAAATACTGCTTAATACTGTTGGACTCAGTCCTGTGTGTAATGAACGAAGCAATAGGGGAAGACTTTCTTTGCTCTCAGTTTTCCAATTTATTCTGGGTTGAATGGGTTGAATGGATGAATGTGACGCAGCCTGTAAAGCACTTTAAGTAGTCACGAAAACTAGAAAAATATTTATTACCATAGTATTATTACCATATATGACTATATCTTCCTTCCCCAGCGTATTTATCACACACTGTGATTTGTCCCACATGCGCAGGGATGGCATCTCTATCAATCTGCGTTTTGATAGACCCTTTCATCTGACTCCCATTTGTGCGTGACAGACAAGCTGGGTCCTTGGTGGACCACAGTTATTGTTTTCCTGAATCAGCTCTTCAGACACTCTGCTTTTCATGCAAATCTGGCACAATTTGGTACCCCTATCCTGTATCCCATGGTCCACCCACCTTCACGTCTCCTTGGATTTCTCCATATATGGTTTAATATCCCTGATCGGCTTCCAACCACTTTCCTTTCTGAGGACTTTGGGGCACAGATGTCTCATTTCCAATTCCTGCTTTTGTCCCTATCAGCCCGCTGGCCTTCCAAAATCACTCCACCCGGGGGTCACCTTGCCCTTCCAGAAATAAAACAACACATTGCCAGTAATATTGTGTGCAAACATTCATCTGCTTATATTGAATTTGTGCCAAATACAAAGTTTTGAGCACAACAGCAGTGCATGATCAGGTCACCATGTTGCACAATGTCAGAGTCAGCCCTAAACTAGTACACTAGTACACTGAACCTAATATATAATAGAGAGCATAAACATAATATAGGTGAACATAATGTCTCATAAATGAACATGATGAATACAACCTACATGGACATAATAAACCTAATGTAAGCGCATACTAACACAAAGAATCTTTAAACCTGCATTTCCTTTAATGCACAAGAATGCTTGCTCTCCCAGAGGGCGCCATCAAAATGGAAAATGCAGAAAAACAGGACAACCTCAAACAGGACAACCTCATGAACGTAAGCCATTCCTCATTTTCCGTCTCCTCCTTCTCCTGCTCAAGTTTCCTGTTTCACCGAAACGGAACAGCCAGTGGCTTTATCAAGATTTATGAGCTAAATCATCATTGGAAATATAAGACACTTGTTGGGGCACAAGAAGAGATGGGAGAGGAGGGGGGCGGAGGGGGGCAGAAGGAGACAGAGAGGGAAGCAGACGGTGGTGGCTGGATGAGAGGAGGGGAAAAGGGAGAAAGGGGAGATGGAGTGAGAGAAAAACAATAGAGACAGAGATGAAAAGGGAAAGACAAACAAGGCAGATAGGGGGATTCTGGTAAGAGCAGATGTCTAGACTTGATCCAAAAAAAAAAACATCTTTGGTGCTATCTTTTTATGCTCCCACTTGTTTGTCTCTCTAAATGCGATGACATCCCATTTGAAAGCTGTTATCAAGTGAAACACTCGAAAAACAAGCAGAAGAGCAGCAGAGATAAAGGACTGAGAAGACTGGGGACAAATGGAAAATGAGGTGAATCTCAAAGTCCATCAGCAGCAGCTGTTACATTATGTGGTCCCTGCTGATAATGTGCTTATTCTACTCACAGCACATTTTAGTAAAACAACAATAACACACAATGAGAGCTATGCCACGATGCCTCTGGATCCCCGCTGAAATTAAAGAGCGGGAGGAGTTACGCAATTTTACTCTTCAAATGTTTTCACAGTCTGTTTTCTCTGTGAAAACAGTCTGTTTTTAACAAATCTGAAAACATTCAGATACGATGGCCCTCACGTTAAACTATACCTCTAATGTATTATGGATTACGATGATGAATAGAAACACTCTGACCAACAACATCCAAACTCATCTCATCAGCTCCGTTTTCTGATCTCTTCATTCTAACTCACCTGTTCTGCATAGAGAGGCTGATAATTTATTGGGTCCAATGCGGTGAGGAAAACAACATTAATCAAAATTCAAGCCATGAAGTGCTTGATAAATGCCAGCCCTCATTATTTTGCAGCTTTGTGCCACCTTTAATGAGCTTAGCATCCGTTCGCCGAACAATACGATGCTGCGTTACGGCTGTTGAGATGCCTGTTTCTGCAAATCGAATCAAGTGTGTCTGCAACTGCGTGATTTTCATATGATTGACTAATGAAATGGTGTAACTGACGCAAACTAAGCTAAATCAGCTTCATTTGGCCTTTCTGAGATTTAAATGATAAGCGTTTGTATATTTCCTGTTGTGCGTGCAGACAGTGGAGATCATTAATGAGCACAATGGGACAGCGGAGATGGCAGGTCCAGGCTGGAATACCGGGAGCAGAAATGGAAATAAATTGTTTTCTTGTTTGTTCTAATTATGACAGAAGGACAAAGAAAGGAGGGAGGGGAACTACAGAGACAGAGCGAGAGAACAATCAATTGAACACGGGTCATATACTGCGGTGAGAGAGCGATAACAAGCAGAGCCAGGAGCTCCAACCAGGTGCAGACAATGGCATCGAACACTGGAAGCCGACAAAAGGAAACACAGCGGAGTCTGGTGCAGGGGAAGAGACGGAGCGAGCAGCAGAGGAGGGCCAGGGAAGGAGGGATGGGCTTTTGATGGAGTCTCATCTGGAGTGTTTATGACGAGGCAGCGCCAGCAACGTAATGAGTTGACTGATCAATCTTTCCTCCTTGCCCCGCTGGATCAATAGCACTGTTTTGACATCCTACATTAAGCTCTAACTAATTGCCAGATTGCTAAATGCTTTTAAGAAGGAGGAGAAAAAACATATCCAGGCCAATCAATAACGCAATCACAGCAGTGACTCTCCTGTACTGTCAAGGGAGGACGGATGTGCTGCTGCTGTGTGTGTGTGTGTGTGTGTGTGTGTGTGTGTGTGTGTGTATGAAAGAGAGATTGTGTGCGTGTTATATGCAAGTGTGAGAGCTGAGGGTTAAGCTGTTACCTGGGTCGTGGGTATTCGTAGGACCTGTGGATGCATCTTCTCAGTGTGTGTGTGTGTGTGTGTGTGTGTGTGTGCGTGTGTGTGTGGTGTGGGAGCAGCTGGGAGTTGTGGTCGGGGTGGAGAGCGGTGGTGGTGTGTTTGGGGTTTGAACCTCGCGGCCTCAGCGGGACAGTTAGCAGACTTGGCTCACATCTCTGCGGCTCAACCACCAGGATTTAAAAAACGGTGCGCGCTGACAGGGGAAATGAGCGTTAAGAGCTTCATTTAATAACGGCTTTGTTTAGATTTTAAGCAAGCTGCCAACCTGGCTCCCCTGCTTGTAGTTTTGTTCGTCTTTTCTTTTTGTGTTTTTATAACTTATAATGACACAAGAGAAGCAGGGAGAGAAACAATGAGACGATCCGACAGGTCCTGAACAAGGTGACAACCAAGATAACTTACCACTTTTTTAATAGAAATCATTTGGTACTTTTTGAGGAATCAAATTTATATATTTAGACAGCATGTGCACACTTATTCTTCAATTTTCCATTTATTTCAATTAATGATCTTTCTGCTGTCCACTTGCATGTAGGGGCAGGCAGAAAATGCACTTGGAGTTGACTTGCCTTATCTAAATATGCTTAATTTGGAGGACATTTATTAATATTAAACCACAAATAAATCCTTCATCTCACCTGTGTCTGGAGCTATCACAACATCTGTTCTAATTCCCGAAGATGAAGTGTAAACCTGTGGTAGACGAGACAGCATATGTGCGTTGCCACCACAATGATGGATATGACCAAGTGTCCCTCAAAGCCCGAGCTTTGAGGCTCCTGTTGGTTTTTTCTGCAACACTAACTTTCAAATGTGACATAATTTATGAGCAAATTAATGCAGAGAGATGGTCTGCTGAGAGAGAGGCATTGCTCTGCTGCACGTTTTCTCTCCTGCTGTGATGCTGAGTACATAGATGAGTGTGTAAACCTCCTTTAGGCATTTTTCAAGAACAGCAAACACAAGGAACATTTAGCTGCATGCAAAGACAACAACCCCAACAAGCAGTGCGAGAATATAAATATGCTGGGATGCAAAAAGAAAAATCCAGCTTTCAAAAGATTGACCTGTCGCGGGATAACAGCAGCGGGTATTATCATCATCATCATAAACACCTGACGTCAGGCTGCTCTCCAAAGAGGAGCAGCTCCCGACATTGGAGTTAAGTGTGATATATGTGTTCAATAATTCAGTATGGCCCTCGAAGGATGTTATAAAAGCCAAAACGGCCCTTGATAGGAAATAACGTTCCCCTCCATTGCATTAGAAGGTGACAATGTGTTGGTGTGCTCGTTTCCACTGCATCTAAGTAGCCTCCCACCTCAAAAAGAAAACAGCCAAAAAAATAAAAAACAGGTTTTAATAAATGAGCCTTGCAGATTCTTCTTGTCCTTGAAAACAGCAGCTGACAGAACAACAAATTGTGGGAATTAAACAACAAAATGAGTTTTCAGAGCTGCTGCATCCGTGTTTTACTGGGCTCCACTGTTCTCTTGTGGTTCCACTCAGGAATAAATCTCATGGGTGTCCTATGCTTTCAGGGTAATGTGTAAAAAGAAATATTGTGAAATATTATATATGCATTGTAATGTCTATGTAAATTGTAATTATAGTTTAAAAAACACTGGATGTAACTGGCATGTTAACACTGAAGGCCTCGAGGCCTCTCTTCTCTCGCTGCCTTGCTTTGGTTTGAGGATCAGCACATGAGGACATGACAACATACAACAGTGGCTGAATAAGCACATGAGCTTGAATTAGGAACAGGTGTGTTTTTGCATGCCTTTGTGTCTGGATCTGTGTGTGTGTATGGGGGGGTAACGGGGTCAGAGATTCACAGGCTGAAAACATCAGACGAAGGTCTGCTCATCCCCGCCACATCTCAAAAAACAGTGGGGGCTAAAAACCCTTTTTCATGAATCTTTCAGAGTAGAGCTGCTGCTGGGGCTGAGCAGCCTCTCCTGTACAGTCTGTACATGCATTTTTAACAAGGGGAAACACACTGGACAAAATGCCATGGATTTAAAGTGCAGGTATAAGAGGGGCTGACCTTGTGTTTTGCCAATCTCACAATTCACATAATCCTTTTCATTCTGCCTCACTCAAGAGCCAGTGGTGAATCCCATGAACAACAGAGGTCTCACAGACAAAGACATGGACGTGAAGATGCATTAAAACAGCAGAGTGTTTTGGTAAAATTGCTCCAAAACAACCAGTCTCAGTGATGTTTCCATTGACTCCATGACTTTAACAAGCCATGCTGATATTAAGATTCTCATTGCTGACCAAAGTTGATTGATGATCCACTACTTCTCTCTCTCTCTCTCTCTCTCTCTCTCTCTCTCTCTCTCTCTCTCTCTCTCTCTCTGTGTCTCCTGACAGTGATCTGCACCAGGAAAGAGCAACATTGTACCCATGAAAACTTTTATTACAGGTATTTCTCTGTCTCCACGGGCTCAGAAACACTTTGCTTCTCTTCTCCAACCCTCATCATTTTACTGCTCTCTCGATTTTTCCCTATTCCATGACGTCTTCTCCATTTGTCCCTGTCCTCCTCCTCTCCCTCCTCTGCCTCCTCTGCCCCCTCTGGCTCCACCCCTGTCCCTTGCACTTCATCTTCTCCTCTCTCTCTCTCCATATCTCTGCTATTACAACAACTAAATTATTAAACCGATAGTGATAATCAATCAATAACACTCTTTCTTAGAGGGATAGACCTCTTAATAATTGACTAATCCTGAGGGGACCTTTGCTGCCCCAAGTGATCATGTGTGCATATGACAGAGCACGCATGCGTGCGCATGCGTCCACTCCCTTGTAAGTGCAAAGCCATTTGCATTGGTGTGCACCGACATGTGCTTATTGTTCCCTTTGATTGAGGCGAGTGTTATTGAGGGAGACCGGCTCTGATGAGGGTCATGAAGGACTAATTAAACCTTTAACTCTCATTTCTGGAGAAGAAGGAAAATAAGAGTCATGAATGGATGCAATTAGACTGACTAAGCCACAGGTGCATAATGGTAAACAAACATTGTTACATGCTACACACTCTCTCACACACACACGCAGCTTTGACTGGATTGAAAGCAAAGTCCTTTATGTCTGAGTCCAGACTACCTAGGAATTCAAGGAGCGAGGTGTGTGTTTCTGGATATCCTTCTGCCTCTTCACCCAAATGGGTTTTTATCCCTCTTCACATGCTTCTTCCTCCAAAGCCTGTCCTCATTTAACCCATTAAGGAGTAAACACAAAAACAGCTTCTTAAAAAACTATGTGCTTTCAGCTTTGTGTCCAGTGAAGCCAACCTTTCCACATCCTGAGAATGGAGGCTACACCAGTTTCCGAAAAGACTGTGAGACATAATGTTGTGGGAGTAAATAAATGTTTTCAGTTTACGCTCATTGTTTACATCATTTAGTTAATGTGACATTAAGTTCAAATTACAACATGTATTGGGTTGAAATGATTGTATTTTCCCCCTGTAGAGATGGAGCACATTTGTTATGTCCTAATGAGCACAGCTCTGCAGCCACTGCTGGCCCCAACACAAATCGAAACCTGCACACTGACAATGAAAAGCAGACTTTGTGTAATGCATCACCTCTGGACAATATTCCCTCTGCTTGTATCCACAGCTTTGGTGAGAATACCTTAGCACCTTCCAGCTCATAGTGTTGTTTTCACAGTCTCACAGCTCCCATGAACTTCTTTGTCCAGACCAAGAAAACCTCAACGAAGCCACTGTGCATCTGGGTGGATAATTTAGGAGCTAGAGGGGTCCTGGAGCCGTCTTTTATTTTTTCAGTTTATCACATTGTACTCAACAGTGTTGCTCGGCTGTGATGGAGCCTGTTTCCAGGTCACACAGGATGAAGGCAGAAAACATTGTAGTCTCGACCTTAACATGCAGGTTTTTAGACTGTGGGAGGAAAATGAGAAAACCCACGCAGAGAAGCCCAGACTCTGGGATTCAGACCAAACACCTTTATGGTGACAATGCTCCCCAGCAATGCACTGTACCTCATCAAAACAAAAATTTGCAAATTGATTTGTAATTAATATAGCACAAAACTGTGCAACTGTTTTTCAAAGCATTCAACTTGTTTTTGTCCCAGACATGGCCCAAAATTTTGAATGTTCCAAACTAAATTCCTTTGAAGATTTATGTGTCTGTACCAAAGAAACAATATTATGTGTGTGTGTGTGTGTGTGTGTGTGTATATATATATATAAACATCGGAGAAAGAATGGCGGTTTTCCTGTCTCACAGCTCAGCTAGGCCAATTAGCTTATGTACAGGCGCAGGGATGGTATCAGTCTTTTCAACATATGCCAAAATGTTAAACTGTTCCTTCAAAAAGTAAGACCCAAGACAAATGATAAACCCTAGTCGAGCTGATTTCCTCTGTGATGCTGCTGAATAAAGCCAAGGTTCAGGTTCACACACTGTTTCATGTTCGGCTGAGCTGGGATGTCTCTCGGCTCCTGTGAATCTTTGCTCTTAACATACCAAAGGGCTTTGAGGCTCTTCTAGTCAGGAATTCACTCGTCATCCCGTCTCTGCTCTCTGCATCGATAACAACCCTCCCAGTAGCGGCTGCCTGCCTCAATCCGCAAATTACCTCCTAAACCTTGACGCAGAGTCATGCAGATGCATTGTTTTGTGACCAATAGGATAGGAAGCCACCCATTACTAGGCCAGTCACTCAGTCAAGCCTCGGGGTTACACGGGAGGTCACAAATTTCTGACTTTGGAGGATTAGAGAGGTTTTGATTGACAGCTACGGGGTGAAGACACAGAATTAGCAGATATTATGACATAGATCTGCTCCATTCTTGGAGAAACCCTGGAGGAAACTATAATTCACCTCCTTTCTTAAATCTGAGCACTGTGAAGAGGCGCTCTTGATTGACTGGTCAGGTCAGAGACACTCGGGTCTGAAACAAGCCTGTCTGTCTCCTGTCACACACACCTGAATCCCCAAGCTGCTGCTCAACTGTCGTCTCATCATCTGTCTCTCCTTTGACAATCACTGTCAATTAAAATCCCCTGCTCTCACAGAGACAAGACGTAAGAAGGGACTTAAGACAGCTTATTGTTGGACTGGGTTTCCCCTGCGGCTGAATTGGCTCTGGCTTTGGTTCTCTGAACCACTCTCTTGCTCTAAGGCAAATCATCTCAGGTAGGAAAAGAAAAGAAAAAAAACATCACTCCGCTCCACTAATTCTTTATGGTTGTCTGTTTTAGGGATGTACTGTAACTGGTTCTCATAACTAACACTGATAAGCTATATATTTTTTAATAGATTAATGTTGCAGCTCTGCTATGACAGAATAAACATTTATTAAAACTCTTTGCCTTAAATGCCTCATTAACAGTCAGAAGACCAGCCCCACACACCTTCTTTAGCTTCTTCTTTAGCTTTTTCTTCTTTAGCATCATCAAATACTTTCTATATGCCGTCATTTCTTTGGTGAAACCTTCAGATGTTAGATGAGTGAAAATCTGTACTTTAACCTGCTCCTGGGACTCTGGCTGAACATCTGTAGCACACTGTATTAGCTTCTTCTTTTTCAGAAAAAGTATACAAATGGGCCCACACTGGTGACAGTGTCAGTATGTTTATGTTTGAGGTGACACATCATTGCCATGATCATTACAGGGTGGACTGAATGAAGATGAGCAAAATCAGTGTTGGCTAATTATGATGGGGTCTGGTAATTGGTAAAAAAAAAAAAAAAAAGAGAAAAAAAATCATTATCAGACTTATCGGGGCGACTTCGTTTTTTTCAATATCGGGCCGATAATGATCAGAACTGATAACTACCTCATTTGTTTTCTTTGAAATTTCCTCTGATATCTTCCTATCTTCCTTCTCCCTCACATCTTTTAAGTTGCTACCGATAAGACGGTTCCTTAGCAAAAGATATCAGGTTCCATACCAATTCATTTTTCAGTGTGAAAGCACCAACCGGCTCAAAAGTATCAGAGAATTTACAAGACTGTAAACACCAGTGGAGTGAGTAACTTTGTGACAAAGCTGGATCCCGCTTCTGTCTTGCAGCTTTTTGTTGTATCTTGTATTTGCCTGTTTACTCCGTTTGTCTTGTCTCAACACAGCATGTTTGTGTGTTTCCTGATCAGGCAGGAGAGGATGTTTCACGTATTCTTATTCAGTGCGTTGAGCTTTCAGAGGCACTACTGTTAAGTAGAGAAAAAAAACAAAACAAAGAAGCATGATGCATAAGGCAGGCATAGAGTGAGGCTTACACCTATATAGTATCTATAGCAGACACACATTAACTTACAAATTAATTGCACTCCCGAGACATTATGTGCGTGTGTGTGGTTGTGTGTTTGTCGCTCTCCGTTCTACCACATGCATTAGTACCATGCACACCATACTGTCTCTATCCTACTCGTTCTGCTTTATGATAAGTGTGTCTGTGTGTTTTATGCATGTGTGGAGTAAGTAACTGTGTTAACCTGAAGGTCATGGCTGTTGACCTTGCTGGCGTCCGTCCATCGACCTCCCCAATAAGTCGCCGTGGTCTGGGGTCTGCCTGGACGCTGACACAGGACTATTAGAGCTCGCCGTCTCTCCGTCTTTCTTTTCTTTCTCTGTCTCTCTCCCTCTTTGACTGAAAGCTGACACGGGAGTGTTGAGCTGTCCCCGCCCTCCTTCTGTCAGTCTCAGCATCTTCTTCTTCCTGTTGTTTCCCCTCCATCCAAACATCTGACTCTGCCTTTTTATGCTTTAGATCCTAAAAAAAAGTGTTCCCAAGCACTAGGTGACCTGCTTGACAATGAACTTTAGGTGATATCAGATGTAACTGGTGAAGTCTCTCCTCTACATCTGTATGAAAACACTCCAGTTGTGTAGCAATGCGTAGTAGTGTATCAGGCACAAGATAAAGATCTTTTCAAACTCTGTCTAAAGTATTGACAGTGAGATGACGCTCACTTATTTTGGATTTCCAAACTGAGATGTTTTCCTTTTCATACCTGTTTACGAGCAGACTGTTCCAGAACACCGGGGTTTTTTTTTATATAGAAAATGTGTGTGTGTGGGTGTGTGTGTGTGTGCATATGTATGTTTATCTAGTATCTCCGGAGTTCTGTCTATGGAGCAATATACACTTCCTGTTTCCTGCTTTGTTGGCCAATGATAACCTGATACACCCTGGAGAGAGCCTCGGAGGCGTCGATGGAGGGGAAGTCAAGGAAAAGAAGCAACGGATGTGAGAGGAAAGCAGAGGGGAGGGATGGGTGGTGGAGCAATGCTGCTTCGATTTAACATACACGCAAAGAGTCAACATGTACAGATGAAATGATCAAACCAGAGTGATTCCCAGGTCCTCTCAGGAATAAATTGTATAGACATTATCACGGCTCAGATGCTGCGTCAGTGGGACCGAGCCGCCATCGGTTCGTCCAACCGCCAAGGACACAGCGCTGCTCGTTATTCAATTCTTTTTAATTGGTTTCAAGTCTGCCTCATTTGCATATGCATGCTAAGAGGGGATCTTATTGGAGGAGAGGTGGGAATAGAAATGGACTGAAAAGCACCCAGAAAGAGAGAGAGAGAGAGGGATAGAGAGAGAGAGAGAGAGAGGGTGAGTGAGCGAGGCAGAGTGTTGTATAAAGAAAGGCTAAAAGGAGGAATGAATGAACAAACAAGTGAATAACAGACGGGATGTGAGTAAGTGCTTCTAGAAAAATCAGTCTCTCCGGTTACCACGGCAACGAGAGGTGCACGTTGGCTCTGCACCCCACATAACCAATTATGTCTGTGTGTGTATGTGTGTGCCTCCGTGTGTGTGTGTGTGTGTGTGTGTGCGTATGTGTGCACGCATCTACTATCTCTGGCTATTGATATGCAAAAGAGAAAGTGGGTCCATGTGAGCTTCTGTGAGAAATGTTTGCAGGGCTTTTGACTTTAACACGGTGTGTTTGTATCTGTTATCTGAGTCAATCTGTCTTCTGTCACTTTATCGCCAGCCACAATTTATATACACAGAGAGCATATGTAGTCACACACACACTCACACATACAACAAAACAGCATCGTGTTCCCACTGTTTTGCCCCTACACTGTTTACAAAGAGCTGAACATAAAAGCTAATGAGACCAGAACCAGATGTGGCTCCACCTAGTGAGAGCTGCGTTCTATGACACATGGAGATTCAGATTTGTTTTGATTTTTGGTTGCCAGCAGCAACTTTAGCATTGATTGAGATATAGTGAGGAAGAGTAAAAATACCAGGATGCACCGGAGCCTGGAGGCACTTCACCAGCTTCATGTCGACCATCATTTCATACACAGCTTGTGTGATACAGAGGGTGTTGGGCTTGAAATGAAGGAGGCAGAGTCAAATGATGGATTTTGTTCGGTTGCATTTTGGGAACAGGAGGATCCAGTAGTATTTGACCTTGACATATAGGAGACTCTAAAGTGAGAGTTAAACTTCTTAGAAGTCTCTCCCCCGTGACTCCAACTTTCTGAATGTGATGCACTATTACAATATCGCAATATTTTAAACCCACCTTAACCACTACACAGTTGTATCAAGGTACAGGTCTCTGTATCTTTGCTTTGGTTCTCTATTGATTTTAGAATAGATTTTTTTGGTCTCATGCATTACGCTCGTGGTCTGGCTCCAGCATGTGGTACTAAAATGAGCTTTGTGAAATCGAATTTTCTGAGATTTAAAAGAGTTTTTTTTTCCAGGTATCTCTGCATGGAGCAATCATCCTTAACGACGTCTCATTTTTTCTTTTCATCATTTCAGATTAAAACTCGTCTTTGCATCATTCCATCATTTTGTTTTATCTCTTGAGTAGCAAGCTCTCAAATGTGCAGCTCTCTCTTTTTATTTTGGTGGGTATAAAGTATAAAGTTTATATTAACGGTGTGCTCTCCTTTTTTTATCTCATTAGATTTTAAAATAAGGTGTCCTCTTATCAATGAATGAATAAAGTGTGCCTGGTTTCAGGGTTTGAAATTTATACCTTTAGCATTAGTTTCATTATTCGAACCATTCAACCAATCTTCAAAAACACTTCACCCCACATTAATGTGTCACAGCTTAAAATACTTCACTTTTTAACAAGGACCCCCGATGCTGAATTTCAATGAGATCGGACACACATGCAATTTTTTTTCCACCCCTGTGTGCTGCTGTGACATGCAGCTCGTACACACCCGCCTTTGTCAGTCCGTTCTTTGTGGACTTGTACCTTTTCAGAGGAGCCTTTCTGTCCCTCAGTGGGACCACCAGCGAGCTGGAGACGCAGCCAGACGGACACTGGCACTAATTGGCCACGCTGTTAGAGGCCCACAGAGCCACACTTAGACTACAGGAATAAGCTGGTCAGTGTGAGCACCGAGGGTGGGCACGGTGCCTGCGAGAACGCGGGAGACACAGGGCGATGGAGGGAGGGAGATTTCTAATTAGGGGTCTCTGATGAACATGAGAAACATACAGAAGCAGTTTGAGGCCATCCAAGACCCTGCAACACACACACACACACACACACACACATACACAGAGTTTCTGTCTTCTGACCACAGCAGTTAATTGGTTGGATGCTTGGTATTTGTGGAGGTGGCTGGAGGATGAAGAGAGGGGAGGTCTTTTGTCTGATGCACTTCAGCTGCTCTGATTGACAGCAGAGACAGGAAGTGAGGGCGTGGAGCTTAGAGAGGAAAAGAGCTTTTCTCTCCACGCTGCCTTCCTCAGATTAACATGCTCCTCCACCTCTCCAAATTCCTCTCGTCCTCCTCTCAGCTTTTTACCCTTCCGCTCCCACTTTCGCTCTCCAGCCTCTCACTTCCTCCCCCGTCTGCTCCAGCCGTCCGTTTATTTCCATTTAGACTCAGAAACATACTTCTATTTCTAAAGACATTTTGCACTGCCTTCTCGCCGTCCCCTTTCACCACGTTCATTTCCTCAGAAGCAGAAGATTGGGTTACTCGGGGGCACCAGGCTGCACATTGCTAAACAAATGTCTTTACAACTGTGCCAATGACATGAGGTGATTGAGTATCTACTTATGCTCTATTAGTCCAGAAATAAATCAGCTCCAACCAAAACGTGACAGCGCTCTGTGCGCTGCAGCAGGCAGCGGGGACGGCGGCCAAGGCCGTTTCACGGGTTAAGGTTCGGTTCAGGTTCGATTTTGACAAGACAGCGAGCCTGCCACCGACGACTCCTGCCACACAAACAAAATAAAATGAGCTTTTCCGAGCCTTGAAGATTCAGCCGAGAGCTACAGCGCACCAAGAGGTTGATTGAGGACAGGACATTACATCATCTGGTTTTATGAAGCCTCCTCTTTCCTGATATAATCTCTGCATTTGCCTGTGAGCAGGACTCGTCTTTTATCCCCCACAAGAACACACCTACAGAAGACTGAGGTTATTTTATGAGTGTGAATGTGTGTAGAAAGATAGATAGAAAGATATTCTCGAGCAATGCTGATGCCATTTTAGGCCAAATTATTGTATATTGGTCATTATTTAAGCACCTGTTCTCATTATTTTCTACATTGGGAGAGTCAATAAAGAGTTTACATTTCAGGATTTACCTGTAAATTTGAGCAGAAGTTAAGCTGTGTATTGTTTGTTTCTCCTTTGTTGAGTACTGGTGGATTGATTGAGAAACAATGACTTTGGGTTTGGAAGTGAGTCAGTTAATTTGCGCTGTTGGCTTCCTATCAGCTTTGGCTGAACTGTGAAATGAATTTCTGCACAGACTGTGTGTGACAGCAAAAGAGCAGAGCTTCAAAAGTGCACGTGCAACTAAGTTATGCCAAGTACTGAAATATGATTAATGAAAGTCATTTCATACCGTCACATTTCAAGATCCCTGAATGTTGAACTGTCGATTGAACCCTGATTTGACCAGTGAAGATGAAAGAACAAACCACTAGCTAGGAATAGTCTTTTCCAAGTTTTGATATTAAGATGTAGCAGCTTCTTCTGCAAAGACCTTTGTTTTGGATATGTTCAGAAAGTGATGATTCAGAGGACAATTCACCTTTTTTTTGAGCAAAATCAAGGAACGCAGTGCAAACATCGCACACTGTGTATATTATATAACGATTGAATTATGGGAATGAATATCCAAGATGTACTTAGATAAGAATGACAAACGGTGTCTGGACATACCATTGGAGATAAGTACTACTGAAGTGTCATTGAATTTCCATGTTAATAAGGCAGATTATATCTGCAGGATCGTATTTTCATTAGAATAAAATTAAAAGTTTCCCTCTTCAGTTTTCACCTTCTGTTACAGCTGAGTGATTCTGGGGACTAAACCTCAGTGTATTCCCCTCATTACATTTACTCCAAATGGTCCACGAACAGCTTTTTGAGTATAATCTGTCTTTCACTTTGGCCACGTACTGGAAAAGCATTTAGGCTAATTTTACAGGAACGGTGACACTTGAAAAGCTCCTAAAAAGGAGAAACTGTATCTAAACATAACCATGTTGCCCCCCCCACCCCCCCTCCACCCGGTTAAATGTGTGTGTTGCTCTGCCGATCACAGCACTCCTCATAACTCAGTTAGGATCCATTACAGTTATTTTACCGTTTCACAAGGACAAATGTTGAGTGCTTAATGTTGATTCCGAAGAAAAATACGCAGAAACACATTTGGTGTTCACAACAGCACATTAAGTAAGACACAGTAAGTAAAATACAGGAGACGGTTTAACCACATTCACATTTTATTTCCCAAGTTCACTCTTAGCTTCGCTTCTCTGCTTTACAATCAACTTTTAACGAGTCGCTAACTCAGCTTGTTTACCTCAAAAAACATAAAACAGCCCGGCACCGGGTCGACATAAAATGCTACTAAAACAAAAAGATATAACTGCACACACGATAAGAGGGTACAAACACATCCCGTTTCACACACACTGACATCCATCCACACCCGGGACAAGGACCTCCTTGTGTGTGTGTAAGAGGTCCACGTGTAACATTTGACAGAAAGTGCAGAGAAAGACAGAAAACAAGGGAATGAGAGAGGTTAGAAGGAGAGAGAGAGAGAGAGAGAGAGAGAGAGAGAGAGAGAGAGAGAGAGAGAGAGAGAGAGAGAGAGAGAGAGAGAGAGAATGATTGGTGGGGTGAAGGAGAGCGAGAGGGGATAATCGAATTGAGAAGAGACACACTGTAAGAGTATTAGCTGAGCTGAATAATGGAATAACTTAAAAAAAACAAAACCTTTGTGCGCACACACTCGCACACACACACACACACTCAAAATGCCTCGTACTGTGTACATACAGGTTTGCATCCCAAGGAACAATGCTCAATAAATTACAAATTAAAAACATGCGCTAGCTATACAAATACGTTGGGTTTCGTTCTCCATACACAAATAAAAGAAGTGATGCAACACGCTACTTCAGAGTCTCAACACAAAGCACCATCTGTTATGCATGGGTTCTCTCCTACGCAAATCCTCAAAACGTACACACACACACACACACACACACACACACACACACACACACAAGTCGGAGGTAAGGATAAAAAGGGGCGAGGGGGGAGGGAAAAAAAAAAATTCCAGTACTACTTCTTCAAAACATCACAGCAACGTTACCAGCAGCTACGAGCTGAGCTCTAACAACTTCAAACTAATGAGGTGACGGAAGTTGAGGTCTACAAACTGTGACGTGTTGTAAAGTGATGTCTGACTCTCACACGGTCCGTCGCTTTTGTGTGTAGTGTAAATTCAAAGTGCAAAAGGGTGTTTCTGCGCTCTCCAGCTTGTGCGTCTTGTTCACTACCGAATAGCCTCTAATAAGAACATGAATACTATCTGTTATTAAAAACGATGAAAACACCAACAACAGTGCGTGTGGATATGTTTACATTCCATCTTCTTGTTTTCACTCCCGACCATCCACACTCCAAACAAAACTGTATTAGTTTGTGGCGCGTGCTTACATTTGCATTTCACATGTTGTACAAGTTGCGTCTGGATAAAGGTGTGAACATTCGATATCTCAGTGATATAAATAGCTTGAGTCTCGGATAAAGCAAGGCAAAACAGCACACGGACGCGACAGGACCACGTGTGGCCGGAGAGAGAGAGAGAGAGAGAGGAGGACAGGAAGTGAGGTCGTAGCCCAAGTCGCGGTACATGTGAGCAGGTTTCTCTAGTTAAAGATGATGAACCTGCAGCTACTGTAAAGCTATGATATGCAGAGCTGTTTGATCATCCCTGCGTCCCCGTCTAGACACCTTGGCATGTTTGGAGGAAAGAAAAAAAAAAAAAGTGGAGGAGGGAGGAGGAGAGGAGGCAAGCAGTGACGGCTCGAGCCAACGTAAATAGGAGAAAGTTAAAGTGCGGGTTGAGACTGTAGAAAGGAAGTAAAAAGGGAAATAAGAAGGCAGGTTGGCTGGATCTTTAGGCTGGTCAGTGAAGGAGATCCAGTTTCCCGTCCCGGTCACTGAGAGCGTGTTAGCGAAAAACACAGTCCCAGGTGACCGAGGCTTCAAAAACAGTACCTAGAGATGCCACTGGCTCTACAACACTAGCACGGCCGGGTCAGGCAGCTTCAGTGAGGGGTGGGGGGGGGTGTGTGTGTGTGTGTGGGGGGGGGGGGGGGTACCGGCGGTGAACGCTGAGCAAGTGGACAAGGGGTTCAAGTTAAGGATCGGCGGTGCCTGCTTGTTTGCTGCTCGGGCTTGCTGTGTGTGAATCTCAGAGGCTGTATGGTGTCTGAGGTCAGGGGGTGTACACTTCATGACGGTTACAAGTGTGACGGTGGAAAAAGCTTGAGAACATTCACTAACGTCTATCCTGTCTGAGGTGAAAGGCAGGTGTGGAGCGCGAACCTTCAGGAGCAACACAGTCGGTGGAGGAGACCTGCGTGTGACGTACCGTAGGTGTCTATGTGACAGAGCCAAGTGTGCGGAGCTAAGTGAGACGTGCGGGTCGCGGGACCTTTTGATTTGAGATCGGCTGACGACCCGACCCCGGGCCTGACCCTGGGCCTGGGCCCGGGCCGCTCCGGAGGCGCGGCTCAGTCCCTGTGATTCGTCTCGGAGTCCGACAGCTGCTCCTGCTGATCGGGGTTCTCCAGGGTCTCGCCGCCCGGCTCGATCTCGGGCTCGCCGTCCTCGTCGTTGCTCTCCGCGCTGTAGTCTATGGCCTCCAGAAAGGACGGCTCGTCCTCCTCCAGCACGTAGGTGGTGGAGCTGCTGCTGGATGAACACACACACACACACATTTCTGCTGTCAGGTGATGATGAGAGCCAACTCTGCACGACTTCCTTTGAGGAACTGATCTGCTAAAAGCTAAACATTTCTATCGCACTTCTAAAAAAAAAACACTGTCATGTTGCTCTTCCTCAGTCCGGGCTGAACTCAGAGTCACTAAGAGCTCTCTGATTTCACAAAGTAAAAACCTCTGAGAAAATGCATTTGGAATGGGTTTCATGGTCACTGAAAATGCACTGCTGAGTCATAGCATGATACACACTGTCATAGCATGATACACACTGTCAAAAATGCTGTTTATTGACTTTGCTTGATGGTATGGTCAATTAGAAACTAATGAAGCCTGCGATCTTAAAATGTCCAGATCGAGCCCTGTGATGTACAGGGTATATTTCACTACCTTCGCCCTGTGTGTGAGGAAGATGAGTACCAATCAGACCCCCACAACACTTTGAAGGTACAAAGCAGGTGAAATAATGGATGGAGGGGATCAGCTGAATCTGACTGCAGTCGGTTTGCAGCTTCAAGTGTGTTCAGTTGATAAATTAATTTTTTAAAGCCCCCAAATGTCAGAGCCTAAGGTGATAACTTCAAATGTCTTATTTACTCAGTCAGAACTTCAAGAATGAACTTCAGACGAGAAGCTAATTCTGAGTTTGAAGCTAGAAGCAGAGAATACATTAAAATCCAGTGGGAATATTTTCTAAAATACTTCAAATTGTTGCAAATTCTTGTCACCTCTTAATATAAAGTTACCTCAATAAAATAACTGAAGGTTTCAGTAAAACCTGAATATCCTTGGGAACAACCTTCAGAGATTATATGGCATTATTCACACCAAGGGGAAAAACCCACACACACACACACACACACATACATATCTAAAATCATAACAGACCAGAAACTGGTAACAAAAGAGTGAGCCTGTGCGCTCTGACTGATGAAGCTAGTTTTTTTTTTCCTCTGGGTCTTAATGGTTAAATGGTTGCTGGTTCTTTGAGGTTTTAGTGGCTTTAGTGGGTTTTTAATGGTGTTAATGGTCTGAAATGTGATCCCAGTGAGACAGTCGATCAGGGGGCTCAGACAATGATCTCCCACCAAGCTCACCAGTGTGTGAGTGCAGGAGGGAGAGACAGAAGGAGAAATTGTGCGTCAGTATATGTACTGTAAGTGTGTGTGTGTGTGTGTGTGTGTGTGTAATGATGTGGATGGACAGAATATTGTCCAAACAGATAATGAGAGTTGTGAGTCAAACCATTACAGCCCATTACAGAAAACCCAAGCCTAATCTCTCCAGTCTTTGGGTTACAATCTCCATATCCACCATCTCTACAGGACATGCAGCCAGTCTTAAAAATACACAACCCATGTATGTGCATTAAAACCCTCCAATTACCCTCATTTGCATGTGGATACAGCCCGGCATACACACATCCCTCCCCCCATCTCCTTTCCGCTCACGCGGGAACACACCCATTGCCGTATCCATCCATTTACTCAGTCCGAGACACCCGGTTAGACGCAGACGCCTCCCAATGGCCAAAATATCATTGTTGTGATGACCTATTAAATGGTAAGTGGTAGCACACCAAGCCCCATGCATAAAACCATAAAGCCGGGATGGCGAGCGACCAGTCCCCGAGGACCCCCGTGCAGAACGCGCACACGCACCAGAACACTTCTGGAGTCCCTTAATGATCAGACACATAAATGATAAATGAATATATCAATATGAGAGTGGAGTAGGTTAGTAGCAGAGAGAGGGACCGGGAGACATTAAGAGACAGAGTGGGAAAGGGAGAGATATGTGCGCATTAAGTGGTTCTGAGTTTTAAGGCCATTGTTTCACATCGAATGCTTTAACAAATCTGTGGCGCGGAGAGAACGCCGACGTCCACCACATTAAAACAAGCGTGCTGGTCACAGCTACAGTCTAATCTGGCTACAGTCTAATCTGGCTACAGTCTAACCTGGCTACAGTCTAATCTGGCTACAGTCTAACCTGCGTGGACGCTCCAAACAGGGGTATTTGGATGAAGTGAGTTAGGATCCGTTACGGGTGCTTTTGTGACGAGCAATCAAGCGAACTGTGCCGTAAAGATTATGTGACTTTTCTAAGGATTCAATGACGTCTTAAAAACACGTTACGAATGAACCGCTGAACTGTTTAGACAATGAAATCTGAAAGTCTACAAAAAAAAGAGTCTACAAAATCTGCAAATGAAGTGGCAAACGGTTCGGTTGGTAATCCAAGGCATCTCAAATCTTCTCCGAGTCGAGATCTGAGACTGAAAGCGATGTAATTCACAGTCACATAAGACAGGGAGAGGCAGCGTTTCCTCACACTGGAGAGGCTTAAAACCAGAGAGCCTCGTCCGCGATAAACACCACAAATCATTTAGTTTCTCGTGAATGCGTACAGTAATGGTCTAATCTTTTAAGCGCTCTTTAGAGGTAAACAAAGTGGAGAACCATTGGCTTGACTTGTCAGATTAGTGCTTATAAAACCTAAACCTCACAACGCATGGCCACTCAAGTGCATGATGGCACGCTACGGCATTGATCGTCTCCCACAAACGACTGTGTGGGGAGGTAGAGTGCTAGTTGGCATGTGTCGTGCCACACCTCTACATACCGCAGATACAAATGATGTTTTATCGAGAAGAAAAAAACAAAAAACAAGATGATCATGTGGCTGTTTCACTCCCTCTTGGAGAGTTAATGACACAGCTGACAATTATTAATACCCGTTCGCCTCTCGCTCCGGGGTTTTCATCATCATCACATTGATAGAATTTCAATGGTGCTCCCGGCGGCCGTGTGTAAATGCAGGCCTCCATTTGTTTCCTGAGTAGCGCTTGAGAGGAGATCCTCAGTGACATGCCTGGCAGTAAGGAGGGCGCTTCGTCCCGACGGGAACAGAGCAGGTCTTCCAGACTGACTTTGTGCCGGGAAACACAGTTTCCTGATGACAGGGCATGTGCGTGCGGCCGCAGGAGCGCCACTAACCTGACCACTTTGGTCTGCGTCCCCATGATGTCGTTCTCCAGGTCCAGCAGGTGCTGGTGGTTGTAGAGGCCCGTCAGCCTCTTCAGCCTCAGCAGGGCCACACAGAACTGGGCTCCCATCTCCTCCAGCTCCCTCGTGCCGATCTGCAGACCCTGCAGACAGGGAGGACGGCCACGTCACAGAGAATTCATAATCACGCGCGGTTGCGCCGGCCGCACAAAAACCTGGCTCTGGAGCCAGCGTCCATCTTCAAACGTGTCACTTCTCAAAGCCGGGAACGTCCAGCTCAGGAAACTTTTCATGCAGAAACACGATAAAACATTTCATTTGCAGGGAGCCCACATTCAAAAGCATATGCACTCGCACCTGTAACCCTAACAAAGTCTTCAAAGCACAGCGCACTCATACAAGGAAATGAATACTCGCCAAGGGACACACACACACACACACACACACACGCACACACACTGACAACTTGCCCCCAACTCAACTCAAAAACTTTCATGTTCTCTTCTCCCTCGGGCTGAGCTGGGAACTAAACTTGGCCAGGCCACAGAAGCACACAGCCCAAATTCAGAAGACATTAGTTCAGGCACATCTGGACAAACATTTCCACAAAAACCATTTGGGGGGTGGTGGGTGGGTGGGGGATGGGGGCTGGTGCTCGGAGCCAAAATGGCATCCCTAGACTGCCTCTCAATATGCAAGTTGTTGACATTGGCAGAATTCAGTAGGAAGGAAATCAGCTGAGACGGGAAGAAAGGGAGGCAGAGGGGTCAGAGAGAGGAGAAAAGGAAACAGAGGGCAGCCGGGAGGATGAAGGGACTGCAGCGCCATCTGGTGGCCACATGAGGACTACGACGTGGCAGGGACTCGGCATCGTGGAGACACCAGGGGACTCTGCCAAGCCTTTGCTTGCCGTGTTACAGTGTTAATGTCGCGTTTAAAAAAAAAATTACTTGTCAGTGGGGAAACAGCTCTTAATAGTTTCGCACATTCTCTCGCACAATGTCTCATTAACTAACAAATATGCAAATAATAAAAGCCTTCTGGGACGCCTTGGACACCAACCAAGAACCTCTTCAAGTCTGGTCTTTAATGAGCATCATTCCCCGTCTCTGCCTGCTCTTGCATGTGTGTGCACATATCTAACGGGCAAACAACAGACAAAAGACAGAAACGCGTACCTTGTATTTGCCCTGGTCACAGCCGCAGAGCGTGCTCTCCATGGTATAGCTGCGCTTCACGCCGATCTCCCTCCACACCACGACTCGGGCGGTGGACTCTTTGGAGCGTTCCACCACGAAGCTGCAGCTGGCCATGCTGAAGGCCGGGGCGATCTGGGACAGGACCTTAGGAAGAGCCTGGAGAGAAAGAGAAAAGAATGAGAAGAAAAGGTTCGTCTCGGGAACTGAGCAGGTGCTCCAAAATCTGCACTACTGACTTGTGATCCAGAGATGTTTGCGCAGGCTTCAAGCAAAGTGCCCGCTAGGTAACTCAGCAGTGAACTAGCTCCATTATTAGCATTCTGCTGCATGCTGAGAAATATTTCAACCACTCCCCAATGCAGAGTCAAACAGCAGCCTGGGCTCAACCTGAGCCTCTCGACTGGGGAACGGGCGGAAAGCAAAACTCCTCCTGACTACCCGGTAAAATTCAAGGTGAACAAACTAAAAGCTGTCATTACTTCACATTACATTCATGTATTGATTAGATTTCAAACTAGGCAGAAAATCCACTGCAATGACACGGAAGGAAACGTAGGACAGGACGTAATTCCATATTTATCCAAAGGACATCTATGAATACAAACGAGACAATCCCATTAAATTGACGGTTAATTAGCTAAACTGGAGATTCAGCTCTATTCTGAGACAATCTGACTGATACCCAGTGATGGATTGGGTCTAGAGATGGAACACGGACAATACGATGTGTGATGTGAGGTGCCTGCGTGTGTGCGCGTGCATTCACCCTGTAACCGAGGTCCTCCTGCAGGTCGCTGGACGTGGCACTGATGTTGGACTGCCACACCGTCTCCTTCACGCTGCAGCCGTACATGAACACGTTCTTCTTTCTGGAATGACCGTGGTAGTCGCAGAACACCTGCGTGCACACATTCACATACACGCGTGCAAAAACAAACACAGACACACACACACAGGAAATGGAGGGAGGAGAGGATTCAAGATACGACCCCCCCCTCAATCTTCATTCCTCTTTCTTAACTTCCGTTTCTCCGAGTGGCTGTGTGCAGACGAGTGCCTAGGAATACAATACGTTCAGGGCCATCTGCAGGTGAAGGAGAGTGGCCTCACCTTGCTGCTAAACAGTAAACAAATCTCTCATAAAAGCAACGTCCCATTAAATCTAACTTGCTGACACACAGCGAAAGAGCAGAGGCCAGAGGAGGCTGTTGTTTATGACGACCGCGTGGACGCGTTAAAACTAATGCAGTGATTTATTGATGTGGAATTTATTGGACATGCAGCCAAACAGAGTGTGCAGCCCGACAGGAGGAATGGCACCACCATTAACACGGAGCCCGGGAGGGAGAGGCCCTTTTGTTTTTCTCTTAAACTCGGAGGATGCGCGAAAAAAAACCTCTATCTACAGTCCAGGTTAATCGGAGGTCATACCAGCGGTGCCCTCTGAATGTGTGCAAGGTACTGCAGCAGGCTCTTAGTGTGGTAGATGGTGGGGTGGAGCTCGGGATGGGGGTTCTGCCACTGGCGATTCAGATCTTCTCCGCTCAGAGAGCAGCGGTGACTACAGCAGGAAGGAAGATGGCAGACGGGGGGGGAAAGGAGACAGAGTGGAAGAGAGGGGAGCGACAGCGAGAGAATCCTTCAAGACAAGATCATGTGTGTGTGTGTGTGTGTGAATACACATGAAGCTGTGACCAGCGTGCAGGCCAAGGTTCAGGAGCTGTGTCTTCCACCTGTGTGCCTCCTTTTCTCTGTCTCTCTCTCTCTCTGCGGCTTCGTTTTCTACTCACTTTCCGTTGATGACTCCATCGGGGTTAAGCATGGGGACGATCTTGAAGATGTAGGCCTCTCTCAGGCTGACCGCCAGCGGGCTGTTGCCCATCAGGAACTCCAGCGTGCCCTTCATCACCCAGCTGGCGTTGGTCTCTCCGGGGTGCACCCGGGCCGACAGGAAGATCAATGGACGATTCCCTGAGGAGGGAGAGCCCGGCGCCAAACACAAAGGCGAGGAGAAGATGGAAAGAGATTAAAAAAAAAGAAGAAGAGGGAAAAAATCTTCAATTTAAAGTTTTTCACAGCTGAGAAACAACATCAATGAACTCCAGTGGACACAAAAGCTATTTGGGAAGAATGGGCGTAGAGGCATACGGCGGGCCGCTCTAATGTAGTAATATTCATGCTAATGCTCTATCAAGCACTGCTGCAGTGGTCTGCAGAAGACCAAGAGTCTGCTTTCCCCCGAAAGAGCTGCATTTGCTGAAAAAGTCACTGGGATGTGACTGAACATTCAGACTAGAGAGGCTAGAAAATGGAACATTTGGACTTTTTGTCCAAATGTTCCATGAGATTGGTCCCAGAGGTCAAGACCCGACATGTATCATTAAAATAACACAACAGCCATATCACAACAGAAATGAAATGCAATTTTAATTTTGCCCTATAATAAATGGGGACATTATTAGCTCAGGGCTCATAGTCATTTACATTCATTTTTCTAAGTGACAAAACAAAAAATCTAGGTGTGGGGCAGCTTTGCTCGTATATCAAAAATCGGTCGATTTCTGAGGAATCAGCCGCGGTGGCACCGTGACTCATGGAGCTAGACAGAGGCTCTCGGAGCCAGTTCTGGACTGAACCCCAGCAGCTGCTTCACAGGCAGCGCGACCTTTGCTGGCTACTCACTGAACTGACAGATGTGATCGTTGGAGTTGGACTCCGGCATGGCGGTGAGGGTGAGGAGGGGGCAGCCGTTCCCCCCCATAGTTTCGCACAGATTGTCCTGTCTCAGGTAGATCTGCGGGGTCCGCAGACCCTCCAGCTTGGACAGGTGCATCTGTGGACACGAGAGCAGATTGACGTGGCGTGTTGCGCTGACACTCCTGGTCGAGTGACTGAAAACTGGGCTCCTACAGCTGCTACTTGAGCTCATAACCGGGCGACATATTCTTTGAGTGCTTAAGGACTGGAAACAGAGCATGCGTGCTATCAAAAGGTAGAGGCATCATACTGGGGAGGTGAGGAGGTTTTAACAGCGGGAGAATGGAGTAATAATTACTGCCCACAAAGCACACTCCTCTGTGCTTTCCTAGATTACAGCAGCAGCAGTAACTACCTTGAGAGTGGAGTATGTGTAAGGGTAATGATAGGCAAAGTAGCAGACATCGTCCTTATGGCTGAAGCTGGTGCTGAAGGTCAGAGTATAATAGGATTTCCCTTTCTGGCCTCCCGCTGCAATGGAGCTCCTGGCAAAATGGTTCCTGTAAAGAGGCAGAAACATTTCACAAGTAAACACTGACGCTGCGGCATCTATCACGCACGCACGCACGCACACACACACACACACACACACGCACACACACAAGCACACGCACACGCACACAGAGGGCACAGTCCTAGGTGCACCAGTCTTATCTACAGCCATTCAATTCCACAAATGCTTAGTTTATTGGTGAAACTAGATATGTGTAAGTTATGATAGATATGTGTATGTTAAAGACAGTGTTGCAAACCACAAAAAAACAAAACCACCATTAAGAAGGTGATGAAAACTGAACATCACAGGAAGCACAAAAACACAGTGAGCTGGAAGTTATCATTATCTTATCTCTAAATTATTATCTTGGCCCCAAATTGCTGTAACACTTTTTAATGAGACCGTTTCCTTCTCCCTTCCCCTCAGTCTATCCCCGGGTCTGTTTGCACTCAGAGTGAACTCACTTGTAGTAGCAGATGTCTGTTCCTGTTCTGACCCAGCACGGCCTGCCACTTATTGCCTCCTGCACAGAGTACATCAGCACCTGCATGCCTTTATACACACACACACACAAACACACATATACACATATACACGGACAGAACGGTTATTAAACATTCACAACAATCGCATCTGCAAACCCTTTTGTAGATCAGAGAAGTGTCAGCTGTGGGCCTGTTTTTGCTGTGCGTCTCACCGTAGTTGAACTGGCTGTTGGACTTCTCACAGTTGATGATGTTGAAGCGGTAGGTGGTCCCGACACGCATGCCGCTCACCTCAAAGTAGAACCACTGGTGGTAGTGATTACTATTGATGTCCGAGTTCAGCACCAGGTCATACTCGTATCTGCAGAGACAACGCAGCACAGGCTCTAAACACCCAGACGGCATCAATACTGTTGCAACACACATTGTTTTGAACTTCAATTCTGTACAGTCTGTTGGAGGAAAACCGATGACTGAAAAATTGACCGCAGCTTGAGGCGATCTAACTGAACCTCGCATTGAACGGGTGGCGACTCACTTTCTGACTTGAACCGCCTTCCTGAGGTTGCCAGACTCAAACTGGGAGTTGAACTTCAGGGATTCGCCATTGTCTTCAATCACGGGACAACTGGAAGACACAACAAGTCACAGCGAGATTTAGGAAGGTCTCCTCCCAAAGTCAGGGCTGACTTTCATGATCCCCCAGAGGGAAATTCTTTATATACAAAGCCTCTGAATGGAAAATGAAAACACTGAGAAAATGTAAAACAGAGAGCGACATCAGTGTAACAATCACCAATGTGTCAAACTACGTACCTGGGAATGTCCAGGTCATAAACCACTTTATCCAGGATGTCATTTGGATGAATCAGCCGCTCGATGTCCTGGAAGATTTTAGATCTGCAGAAACACACACAAACTCACATTCAACACCGAGCCGAACTGTGTCTTCCTGAACTGTGCGTTCTGCTCAGGACCGACTTCAAGCATCATCCCAACTTTGACGTCAGCACCCGACATCTCACCTCTGGACACCGTAAACTCTCTCCAGCAAGGGCTCCCTGAACGTGGGCGCCACGTGGCCGAAGTAGTCTGGATAGGCCACTTCGGCGTACTGGGGCACCGAGTGCGTTCCCTTCACCATCTCCACGTAAATGTCGGGGTCGTGCAGCGGGAGCAGCAGCGCCGTGTCCGGCACCTCCAGAACGGCGCCCTCGTCGTCCGCCCCCTCGGAGCCGCAGTCTGAGCCCCAGTTGCTGCCTCCGCCTCCGGCCCGGCGGGCCGCGATCCCCCCCAGGAGCAGCGGGGACTGTATGTGTCTCGTGGCGTTGACCGGGGATCCCTCCTGCTTGATTCCCTTTCCTCCTCCTTCCTCTGCGTTCAGGACGCCCTCCTCCTCCAGAGAGACGTGCTCCAGCACGTGTGCCAGCTCCTGCTCTATCACCTGCCCTTGGGAGGGGTCCCCCGCCGTGGGGGACAAAGTCGTACGTGCGTCCGGGGAAGGAATGTAGGCCTCCTCTTTCTTGTCTTGGTCCTTGGAGAGGCGAATGGTGTCCAGTTCTAGAGGAGTTAGAGCAGCAGGAGGGGTGGGAGCGGGCCCAGAGGGAGACTGCGGGGTGTGTTTTCCTTTGGTAGAGTTGCAGTCTTCCTGAGAGTCTGGTGCAGGGCCGTGCTTCGGGGACAGGGCTTGAGCTGTGGGCACTATGATGGGCCGGGTGGACTGAGTCGAGGCTGATGAGGAGGAGGAGGAGGAGGAGGAGGAGAAGGGTGGCGAGGAAGATGTGGTGGAGGCACTCTTGGAGGATTCAAAGTTATAGCCCTGTAAGACAAGATTCATTGAAGAGAACTAACCAATAAAAAAAGGGCTGCAATAAATGATGATTTTTTGTAGTTGACAATAGTGAAGCGCAAAGCTTACATTTATGAAGCTGAGATCAGAGAATTTCGACTCAATCAATTTAACTTTTTCAATTTCATAAATCTATTATTCAAATAGCTATTTATTGTATCATTAATGGATTAGATGTTGCACCCAAAACGCCAGCCATCAACCTTTACTATATGCATCTTATTTACCGAGATGGACCCACAAGAATGCTGGATTTACGCCAGTGAGATCAGGTTTTAATAGTGCACGTTAAAAATAACCTACAGGACCGAGCAGCCTAATGTCACCATATCATATTAAAACCCGTGTCAGTTCGACACATACATACTGACCTGGAAGTCTTCAGAAAGCTCCAAGAAGAACCTCTCATAGACCCTCAGCTCCTCAAACGCACGTCCAATGGTCTTTTTGGGATGTAGCTTGTTTAGGTCCGTCTCTATATCGTCATTCTGGTTGAAAACAAGAAAAAAGACACAAAGGGAACAAAGACTTTTATCTAAATTGCCTATCGCTTGGATGTACTTGATGCTCTTGCACGGGTCTGCAGTCTTTGCGAGATTGACGAATGTGACGATGAAGAGAGTGAAACGATGATCTCGCACTAAGATACCGAGATCCACTTAATCAGTAACACTGGCACATCAAAAGGGGCCCTGTGTGGTGTTTGGAAAGTTTTAATGCCTCGGGGGATTGATTAATCAAACTCTGTAAGGCAAGAACAGTGTTGGGATGATTGAGAAATTGTAAAGGCATATCAGACACTCCTCACATGTTTGTCAAAGTGACAGGAGTGTCTGGAATGGTGGAGTTATGGCTGCCCTCTGCTGTAAACTTAGAGGCAGAAACATCAGCACATTAAATTGTCCTCAAATATCACCAGCACTGTGCTAATGTGGTAATTTAATAATCGCCATCACAACTTTTATCGAGGTGTGAAAATGCGGGTCCCTAATAAACCGTGGCCATCCAGAGGAGATTTGCTCGACGCTACGGATGTTTGGGCCTTACCAAGGAGAACTGATCCTTCTCGTCGTCTTCGTTCTCCGTGTCGTTCTCCGTGTCCGCATCCATCTCCTCGTTGTCGTCGCTCTCGTCCACCACGTCGTCCACTGGGTGAGCACGGACACAGTACGCACACACGCGAGTTAGAACGTGACTTGCTGAGGACGGGCACACTTTTTAACTTCGCTTCTCGGGACATTTTTCATTCCACAAGGGGTCTTTGCTGGCGCTTCACGAGGGGGGGGGCCAGACTCAACTGATGTTTGGTCATTGAGTCGCACTGAAATAATAGGGAGAGAAAATAGTGGGGCGGCTCAGCTCCGTGTATCGCAACATGTGTTCATTTTGTGATAAAAGCACAAAATCTGGTAGATGTAGTGGTGGATATGGATACTGGGCTGTTGCGAAATCGCCCTCTACTGGCCATAGATGTTACATCTGTTCTGTTACATTGTAATAAAGCTTTTCCCCACTTTAAAATGTCTATAAGCGTATTGGGGGTGCTGACAACATGAAACAGCAGTTGTAGGCTGCCAGTCGTCAGGACAAGCACTTGCAATGGCCCAATATCCAGATTCATTCAACAATGAGTGTACCAAATCTGGCGCTTTAATCACAAAGTGAACAACAGTTCAGCTATGCCGCCCCACTAAAAAATATGAAGAAAAAAAAAGAGATATGAGCCGTCATGATCCAAAAGATGAATGAGAGACTCTGATCTCTCTAGCAAGTCAGCAGTAGCAGCCTGTAGTGTAGTTAGACTGTTCTCCACAATGGAGCTACTCACATCAGTGTAATTTATTTGGAGTTACAGGTGAATTAGCACTTTTTTGTTTAAGGTAATTATTGGGTTGCTGTTGCCAGTTAGAGTGATCAAAGTTGCTGTGCACAGAGTTACAATTTTATCTAAAACACAAAAAAAAGGACATGAAATTAAATAAAGGTAGATTCGACTAAAACCACAGTGGTACACAGTGTGTGTGTGTGTGTGTGTGTGTGTGTGTGTGTGTGTGTGTGTGTGTGTGTGCGTGTATGTGTGCATGTGTGTGTGTGAAGAGGTTTTCAGATGAAGAGGTGAGAACAGGGGCTCAAGTATGTCACCTGACAAGCCCGGCGATGCATGGGAACAAATTAGTCGAGTACAACACAAATACGCACGTCTACTGATGAGCAAGCAAACACTGAACACTGTGCGTTAAGCGACTGCTTTCACATCGTGGTCACTAACACACGTCACGTGTTAGTCCGATGGAGAATGACGTGAGGCGAGCACGGAAGCGTTCGGAGGATGGAGTTGTCCGTTACGTACGTCTTACCCTTCTTTAAGGGCTTGTTGAGGGGCTGGTGAGTTTTTCTTCCTGTAAGTCACATTGTGTGCAGCAGTGTCAAGAGCGCCGTCAGTAACCATTCTGTCGTTCTGGGGACATCATCTTTTTTTTTCGTTGAGTGTGTGTGCGTGTGTGTACGTGTGCGTGTGTGTACGTGTGCGTGTTCGTGCGTGTGCGTGTGTGCTCCCATCTGTGTTGTATGCGGGACTGTATCCGAGTCCTGCTGTTCTGCATCATCCACAATGAAGGCACAGGCATGCACCGTGACAGGCAGGGACAGACTCTGGGGAGGTGCGTGAGCATGCGTATGTGTGTCAGTGTGTGTGTGTGTGTGTGTGTGTGTGTGTGTGTGTGTGTGTGTGTGTGTGTGTGTGTGTCCTCACCCCCGGGCGGCTGGTTGTACAGCTGTGCCACCGGCCCTGCGGCAGGTACGTGTGGCAGCTGGTAGTGGAAGGCTGACTTGATGGTGGGCAGAGGCAGGCGATTCTTGGGAAAACACTTCCTCATGATGAGACTGGAGGTGTTGATCAGAGGGTCCAGGGTCCTCACAGGGAGACACTCCTGGAAACCACGCAGAGAGCAGAGGGCATGCTTGTGTGTGTGTGTCTGCGTGAGTGAGCGAGCGTGTGGGCACAGACG
This sequence comes from Karalla daura, assembly GCA_029224185.1. Classification (NCBI taxonomy): domain Eukaryota; kingdom Metazoa; phylum Chordata; class Actinopteri; order Chaetodontiformes; family Leiognathidae; genus Karalla; species Karalla daura. Next base: position 14,870,687 of record CM055192.1, read on the forward strand.
AGTAAACAATGCTCAGACAGTATGTCCAATTCTCCCTCACGGTAGATGAGTTGTAGAGGATCCTCATGCCGTCAGCCTCGATGAAGGCTTTCCTGCCCAGCTTGATGTTGGTGATGTTCCTGAGGCAGACCAGCAGGCCTTTGCGGATCAGCATGTGGCGGTGGCGAGTGTCGTTGCGGTGCCAGTCCAGGTAGAGAGACAGCAGGACGGTCACGTATCCGCCATCCACTGCCCGGCGGGCATTCGTTTCTGCTCGGGGGAAGCGGAGGAGGGAGGAGAGGGACAGCTGAGAGTGTGCTCTTCACCACGGTGAGGAGGAATGACGAGAGGCAAGGGAGAGGAAGAGCGGGGAAGCTGGAGGTGAGGTAGCTTGAAATCTATGCCGAATGATCATTTACCGTGTTTGCCTCAGAAAATCAATCAAAGACAGGAAAGGGGGTTAATGATGATGGAGATGAGCAGGGCAGAAGGGGACAATACAGCTTGGACATAAATCAATGAAGACATGGACTCTAATTAAGGACAGTGATGGACTGGAGACCTGTCCAGGGTGTATTCCCTGCCTCCGCCCTATGTGAGCTGGAGACAGGCTCCAGCCCACCCCCGCAACACCAGGCGGATAGCGGGGTCGGATAATGGATGGATGGGCTCTAATTAAGGATGTGAACACAACTGAAGGGTCGATGATACGAAGTGAATTACTAACTGGATTTGAGCAGCGCTCCCAGTGCGTCCAGGGCTACCCTGTTAATGCAGAACAGAGGCAAACAGGTTACATGCTCTGCTGAACACACATCCAACAGTTCAACCTCAATAGCAAAACTCTGTGACTACCTGGCACCTGACACTCAAGAGAGACAGGTGTTAGCGAACACTGTCAGTATCACATTAAAAAGCACTGGCACGCGTGGTGTCCATACACAACATCATTGTCCCTGCTCAGAAGCGAGCTCTCTTACTTCAGCAGGCTCGTGTTCTTCTTGGTGTACGGCGACATGACTTTGAACATCAGCTCCACCACTCCGTTCTTGCCCAGAGAGATGGCGTTGACCACTTGACAAAGACAGACAGTTCGCCCAGGTTGAGACTCTGCCCTGTGACCGAACGCTGGAGGGGAGGGGAGGGGGGGGGCGTCATCCGAGCGGGCGAGCGACTTACGGTTGGTGGAGTAGACCCGGAGCACCTGCAGGCAGGGCAGGAGCAGCTTGCTGTTCTGCAGGTTCTGCTTCATCAGGTTCAGCGTGACGCTCAGGGCTCCGCTCAGGCGCGCCTTCACACCGAACTTTCTGTCTGCGGAGACATTGGAGGGGGTGGGGGGGTGTGGGCAGAAAGGTCAGATGCCGTGCAGGAGAGCGGGCACAGTTTCAGGGCCAGACGTGCCGTGAGATATGAAATAGCAGCCTCGTTACGGGCTTCCTGTACGCGTCCACATGTGCTCGCAGGCATGTGGACGCATACATGCATGTCAGCGCACAGGTGGGGCATCGTGTTACAGCGGTCCCACTGACCAACAGGTGGCAGCAAAGTGGCAAGTATGGCAAAAATGTGTCGACGCAGGCGTTCTGACGGTATCGTCTTTACAGCGCGCCTCTCACTGCTATCACACACACTTTCCATGATTGTTTACCATTCATAGTTTGCATTCCGCCCGGATGTCTTATTCCCCTGGGATGAATGAAGTGTCCGTCCATCCCACCATCCGAGACTATGACATTAAGCCGAACCTACCTTTTGGGCCAACCTTGGCCAGCAGTGAGTGCAGCTGCAGCATGAGCTCCTCGCTGGGAGGCAGTTCTTTGCTGGCATTGATCAGAATCTGAAATAAAATCCCGGTTCCTCCTTTGGACACAAACACTCCCACTCGGCGACCCCGGCCTGCGTTGGAAGCAACCACAGATACAGTGTTGAGCTAAAACCATGAAAACAGTGAATCATTTTGGGATCGGGACATTTAAGTAATTTCTGTGAATTACTGTGAGGAAGAGCAACTATGAGGCTGAAATCACGAGCCATAAATCATCATTACTCCCAGCTAAATGTAAGAATCACTGCCTTTCTTTAGAGCAGATAATATAATCCTCTATAATTCTCTGCTTTGAGCAGTCCATGGTCCCAAACATTTGTCTTCTATTTATTAATAAGTCAGGGCATAAATGATGCCTGCGCCTGTTCAAAAATCTATGGAGCAGAGAAATGTGAACTCACCCACAGTCAGCAGCTCACTGAGGATGTACAACACATTCAGACTCGTCTGCACATCCCGGGAATTCTGACAAAGATACACATGGCAGATTTGTTTCAATATCCAGGCATATAAAGTGAGCGTTATTTTATTTCTGTACTCTCTCCCGACGGTGTCCGTGTCATCTTTCACACAGATGCGTCATTCGTGGGAAAATGATGAGAAGCACCTTAACACTTTGGGAAATAAACTTATGTGCTTTAACTTAGACGGGTACACCGATACCGCATTAATGTCCCTGGAATTAAACCAAGATCTCGGCCAGTAATCTTAGCTAAGCATGAATAAAAATAATCCCTGAGAGTTACCTCGAGTGTGGCCAGGATGACCTCCATGCCCGTTGAACCTTTGGACATCACCTCTTTGCCACTCTTCTCTGCAACACAAAGCAATATCGACATGATCGCAAATGGGACAAATAACCATGCTGCATTTATAAAAAGCATATATATATATGTTATACATATATATATGAGCAAGGAAGAGAGAGGCACAGAGGGCAGACCACCCTGTCCCTGTCTGGGTCGACCACTGAAGACGAGGAATATTAACCTCAAAGGTACATCAGTGAATCTGTGTCAAATATAAGTGACTTAAATAGTCTTTTTCTCAATCTCTCACATGCTTACATATTGTTTGCATTGTGTTATTGTTGTAAGGAAGCTGAGGGAAGAAGAACTTCATTGTCATTGTAACTGAAATAATGTGAAGCCTGAAATAATGTGAATGTCGAGTTCGACTCTGTAGTACTGAAATGATTATTTTTTTATTCCCTGTCTTTTGCTTTCTTTCTCTGCCCTCCTCTATAAACCCAGTCCTCGCCCTGTTGTTTAGGAGCTGACAGATTCTCGACCTCTTTGAAGAGAACTCGACGAACTGCTTCGTCCTGTCCTGTCCCGTCCCGTCCTCAAACAAATGCAAACTCTCCACACGCCCCCACACACACACACCCCCACACACACACACACACGCAGGCTTGAGACTAGGCAATTCACACTGGAGTCTGATATAGGGACATACGATTCACAAAAACAAAAACTACACCATTTATTACATAACAGCTCACTTATCAGTGGACGACTTGCACAGAAGCAGATTCGGTCTGAACATACTCAATTATCATATCACTCATACCCCGTTTGGAAAGTTATCTACTTCTGCGTGTGGGGTTCAAGTGTCTGTCACTGAGTGTCACTGATTAGGAAAGCTTCATAACAGCAGCGAATACAGCAATGAAAGTGTCAAACGCCAAGCTTTCGTGACTGACGACCTTTCAACGAATCCATACGAAAGTTGAATTACGGAGCAGAAACATAGCTGATGTGTGCTCACGCACGCACTTTCCACAGACTCTTTCCACACGTGCACAGCTGTGTGTATATCTGAGACAGTGAGTTAGGGGGCGCGCGCCCGTGCACGGGCGCACACACACTCCAGTGCCTCGGAGAGCGGTGTCCTCTTAAAACATTTCTGTCATGCCAGACTTTTTAAAGCGCATCAAAACAAAATGGCATTTCGACACTAATCCCCAAAAGCAAAACCCCGATGGGCTACGCATACGTAACCCGACACGACGGATGGTTTGTTACACAAACTCATCTGGGAAATTGTCCATGGAAACTGTTGGGAAAAGGGCAGGCAGGTGGTTGGATGATCCCTTGGTCTATCACCGTCTAAGGACGGGCTTCGGCCAATCAAATCAATGAACCAAATGATTTTGCAGTACGGGAACAAATCTGCAAAATCTATTGTCTGCTGCTACAGCAGCATGTGCACTGCCCTAAGAATTGCTTGTTGTTTGTATTGATGGATCGGCGCAGCTATTGTGCAGACACAAGTGCATAACTTTCGTCCGCTGAGACGAATTCTCACTTTGCCTCATCTTCAGCGATCTGTGATACCATAAATCCCATCGCTTCACAAATTCATGGCACGGAAAGGATCGCTGCAAAAGGACCAAAACGCAGCATCTGCTGAATGCTCTACCTCTTTAATGCATTTTGCAAATGCAATGCTTAAGTATGTATTTAATGGCAATGAACCTTTATGACTGCGATGAAACATGAAGCAGAGAGCTGGCCAATAGCAATCTGCAAGGCGCAGTCCTGTTGCATTCTAAGTCATCACATATTATTTATTTATTTATTCATTTATAGACTATCTAAGATTAGCTGTTAAATATCCTGATAATTGCTTGTCCTAAGCCTATTTTCAGAGCTTAACCAGAGTGAAACATTTCATTCAATTATTTAATTGTTAGTTAACTATTTCCTCATCATGAATTGACATTGTGCATAATAATCCATAGTTGTACTGACACATGAGTGAAGAATAAATTGTGCATGACAGGGCTCTGACAGGTTACAAATAGCTTTCCACAACTACCTGCAATATGTCAAGAATTTCCTTGAGTGCATTTTCTTCATTCTGGACCCTACCTGACATGCCTGTGGAGGCCAGAGGCTGACTGTATCTCCTGGTGTAATGGTGCTCCATTTCATAACAAGGCTCTCAAAAGTTGACCCCAAAATCCCAGGTTGAGAACCGGAGTGCTAAAAGCTTGCAGCTCGGGTCGGCTGTGAATCTCAATGGTGAAAAAAAATATATATCTGATGGTCTATATATACAAGGAGCATAAAGGCACTTTCGCTGTCCCCCCAGAGGCTAAAAGTAAATTGCTTGGACCAGCCCCTCCAACTGTGTATCAACATGGTGAGCCTAGGGGCTGGACATTACGAGTCTGGTAATCAGCACCTCCCCTTGCACGCCACCAGAAACCAGTCTGAGCACTATAGAAAAACAGACAACTGTATAGGATACGCCTCGGCATACCCCCCCTCCTCCCTCTCCTGTGTCCCCGCTTTCTCAGAGTCAGCACTGGGGGCGAAAGGGAGAGCTGCCATACCATTAAAATAATATGAACACCCAGTTTCTGACAGCAAGTGAGAGACAGAGAATACAACAGCTGCCTCCGAGACCGAACTTGATCTTTTTTATATGTCTTTATATCGAATGTATGCGTTAATGGCTGCTCAACTTTCAACTCCTGGCCTTCTTGTCTCCCTATCACCGTTGTTCTTTCTTCTGGTGTCTCTTGACAGTCTCTTAAGCCCTTAAGTCTCTGAACATGAGACAAGAGTACAGCAAAGTCAGTCCAGGGGTGTATAGTTACTGTGAACAGGGTCAGAGACCCCCTACAACCCCCAAACCAACGTCACACTCAACACAACACACTCTACACATTTCAAACTGCGGCCGCAGGCGGCATGTGACAGAGAGCCAAGCAGTGGATGAGGAGGGAACAGCTGATATATGATGATTGACAAGGTCACAGAGAGAGAAGCCTTTCCACTGTGGCCATCAGTCATGATGGAAGGATTAACCAGGAGTTCACTTTGAAGTCGGAGGAAGCAACAAATCATGGCCTCCGCGCTGACAAAACTCCAGAAAAGCGAGGAGGAGGAGGAGGTTCGCGCTAACGCACTGTAAACGTGCAGCAAGGAGCTGCAAAATTCATTCATGCAAGTTCTTCATGCAAAACACGCGGGACAATCGGCAAAGTGTAAAAACCCCTGCCATTTCGCAAATATATCAATTAACTAATTGGTCCAGCAAAAGGGCGATGATGCTTGCATCAAAGATTTCCATTCTGAGCCGGAGTGGCTGGGAGACACTCATGTTTCAGTCTGTTCTACATGGCGACACGGCACAATGCCTGCTGCTGCAGCTGTCGCATCTTCTCCGCTCTCCTTTCAAACCAGTAATCAGAGAAGCAAATTGGGAGACACTGTTTGGACTAACCCATCTCTATTTACATGGCGACGGCACTAAACATGGTTTTAATGAATTCATATATACGTCTCAGACACCTAGGGTGTTGTTTAACATGTTATAGCTGTGTATCGAGAGCAATGAAATGTGTAGGACATATATGTTACACATCTGGATCTGGTTACAGGTGCTGGGGAGCATAACACTTCAGTTGGCTTGTTGCATTCGACCAAGTCATTGGGCAGTCGTCTCTGATGATAAAATGTGCTTCAACTGGAATGTACAGGGTTCAGAAAAATGTTCTCGACAATGGATGGGTGGTTTGCATTGTTGCTTCATGGTAAGGACTGAGTCCTGTCCCATCCCAGATCTTTCTGTGTGGAGCTCGCGTGTTCTCCTTGTGTCTGCAAGGAATATACTCCAGGTGCTCGGGTTTCCTCCCAAATTCCAAAAACATGCTTCTTAGGTCAATCGGAAACTCAGAATTGCCCGAGGTGTGAGCCTGAAGAGTGAGTGGTGTGTGCCTGCCCTGCATGTGAGTTAATAAGGCTGTGTGTGTGTGTGTGTGTGTGTGTGTGTGTGTGCGTATGCCCTGCAATGGACTGGCAACTTTTCCAGGGGGTATTCCCTGCCTTTTATGTACACTGGGATAGGGATCAGCCTCCCAGCAACACCAATAAGGTACAAAGCAGGTTAGAGAATGGATGGATGTAATGGGTATTTTTATGTGTTAGAGTGGTGTCATATTTATCAGCCATGTGTGTTTGCTCTCACCTTGTGTCTGGATGAGATGCAGGATCTTTGCAGTGACCTGTCTTGCCATTTCGACATCTCTCAGCATGGCCTCCCCATTCATCCTCTCCAGTTGTCCCAGGAGCATCACTACCCTGGAGTTACTGGGAACACTGGAAACACATAGACGCAAACATAGAACTTAAGGAAGTTGTCCTGTGGGTGTATTACACATTCCTGAACAGATAGGATGCATTGGAGACTCAATACAGAAGCATGTCATGAAGCTGCATTTACCAACCAGAGACCTTAGTTGATTTCCACCTTCCAATATAAGATTACAAAAGATAGATGGATTAGAGAACCGAAGAATTGAAGAACAAGTAGAGCAGCACCTCTTATATGCATGAATATTCTTTGTCTGCCTACAGTTAGTCAAATCTGAATCAAAATGAGAGGAAGGCCCGACAAAAACTTTTCTTTTTTTTTGCAATTTAGTACTAATTCACACAGAACAAACCACGATCAGAAAGCACTGGAATTCCCTGCAAGTGCAAAACTGTTTCTGGGATAGCAACCCAACCCCCATTTATAACCTTAGCACAGGGGCACCCAGCTGGAAACACAAGGTTAAAGGTTAGTTGTTGGTACAGAAACGGCAAACACTGGAGAGAGAATCAAAAGTCTGCTATTGCACCCAGTGGAGCAAAGTCTCTCATATGTCCTTATAAAGACAGAGTGAGAGCAAGAGTACAAGGCAAGAAAAAAAAGGGAAAATGGAAAGAATGATGAAACAAAGTGTTGCAAGTATGGATAAAGCAAAACACTGCAGCTGAAATAAAGCCTAAACAAACACGTAGGTCTGAAAGAATAATGCACATCACATGGAAAATATCCAATTATGAGGACATAAATGTCACGAGGACAGGCACACTGGGAGTTCTTTTCCATGCCTGTTTCCACTGCATTACTGATGAGTGTTGTTATTTTTAGAAATCATGACAAATACATATGGACGGGTTTACGTAATTATGTGCTGTATTACACACTTTCACATACACTGAAATAAGAAGACAAGCGTTACGGTATGGCTTTTGTGGACAGACAGTGGTGGATAAGAAAAAAAAAAGCACAAATCACATCAGAGAGGGTAACATTAAGCACTCAGTGAGAGAGAATTTGTGAGCAGATGGTCGTGACAGACAACCGCTCAAACAAAGGCATGCAAATGCATCACAGCCTGCAGGTAGAAGTTGGTGTCCCTAAAGAAGCAGAGAAACTCACCCCTTCTCTGTGGCCATTTTGGGTTTGTTCATTTTTACAAGATCAGCAGTTCATGTCGTCTGCAGGAGAGAGACAAAACAAAGACGTCACTCATGATAGAAGCGAAAAACATTTTGAAAACAAGCATCGACGCCATGCCAGGATCCCGGTGAACTCCCTCTGTTGTAAAATCATCCCCGCAGCAAAACACCAACAGCTGCTAGATACATGGCTCGTGTTTACTGCACTGAAACAGAAATGCTATCAGATACACAGAATCCCATGACTGATTTTACAGGAAAGACAAAAGGCTGTCCCTGGATGCTGCATATCTCAGATGTCTGCAGACAAAAGGCCTGCAGACAGGGTTATTTGAACACAGTGTTGGATAAAAGCTACGCCAGTATTCAGATACAACACATTATAAAGTTAAACAGCATCACAGTTTCATCGGTATGAATATCACTCCGTAGAGAGACAGATAGATAGATGGATGTTTGACAGGACAAGATCAAACTATGGGGGACAGCAAGTGATCATTGTAGAGTGGTGCAATACGTTACAGACTATGTGAAAGTGGTAGCAACGGTTGTGAGAGTAGAGAACAAAAACCAGACCTAAAGACCAAAAAAGTTTAAGTGATTGCACGATTATCACTATTGCAAATTTTAAAATCCAGGAACATCAACATTATCACGTTGGAAATCTATTGTTTACATTAAATCTTAAGCCCTAAGTCAGGCTTTTGACAGCCATGTTGTCCTGCTTTACAGTTACAAACACATAAGCACACACACACCTAGGGATTTAAAGGGGCTGCGTCTTGGTACCTGCGCACTGTGATGAAGCCCGAGATTAAAGAAAAAGCTAAATGAAGCTTTCATTTAAATCGAAATAGCATGAATGGGACAGAGGGTGGCCTGGCCTGGCTGCAAGAACCCAAGGGGTCTGCCTCTTTCCTTCCACAACTAAGACTCCATTGAGGAAATATCCAAGGCTACTATCATTACTCCTTACATCCTACACCGGTGGCATTCAGAAATGTCGTTGTCATGACTCTATTGTTGATGCTGTAAACAACAAGGAGGCTTTTTTTTATCAAGATGCAGAGTAAACTCCAGGCTATCCGAGGCTGCTGTCTGCTGCACCTGCTGGACAAGTCACTCATTAACAGCCGCCTGTCTGCAGCAGCCTGCAGGCCAGCTAACACGGCAATATGCTCACACTCAGGCTACATTCAGAGCTCACATGCGAGGCCAGCTACGGCGACACGCCTCCGCAATATTTATAATAGCATAGATTATACTCACCAGCTTGGAAATGAGCTGTTATCCCATTTAGGGAGGGCCAATTCCGAGATAAGAGGCACTGCCGCTTTGAGTCTGAGCGTTGCCTGAAACGCCCTGATGTTGTGATGAGATCAGCCCCCACTGTCACCGCAACTCCCGCGAGAGTTCGTCTTGTTGTGTTCTGTAGGCGTGCATTTGGCAAAAGGTACGATGATTGTGCTTTAAAGTTGATAAAAGGACCGAGTAACTGTAAATACAACAATAATTTGAATATAAAGATAAAAAATATCACATCTGGCGTTATCTGATGCTTGTTTGCGTTACTTGTGGGTTTAATCTCTGTCACGATAATAAAGAACTACATTTCCCAGATTATATAGTATAGTATGACGTCTAATGCACGCGTCCATCTTGACAGTCTGAAGAGGTGTTTTTTAGCTACATGGTTAATACAAAATAACAAGGTATGTGGTAATTTACAACATATGGAGGTTTGGTGATGTTAACATCTGCGTGTTACTTGTCTTATTAAGCGGAATGATGTGTTAGAGCGAACATGTTTAGGCGTTTTTCTCAGAGAACACATCACATTAGCTTGTTCACGGTTTTTAACAAGCTACTTTGTCATTGTTGATAGCCGGCTAACATGATCTGTGCATGTCGTAGAGTACACTAAACTGCTCGTAGTCTGTTGTAAAGACGACAAGTGTAGGATAATTCAAGCAAGCGGATAGCTTCTGTAGTGTGATTGAACACTGGGCTGCTCAGCTAAGTTCTCTCTCGGTTATTACGTTAAGAAAATTGGATCAATAATGTTTTGCCTGTGTTCACTCAGACTGCAAGTGATCAAAGCTAGTCTCAGCTACTGACTGCAATCTTACCTCAGTCATTAAATCTATATGTATCCTCTATTTCCATAGATCGTAGTTTAGCACCTGTCCGGCTAACCAGGCATAGAGGTTAAGAACGTTCATTCATCTGTCAACGAGTGTTGCATGGTGTGACAGTGGCTTCAGCTGTTCCGTGTTTACACAGAGATCGAGTCTTCTGTGTCAGATTATTGAGTAATCAGCAAAACCTCAGCAAGAAATTTGAAGGAGTGTCGTAAGTGTGTTTTTCTGTTCATGATGAATGTACATGTGTAAAGGATGAACATATTGCTATGCAATATTATGAGATCAGAGGCATGTGACCTGTAACTTGATCCAGTCACACAATACTACATCTGCTTGGATCATAAAATCTCTAAAACATGATCCATTGTCATCCATCCATCCATATGGATGTCGCTGGATATCACCAACACACCCTGGACAGGTCGGCAGTGCATAGACATAACACAGACACAGACATAACATTCACTCTCACATCAAGGGGCATTTGGTTTCCTTCCACAGTACAAAAACATACATCTTGACGTTAGATTAGAGATTAGAGACTTTACTGTACCGGGAGAAAATACACATAGGCACAAGGAGAATATGCAAACTCCTCACATAAAGGGCCCCAGCAGGGATTTAAACTGGCCACCTTCATGCTGTGAAACAACAGCGCTGTTCTCAATCAGTGATTATGGTCGCTGGGGCTTTAGCATTCCTTAACATCTTGTCTTTGGTTTCTCCTCAGTAGCCATCATGGTGATGAAGTCATCAGTTGATGATGATGATGCTGGCTGGGGGCTGGGCATCCCAGAAAAGATGAAGAACAATGCCAACTGGGTTGACATTACACATGAATTTAAGGGTGCATGCAAAGGTATTTACAATATCTGAAAGTGTGTGTGTGAGAGTTACGTGTGTGTGCAGTTTTTAAAAAGACAATGTTAAATTCATGATGTTCCTCCTTTTCTCTGTCCTTGTCCTCATCCTTCATTTATGCAGAGTTAAACCTTGGGGAGTTGCTTCATGACAAACTGTGAGTAGGACACACTCGCATTTTAAATAGTCGCTCAAATTACAACCAACATTAAGGTAGCCCTAGTCTGCAAAGCCAACACAAAACTGACTTTCTTAAGCATTGTTTCTGTGATGGCAGATTTGGACTGTTCGAGGCCATGTCAGCCATAGAGATGATGGATCCTAAGATGGATGCAGGAATGATTGGAAACCAGGTCAACAGAAAAGTACTCAACTTTGAACAAGCCATCAAGGTACAGGACCTGTTTGTGACCCGCACTGAAAACCGTGAACTCAGCATAGTTCTCTTATTTGTACTGAGTTATATATCACTGACACAAGCGCATTGATTGACCATCTTATATAGTAATACTCTCTCATGCTTGTTGTAGGAAGGAACCATCAAGGTGAAAGACCTGAGTCTTCCCGAACTCATTGGAATCATAGACACGTGTTTCTGCTGTTTGGTAAGTTTCACTCTCTCATACTGCACACATACTGCACACATTTTGACCATTATATAAAATCTGAGACTTGTGGCTGATGAACAATATTTCTCATTCATGTATTGCCTTTCTATCTCCTTCAGTGAGGTACAATCATTGTTATTGGACATAGATTTCTGAAAAGCTGATCAGGCCAGTTCCAAAGAATTTTCCACTTACAGGGAAACCCAAAAATCAAATTTTACATTTATTTAGTCACACTTGATACTTTACTCCAGTGTAATAAATTGAGTTGAAACATAGCAAACCAATATGTGTTAAACCCCTGTCCTCCCAGATCACATGGCTGGAAGGTCACTCCTTGGCACAGACTGTGTTCACCTGTCTGTACGTCCATAATCCCGACCTGATTGAGGAGCCCGCCCTCAAAGCCTTTGCCCTGGGCATCCTGAAGGTCTGTGACATCGCCCGAGAGAAGGTCAACAAGGCTGCTGTGTTTGAGGAGGTGAGCAACTTCCCACTGACTGTGTATCAGTTTATGCTTGCATGGATCTATGTTACTGCAGTTGTGTATACTGTGTTTGAGTTATTGCCTCCGTTCTCTCCAATATTAATTTTTATCATTGTCGTTTCTGCTCTGCCCTCATATGGATATGTCCTAACTTCCATTTTTGTCTTTAGGAGGATTTCCAGGCCATGACCTATGGCTTTAAGATGGCCAACAATGTTACAGACCTGCGGGTGACAGGTACAACTGCTATAGTGTGTCTGTATGTGTACTGTACACAACTGGATCTCGCTCATTTTATAACACAATTAACTTACTTAAATCCTCTCTCTCATTTATTCTTCTGTCTAGGTATGCTCAAGGATGTTGAGGATGAGCTACAGAGGAAAGTTAAGGTATTTGCTCTTGGCCAGTTTAAGCCACAACATTTGAACAATTATTGAAACGCTGCTCATATCGACACTGAGGGTTACATAATTATATGACGTCTCTCTCTCTCTACCACAGAGCACACGCAGTCGACAGGGTGAGCAACGAAACCCGGACGTTGAACTAGAGGTACGTCAGGTTATTCCTTCATGTCTATTCACCTGAGTGTTGAAGTTGCATTTCGGGAACAGTATGCTCCATGTCGTAGATCCCAAAGTTAAACAGTTAGACATTCCTGACCGATGTGGTTACAGTTTCGACTGAAGTCAAATCGCTTTGTGTCTCTACTCCTACCTACGTGTATATAAACAGCATTTTAACCCTGACACTAAACCTTGAGAAAACTAAACCCTGATCCGTCGAGCATTCTGCATGTCCTTGATTGGTTTTCCATTTTCAGACTGTGGGACTCATTTGACCTTTTGAGACTCTTCTCTGGAATTTCCAGATGTTTTGTTGCAATGGTAACAATAATAAATGTAGGAAAGAAACATCAGGCCTAAAAATGGACATGCGCCTGGGTGGCCAAAAATAAAGCAACAAAATGTACCCGTTTATTTTGCCAGCGTTTCTTGAGTTTCTTCATGCTGAGAGCTTTCCATCCGCACTCGATCCTGTTTAATTTTCTCATGCTTTGTTTCTTTAGCATCAGCAGTGTTTGGCACTTTTCAACAGAATCAAGTTCACACGCCTCCTACTGACTGCGCTGATCACCTTTACAAAGAAAGAGGTAGAGTAATAGTCACAGAACACACAATATCAGAGACGGTGAAAATGTATTTCTGCCCAGCAATAAAAGTGTTGTAAAATGTCTTGGTGATGCGGTGTGTAGGAAGATCTATTTGTAGAAGTGAAATGTGTTGTATTACCTTTAATGAGTGATAATCACCTGAAATGAAGTAAACGTTGTGTTTTCTTGACCACTAGATGTCACCATATCAGACAATGAGATGTTCAGTAGTTAAGTCTCATCTTTTTGTGTGTTTTGGTTCCCGTCGCATTGATTTATCAGACCAGCTCGGTGGGTGAGGCCCAGAAGCTTGTGGCCCAGGCAGCTGACCTCCTATCAGCCATTCATTCCAGTATTCAACACGGCATCCAGTCACAGAACGACACCACTAAAGGAGGTGACGCACGCAAATCCCACCCAATGCACTCTCTGCAGCGTTGGCTGGGAGCTCTTTTACCACCTGGAGACTTCCAACAACTGCAACCACTGGTCCAAATATCATTGTTTTCCTGAATTATGAACACAGCAGAACTGATATAGGCAGACATGCAGACAGACAGAAAGATAGATTGTACTTTATTCATCCCTGAAGAGGAAAGCTGAACCCCATTTTCCTGAAGGAAGAGCTGAAGATTTTAAGCAATACAGTAATGTCAGAAATATCCAAAAACATAAATTTTCTGAACAAAACTAAATTCTAGACACACATCATCAGATTCAGGCTATTTTCCACACATCTTTTGCTCTACAACCATCTAATTAAGAGATTACTATTGCACTCCAAACAGTTAACATACAAGTGCACTCTAAATGAACCAAATCTGCATCAATCAAGTTCACATTTCCATTTTTATCTTGCTCCATATTTAGCTGAGACGGCCTCTCTGGAAGATTGTGTGTGAAATGTGACCTGTGTCAACTTTATTGCTGTGTGTGCCGCAGACCATCCCATCATGATGGGCTTTGAGCCACTGGTGAACCAGAGACTCCTGCCACCGACCTTTCCCCGCTATGCCAAGATCATCAAAAGGGAGGATATGGTGGCCTACTTTGGCAAACTCATAGAGCGCATTAAAACTGTCTGCGACGTGATCAACACCACCAACCTCCATGGCATTCTGGTAAACTCTGCTCAACATATATATGGATGTATATGTATGTGTGTGTCTATATATATATACATATCTATATATACATATCTATATATGTACATGTATCTATATATACATATCTATATATACATATCTATATATGTACATGTATCTATATATCTATATCTATCTATAAATATATATATATATATATATATATATATATATGTAGAATATATATAGAATATATGTAGACCAAAAAGATCTTGTTTTTTATTGCCAGTTGTATATAATATCTGATAAATGCACCAGTTGTAAGCTGATTTCCAGTACGTCCTAACTGATAAAGGCGTTTCGTTATTGCACCCTTCCAGGACTTCTTCTGTGAATTCAGTGAGCAGTCTCCGTGCGTGCTCTCCAGATCTCTTCTCCAGGTCGGTCAATGATCGTAGATGGATGGGTAGATAGAACTTTATCAGTCCCTCTAGGAGGCTATCTTGAGGAAATCCAGGAATGGATTCAGTTTCTTACAGTTTTAAAGAGTTTATATCCTTGTCTCATATATATGTATGTCTAAAACATGTCAGTCAGTGAAGGCTGTGAAATCCTATGTGCGAGTACTAAGTACCGATTGCTTTTCTGAATGCAGACAACGTTCCTGATAGACAATAAGAAAGTGTTCGGCACTCACCTGATGCAGGACATGATTAAAGACGCTCTGAGATACTTTGTCAGCCCACCAGTCCTCTCCTACAAGTGAGTCTGCCTTTGGTTTATGACTAAACCCCCAGCATGTTAATCAAAGAAAGCCTTTTAAGTTAGACGGTTATTTGAGGGTTGCTCTGACCTTGATTGCCATTTAATGTCGGGAGAAGCCCCTAATGTGTGTCCTGTCCTGTCTCTCAACAGGTGTTGTCTGTTCAACAACCACCAGGCCAAGGATTACATTGACTCCTTTGTTACGCACTGCTCCAGGGCATGTTTCTCTCTTTAACATTGTAGTCCAACCTTCAGCCGCATTCTCACACCTCAGTCACCCAGTAAACTTTTGTAGGCTGCTCTCACTTCAGCATCTGTTAACAGTCTATAAGTCTGTCAGTAGTTAAGTTATAAGTGACGCTGCAGGAGCGAGGTAAGATGTAAAAACTGCTCCATTGAGGATCGCTGTGAAGCCCGGTATGGGGCCATGCAGACGTAAAGATAGCTCATTTCTATATTCTAGCAGTGAATATTTGGTCTAATCTATCATCGCTGACATGAAAAGTCAAATGGTGAAGCTGCGTGTTTATTTGCGTCCCGTCAAATCTCTCCCCCCCCGCAGCCGTTCTGCAGCCTGATCCAGATCCACGGACATAACCGAGCCCGGCAGAGAGACAAGCTGGGTCACATTCTCGAAGAGTTTGCCACGCTGCAGGATGAGGTGGGCCGCAGCTGTTTCCTCCTCTTTCTTAGCGCTGGGATGAGCAAATAAACACAGCTCCCTCTGCGTTATTGCGCCGCGCCCGTCCCAGCCGAGACGCCGGCGATAATGTCGGAGTTTATTAGGTCCGAGCGATGCGATGACGCAGCTAGGGTTACACGCAGCCACTTACCGCCGCTCTGCACGGCGGCCATCCGCTGGGGACGTGAAGCGCAGCTGCTTTTCAGTTTCAGTGCCTGCGTTTCACGCACTTTTCTCTTGTTGCGTTTGCGTTGGGTGTGTTCAACGCCAAAAGCCCGGCAGCGCGGTCCGTCTGCAGAGCGGCAGCGGGACGAGGGCCGAACGTGCCTGTGCGGACGCTGACCGCGGCTCCTATGACTAAGTGGCTTTAGTGGCTCATCTATTCGTGTACGGCGGGCAGATAGCATGATGTGGTAATCCAGCTGTCACCTGATTTGGGCAGCTGGACAGCTTACCACTTTCTCATGTGTCATGCGAGCTGCAGGTGGTGGCAGCAGTGCAAAAGTATGATTTATCTATTGTTCGCGTTTGGAAAATGAAAGCCTCATCCTCTACCGCTCCAGGTGCTTTTGTTGCTAAATGTCGCAGTCCTCTGAGTCTCTGTTTGGTGCTCCGCAGGCGGAGAAGGTGGACGCGGCCCTGCACAGCCTGCTGATGAAACTCGAGCCTCAGAGACAGCACCTGGCCTGTCTGGGCACCTGGATCCTCTACCACAACCTGAGGATCATGATCCAGTACCTGCTGAGTGGCTTCGAGCTGGAGCTGTACAGCATGCACGAGTACTACTACATCTACTGGTGAGAGCAGACACGTTGAGCCTGCCGCGGCCAGGCCGCCCGCCTGCGGCTGAACTGCCCCAGGAGTGAGTGTGTGGCTGCTGTCGACCCGCAGGTACCTGTCGGAGTTCCTGTACGCGTGGCTCATGTCCACGCTGAGCCGAGCGGACACCTCGCAGATGGCAGAGGAGCGGATCATGGAGGAGCAGCTAAAGGGACGCAGCAGCAAAAAGACCAAGAAGAAGAAAAAAGGTGCTGTCTATTGTTGCGGCCGCATACCACGGAGTCTCATCTCCATGGAGCCACTTGTCATCCTAATGGTATGTGTGGGCTTCCCCCTGCAGTCCGTCCCCTCAGTAAGGAGATTACCATGAGCCAGGCTTACCAGAACATGTGTGCTGGCATGTATAAGGTAGGTGTCCTTCAACACACACACACACACACGCGCACACACAGTGCTGCAGGATCACCCATGTCTGTGTCTCTCTCCTCAGACCATGGTTGCTCTGGACATGGACGGGAAGGTGCGTAAGCCTCAGTTTGAGCTGGACAGCGAGCAGGTTCGCTACGAGCACCGCTTCGCCCCCTTCAACAGCGTAGTCACGCCCCCACCTGTGCACTACATCCAGTTCAAGGTGCCGCTTCAGACTCTCTCCATGATCGGCCTTTCCGTCTCCCATTTTTGCCTCCTGTCTGAATTGCCCTCCCTTCCTCTCTCTCTCTCTCTGCAGGAGATGTCTGATCTGAAGAAGTACAATCCTCCACCAGGCTCCGCTGACCTCTACATGGCCGCCAGCAAACACTTCCAACAGGCCAAACTCATCCTAGAAAACGTGCCCAGTCCTGACCCTGAGGTCAGCAGCGCAAACTAATCCCCAAAACTAACAGCTTAACGCTCTTTGTTACGTTGACAGATTTTCATTTTACTTCATAAAACAGTCCTGAACAGATGTTGTCATGTTGTGGTATGTCTGGTTTGAGTAAAAGGTACCTCTCTAGTGCAGTTTTTACCTTTTACCACTGTTTTTAACTTTCAATTATGGGTTATTGACAGGTGAACCGTATCCTGAAGGTGGCCAAGCCCAACATTGTAGTCATGAAGCTCCTGGCTGGAGGGCACAAGAAGGAGACCAAGGTAAGTGAGACACTTAAACATGCTCTGCATTTTCTCTCTGCTGTGAACGTGGAAGATGCTGTGCATAGACGTTTGCTCCCATAGAACTCCTGAAGTCATGAAACAGTTGCTTTAAACCTGGTTTGATGAATTTTCAATTAGTTAACTCTCTCCTCCGTCCATCTCCAGGTGCTCCCAGAGTTCGACTTCTCCGCTCACAAGTACTTTCCTGTGGTCAAGATAATCTGATTGCACTCAGCACTCTGGGTCTCAGCCTCACCGGAACAAGCGTGCAGTGGCTCCCGCCCGGTCCAGTCCGTGCATTCGAAACATCTGATTGTATAAAAAAAAAAAATGTTGAGTGGAAGAGTGTTTGATACACACCCAGTTACATTGTTTTCACCTGAACGAAATATGTGACAAGAAACCAGACCAGAAACCTCACAGCTGGACCTAAAGGAGTGTCAGTATCCACATCTGCATCTGTGTGTGCTTGTTTGAGTATATGTGTGTTTGTACACGTGTGTGTGTGTGTGTGTGTGTGTGTGTGTGTGGACAGGAGAGTCAGACACTAGTCAAGGTGCGAACTGGCCAAAGGAAACTTTTATACGCTGCCTCCAGCACACAACGCGGACCCCAACGCAGTCGAGAGGCTGTCCAGAGCTTAAATAAATCAGATGTTTTACAGAAGAACTGTTTACCAACAGCAGTTTTATTAAGTGTTCATGTCTCCATGTAGTGACGTCCGTCATACACTCGTGTGTTTGACAGCGTGGTGAACTTCAACCCCCCCCTCTCTCATCCTTACTGAGCCTTTCCGGAATCGCTCCTTTCTCACACCCGTCAGTATCGCTATCACCTCCTCCTCGCCCGTGAAGCTGTTTACCCGTGGAATGGAGCGTCCCGCAGTCCTCCCAGTCCTCCCAGTCCTTACTGGCCTGCGAAACACTTGTGGCAGCGAACTCAGAAAAAGATGTTCACAAAAGTCAACTGAACCGACGTGGTCAATCGCTGAATCGTTTCTGATGTGACCTTTTCACGTTTTTCTGTTTTCCACCGGGTCGTAAAGGAGCATTTCCTGTGTATTTATGTGTTTGCCTTCCCATGCATCTTAGCTCAGTGTGGTTTAATTTTAAAGATCGCTGATCCAGAGGTGAGGACGGCCCGGCCCGGCGAACTGTGCCACACTGCTCCCTCTCTCAAACCGATACCAGCAACTCCCCAGGACTGACAAACTACAGCCGTCGCATCTCAGTTAACACAGTATAATATGTCTGTCTGATTGTATGAAGTCTCATTGTCATTGCATTACACGCTGGAAATCTATATCAGATCTTAATAAAAGCTGTTAAGGGACTCTACAAGACACGAGACGTGTCTGTGTGTATTTCGGGACGAACATGGCTGACTCTTCCCTGATCCTGCCGGTGGAGCCGGATAGAAAGATGTGGAAGACGGGACCAGCCACAGGGGACAGAAAGAAGTCCACACAAAATAGGAAAACTTGTAATTTTGGTATAATTACAGTGTAAATCAGCACTCACCCTGGAGGGAACATGCAGATTGGGATCTTCAGGAAGGTAATTGCTTTATTACACAGTAAAAGTCCTGGTGTGACCCTACTTATGTCCCTTGCAAAGTGAACACATTTAAATGGAGTTGAATAAGTCCTTCAAATATACCTTTAAAACTGGTGTAAAGAAATGACTATATGTGGATCCTAAATGGTCACACTGAATGGACCTAAAACTTCTTTGATGTCAAATGAATTTCCTCTTCACAGAAGCCTGTCTTTAACTATGGAGAGCTGCTGATAAATCAAGTATTCTAACTTCCAGGGGACACATGGATACATACAGGTACTTTAGAAATGAACCTGCTAATGTTTTAATGTTCTTTGTGAAAAAGTTCCCAGAAAGATCCCACGTAATGACTCACACCAGACCGTGTCTCAATACTCGTAATAAAAACAAATTTATTCTCTATCATCAATAAAGTCTGTGATTATTTAAACCTTTCACAAAAAAATGTTCAGCAGTTCAAAGTAAAAGTACAAATTCACATGAAATCGACAACAAAAGAAACAAAGAAAAATTCCAGTTTATAAAAATTTCATTTTCTCTCCAGGTACACGGACAAGTTTAGAAAATGGGACCGCTTTTGAAAACACAAATAAGCTGACAAAGACTTTTGACAAATCACAGCGGTGCAAAGCTGTGTGGAGCCGAGAGTGACCAAAGAGTTGAAAATAAACTGGTAGAAAGTTGCAGGACCTAAGTTTAATCCAAGATCCAAATCAGAGACAATCAATCTGCCGTCGTCACACTTTGTTCCTCTGGCGTTCAGGATGAGACATCTTAAAGAGTCTTACTAGAAAACATTCCCCAGAGTCGTCTGCTGCAATGGCTTCCCCCATAGCCGACAGACTGGTTAAGACACGCTCATTTCAAGAAGAAACATTTCTCTGTGTGTTTTTGTTTTTGTAGCTTCAGAGACTTGAAATTTGATTTTCCTTCGTTTTCAGTTCAAAACAAGCATAAGAGAGGATTTTAATGATGACACCACGGACAGTGTAACACACAAAACACAACGATAAAAGAAGGAGAAAATGACACCTACAGCTGTGGGTTAATGGACGATATGGCAAACACGGCTACAGCACAGAGTATCGAGTCAGTCGGCCACTTTGAGATACAGCAGAGAACCTGCACAAATTAAATAAATCTTTCAACGTAGAAAACACAAGGCAACAAAAGATCCCACCACAAAACTGAACTGCCTTTTTGTTAGTCCTGGTGCCTAATGTTAGTTCCTGTTTGTACCCGCCCCCCTCCCCCCTCCCCACGCCCCACACACACAGGTCCCAATCTAGTGCAGCGACTGAACTGTTCACATCTACTGCACCTGCGGGGAGCCTGGCAGCTCTGCGCGGCTCTTAACTTCAGAGAACGGTCCTTCATTGCGTTACAGTAATCGTCTCCAGGTCTCCCTCTGCCACACGTACAGCAGACCAGCGGCAGGGCTCCGAGGTCAGAGGTCATGTCTCTGGACCCGCTGCGGGTCCGGTGAACACACCTCTACTTCCAAGCCCCGCTCTCGGGAAAAAAAAAAACAAAAAAAATGGAGGCAAGAGGAAACCCTGTGTACGCACAATCGATAAGGCATTATAAAATAAAACCACTTTGTTGGCCTGCAAACATCCTGGGGTTCCCTTCATTACAATCTACAAATAAAAAAAAGGTGTTTTCTGACTGCACTGAACATCCAGCAGGGTACACATCTGCCACTCTATAGTGCTATAGCACGGTCCTCACTGCGTCCATGTCGATAAAGCCAGCTTTACTTTTTACAGCAGTTTTTGGCTACATGGGCATCAAAACGGAGCTGATATATATATTTTTTTCTCCTCATTTCCTGTATCCGAGCAAGGATAAAAATTACAGCACTTTTAACCTTCATTTGCTGCAGGGGCAACTTATGGCGTTACAATCTGTGTGAGAGGAGCGGGTTCTGTCACCCGGGTCAGATCTCACAGCTCGTCTCCCTAGAAAGGTCTGTGTTTCATCCTCACTCATCCTCAGTCAGTGTTGTTACAGAGTGAGCATGAAACGCGTCCAGTCACAGAAAGCTCTACAGAGTTCTGGATGCGTTGAGATGATCGATAACTCAAGCCGGCCGACGGCAGCTGTTGATACAGAAATGAACATTGTGCAGGATTAAGAGCCAAGCAGGTGATGTGACAGTACCTAGGAGTACTGAATGCTGCCATGGCGACCAAAGCACATTGAAACGAGCAGGAGGTGAGTCACCTCCACTGAAGCACATCGGGGCTTCATCCTAAGTGAAATGCACGGACATTGAACTGAGGCGATACATGCTTGTTTTTTGCTGCTAGTTCACGATATTGTGCGGTGGATATGAAGCGAGAAACATCCGACTCTAGTACAGCGAAAGCCCGATGATCCCCAGTGATAAAACATCCGACTACGTGGAATCAAACGAAACGTACAGAGTGCAGTTAAAATGACGAATAGGACTTTTTCCAAGGATGCAGACGCTTGGTAAAGTAAGCGCCCGACCTCCTTTCAGATTATTGGCTGTGACTGGAGGTCTGCTTTAACCTGCTGTGCCGGGTCCGTGTTGGGGTCCTGCTCCGTCGGACAGCTCCAGTCCTGGAAGAAACATGCAAAACGTGGGTTAACAACCCCGGAACATCTGGACCAGTGTCCATTTGCTGCCAAAGCTGCAGCCTCAGTGCGTGTGTGTTTCAGTGTGCACCTTAGATCTGAGCGAGCGCGGCTTGTTTGTCCGCCTCGAACTCGCCTTCGTTCTCGTCGTCCCCGTTATAGTCGGCCAGCTCCTGCTCCAGGTCTGTGGGCGCAGAGTTCAGCGTGGTTACCAACACAGAATCGGAGCTCATTCATCAGCCGCCCTTCGCCCTGGAACTCTACCCACCCATGTTCCCGGGCGGTTTGCTCTGCTGCTGTTTGTCCAGGTCTCCCGCCTCGTCTCCCTCGTACTCGTCTTGTTCTCCGGGTTTCTGATCCACGGGGTCATCCGCCTTCCCCTCCAGCATGTCCTCCATCCCAGTGTCAGCCACTGCACACGGAAGATGGAGTTCATTCCTCTTTAGATTTAGCTTAAAATAAAACCACCTCCTCAACTCCAAGTGAATTCATGAATTCATGAGGGTTGGGGATAATGACATCGGATCATCAACATCAGCTTTTGTCTATGCGTTTGATTTTCCCCCACATGGACTGGGATGTCTTTACCCTCTGTGTGAGCTCCGTCATCAGGAGCATCCATCAGGCCCAAGTCTTTATCCTCAGTCAGATTATCCTGTCCCAGTTTACTGGTGTCAGTCTTGCCCTTCTCGGTCACCACTGCGCCCCCTGGTGGGAGCAAAGTGTCCTGCTTCCCTTCGGAGGCCAGGGGAACGGGCTGGGGCTGCTCTTTGGAGAGACTCTTGGTCGGCAGCGACCCTCCGTTGGAAGCGGGCGCTGGAAAGACAACAAGTCAGAAGACGGTGACAATGAGAGCTGCAGATATAAATATACACAGCGTGCATGCGTGTGAGTCACTGCTTGCTTTTACATTTCAGCTTAGGAGACTGAGCCACCGGGACAGCTGGCTTTTACCTTTTTCCACCATGATGTCATTGGTCAGTAGTTCGGAAGGCTCGTTTTCATCGGGATGAGCGTCGCTCGGCGTGTGGCTCACAACAGTTGCTGTCTTGACCACATCAGACGCATCAGTCGCATCTTTTACTTCTCTGCCCAACGGATTATCCTGCTCAAGAGGAAACATTAGATAAGTACAGCAAATGACTTCACATCATCACCAGGGCAGCTGGATGCATGGCAGTTACAAACACAGGAAATGTCAAAGCACGTCAATACAATTGACTATCAATAGGTCGGTTTCCATTACCGCTAGAAAGGCGCGAAACCTAAATATCACGACAAAACACTGGTAATGGAAAACCTCTCTCTCGACTGGCTCATACACTCATCCAAGCAACCACCTAGGAGCACAAGGGTGTGTTTACGACCAGGAACGTCCCCAGGGTGCAGCTGGTCACGACGAGCGAAGGATCAGGAGCAGATCCCGAGACTCGGACAGAAATGTCCTCCTCTTACCTTCTGGACACCTGGAGCAGGGCCGGGTTTCTCCATCTTCTTCTGAACGGCAGCCACCCTCTCCTCGCACATCTCCTTCTGGGCCTGGACCTGAGAGTTACAGTTGGTCCTGCACGTACGTCCAAACACATAGACATGTTAGGGACGCGCGACGAACGTTTCTTCACTGAACTCAGGGAATCAGTGGTGGGAAATACAACGCATATCACGTTTGTAACGGTCGGCTTCTTACACGTCGTAAGCGAGCTTGTCGTTCAGGTTTTTGACGTTGCCTTGGCAACTCTGCAGCTCCTTCTGAAGCTTCCCAAGGTCGTCGTTGAGCTGATTCAGCTGACCTGCAGCGCAGACAAAGAAACGCTATTCAATTAGACCTTCTGCGAATCTCCAGAGCTCCGGCGGCTGTTAAGACGTAGACACTGCGACGGCTTTGTTACCGGTGAGTTCCTGTATGGTTTTGGCACTGGAGGAAATGTTCTGCTGCAGCGTGCCCTGGAATAAAACACACAGCACGTCTCAATATGACAAGAGCTTTACAGCCGTTTCCACGTTTCATGTCCAAAATGGATAGTTCTCCACTAGATGTCAAACAATAAAGTACACATGTGTGTTTTCAGGAAGTCACAGACTTTCTTTAGGCGACTAATTCCTCTTGTTCACCCCAGACGGGCTCCAGGCTGTGTGTCTGTGGTGTCTGTGCTCACCTTCTCTTGGCTGCAGGTGTTCTGGGCTCCTTCCAGCTGCCTACTGTAGAGGCTTTCCATGTGACTTATCTGGTCTCTCTGCCTCTGGATCTCCTCCTGAAGCTGATTCTTCTTCATCTCTACGACTCCTCGCTCGGCCGCGCTGCGCCGCACCTGGCCTTCCAGCTCGTACACATTAGTCTGCATCACACACACACACGCACACGCACGCACGCACGCACGCACGCACGCACGCACGCACGCACGCACGCACGCACGCACACACGCACACACACGCACACACGCGCACACACACGCACACACGCACACACGGTGAAAGTTATTTTCGTTTATTTTGCCACTTTTTAATGAACTTTAGATAGAGGAAGAAATAGCTAATCTGATTCTGTATTGTCCTGTACTGTCTGTCTTGACAAGAGGTTAGGGTTAGGAAGAGAATAAGCACCAGTGCTCATATGACTTGCGTGAGAAAAGTGTTGCAACACTTAAAATAGGAAATTACGCAACTTATGCAAACAAAAAGAAGTTTTTATAATTCGTGAGTAAGATCTCTTTTGACTTCTGCAGAAGGAGATATTGGGCTGAAGGTGCAAACTAACAAACTGCATTATTACCTGTAGTTCCAGGTTGCGGGAGCTGGACACCCAGTAGTTGAAGCCCAGAACCAGGATACAGGCGATTAGAGCTCCGATCATCAGAGGCGGTGATCTTCCTCCACGACGTCCATTTCCCAGCCCACCCATAGCTCCCTACAAGCAAGACACACAAACCACACCCAAGCTCAGCAAACTTTCCAATCTATGTTCTTTGAGCGGCTCTGAAACAGGATAGAAGGCTAATTACTGTTAATACCAGCGAATCACATGGCTCCATCTCACACTATCCTCTCCATCCTCTTCTCTCACCATCATGTTCTCAACTTCCATCCATCCATCATCTTACCCACTCTGTACTTAATGGTACTGGTGCTGCAGGCTGTGCTGGAACCTATCTGCATTGCACATAAGGTGAAGAGGCAGGCAGCAGTCCATCACAGGACATGGACACACCATTCACTCTACACACCGAGAAGAGTCTCCAATCAGCCTGAAACATGCATGTTTCTGGACTGTGGAAGGAAATTGGAGACCCTGGAGAAAACCCACACAGACACGGGCTTCTTAAATGTGAATATTCTAGTTTCTTTAAGACATCTACGATAGAAAATCGAATGTCGTTGAGATGAAGGCAAAAAAGGCGTTCAAAGATCTTTTCTTTGCTTTTATGAAGCAGACATAGCCAATTTTCTGTGTTTTTATGCCATTTTTTAAAGCAATAAACTAATCATTCACAAATAGATCAACTGCAATGGTTCGTCTGTCATGCTGAACCCTATGGAGCAACAGGGCTTGTGTTTGTTCCTGATTATGGTGATTATCAAACCGCCGATCTCCAAAGATCTATACATGCTGAAAACAATAGCTATGACAGAGTTACTGACAACCCAAACCAAACTGGTTCAGCATCTTGTCATCTGCTTGTCCCTACACATACAGTAATGACATAGTATACATAGTTTACGTACAACTAAAATGTCGAACGCTGCCTTAAGTTCCTGCCATAAAGAAAACAGTTAAGGCAGGGACACAGAGCTTCATATATAATCAAAATACCAGCACTTCAGGGCCTAAGGCAAGTTGAATATGACGCCCTGAAGGAGTGAAAAGTCACTGGCTGTAAAGCCAACACCACGTTGAGATAACACTGCATGTAACATGCTTGTTTGCAGTTACTTTAAAGCGTTTCACCTCTTTGAACCGAGAGGTCCTGACTTTCAATGACTGCGAGCTTCAAGATTATCAGCCTACCTTTAAACCTCGCAGCAGCAACCAAGGGAGTCAACCTCGGCTAAATATCACAGACGAGCATTTGAATACAATCACACAAATCTTGGTGCGCCTGTAACCAAATCAGAGCCCGGGCCTGGAGGCAGCAGGTTCTGGTTGTAAGGAGGTTAGATGAGGTTTAAGCAGCAGAGGCAGCAGCAGGACTGAGCCACTTCTCTCTAACCTGGCACAGGGGAAAAAAAAGGTCACACGACCGATAAATCGATAGGGTGAATTCAGGTCTGGAAACCGGCGTTAGCAGCCGTCACACAGACTCCTGTCGCACAGACAAAAGACGCGAAATTGTCTATGAAATAAACCAGTGGGAAATAACTTGTCAATTTTCGATCAACCTGCAAGGAGCACCAGCCTCCATCTGTAGCCTACGTTGCAGGCTAACGCGGCTAGCGCGGTAGCAGGTTAGCGGACGCTAGCCAACCAGTCTGTCGACTTACCTGACGGGCGAGTGTCACAAAAGCAGATATAACGGAAAGGCCCAGGTAAAGAAGATGTGTCTGGTGATATCAGAATGCCAGGCTGAGGCAGGGATCGGCATGAACACTCCACTGCTAGTCGCTGCTCATCATTGCGGGGCAGCAGCAGTGTTTCTGTGCTGTGCTGAGGGTTCGGTGCTGCCTTCACTTGCCGCAGGAAATTGGACTGTCATCGGTAAAATGCGGACATGACCTCTCTTTAAAACCAGGTCATTTAACGCTTGGTCGTGCCTCAGTAAGTTGACGATCAATTTAAATTTCAGGATACAAAACATTACTTACATATTAGAACATTTACACCTCGTTGTTAGGGCCATAATCCACTGATTATGGAATTTACGGACTGCATTAGAACGCAACACAGTCAACAGTCAACAAAGGCTCTGTGTATCCTATCACATTCAAGGAAGTAATGGAACAGCAGTGTTCATAAAACAGTGAAATGGTTTGAGATTTTGATCATTCATCATTAAGATATTTAATCCCCAAATATCTCAGAGGAAACAAATAGCTGTAGAGAACATCACCCATCATCCTGGCACTTTAAATAAAGTTCAATAAAGTTGAATGAATAATCCAAAGGACCATACATCCATACATCCATCCACCATACATCCATAATCGTATTTCTTATTTACCTGCTTTGTACCCAGTGGTGCTGAGGTGGTCTGCTGGTGCCTACCTCCAGCACACATAGGGCAAAGGCAGGGACACACACACGCACACACACGCACACACACACGCGCGAGCTGAACAGTTGACAGTGAGAAGAAACCAGACTTCCAAGAGAAAATCCACATCCACACATGCAAACTTTACAACTTTACAAACGTCATGTCAGTTAAAGTACAAAATATCCAGCTGGAAACAACTTATAAGGTGACGATGTGTTCCCTTTGTAATTCAATTCTCATTTTGTTTCTGGTTCAGACAAATTGAGCTATTCAAATAAGACTTAAAATGCATCAGCTGTGATGCGAGAAATGACAATAAACTCAGGTAATTGGCGTCATTCACTGTATGTGTGTCCACTGTCACCAATAGGCTTGTAAAACATGTTTTTGAAACACTTAAATATTTGAAAAAAAACAACATCAAAAAGCCTTGGCATTGCACAAAAACAGGTTATGGCTTTGGAAAAAAAAATACTTCTGTCAGTTTTGTATGGAGAATATCCCAGATTCCAGTCAGAGAAAATGAAATGAAATCAGGTAAGATCCATCCATCTGTGTTGTTATTTCCTGAGATAGTGTCTCATCCTCTCATGGTCAAATTCCTCTCAGG
Organism: Karalla daura; assembly: GCA_029224185.1. Classification (NCBI taxonomy): domain Eukaryota; kingdom Metazoa; phylum Chordata; class Actinopteri; order Chaetodontiformes; family Leiognathidae; genus Karalla; species Karalla daura. Next base: position 14,898,400 of record CM055192.1, read on the forward strand.
AGATCTGCATTGTCAAGTGTTTTTTTCATCCATTTCCAGCATGAACTAGCCGTTTGCTTCCCTTCCATGTCTTCTCAGACATCATCAAATATTCCCATCCGAGACGGCGACAAAGTCAGGTAACGTCCTCTGGATCTACAGTGTCAAACATATACGACAGCATAATCAATGAAGCCATCTCAGTTCAGGCGCAATGTTCAATTCATTTTGTAAAACCAGAAACTTCATGCCTTTTGTTTGGAGACCCTTCTTCACTGGAATTGTCTTCGAGTAACACTCTCCGTTGCTCCTCGACATCCTCATCTCTCCTGTTAAATGTGATTCCTGAAAAAGAGGATAATGTCATAGAGCAGAGTATGATAGAGCATCTCATGATAGGTAGAGTCATTCTGAACCCAGATAGGTTTATCTGTATCAGACTCAAGATGCGAGGTGGTGAAGTGACATGAAGATTGCGACGAGAAATAATTAGATTATTTAGAGCAAAATCGTTTGCTACGCATGCAGGATAACATGTCATAACTTCACTGACTCATACTAGAGAGGCGGTTGCTGTTGATGCCTTAGACTACGTGTCAGTGGGTGATGTGGTCTATCTATCCACCTCGCACTGTAGAGGTGTGGTGCATTAGGGTGGAAATTGCAGTTGTCTCTGAGCAAAGTACAGAGTCCAGTAGTCATATCTCTCTAACAACACAACACTCTTAAATACAAACAGAAAGTGATGCATTGAATGATAGGAGTGACCGTGTTATATTATATATTTATGTTTATGTATGCATACCACTTCTCTTAATCTCTGGGACCGGGCTGCTCTGGTTATCCTTTAACTCAGCGTAACCAGGTCTGGTCCACGAAGCAGTCCCGTGGCACTCCCTCCAGGCCTGAAACAAGAGGCAAGACACGCACAGCTACGCTTAGCACAAACCAGTAAAACCAGTGCACTGAGAGATAAGATGTCTTGGCTTCCCTGTTCAAGACTCTGTTTGGAGACTTCTAGATGATTTGATAGAAAAGAAGTTTCTCACCGTTCTCCGATTTCCCCGATCCTCAGCTTTCTGTGTTTTTCTTCTTTCTGCAGATGTGAACAGGATTATGACTTTCAGATAAACTTCAAATGGCACTAAGTTAAGAAACATGAAGGGCATAAGGAACAGAGGGAACCAGCGAGAGCACCAGCTTTATCTCATTACGTACTGTTACGTATTGCTATATGTACCTCTTCTGATAAGTTCCCTGCCTTCATCCACCAGGTCAGAGGTCAAGTCATCATCAGTGATGTACTGATGGAAGCCCAGGAGGTTCAGACAGCGGGAGCCCAGGCTACAAACACACACACATTATCAAAAAACTACACTTACATAAAAGTTTAGGCCTTTAATACTGACTGTTATATTCAATCAATATACAGATATTGAAGCTTTTATCATTTTTTGGTTTTACCTGTAATAGGTGGCCAAGCAGAGCAGCAAGACGAGCATGGGATAATAGATGTAGAACCCATCGGATATGAAGGAAAGCAAGTGCATGGAACCCATGATCTGATAGAGGGGGAGGAGAGTGGACACTGTTTGAACAAAACTAATCAAAATAATTAACATATCTGATGTAGTGCTTATTGAGTAGATGTCTGTTGCAAAGTGATAGGGGTGCTGATCAATTTTGTTAAAAAAATGTAATTGTCCTTTTGTAATATATGATAAACCTGTGTAATGAGATGTCTTCATCGAGTAATGTGTGCACACACGCATGTTAGTCTCGGACTCACAGAGGTGTAAGACGTCTGTATTCTGTCCTGGTTTGAGATGGTCGAGTCCATGTGAATCAGACCCAGAAAGTTGAGGCACAAAGGAGGCGTCAGACGGCAAAACAACCTGAGAGAGACAAGCAAAGAGAGGCGACTATTTCCTTCTGCTGAAAAAACGCGCCCCATAATTTGAAGGAAAAAACCTCCCACTTGTGCGAACGTACATGCCGCTGAACTGCAGGCTGTAGGCGTCGGTCTGGTGATGTGGCACCAGGTTGTAGTAGTTGAAGAACCGTATCCTGAACACTGTGGAGTAGACACACACGCACAGGAAGAAGATGCTCGCGAAGCACACCATCTGGTGGAGAGAGACGGAACAGCAGAGAGATGGTCAGATGCTCAGTGAAGCTGGACTCCGGTGTGCGTTTTGAAAATATATAGGTGTGCAACCTCAATGCAAATGTAGTTGTGTTGTCTTTCAGCCAGCTGGACGAACACAGCGAAGAGGGACAGGACGGGCCGCGTGCTGAAGAAGGTGCACTCGGACCAGACGACGGCTGCCGAGAGGAGACACAGGAGCACGGCCAGCAGCCGGTAGAAGCCCTGCCTGAGCACACACTCCCAGTACCACTCTGAGGACACACACACACACACACACACACACACACACACACACACACACACACAGGAAGACAAAAAAGTGCCTCACACTTTAATAGATGCATGTTTATTTGAAGTACTAAAAACACACTACTTTGAAGTATCTTGTACATCCCACGGGGTCAATTTAATTACACAGTCCTCGCGTGAAATGCTTCAATGCCAAACTCAAAACCTGAGCGTGGACAATTGAAATGATTAGCTGTGGTTCAGCAGCTTTTTCCAGGAAGTGACACAGCGACTGCTGACTCTGCTGATGTTCGGAAAAAACATCAGGTCATCAATAAACCCTTGTTGAAAAATATGACAAGAAACAATGTGCTAAGTAAAACTTCAGCACAAGACTGTGCAGAATGAGCCTTATATGTACATATATGAATAAATGTATTCAAAAGGCATTTATCTGGCAAGTTGCCCCTATATTCACAGCCAGAATGACCAAACTAAGAATGGAGCAAGCCAGCCAGTGGTGGCTTCATTTTGTGGAGCGGCAGAGTAAATGTGCTCCCTTTCCACGTCTTAAATCTCAGGTCTCGGCAGTGACCGGACTCACCCACAGTGGGAGTATAGATGAACCTGCGGATGAAGCCGTAGTGATGCTGTGAGGGGAAACTGTGGGCGAACTGTCGGTCCGGGCTGTTCCGGCTTTTACTGACGTCCTCCAGATGAAAGGCTTCATCTAGCAGGATGGACCACTGCACCTGGGTCTGCCTGTGTCTCTGCACTGCGGTGATGACCTGAAATACACACACACACACACACACACACACAGGTCATATGAGCGTATCATGTCATTTTGTGACTCCCTGCACTTTGGAAATGAACCATTACCTTTTTATGGAGACTGATTAAGGTTCTTTTGGTGGGAACGGCCTTCGGTTCACCACCAGAGCTGTCGCCACCTCTCTCCATGTCTTCCCGATACTCAGTGGGACACTGAAATTAGACTCTTTAGTTAAAGCTATCCCACAGAAGCTGACGAGCACTGCAAATGTAACATTCGACTCGAGAATAGGGAAGCCAGAGGCTTCATGTACTTCTCACCTTAGTCAAAATGGTGTCCACACACTTCCTAAAATAGTGATTGTGTCTGACAGATTCATGGACACTTGCCACATCCTGCAAAATAAGAAAATGTTAATTTTTTGTGGATCATAAAAGGAATCTATCCCCTTAAAAAAAAAAACTCACCTCCATAACATCTGCTAGGTTCTCCTCAGCCGCTGCCTTCTCAGTAGCCATTTTGGCTGTCTTGAAGTAGGTCTTCTCCAGCAGGTAAACATGAGAGGATGAGCGCCAATAAGAGCGTGGGATCTCCACCAAGCCGTAGCCCAACAACAGCACCAGAAGGAAGAGACCCCAAGTGTTGGCAGCTGTGATGCCGACGGTCTGCAGATGTCTCCTGTGCAGCATTCACAAGGACATCAGAAAGCAGCTCACTGATAAGAGCGGCCGGGTTTTCTGTCTCTGCCCAGTGTTTCCTGAAAACGGAGGCACGTTTGACTCACCAGGAGAGCTTCAAGTTTGGGTGAGCAGCGACGTAGATGAGAAGAGAGATGAAGATGAGAAGATATGTCCCGTAATAGATTGCATTTTCAATTAGAGCTGTTTTTATCTTCCCCACTCTGGAGAAAGCTCCTGCCCGTGCATAAGACTGCATGAAGGGCAGCAACAACCTGCAGACAGAGAGACAGACAGACAGACAGACACACACACACACACACACAAGAGAAACGAGATAAACTAGATAAACTATAAACAAGAATAAGAAACAGTGGTACTTTGAAAGTCACAATCCAAGTAAGACTGCAGTATATGTATGCATGTCTGTGGATGCAAGTGTGTGTGTGTGTGTGTGTGTGTTAATGTGTGGTAACATCTTACCAAGTAAGAAATTGGGAGGTCCAGTACACAACTCTCCAGAACACTGGCAGGACACCATCTGGGATATAACTCCATGGCTTATCACAACCCTTTGTTGTACTGTAACACACACACACACACACACACACACAAACACATACACACACATACATACATACAACATATCACTTAACACAGTGAATCGCAGGGATGAACGCAGGCACCAAGTTTTCAAAGATGAACACTTGGTGTCGCCAAAGTCAGAGAAATTCAACTCTACTACAATTTTCTTTTTTTTTCTACTACAAATTTCCTCATAAGAAAAGTTATACCACTAGCAATTGTGACCAGAACAAATTTTATGGATTTAGTGCTTAGGCATGCAAGGACGTAAGAGGAACAGTAAGCAAAAGTAAAAGCCAGTCATTAGGACAAACGACGCATGTCTTGGGTTAAAGGGAGAACTGGTAATGCTGAGGTTGTAATTCATACACGTACTTTCATTGCAGGGAAAGCATAAGTTTCCCACATGAATATCTCAAAAAGTCAAACAAATGAAGCAAAGCGATCTGAATGGTTCCCACCTATAAGAGACATGTAGTATGTAACCTTAAAGGTTGAAGTATACTCTAAAAACAAACCGGTCCAGTTTGTAAAACCAGTCTAAACACTTTAATTACCACTTAGGCACGACGACCTGAATACAGTCACGCAGGTTTTACATCATTCAGATTACCTGATAATACAGGTTCTTTCTATTCAGCGTTTGATGTTAAAAATAAGTCAATCACATCAATTTGACGACGTCAGACCTGCAACATAGTGCAAGGAGTTCCCTAACTGTCAGATTTACATATACCGATTTAACTATATCCTGTAGGAAGGCCCTGGGGCACAATCTGAACTATATGAGCTCCAATGTGCCAATAAACCATAAACCAATTCAACACATTTACCTGACAGATGAGTCTCCATTCATCTGATTGAGATGTTGTGGCACCGGAGTAGAGTGGTTTGTGTTATCCCGTACACATTGGTTATAGATGGTCTTTAAGAGAGAAAGCAGAGATGACAGTCAGTCAAACACGGTGAAGCCTCATCATCCTATTACAATAGTGCAAGTAATACACTGGAGGCAAGAGTAAGGTAAATAAATACACCACAAAACAACCTAAACTACATCCCGACAATCCTGTTTTCACCCCGGCGAGGTGGTTTCGTACCGTGCTGACGTCGAATGGCAGGATGAAGACGATGAGGAAGCAGAGGTACCAGGCGAGCAGCGTCCCCAGCAGGACCATGCGCTGCTGCTTGCGCAGGTCTCCATAGCGCTGCAGGAGGAAGACGGCCAAGAAGAAGACCAGCACCACCACCAGGGCCAGAGCCGCGCCACTCATGGCGATGGATGTGGACAGGCAGATGTCAAGAGGTCATGATGACAGGCTGGAGGAGGGAGGGAGAGAGGGAGAGACGCGCTGGGCAAACTGCAAACTGATTGGGTATCAGCCATTATCTGCTGGATAGCAGAGAGAGAAATTGCCTGAACACGAGTATTACACAAGAAAGACGGGGGGAAAAAACCAAGAGACGATAAATGTGTGTCTTAAAGTCAGCTCAGTACCTACACACACCAGTGATGTTAGCCTGTCCACCACAACTTCAACTTCAACTTCAACTTTTATTTGTTTTAAGTGCCATATCATAACAGCTGTTATCTCAGAGCACTTTACAAGCAGAGCAACAATGTGTACATAGTGAAAAAACCCCCTGTCCTTAGACCCTCGCAAAGGCTGAGGAACAACTCCCAAGAAAAACCCTGAGAGGGAAAAAAGGGGAGAAACCTCAGGGTGAGAGACAGAGGAGGGGATCCTCACCCAGGACGGACAGGCGGGCACAAACAAAACATTATTGATGGCTAACAGTTCAGGATATAAATTAATGAATTGAAGTAGTAGCAGGCAGGAGGAACCGCGGTGAGATGAGCCGGGTAGAGGTGGTCCTGGATCCAGCTCAGTGTTGATGGAAGTCGGGAGGGAAAATAAAAATAATAAAAATAAAATGAAAAATGAAAAAGTAAAATAAGAATAAACAGAAAATTAAGAATTAAAAAATAAAATATTAATAAAAATTAAAATAAGAATAAATTAATTAATTAATTAATTAAAAAAAAAAATATATATATATATATATATATATATATATATATATATATAAACAAAAAATAAAAATGAAAATAAAAATAAAATGAAAATAAAAATAAAATAAGAATAAAAATAAATTGAAAGATAACAAAGGAGAGGGGCAGGAGAGGGAGGAAGAGGAGGAGATGGAAAACAGACGGGGAGAGGCCAAGAGGAAAGAGAGAAGCTAGAGGGAACGTGAACCTGATTCACACCCACAGAGAAGGCAGAGAAGATAGAGCTCAATGTGCCGGGGACCCCCAGCAGACTCAACCTATAGCAGCTTATCTTGGATTTATCTGTAGGCTCTGTCAAAAAGGAGGGTTTTTAACCTACTCTTAAAGGTAGAGAGGGTGTCTGCCTCCCGGACTGAAACTGGTAGATGGTTCCATAACAGAGGGCCTTGGTAGCTGAAGGCTCTGGCTCCCCATCTAGACTTAGAGACTCTTGGAACCACAAGTAGGCCTGTATTCAGAGAACGAAGTCTCCTAGTGGGGCAATATGGTTTTATCAGGTCTGAGATATAAGAGGGTGCCAGACCATGAAGACCTTTATAGACAAGGAGGAGGATTTTGAACTGGATCCTGAAAGGTACAGGAAGCCAGTGGCTCACTGGCACTTCATGTACGAGCTTATCATTCTGTAAATATTACTGCTGTGCTTCAGTATTTCAGTTCAATTCATAACAATGTTATCAGTACAGACTTATGGAGCTGGCCACCACCAAACCCTTCATTAAACATAAAAAAACAAACAGAGCTCAGCAGGATCCACATATGAGCATATTGTTTGCTGTGTAAAAGCTCTTTTCTTCTCTGTCACTTCTGTACAGCCTGAGTATCAAGAGTCAGTCCGCTCTAATTTTCTTCATTCTCTGTAAGCACCAAATATACATTTACCTTCTTGTCAGTACCTTATAATAACGCTTAAGGAATCGAATCCCGAAATTTGGATTTAAAGAGTTACTTAGAGTGTCAACAATTTCATACAGCTGGTGGTTCTAAGATGAATGACAAGAGTGTGGCTGATATATAAGCGATGTTAGTCCAGATTCACCCAAAAAGACAGACTGTCGATTCTCTCTACGTGTTGTTGATCTGGATCGTCCGGCTCGATGAACAAACACCGTGGAGATCCAGAAAGCAGAACCGAGAAGACTCTTACCTCGCCCGCCGTCTCCCGTCAGCCTGTAGCCTGGGCACTGCCGAGATGTCGGGGTGTCTGGTCACACTGTGTGCCCGATTCCCGGAGCTCCGACAAATGTACACAACCTCTGTCTACAACCATATTACGTAATGGCCGTACGTAATGACGCACTCTGCGACTTCTCGCCGCAATGCGTTCTGGGTAATGCAGGCGAGACGAGACCGGCCAACCGGCTATTCCACATAATTTTTGAACTGTTTGTGTCATGTTGTCACCACAATTTTAGATCAACAGAACAGTACTTTTTGTGTCGATTTATTACAGCCTATGATGTGTAATTAGGAGGAAGCTTGGTTTTTTTATGTGTTATTATTTTTGTGCAGTGTCAATTTGGATACTCAGCATGCATTTTTTTATCCCTTTGCCAAATATGATTAAAGTGAAGCTATGTGGTGTAGAGAACTAAAGATAATCAATTCCAAGCAAAATTCCCAGACTGACACCCTGATATTTGAATGGGTTTCAATTGCACTTTTCTTTTCTTTTTTTGCACACAAGATCCCGAATTAAATAGTTGTTTGTTTTCAGTGTATTTATAGACGTACTGGAGGATCTAAACTGGACACTACAGAATACAGAATTCACAACCATGCCAAAATGTATTCCAAATGCATGAACACAGCCACAGTTGCAGATGTTGAAGAATGAAAAGTTCATAAAATTCACATAATGTCCCCTAAATACCTTTTTTTCACTAGCAGTTGTGGAATGAAGTTGCAGGTCAAGTCAGATTTTATTACATTATTAATAACATTTTCCTGGAGTAGTACTGCTGTAGTGTGGTGTTTTGTTTCATTTTTTCTAACATTTTCATTCACATTGAATCAAGACAAGTTTTAAGTTTCTCAGAAGGGCTTTGTGATGTCTTTACGATTCCTGAACAGATTTACATAAAAGATATACACACTTCGGATAACTTAATGGGCTGACACACAAGAGCTTCCAGTTATCATATGTAGCAAGAAAAAGACAACACTAATGTTTGTTTTAATATTTGTTATTTTGTTTAATATGTGCTCCAGTCATGGTAGTTCTACATACAGCCATATGATGACAAAGAAGGGAGAAGAAGCAACATATATTTTCCTTGTAATAATCTATGTTTTCTCAGTTGTATTTGATCATGTAGTCTGTGATAACTGGCTGCAACAGCAGATCCACTGAAGCACTTACTAACATGACAATAACAATGCAATGGGACAACAGTATGATGAATGTCATATTTCTTCCATTGAGTTAATGTGTAATTTTTCAACTTTTAGATACATTTTAGAGACATTTTTTAGATACATTTTTCCGAGATAAATTTGTCACCTTCAAATGTCCATGGTGTGTTGGAGCAGAAGCAAATGAGACGATAAAAGCACTCCAAACATGCCCTTGTTGTGATGGACTTCACTGTCAGCTGTAAAATGCTGTAAAATCTTTGGGGGAAAAGTGGATTCAATATTAAACTCATTTTTAGCCCACGTCAGTTGTGGAGGAACATCCACACATATGGGTCATCAGCATAGACAGGGCCCAGTATGTTGAAGCACACAGCTCTGTGCTCCAGCAGGAAGTCCGTCTGGCTCAGCAGATCCAGACACAGATTCTCTACAAGATTCAGACAAACAGACCAGCCATCAACTGCCCTGGCAACACCCAATGTATCCAACAAAACAGACCCAAAAATGTCCAGAGATTCTGGCCAGTCCTCGAAAAGATTGTCCACGATCTCCATCAGCCTTATTGGTGTGTCCACATAGAGGGGCAAATAAGTCTCGCCAGTCTGTAGTTCAGATAAATCCTTTCAGTGATGTCCAGCAGTCCAATCCTGGGTTCCACCTCTGGGCTGTCACATTTCCCCTCTCTGTTTTTCCAGCACTTTGTTTCTGCAGCCCTCGGCTGATCGTCCTGATCTGAATGGATGCAGTGCAGATAAAACCTGGCAGCATCGACAGGCGCTTAGTGAGGCCATCTGTCAGTCTACATTCGCACCTTAACTCCTTCTCCCTCCCTCTCGGATTACTGTAATGACCATTCAGAGCCCATTGCCCTACTTCTAATAGCATAATCATTGATAAATCTGTGAGAAATATTGTCTCCCAGTTATTCTTTATTAAACATACAGTATATCGAGCCACATTATTAATATCATGTTTTTTTTTAATATCAGTTGGATCCCACACAAGACACACAGAGACAAATGCACTCTTTTTTATGTATATTGGAAATGTTTCTAGTTTACTGTCTGTGGGCTGTGAGTTGTCGGAGACGCTGTTTATTATATACGTTTTCAGCAACATCCATTTTTATTTGTCCACCGTGTCATTGTGAATATTGAATTCCTGCACTTGGTCATGCAGGTGTCTTTTCACATGTGCCACCACTAGATGGAGGCAATGAATCTGCTGTGTGTTGACATAGGAAAGTTGACAAGAGTTGAGGTTGACAGCTCTATAATTAATGCAGAGGAATGCAATAGTCCTATTGATAACTTTCACCACATACAAATTTTACCCTTACCTGCTCACATGTTCTCAGTGAAGGATGGATACTTCACGATCTTCTACCTTGTAAATGTACATCAAAATCGAACTGAAACCAAAAATACTTTCTTTAGGGCCAGTTAAAACAGACAAATTGGTTGAGTTTTAAAAAATATGGCAGCAGATATTTCTCATAACTTTCAGTGGTTGATTTCACATGAATAAGATGACTTAAACTGACTCAATAATACAATGTAATATGCAATGTGCCTCATGTGATGATGATTAAGATGTGGAATCATTTTCTTTCTTTGGTTATTATAAACACAGTTGAAATGGCATTTAAATTGCATTTAAGATAGCCAAGTGAGGAAAACAAAAATTATATATGAATAAAATAAAACAAAAATCGAAAAGTACATTTTTGTTTTCCAAGAGTTCAGCCCCTTGGGACTAAAACCAGGCTGTGATAAGACTAACTGACTCCTTCATGTCACTGACTTCTCTCTCCTATTCATTTCTTATTAATCACTTTATTCTTTTGTTTACAGAAAGATCGGCTTCTTTGGGAAGTTGTTTACAACACAAAAAAAGGGGTGTCATATTCTGATCTTTTATACCCTCAAACACATTGCTAACAATGACTCGATCAGGTTTCCGATCAAAGCACCACCTGATTATTTAGGAAACTCAAACCTTGTACTGAAGTCTCTTACCTCTGTCAACAATACCAACAATACCAATCACTTCATTTAAAGAAGAAAACAGCAAACATATTTGCTGGAAGTGGAAAAGAGACAGGTGAACCTGCATAACTCTGCACATTGCAAGGCAGATACTTTGGTTATTCATGTATCTGTTTTCAGCAGATGAGATAAGACTTCTTCTAATCCTTATCTGTTTGTGTTTTTGCTTGTTTCTAAAGCATGTGTACAAGCTAGTAATGTATCGTAATGTTTTGTACAGCATGTGCAGGTCCGGTATGTACAAGTGTTATTTTGGAAGGGTTACTTTTTAATCTTATCCGTGGCTCGTGCAGCAGATTCACAGAGGGGAAGGTTTGGAAGACTTCAAGAGGCAAAGAAAAGAAAAGAAAAGAAAAGAAAAGAAAAGAAAAGAAAAGAAAAGAAAAGAAAAGAAAAGAAAAGAAAAGAAAAGAAAAGAAAAGGATCTGTTAAATGATTCAGTGCAAAGCTAAGGTAATTGGGAGCTGGAGAATGAGTACAATTGCAGCATGATGTAATGGAGTCCTGCAGCATGATAATGTACTATGAAAGTGAACTGACAGTCACCCATGTGAAAACTCAAGGGAGAATGAATCACAAAAGAAGAATCCAGTCCAAAGTCATATTCATTATACCAATACATAGACACATTAGTATGTGGGCATTACTTAAATTCATTAAGTGTTTCTTTGTCTTTTTAAAGACTTTGGGCACCTTCGCAGTCATGTGATTCTTTGTTGATGGAAAGGGGAAGTTTGTTTTCCTGTGCGGTAATCTCTGTGTCCGAGTCCAACGTGCTACTGTTACTGAGTGTCTAGACTTCCTCTGTCTCATCCGCTGCCTTCGCTCTCTCTCCCTCTTCTCTGAATTCTCAGTCATCCTTATCCAGTTGTCTTGCATCTGCTATTCTAGCTCCTCGCCCCCTTCCACCATGGTTTCTTTCCTTCCCCACATCCAGACGACAAGCCGCTGGGACCACGTCCAGCATGGCCTCATTCAGACCAGTGAGAAACAGTGTGTGAACGGCCTCATCTCCCATCGTGCCCATTGAACAACAAGCTACGAGTGCGCTGAGACCCCTGGGTTTGAAGTCTGTAACATTTGATCCATGGGAAACCCTCCTGCACAATGCCACTGGCAAACAATGCGGCCCCAGTTCTGCGTGTCCCCAGAGGGCCACTGTAGACTGCAGATCTTATAACCTGTCCTGGATACATCACCCCCCTGAGACTGGACCACTCCCATCTGAAACGACCGGCCTGCTGGAGCAGCCTTGGCCAGCTATGGTTTCATGCACTCAGTAGTGTTGAGATTGAGTATATGGCCTGTGTGTTTTCGTGCACACGCTGTGTGTGTCTGCGGGTGAGCAGAAAAGGGAAAGTCAGAGGATTTAGGTCTGTTATTGTACGCCTATAGGCTGCTGATGACATCATGAACTGACAAGTACAAAAGCAGCTGCAGAGGTGATGAAAAGAAATTGATAAAAACACCTCTACTGAGATGTTTGTATAATCTACTACACATATCAAAGCAGGCAATAATATTTTCTCCCTTTCCTTTCCCTATCTGATATGTCCATCATAATGTGATTCCACTCTTTGATCTCTTTGCAGTCAATCAATCTCATGATACCATTAATGGCAGATGGCTCCAAAGCTCAACAATGAATGAACAAATCATTGCATCAAGATGGAAAAACAGATGCCCATTTTGTTGCACATTCCTCCAATAATCTATTTAACAGAACCGAGACCAGACTAGCAAAAGAATTCAAGGAGCTGCAGTGTCCTGAACTCACAGATTAACAAAACTAACAAAAGCACAAGAGCTGAAGAAAAGCCTTGGAATCTGCTCAAGAAAAGCCTGGAAGGATGAGAACAGTAGGAGGTGGTCCGAAACAAAGATGCACATATTTGAAAATTGTAGTGATAATAAATTCAAAGCAGGAAACGGATGAAGCCAAGATGGACAGACAGAATATCAGCTGAGCTACTGTGAAATTTAAGGTCAAAAACATCTCTGAAAATCTTCTTTTTTTTCCTGAGAAATTGAGGAGAAAAGCTTAATGTTAAGAAATGAGTGAAACCGAATGCAGCACAGATTCTGGGAGACGTTTTGAAAGCTTTAATACCAAGTTCAGGTTCACAGTTGGAAGACTTGGAAAGAAGTGGTGGTTTTTGGGAGAGGGTAATGAGAGTAATCCTGTGGTTGACTAGCAGGGAGAGCAGAGGAGAGATCTGACTGAGGATAGGGACCAAGAGAAGCAAGAAAACTGCAGAACTGGGTTTGGCCAAGGATGTGATAGTGACAGAAATCCAGGGTAGAAACACTGATGAGGTTGATGAGATAATGGCCTGCAGCTGCAGGGGCAGATGAGCAGGAGTTACCATGCACAGCAAACCTAAACACAATATGAGGGAGATACAGAAAAAACACAAGAGGCAAATAGGCAGCTGTGAAGGTAAGGGCACACCTGCGTGGGTGGCAGGCACCACGACTGACAAGTTTTAACCTGTAAAATAAATGTGTCAAGTCCCATCCAAAAGACACTTTGTCCTGCATTGTTTTGATACTGTGTGAATGATTATTGCTACTGGTCATCTGAGCAGGAGAATGACCTCATTTTGCCACCAGTTTAATAATAAGTAATGTGTAGGTAAGCATATTAAGTAATAAGTGATTGAAAAAAGGTAAGACTCTTGTGGGATGAGGTGGTAATTTAGTGGTTAGCAAACAGCAAGAAGTACCTGGGTTTGACTCCCAGATCAAACACAGGCCACACTGATGCCAGTTTACGTCAACTGGAGATGATAAATTGCCCCTCTCAGTGGGTGACCGGTGTGAGTCCCTCATTCTTTAATCTTTGTTTTGTTATACAAATGTGTCAAGGGGCACCATGATGAATATATTTTTGTCCTCATCACGTTAACAAAAGCATGCATGCATAAACAATGTTCACAGGTGGCACATTTTCCATCCGGCAGCCATGGCAATGTACCATATTCACCTGTGTCTTGCCATTCCTATGACATTTTCTTTTCTTTTCTTTTCTTTTCTTTTCTTTTCTTTTCTTTTCTTTTCTTTTCTTTTCTTTTCTTTTCTTTTCTTTTCTTTTCTTTTCTTTTCTTTTCTTTTCTTTTCTTTTCTTTTCTTTTCTTTTCTTCAGTTTACAAGTTGGGTTCTTCAGCTGACCCCATCGGCCGATCCCTCGCTTTGCACGCTGAGGACAAAGGAGGCTGTTGTCTGTTGTTGCTTGTCTTGGTAGCTGTGTGACAGATGCCATGTGAGTCGCTGCGGTGAGACTGAAGGATTGTGGGGTCCTGGTTTAAAGCTTTCCAGATGAGCTGAGCTTAAACTATGCGGACGGCATGGATTTCTGACCAGCTTTTGAAAATGTAGAGAAATTATTTTGGAACTCGTCTCTGGAAATAGCCTTAATTTAAGCCTTTAGTGAAATATTAACTTTTTCAAACTAGTTATTTATAGAGCACACGGACCGTTGTCCACTACACAGATGTGATTGCAGGGATTAAGGTAATTTATTAATTTCGGTGAAAAATGTCTCCTTACTGCAACACCCAAATTTATAGAGCTTCAGGGACATCTTTCATCTCACCCTTGCAAAATGGATGAGATAAGACAAGAAATTACTTTCTTATCTCTCACTACCTAATTGGTCAAACAATATTTATACATTCAAACTTGCTTAATGTTCCAATGATCCAGTGTTTTTTCTGGAAAGGTCCCAACTTTCGTTGGAATTTTAATGTTCAAAGTCACTGGCCTGGAGCCCTCGGTGATGCATTAACATTTTCACATCAGATATTTTACACATTTCTAACTCCTTCAATCCTGACTACTGTTAATCTATTACTGAAAACTGTTTCTGTCTTCTCTCTGTCAGTCTGAATAGAGAAATAGTGGGAAATTTATGGGACTACATTGAATAATATTAAAATGTTTCATTAAAGCATTCTTTTTCATAATTTTATCTAAACTCATTCTTTTTAAGCAATATGATTATAAGGACTCCTATTAAACACACACACACACACACACACACACACACACACACACACACACACACACACACACACACACACACACACACACACAGTCCTGCAAATAATGGATGGCCTGGCCTATGAGCTACATGTGTATACATACTGTGTACGTATATAAATGTATAATGGCCATATAATAAGGAAACATTTAAACATTGAGCAGTCATAAAAATTCATTTGCAGTCATAAAAAAACAGGTCAATACAGTGACAGCTTGCTGTCCAGACAGGATGTCCTGTATGTCGATGATTACTATACATATCAAATGCTCTACAGTAACAACAGACAGCATCTAAATGAACATCACAGGCGACATTTTGCAGCCCTGACAGGACACCCACTGACAGTAATGACTGACCTGAGCACATATTAGCTGGTGACTCTGTCTAAACTCCTCAGACTGAAGTGTTGAGAGGTGCTGTTCCATGTTTCTGAGACCCAAGGGATGATGGAGTAACACAGAACATGTTTTGCAATAGTAATTGCCTGTTTGCTCAGAGCTAATGATGGCTATCCAAGAGGAACAATGATTGCAGTGAAAGCTCTGTGTGGTCACTCATTTTATGAGTAGTGATTTAAATGTAAAAGCAACAGTGGCTTTTAATCTTTATTTGCATGTTTGCCTGTTTATGTCTCTGCCACACATGAAGTTATAGGAGCATTCTTCATTGTTCACCACATGCCCCCAGTCTTACCTGAGGCTTTATCTTCCTCGGACTGGTCTTAGCCAGGCAGCTCTAATCTTGGATCTGCAGGTTGTGTAAATTGTTAAATGAATCGGTTGAGTAGGAGTGCTGGTGTACCAAATTGCCTCTAAACTTCATGGGCAACTCAACAGAAGCCATTGCTGTGGTTCACACACACAAAAAAAAGGAATAGTAAATTCTTGAGATGGATGCCAGGTGAGATAAAGTTTCATTGTCATTTTGAGTGACTTTTTCTTTATGTGTATATCCAGTAGCCCTTGCTAATATATTAGGATCAATACACATCTAAAAATTCAGGCAACTAACTTACGTAACTTAACGCAACTTTTCAAATATTCTGCTCTCTGTGTGATAAACATACCAGAGTAAGACGTTACATAATGTTATTGTGGTCATATGAAGTATGAGGTACAAAGTCTGTGTGCAACGTGTGTGTGTGTATGTGTGTAAGTGAGGAAGAGAGAGAGAGAGAGAGAGAGAGAGAGAGAGAAGACTGATGGTTGAACCATTTCACAACATCACTGCCAAACATGGATTCCCTTGGTGTGAGTCAGAAAGATGCCTCCAGTGCTATGTGTCTCTCACACACTTCCACACTTCTTCCGCACACATTCACAAACACACGTCCCCGTGGACACCTTCAGGACTGAACAGATTGCGCTTGAAAAACTGTGACGTTGCGAACCTCACTGGCTGACTACGCTCTAAATGTTGTGGCTCATTAAGTTCTTTGGCACACACCTGGCCCGGTATCACTGTGGCAGTTCTTTCACCCAGGCTGGAGCTGTGTCCCTTCATAGTTAAAAACTGCAGTGTACTCACTGCACCCACGGGCCACTGCTAAATATTTACCCTTTCTCTGTTTTGCTCAACAAACCTCAGACTCCACAGTGTTTATTGGAGGAAAGATAATGGACTTTGGATGGTGTAAAAATGTAACATGCTAAAAGGCAGCAGAATAAGGCAAACTGAGGCTGATTGATGAGTGTGCCTGCTGGAGATGAGCAAAAATAAAAATGTATGAAAGGCTAATCCACCTCCATATCTTCATTTTATTTGATGGATGGAGGACTTTGATTCCACTGTTGACTTACTCTCCACAGGAATCTCCAATCAGGCTGAACTTGTCAAGCGTGAAAAACCATTTGAAAGGAGTACTGAGAGGGACAGATGAAAACAAGAAGGGTCTTTCTCTCTTTCCTTCTCGAAGAGCTCATTATTCTTCCAGCTCCCCTCTGTCTCAAATGCATCCCCCCTCCTCTAAATTACTTCACGTTTTTAGTTCCCGCCTCACCTCCCCACAAGCCCACACTGTGCGAGTGACTAACCATGGTTTTTCTTCGACTATAGCACCGCCTCCATTCTCTCACTGGCTCTTTTATTCCCTCATCCTCGTCGCTGCTGCTCCCTCCTTTCC
Organism: Karalla daura; assembly: GCA_029224185.1. Taxonomy (NCBI): domain Eukaryota; kingdom Metazoa; phylum Chordata; class Actinopteri; order Chaetodontiformes; family Leiognathidae; genus Karalla; species Karalla daura. The sequence continues at coordinate 14,915,440 of CM055192.1, forward strand.
TTTCTCCTCCCCTCTCTCCCCTTTTCCTCTCCTCTTTTTGCTGGTTTGCACACACCAACCAGCTCACAGCCAAAGAGATCCTCTGTCCCTCTCACACTGACCGAGCTTTAAACCAGAACCCTCCCCTGAAAAACTGAGACACTACTCCAAAGGAAGATACTATTCAAGTCTAAAGGTACAGACCCTCTATTCTGGTGGTTCAACGTTTGTTCTATTTGTGTTCTATTTGTGTCTGCATGTGAGTGTAAAGTCTGTGACTCACTGTTTACTAGTATATTAGACCCAAAGTGTGCACACGTGTTGCAGCTATTCGAAGGAGAGCGCGTAGGAGGAAGTCTGCATGCCTTCACTGTTCATATGTTCACATGTGTTCTGCACCCCTAGAGTGCTGCTTTCAATTTACAAACAATGTTTCACTTTTTAGGTTTCATTTTTGCATGTCATGTTTCAAAGACGTTAACAGGTATTAGGTCACTTTGTACATTATTTTGCATTTTGTCTTTTGCTGAAATATATCCTCAATAGGTTTCTCATTTTCACTCAGGACACGTTAAACCAAAGGAGAGGTGGGACAGAGAAGCAGAAGAGCAACAGGTGAAGTCAAGCAAATCCATCTTCCTCCATCACAGCTGAGGGGAGATCCTGCACATCTGTAATATTGCTGAGGACCCCCAACGATGACTCAAAGCAACGGGGAGAACCCACAGAGGACCCAGAGCCGTCTTCACCGGATCCAATCTGGGATTCAGTCTCGGTCGCTGCTGGCCAAGAAGCGAGTGGAGAACATCTCAAAGGATGATGTGAAGGGATTCTTCATGAGAAATGCATTTGTGCTCTTCACCGTCGGTGCTGTCATCATTGGTGAGCAGGAAAACTTCTTTGTTTTCTGGAGACACTGTTCAGACCCTGAAGTCTTAATGATTCATGTGATTTAAACCTGGAGATCACCGGCGCTGTTATGTGTTATTCTTTTCTTTCAATCTGTCACCTCACCCTTCGCCCCCGTGACTTCATTCAAACTAGTCAAGAAGAGGGTGCCAGATTTTCCGCGTCACTCGAACAATCCATCAATCTGGTGTGACTAACACGGCCGTAGCAGGACGGAAGGAGGAAGAGAATAGAAATAAAGGGCACTTGGATGAACTTTGTAGACTGGCCCTTATCTGACCCTGGGGCTGACCCTTGACTTGTTGACATTAACCTCTGAATCCTACCCGGTAGGATGTAAGCCGGGCCCACCCACCTCCTGCACATCTGCGTCCCTGCTAGAATTACGGCATGCCACCGCAAACACATCTGACTGATTGTTGCACTTGGGGTATTCTTTTCTTTAGGGCTGCAGGGTCAGCCACCTGGCTCTGATGGTGACTAAGATCAGCATTGGACAAACTGCATGACCCTGATCACTTCTGACGACACCTTTCAAAAATACATTTAAGAAGACTGTCACTGCTGAACTGGCTAACTACACTTATGATTCAAACCTGCGTCTATTTCGCAATCGAGTTCAGTAGTTCAGCAACGCATACGGTGCATCATTGCCTAACAGGAATTAGTCCACTAATTCATTCATGAAAGGTTCAGGGACAACTCCTTATCTCAGAAGGCTGCCACACAATCATGTGATGCAGAGATGACGTTTTGACTCTCAGATGTTAATCTGTGACTGCAGCTGATTAGTGTTATTATGGTTTTGATGTTGATCAAATTGGATGTGCCATGTTTTTCATTAGCAGGATTCAACCAGAGAGCAGCTTTCATCACATGAACACAACAATTTCGAAGTGTATTGATAACATTTTGGCCTTTCGTTCTTCCTCATCTCATTCTCATCACAGGCATAATCCTGGGATTCGCCCTGCGACCCTATAACATGTCCTATCGTGACGTGAAATTCTTCTCTTTCCCCGGAGAACTGCTGATGAGAATGCTTCAGATGCTCGTCCTGCCCCTGCTGGTTTCCAGTCTCATCACAGGTATGAACACTGGGCCCCTTTACACTAAAGCAGTTAAAAATAACATTTATAAATAACATTTATTGTGGAATCATGCCTTGTCCTTTCACCGACAAAAAAAATGGCTTTGTCCCTGAAAATCTGGTTCTAGAGTAGCCCCACTTCTTTAGCTGGACCAAGAGTAAGAACCAGTTGCTTCAAAGGCGGGGGGTGAGGTCACTGAGACCAATGAAAACATTAAGTCTGACATTTTTACCCTACGCGAGGGAGGCCACAGGCGTGATGAAACAGCACATTTAGAGGAATGAGAAAAATTATATTGAGTAAAAAATGACAATCGTTAAAACCCAATCCACATATTGATGTTCTGGTCTTGGTTCTTGGGGATAAGTTGTTGGTGACGTAACTGACATATTGAGTGACATAATAATGTGGCTCTTGACCAGTAAAAGCATTAGCACCGAGCCAGCACAGGGATCATTTTGGTAGAAAAGTGATATTTGTACGTTTTGCTTGAACCCTTTCTCAGTCACACAGCAAGACTTTAATAACGACAATCTTATTCTAAGCCTTTAAAACACAACATGCGGATGAATCATGTTGTAATGCTTTACAAACTGCATCAAAATGGTTGTGAAATGGAAGTGACAGCTGTTCACACCCAAAGCTTACACACAGCTCTCCCAGGTGATTGTATTGACTATTTTTAGTCTCTAGATATCTAAAATAAGCACAAACTACTTGCAGTTCAATCCTCTGTGACTTCAATTCTAAATTTATATCAAACAGCTCAGTCACCACAGACAACATATTCCTAATTCCCCACCCACTTACCTCTAACATACCAAAGCAACACCTCTCTGATTCTTTCTATTAGATTTGATTAGTTTAATATTTGAGCTGCAGGTTTTGCCAGAGTGGACGCGTTTTCTGTCAAACAAAAAAAGTCAACAGGAGCGATGTTGCTGCTTGGTGTTTCGTAGCGCCATGGATCAACACGAACCTCATGAGTGGCAGAGCGAGCCCTCTGTTTGTTCAGCCGACGCTGTTTGTTGGTTTTGGGCCCAGCGGTGGACGGGGTTACGATGATCTCATGAGTGAGAGAGTGAGAAACAGAAATGTTTTGACCTTACAGTGCTGCTTTCTGTTACGAGTCTGACCCATGTGGCAATGGTTTTAATCTAGATATAACACGAGAAAAGCAATCCCGTATTGTTGTGGTTAAACTGAATTCAGAATTTGTGAACTTGTACCGTCTGTGGCTCTCGTGTTTTGGTTTGCGTCTGTTGCAGAAAAACACCCAGCACAGTGACAGTGAGGCTTCACCTCTAATCCAGGGATGACCAGTTCATTCGTCACTGCAGTTCTGGTTCATAAACTGAGTCGTACAGGCAGAGATGTTTTTCTCCTAATGCCTGTGGCTCCCATACGGAGCAGGGCTTCTGATGGATTAAAAGTATAGATAAAATTATGGATGTCTGATTGTTCCAAACCCACTCATCGGCACCAGTGACTGACAAACAAAGGCAGCGACATGCTGAGACCAAACAGCCCCGTGTCTGAGCAGCGATTGGCAGAGCAGGAAGCCAATCTCGCTACGAGATGACAGAGACATGTTGTCCGATAATAACCTGCTTTGTGCTGCAGCCGGGCGTAACATCAGCATCCTCTGACATCATGTCACATGACCACGGCTACAACATGTGGAAACCAACAAAGAGAGTCGTTCTAGAGCCAAGTCATCTGTCACACAGATCCTCTCTCCTGAGCGTACGTGTGAGTGTGTGCGTATGTTTGACACTTAAACTACTGCTGCAACCCTGTTAATGGTCACAAGTATAAACTGACTATATCCCACTGATACTACTAATACTAATACTTAATGTTATTGTTCCACATCGATAATCAATTTTCAATTAAATCAGGACTCCTTTATAGGATTAAAGCCTGTATGTCCTCTGAAGGAATATTAATCACCCTCTGCTTCTTCCACTTCCACACTGAACCTGCTCACACTAAGTCAGAACTGTCCAAGTCCCACCCATCATTGTTCTCTTTATTGCAAGTTTGGATGGACTTCCTCACTTATGAAAAAGGATATGCATCCCATGTAGTGCAACATTACTTGTTTTTACCTGTCAAGATATCATCTTATCACATCTAGAACATTTTTGCTTTATCAGAGCAGTCATCAGTAGTTTTCCACATTAACATAAGAGATCACAGTCACTGTTTAACTTTCTGTGAAACGTAACTATTTTACCAGCCCGCATGTATACACATAAACAGACCTCCACATGCTGATCCACGTGTTGAAACGTGCTGAAACATGTGCTGTCTTTTAAAACAATAGAACAAGAATTCATAGATTACCAACTACTTCTATTTATTACTATTTTTTGCTATCTTTTTAGATATTTTGATAAGTTTGATGGCAAAGTGTCTGTAGAGCTCTCTGAATGTAGACCTAAAAGTCACATTTTTCAACATCAGATCTCCAGATTTTGAAGAAAGTATGACCTCAGTTAAAAAGAAATGCAGGTTGAGACTTGAAGGATAACATCATCTCTGTAATAGGCTATTGGCTATGTGCATCCCTCTGACGATCAACATTTGTGTAAGATGTGATTTTCTGAGCACAAATGTAAAGAGCAAATCGTGCAACTCCTCTTTCTAAAGCAATGACTGTTGTACATGCTTTGCAGCATGACTGAGATATTTTCAAGTATGAAAGCGTTAGTGTTGCTCTGATTTCTGTCCAGCAAACACATGGCCCCAGTGTAAACTGTCACTCTCCTGAAGATGAATTGTGCCTTTATGTGAAATGGGCATTTCCAGCTAATGGGGACACGGCTGCGAGTTTTAAATCCGTCTAAAAGCGCTGCTGAACTAGGAATAAGAGGGTTTGAGGAAGGTTCAGAGGGGCCCTGAGAGGTAGGAAATAATGGAGAGAAAAAGTGAGGAAAAACAAGGATGGAGGATTATGAGCATAATCTGTTTCACTGTAGGATCCTCATTGATCTTCATCCATAACTGCATAGTTACTCATTATGTGTTCGCTGCAAAATCTCCATTGTCCTCAGGCATTTCATTAAGTGAATGTAGAGTCCACCACAAAATATTTATAGAGCCAAGTGAGGGCTGGACGGGGAGAGGGGATGTGGGCAGTAAAAGGGAAGAAGGAAAAGGAGGATGATTGCGGGGGAGGTCACTGGAAGGGGAGTTTGAATGCAGGAGGGGAGGGAGTCCAGGAGGAAATATGTCAAGAAAGATGTAGTCCAATAGTAGCTGACAGATCATTAGGGAGTTTCTTATATATGGGTAGAAGAGGTGACAGGTTCAAAATCCTTAACATTTAAGTTGTAGAAGTATTTGGAAGAAACAAGAAACAGTTAATGGGATGAAAGAGTCAAAGTTGATGCTTGAGCCATAGAGTTTAAGAAGTTCTTTCCTAGGAGAGCAGTCTATTGCAGTACTGAATTATTTTTGGAGGTAAAATACAGGTATGAGTTAAATCTAGAAATAAAAACCTTAATTTGATTTATAGCTTCAGAGACTCTCAGAGATTCAAGAAAATGGAGTAGGAGCTACATAATGACCTGAAATGTTTCATCATAAAGTGGAACTATATCACCTGGACATGCAAAAACATGTTGCTCCATTGGTTTTCTCCTCTGAACCAACCTTTGTGCCATCACAGAAAATGGCACAAAGTCATTTACAGTAATCTCAAATTAAGAACTCTATGTTAATTAATAAGGAGAAGAGTTCTTCTATACCAAACAAAGAAAATTAATTGGTAACTACCTTAAACATTTAGCTGGGCTCAAATGTGCTAAAGCTACGTTTTGATGTTCAGTAGAACATCATGTACAATAGAAAAGAAGAATACTGACAAATTTCACAAATGAAAACAGATGAATGTTATCTAAAGTTATTTCTGACCAAAATGTGGAGACACTGTCTGATCGCAGTCCCTCAGTTTAAGTCCTGCCAGAGTCAATCTTTGCCCAGTGTCAGCGGATGGTAATTGCCCTCTGGATAGACCGCTGCAGCCCCCCCAGAGTACGCCTACTTTTGTGTTTGACGAACATTCATATGAGAAAGAAAGTCATTCTCCCTGCTCTCCTTCAACCTTGTTTCTTTCGTTCTTTTGAAAGGGCGGAATTGGTGAGGCTGCGTCCGACGTTGCCTGGACTACAGGTTGGGGATCATTGTGTGCGTGCGGGGCTGACTAAGTCAACAAGTTTTCCCAGGGCCATCAGAAAAGGCATAGGAGGAGAGCAGGAGAAGCGGGGGGTGGTTGGGAGGAAAAGAAGAGTGGCAGTGAAAGAGGATTGCAGCAATAAGATCAGCGCTCAAGAAAAAGTGTGGAGGGAGGCCAGGAGGGGAGGGCGGCAGGGGAGGAAAAGCAGGGGAGGGGTTTGAGGGGGCGCCCTGAAACAAGAGGTGGTGGTGGTGATAGAGGGGTCCTTGAGAGAGGAGGTGAAGAATTCGGGTGAAGAGAATGAGGGTGGAGGGAAGGATGAGGAGGGGAGGAAGAGGATCAAAAAGAGCTGGATAAAAGCTTAAGTCCTGGGCATGTTGAGACAAGAGGAACAGAGAGGGCCAAAGCAGGGGCACTGGGACGCCCATACACACATACACACACACACACAAAATGCCACATGTGAAAGGAGCACATACATCTCTGATCGCACAAAGCCTGCTTTGCCTTGTACAGCTCTGAATGAAGATAATAGCCATAATGGTATGTGACACGTAGAAAATACAGCACCACTGTCGTGCCTTTTGAGGAAGCTTGTCTCTGTCCAATGGTTGTGTTTCTTTTCACCACCATTATCCCTCCAAAGTCTGCTTAATGCTATTAGGGCTGTGGAGGCTGCCTCTGGGCTCCAATGGTGGTTTGTCAGCTCTTACAACTATTTCTCGGAAAAGATGCAATCGTTTTGTGGCTGTTGAGCACGTCCATAAAGTAAAACTCCTCACATACTTGGGGTTAGAATGTAATTAGATGGTATCCAACTTTTCTCAGAGGAATTCATCAAGTTCCCCCGAAACGGCCAGAGATCACTGGCTCACATGAGGTTTTCATCTCATAGAATAGACATGACAGCAAAACTGAGCTGAGGTCAGACTGTTAATCTGTAACTGACATGCCTGCCCGTCCTGTGTGTTCACAACAAACTCACATCATACACGAGGACTTCAGCAGCAGCAGTGCTGCTTGTGTGCTCGAAGAACAGATGGTGCACTGAGCGATGTCAGCTTGACTCAGGGGTGAAACCTTTGACTCCTGCCGCTGTAATTTAGAGTATTCTTTTTTATCTGTGCATGAATACACAGCATGTCAACAGGTTTTGTGCACTGGGTGCACCCCTGGGTGCTATACAGTAGGTGTAGCTTTTCTGTCAGCAAAGGTCAGAGTCAGATTGTGTTTCTCGCCACTCCTTGTCATCAAAGATAGCTAAGCAGATAATTCAGAAGGGTGTGATCCAACTATGATTACAGCTCATTTTCCCAGGCTAACAGTAAAGGACAGAAGTTAATGGCACATGTGATCACTCAGAGGTCATGTGGCTGCATGACTGGAGATGACTGGGATGCTACATATCCGTGAGACCAAGTGTAACTGTAATGAATGGCTGACTATAAATATCTGTGAATTCATGCATCCATACATGTCTTATTGAACTGTAATCAGGCTAAATCACCAGCTGTTGGTGGTGTTCATACTTACGGCACTACTGCTCCCTCTACAGGAAGCCCCCTAAGCTCATTCATAATTCTGATAGTAATTGTGCAAGTACCAGATGAAAAGTTTCTGAAACCTGAGAAAACCTTATGAATGGCTACCTGATGTATCGCTTTCAGGTATGGCTGCCCTGGATGGCCGTGCTTCTGGTAAAATGGGTATGAGAGCGGTGATCTACTACACCACCACCACTGTCATTGCTGTGATCATCGGGATCATCATGGTGCTCATCATTCACCCTGGAAAAGGATCAAAGGATGAGTTCACCAAGCAGCAGAAGATAGAGCAGATAAGCCCTGCAGACGCCTTCTTGGACCTCATCAGGTACCGACACACACATGTTAAGGAGCCTTGAAAGACATAACACTTGTATAGTAAGAGTGCTTCAGACGTGTACAGATGCAGAACAATGATTAAACACAGGGCATTATCTGTTGTCCTTTTTGATGCAGGTGTTATAATTGGAAACAGTAATTTTACATGATCTAAGGTTTGGAGATTTGAAGGATGTAAATCAGCATCAGAAATATTTTACACACTGAATGCAGTTTGGCTGCTTTGAAGCAACATCCATTAATATTTGTAAACAATTTGATAAAAATCTACCTTTTTTGTTACTTCCTCTAGAAACATGTTTCCTCCCAACCTTGTTGAGGCTTGCACCAGACAGGTAATCCTATTTCTACATCATCCTCTCTCTCTTTTCTTGTCCTGCTGGCCTGTGTGATTTTTTTTCATAACTGAAGTAAACTTCATTCTACCAGCGGTTAGTGTGACAGTGGATTGGTGGTTAGCACTGTCACCTCACAGCATGAAGGTCTTGAAGGTTTGAGCCCTTCCCAGAACAAAGGCCTTTCTGTGAGTTTCCATGCTCTCCGTGGATATGCATGGGTCTTTTAGATTTTATCAGCGCTTTAAGAGGGAAATCCGTGCTGTTACCCCTATGAGTGCCTATGAGTCATCATCACAGAAACTAAAAACTGAATGTGCTGGCACGTTAGGGTTAGGGTTAGGCAGTGTGGCAATTTGACAACTGGGATTAAGCTGACTAATATTGAACATTATCACAGAGAGCCCCATTTGCAAGCAGATATCAAATTGATGAAAACTCATGTCTTTTTGTATGACCCAGTATTTGTCCAGTATTCGAAAATTTCGAAATATTTGAATAAACTCAGTTTTGAATAAACTGTTTTTTGCACTATCTTGAGACATTGTACTAATAAAGACTAATGGATAGTAAGAGCTGAAGTGTTGCATTATTTATCCAATTTCCTTTCACCAAGGAAAAAGGGGGCCAGGCTTGGACCTGAAACTCCCAGGCTGAACAGTGGCCGCAGTCCGGCCCTGGTGCCAGATGGTAATTCTGGAGTTTGGATGCATAAACAAATAACTAACACGCATGCTACTGACTGAAAGAAAAACATTTTTACTGAAACCCAACAACAAATCAGCATGGACAGTTTTTCGATTCCACAGCAAGGTAGAAACTCACTGCTGTCTCTATGTGATGGTTGCTTTGTCTTTTGAAAAACCCAGTTCAAGACGCAGTATGCCAAGAGGATGGTCCAGGTGACGATGACGGTAAACAAGACCATATTCCTATTCAACGATAGCAACGTGATAACCCGGGAGGAGATGATCCCTGTGCCAGGGGCGGTCGATGGGATCAATGCGCTAGGCCTGGTGGTCTTCTCCATTTGCTTTGGCCTGATCATCGGGAGCATGCGGGAGCAGGGACAACCACTCAAAGACTTCTTTGACTGTCTCAATGAGGCCATCATGAGGCTGGTCGCTATAATTATGTGGTAAGTACTGGGAGGAATAGTTGACGATGTGGATAGTTTGTTCAAACGTGTGGTTCACAGTGGCCCTTGCGATCCCCAGGTATGCTCCTATTGGAATCCTGTTCCTGATTGCTGGTAAAATCATCGAGATGGACGACATTTCTGCCATGGGAGGTCAACTGGGAATGTACACAATTACAGTCATCTGTGGGCTGCTCATCCACGCCATCGTTGTCCTGCCGACGCTCTACTTTGCTGTGACCCGGAAGAACCCCTTCGTTTTTATTGGTGGGCTGCTGCAGGCACTCATTACTGCCCTGGGAACGTCCTCCAGGTACATGTTTGGGTTCAAATGTCAAGGTTACTCTCATAATAAATACAATTGTCTCTTCTTTAAAATGACAACAATCACAGCTGTGCTGCTGTGACCCACAAGCTAACAGTAAATACAGTAAATGATGATCCTGTCTCCTTTCTACTCTCTCACCCTGTCTCAGTTCTGCCACGTTGCCCATCACTTTCAAATGCCTGGAGGAAAACAACAAGGTGGACAAGCGTGTGACCCGCTTTGTGCTCCCTGTTGGCGCCACCATAAACATGGATGGCACTGCTCTGTACGAAGCCTTGGCAGCCATCTTTATTGCCCAAGTCAACAATTTAGACCTCAACTTTGGACAGATTCTTACCATCAGGTATGTGAAGTAATGTATGCTCTATTTCTCACTTTTGTTGTCTTTTGACATATTTAAAATAGACAGAGGGATTTGATTCAGAAAACTTCAACTTCTCTGACAGTCAGTTCAGGATGTCAGAGAGATTGTTTCAGTTCCATTTGTCTTTAATCAAGATAAGAAATTCAATAGTGCCAAAATATTGCATGTTCAAGCCTCAGAACTGTGTTTCATGCTCTGACCACTGATTAAAGACAGATTAAAGTTAGTATATAGTCCAGGCAAGTGAATAAAATTAATCTCTTTAGACATTGAGACGTGTTACACACTTCCTCTTCAGTGATAAATTTCCAGAGGATTCAGCATTGCTCTTTTCTTTTTTGTTGCATTTTTTACATCAGCATCACAGCCACAGCAGCCAGTATTGGAGCAGCTGGAATCCCACAGGCCGGACTGGTCACTATGGTCATCGTGCTGACTTCTGTAGGCTTACCCACCGATGACATCACCCTCATCATTGCAGTCGATTGGTTCCTGTGAGTATTGCCATAGAAAACTATCTATGTAAAATGTTAAAGTTGATAAACTCCAAACCGGCACCAGGGGAATGGTGAAGTAAATTGCAGAATGAATTCAATACATCTCCGGCCATGCTGAGGTTCAAGGGATAGAAATGGATCAAACTGGTGTGCTACACAATCTTGACTGGATTATAGGACGGCTTCCAGAAACACACCCCTCACATTCCTTGTCCCTCAGTCCATCTGGTTTTTATTCGGCTGGTAGCCAATCCCAGGGCAGCAGCAAACTTCCTCCAATCTACTGGCTGTATTTCATGTGGTTTGGAACTATATTTTGCACACACACATTTACAGACACTTCAAATGGCTTTCATTGGGATCTCTTGAGTGGAAATGATTACTTCATACTTCTCTTTTCTGCTCTTGTCTTGTCTTCTTCTGTCTTGACTCGTCTTGCCTTGTCTTATTTTGGCTTCTTTTGCTTCCTCCGGTCTCCTTCATTTGTGTAAGGCCTTGCATCTTCTTTTCTTGTTTCACTTCCTTCACTTCCTCATCCATTCTCTTTCTTTCCTCAGGGACCGATTGCGCACCACCACCAATGTCCTTGGAGACTCCATTGGTGCAGGAATAGTGGAGCACCTGTCGCGCCACGAGTTGCAGAAAAAGGACCCAGAGGTTGGCAACTCAGTGGTGGAGGAGGCAGACAAGAAGCCATACCAGCTCATCTGTCAGGAGAACGAATACGAGAATGAAAGATCTCCTGTCGACAGCGAGACCAAGATGTAGGAATGATTTGAAAGGGGCTGCTTACATTTTTAGGAAAACCGTTGTACTGCTTTGAACCAAGAGCTTAATTTGCAACCCCTCTACTCACAGGCTTGGGAGGTTCAAATTAAATTAATTTACAGCTAGAATATATTTCAGCCAAGATGATTTCCTGTGATGTGTAAGGTGAGGGCTTTCCTGAAACACTGCACACTTGAAGTGGTTCACTGATGCATTGTTTTTCCTAGGATGTGTTTTGCCACACTTCCTATGAGTACTAGATGTATCTGCCATAGGATGGCAGCTGTTTACTATTAAGAATGAACTTTTTTAGAGCACGTTTGCTTGCCTGTGGCCTGCGCGCCATATTCAACTACTCTCAGAAATGTGACAACTAATTTCACCCACTAGAGGTCAGTATAGCTGTGAGTCTTAACACAGCAGCATATTACGTGTCAAAATGGTACAGACTTTTTTGGGGCTTTAAATAATATTGCTTTTGTTTTGTTCGAGAGGTGCCTTTTTATTAAATGTAAGTGTAATAGTGAAAATATATCTTTAGACTGATGTGAAGAGTGTTGGATATCATGCACATACTCTGGGTTGACCAGACCAACTACTTTAAGGGAAAAGGGCTATCTATTTACACATTCCTGTTCAGAGCTCGGCGGCTTTGAATATCATGGTTTGCTGTAGAAAGTCATCTAAGTGAAGTTGAGTTTAAAGTGCACATGCATTTGATACTGACTGTCCAAACCAGTCAGTGACAAAGTTGGCAAAACAGTTTGGCAACGATCCTGCCCTTCAACCGATCAGTCAGCAATACAATCATCAAAACTGGTAAACCAAAACCACTTTTATGATCTGATGGCTGTCTTGACTGTCAACAGATCTTTTAAAAACAATTTCAATACCAAAAATATTTCCCCAAATAATTCAATCATACCAGTCAATATCCCCCAAAAATTTGCTAACATGCACTAGATTATAGTAGTGACTGAACAGAATGACGGTAATATTTGTTTCATACTAAATTAGTGGAACGATATATGTATGATTTTCACAGTTGGCCTGAATATACTGCCAGCTTTTTGTTGCTAATTTCAGCATACTTTAGATGATTAACTTTTGTTTCATTTGATTGAATGTGGATACTTTTGTAAAGTCTTGGATTTCACTTATTTCCAACTCTGGTAATTTAGCTTTCTAGAAAATGTAGCATTTGCATAGAAGTTGCTTTGTATAGCAGATTTCTTGGAACATATTATAAGTGTATAGACAAATGTAGATAACTGTGTACATTAATTGTAGATTAAAGTTGGGTTACTTGAGGATTGTGTGTAAAGATGCTGTAATCATGCTCTTCTTGAACCAAGTGACCAAACTAACAATCCCTCAAGTTCTTCTGACAAATGCAAAACTGGCTGATTGAGAGGATCAAATGTTTTCCTTTACACACAAGGAAATTGAATAGTTCCTTTGTTTACAATTGCTGATGTCTCTTTATATGACTATTTTGCTCATGAATTCACATGTGAGTGCATACAGACACACACTAACACACACAGACACATACACACAGATACACGCAATTGAATAATAGTTGTACTTTTATCTTGCATGTTTTTTAATTAAAAAAATGAAACCAATGTTTGCATATTGAGTATTTTATTACAACCTGGGGCACACATGATTTGACTTGATTTTTCTAGTGTCCCGAAGCCTTGAATCCGCAAACCTGCATAGAGGCAATGTGGTGTAGATGCATGAAAATTGTGTAATCTTACCTAAGCTACAGATGTAATGGGCAAAACAGGCTCAGAGCGCTGGTGGAGGCATAATCTTGCTTATTGAAACTATAATTGGAGATAATAAAATATGTATAGAACTGTACAAATCAGAAACCTATATCCACATCAAGCTTACCTCATGTTACAGTCTTTCTCAAAGACTATCCGTCATGTTTAACAAATGCTGATGCTGACACCTTGAGGCCAAACAGTGGTCTCATCTCTTTCAAAACATTTTGCTTTGCACTCTGAAAAACTACAGTAAACTTGAAAATGTATCATATAATTACCCTGGTCAGTCAGCCGAGTGAGTACCTGTTCACGTTTAACTTGTTTTAACTTGTTGTGTACTTATATTGACACATGGTACCAGTTTATATGCTTTTGTTCTAACAGCTGCTGGTATCATTAAATCTTTTGAGTTAATTAGAAATTCTGACTGTATCTTTTTTAGCTGTTAATAGTGGAGGGGAAAAAAAAGAAATGTTATAATTGCACTGCCCTGAAAATGTAACTCAAAAGCATTGATTTTATGTCATATGAATACATCCAAAGATATATATGCACACATATCCACACAGTGGTAAAGAGATATCATTGGTACTTATAAATCATCAATCATTATAAATTATAAATAGATAGATAGATAGATAGATAGATAGATAGATAGATAGATAGATAGATAGATAGATAGATAGATAGAAAGAAAGAAATGTTATTACTACTTTACAGAAATTCAACGAAATCCTCACTTTATTAAAGGAGAAAAAACAATATAACATTGTTTATTGTTTATGTATGTTTTTAATTATATGCTTTTCAAGCATTACACTACTTGATCACTCAATATGTCTCTCACTCTGTTATCACGTCTATCTGTATAAATGTATCTATATGTAATAAGCACCTTTAGTGAAACCTTCAGTGATCAATAGTGATGTAATTGATAATTTGTATAATTTAGTGGCCTCTTTCATCATTAGGATTTGTATGTATGCATATGTATTGGTATACAGAATCTTTCTTTACAAAGACATCGTTAGAAGTGAACACAAGTCTGTCTTACAGCTCAAACATGGAACATTGCATGGTCAGTCTAACTTTAAATATGAGTTTTATTTTATTACTTAGACATTTTATTCTTATTGTTTATCCTCTGACACGAGATAAACAATAAAAAAAACTAAAATAATAAAATACATAATATCACATGTTATTAGCATGTCTTTAGATGCACATCGACATGTATTGTGATTGTATAGGTGATTTGCATCATCCCGCGGCCTCCTCTTTCATCCATAGGGCTTGTTTACAAATGCTACGACATATTATTTTTTATTTTCAAACGACTCTCCTCGGGAAGCTAGTCTCACAGCGCAGTCTGGCGGCCCAGAGCTGGAAGCTTGCATGGCATTTTGTTTGGTGCCGATGGAGGGAGTCACTCCTGAGATCTTTGGTCAGTCAGACGGCAGAACTTCCGGTCGGCATTTTGTTGTACGAGAGGAGAAGCGTCTTGATGATCGCAACAATCGTCACATTTCTCGTTTTTTACCCTCGAAATCGGCTGCGCGCAGCGTTCACGTCGGCGACGTAAACACTGTCGAAGACCGAATGTTTCCCCGTGAACGTTGCTCGGAACGCTGGGCCTCGGTGTGACGGAGAAGAACGAACCGAGCCGAGCCGGATTATTGTTGATAGCTAGCAGCGGGGCTAGCTCCGCGGCTAACCCGAGTTCCTTGTGGAGGAGCCGAGAGAGAAGAAAGGGGGAGCTAGAGACACGGACACAAACCCAGCTCAAACATTCCCCTCCCTTTCCAACGCCAACACACCGAGGTAAAATACTACCACCTGCTTGTGTGTTTTTCGCCGCCAAACGTCTCTTATCGATGTTATTAGTGCTACAGCGGCAGGGTATTCTGCTGCGGGACCACCTACGGCGTCGTTAATCGGTGACCGGGGGGTAACGGAAGCTAGCGCAGTTAGCCCGCACTGCTAGCTAGGTGTGTTTTTGCTCCGCGGCCTCGACTGGATGTCATTTCGCCAGCCCCGGGGATCAGGGCCGATGCCACGGCTGGTGCAGTAGGTCCTTCTGCGTTTTATTTACCCACATTTGGCGACTTAATCCGAGCAGCGTTGATTTATTTGCGTTGTTTTATGTGAATCGCCGTGTATTTGGACGCTGGGGAGAGCTAACCCACAACAGTTAGAGCTAGTTAGCACAGCACAGCTAGCTGTAAAAACACGACTATTGTTGTGTTTGCTCAGTGTTGTGTAGATAGTAGTTTGCAATCTCGGCACATCTGTTGGAAGTAGGATCACTTAACCCGACAGATCCAGGCAAGTCAACTTCTTATTGGTTTTGTTCGTAAGCAAGGCAAAGCAGCGGGCTGCAGCCTCGGACCCAGCTAAACACCAGATAAACACTCACATTGATGCTTGCACCAGCTAAAGATCAGCTGATTGTTCGTTCGTTTGCTTGTTTATCTGTAATGTTGTGCGATCTCACTCCCAATGCCGTGCATTAGTTTGCAGCAAACATTTGGTGCTTTGGTGCCAATGTTGTTTTGATTGACTGAGCGAAAGCTACGCTACCCCCGCTTAAGTTACTTTACAGCAAGTTGATCGCCGCTTCGATGCCGATTGCTTTGCAGTCGTAGGTGCTTTTGCATCACTGTCACAACGCTTAGAGTTTGGTTGTTTTTTTCGTCTTTTTTTGCACTCAGCTAGTTTCGCATGGTAGCTGTGGGCTACCGGAGGATGCAGCCCCCCACTACTACTACCCTACTGCCGCCACCATCACAGTGCATCTGTTCCTTTGTGCTGCCTCCTGCCTGTCAGTCTCACAGCTGTCAGACGAAC
Organism: Karalla daura; assembly: GCA_029224185.1. NCBI lineage: Eukaryota > Metazoa > Chordata > Actinopteri > Chaetodontiformes > Leiognathidae > Karalla > Karalla daura. The sequence continues at coordinate 14,931,543 of CM055192.1, forward strand.
CCCGGCGCATACTGAGGAAGAACACGTAAAGCCAGCATGTTAATGTTACCGCGAGCCAGTGCGATGTTTACAATATCCATCTGTTGATGCACACTGTAGTCTGCGCCGCGTATTCGGAGCCATCGAGGAGGTCTGGCTGCAACGCTGTGCAGCAGGGTTTTTTTCTGCAGAGGTTTTCTAACAAGCGTTGTGTTTCTGCGAAAGTCATTCAGAAAAAGTTCAGCGGTGTTGCAATCTCTCTCTCTCGTTTGGAATTTGAGCGCCATGCCGCAGTTCATGCGTCAGTCAGTGCGAATATGACAGCTGGAAGTGGTGATGCTTAATCGTGCAGTATGTCGTGGTTTTGGATCTGTTTTTTACTCCAGAATAGCATGCGATGTTAGGTCAAAGTGATGCAGAGCTGTGTTCTCCCTCAACAGATCTAAGGAGTAGGACTTTTTTTCTGAAATGTCAGTGAGTCCACCCGAGACTGCACAGAATTCTGCAAAAAGGTATAAACACAATTATTTCATATGTCACTGTACTGTCTTGCTATTATTCATGATATCAATGCAACTAAAACGTGTTTGAAACACAATGCTCACAATGTTGTGTTTTGTAAATCACGAGAGCTTTGCTTTTGGTAGCAACCAGGTATATACAGCAACCCGATAGATGCATAAAGTGTGTGTGTTTTGTTCACATATCTTTAAAATTGCAGTTAGTTGCTCCATTCCCCCCTCTGCGGTTTCAAGGGGTCAGGGACAGTGAACAAGCAAACTGATTTAAAACTAATTAGCTGCTACATAGGGGCCTAATTGAACAGATCTGTCATAATGTGAGCAAAGGTCCCTCTGCTTTGAAATGAATGAAAACAAATAAACTTTTCTGCTTGTATCTTAAAGCCTTACATCATTTGATGTAAGGCTACTTTGTGTATTCCCACTTATAGTGTTGTCCTGGATGTACCATATTACATAGTGTAGCTTTAGTAAGTAAAATAAATATGTTGTAATATGAGCTATGGTGCAGATGTTTGTCTTAGAAAGTGCATTTCTTTGCTTAAACTCATAAATAATACATTTTAAATGCAGGTGTATTAATATTGTGGCATCCTATTAACAGCAGATTTACAATACGTTTTGTATACTGCCGAGGCTGCGTTGGTTTGCGCACTTCTGATAGCCACTTAGAAGTGCTGCTGGTGTTAGTGCTTTCAAGCATCAGTCATTGCACTGCTGCAGGACTTACTGTGTATTAAAAATCACAAGCATCTAAAGATTGTATTTGTCAATAAATCAAGCCCGCGTAATTCATTGTTGGTTAGTCGCTGCTTGCGGTATGTACCAGTATAATAACTGCATGATTGAGCATCAGGATTGTTATTGACCTTGTTCTGCAGTTGTACGGCCGGGATCCAGTCCTCTGTGCATTTGGATCGGACGGTTGTTTTTTGAGCGAGAGCATAACATTCCTGATGCGGTGCCTCTCTTTACCAGGCCGAGCAAGCTCCTGGATCTAAACGCATGTAGATACAATTACACTGGATATGAGCGATGCCGAGGTTCAGTGTTGGTACACGGCAGAGGAGTTTATTGTCATTGTGATGAAAATGTTGGCCACGTGACGGAGAGATGTTGCCTCTTTTTCTCCTTCTTCCCATCACTCAGGCCGTTGTTGTTTTTGACTGTGTTTTTGACTCCCTCTCTTCTAGGTGTCAGGAGATGTGAGGACGGGTGTCGTCCATCGACCCCCTGATCTACCTGTGTATCAACACACTCCCCCACCCTCACCTTCAGCATGAATGGGGATATGCCTCATGTTCCCATCACCACTCTCGCTGGGATCGCTAGCCTCACAGACTGTGAGTGACACGCAGCCACGGTCCAGACATTACCACAGTTTGTTTACTGTTGGTCTTCTGGTGTGAAGCGCAATACCAAGCTGAAATAATCTGTCTGAATGCACGGAAATGGTCTCTTTCATACTATCTTTTCTATCATCATGAGTAGCGTATTGCTAATGCTTTTTTCCCCCCTCCCTTGTGATTTCTCCACCTCTTCAATGTTGCCCGTTCCATCATCTCCTTCGTCTCATCACAGTGTTGAACCAGCTGCCCCTCCCCTCCCCTCTCCCGGCCACCACCACTAAGAGCCTCCTATATAATGGGAGGATCGCAGAGGAAGTTACATGCCTACTGGGCTGCCGGGATGAGAATCTGGCCTCCCAGCTAGCCCATAGCCTCAACCAGGTCTCCACAGAGCACATGTGAGTATACGGTGGAACATGCTTGTATGACGAAGTTATGCCATTTGTAAAATTGTTCCAAAATTGTGTCGATGGAGTTTATGTGTTCCTTTGCCATTTGAAGGCAACGTGAGAAAAATGTTCGATTCAGACACAGAGGACTGATTGTCACCTGTGAACACATTTGACAGCCATGTGTATTGCATAATAAAAAGGCTTGAACTCTGTCTAAAATGACACTCCCATTCACAAAATGATGTGGAATTTGAATTACCGTATTTGCGATAGGAGTGTGAGGCAAGGCAGTTATTTTTTATTGTTGTGTAGTTGTGTGATTCCAGTATGTGTTCAATGAAAAGATCCGTCGTGCCCAGGCAGCTCACCTGCTGGAATCCGTTGTAAATGTCAAGGCTGCATCGCCAGCACAGTGACTTAGGGACTGGTATTGCTGCCTCCAAGCTTCAGGTCCTCAGAGTTGTTTTTTTCAGGGCTTCATCCTCCATCAAAATGCTACTGCTAGGTTAATTTGCTTGTCAACGTTGGTTCGAGCTGGAGTCTGTACCTCATCACAAGAAACACAGGGATGTTGCTAGGTTTTTCATATACACAGGAAATCTAAATAGGTGAATCATTTGAATCATGTCAAAATCGAGTGATAGAAGATAAACTTGTTAAACTGAATCAGTGTGTGTGTTAACAAAACATGATTCACTATTTACTTAAACCTATTTTAATTAAGACTCAATGAAGCAAGCGTCCCACATGCAGGCTCCATCCTGCAGTGCTGCAGGTTTGGTTTCCGGCCTATGTGTCCTTTGGATTTTGTCTCGTGTCCCTTAAGTTCCTTATGTCACTGAATCTCTATTTTGTGTGTGTGTGTGTTCAGAGAGCTGAAGGACAACCTGGGTAGCGATGAGCCAGAGGGAGATGCTCCACTGCTGCTGCAGACCATGCTGGCCAGGAACCCTGGCATCTTCAGGGAGAAAAGTGAGGCCATCTGCACTCCATGCATGCTATAGCACATCACATACACCTGTACCAATGAGCTCTGTGAACACACTGAATGTTTTCTCTTTTTCTTCTGAATAGATGTCATGCAGCAGCAGCCAATGGTACCACCGTACAAGATCACCCAGAATTCCATGCATAGCCCTGCCCAGTCTGCAAACTTTCAACCGGCCGCAATTTCTCCCAATCCTCAGAGGTGAGCCAGGCAGCACATTGGAACCGAATTTAACGTGTTCATTTACAGTTGTCTTTTTAATTGTACATTTCTCCTACTCTTTTTGAACAACATATTATCACGGTTGCTGCACACTGTTTGCCACAGCTTCATGGACGATAGACAGATGACGCAGTATTACAGACATTTGCTTTACATTCATTAATTAATCCTTCTATTCTCTCCTCCACTTAATCCAGTCGGTTTGTGTCGCCCCCGACTAGTTCCAGTAGTCGGTACATTGGCCAGCAGAACAGTCCGGTCCCCAGCCCCTACACTCCACAGAGCCCCGCCACGGGCTACATCCAGCCCTACCCCCACCAACAACCACCCAGCTACAACCAACACCAACAGATACAACAAGGTGAGGCAGCGCTTTGCTGCGTTGGCGTTTAGTGGCCACACTGAAACGTGGGTTGCTGCTTTCTCACATGCACATGTGTGTCTGATGTCTGTCGGGCAGGGCTCATTGAAAGACCTCAGCCGAATCTCCAGACAGCCCTAGACATGCACACCGGTGCTTTGCCTTTGGCTCATGCCCATCCCCCCGTTTAGTGTGAGAGCAGCCTGTAATTTGGCTGATTGCTAATGCAAATTCCAAAACGTTCTCCGTTCTAATAAGATAAACTCATAATGTGTTCCATTTTATGTGACGGAAGCCTAAATGCTCAGGCCAGGCCAGAAAACAGACATATGTTTGTAATCGTGTGACATTAAAATTGAAGACGGCTGCTCTTACCTTTGATGCTCCCGGTTTCTGCTTGACACTTTTTGTTTTGCTTGTTTTCACCAAAAAGACAGGTGTGGCCATTTACACAGCAGGAAGATGATGTTGTCTCTCATAGATAGCATCAGGTAGTTAAAATGAGGCGCAGCTTGACATTTTGGAGATTTGACGATGTATTTGTACGTGATTTCAAAGGCTCAGGTTTCAAACCTTGCTTTTTCCCTGCCTGATGTTGTCTAGATTCAGATTAGTTCCACCTTAATAGAAATTAAAGGTGTTTTGAAATCTGTCATATTGCTAAAATCAGAAGCTTGAATCTTGAAATACCCTCCCGTTGCTGGTATTGTACCGTTTGTTGTATCTGATCGTAAGCTGTGGTTTTCTGGCCAAGATTGTGGACGAAACTCGGTCCCCTCCTTGCTAATCTGCTGTTAATGTGACGTTGACATTTTCCTCGCAGTACAAACCCCCAGGCTTGCCTCACTGCTGTGTTTCCCTGATAGATTTTAGTCCCAGTGGATCCGTGTTTTTATAGAATCATAGCAAGGCCTGTATCTGGATGTAAATACACATATGCTGCATGTTAACACATGAAAATGAGGATGCAGTCTGCGATAATCTCAGGAGAAATATGAGAAGATGAAACGTGCTTGAATGGAATTTTAGCATTCAACAAGTAGATTTAGGCCAGTGCACTGCATAGCTCTTTACCTGTGAATTTTATTGCAGAAATTTCACTTGTCTGTAAAGAGTCCTGTAATTATGTGCAGAGTTTTGGTTTAAAAAAGTTCAAGGCACCATAACATGTTACAGTTTGGACGCCTGGCATTGAATGTCATTTGATGAACACTTTGGCCATAAAGGGCCATCGCTTGCTATTCTGCTGAACAGGAGGGACGGGTTTGGTGCAACCACGCAATCATTTATAGACATCTGCTTCCTGAGGGGGTCAGCAGCAAACAGCCTCAAACTCTTCGGTTTCCTTTATCATGTTTTAAATGTACAGTACGTTGTTCAGTAGCTGTAGCCCCACTGGAGCATATCAAGCCAAAGTGTTTGTAATTAGATCGCGTGTTGCTTTTGTTTTCTTCTTTATATTTAATTGCAGCACAGCTGCTTCACTAACGGATAACTGTGATCTTATTTGGCAGTGTCTGTAACCAGTCCGATGGTTCCAGGTGGCATCCGAAACATCCACGAGGGCAAAGTGTCCGGTCAGATGGCCAACGCTGCCAACCACCACTCAGACAGGCACGGCACTGAAGACTACATGAACATTGTACACCGACTCAGCAACGAGGTATGCGCCGCTCAAAACACAAGAACCGCCTCAGATATAATGTCGTCATCCAGCGTTGCTACGAAGACCGATGCAAAGCTTGTAGCTGGTCGCTTACGGCAGCCGTGTGTGTGCTCTTCCAGGAGGGTGACTCGGGCATGAGGAATCCTTCTTTCCCTCTGAGGTCTCCACAGTCTGGCTGCTCCCCAGCAGGGAGTGAAGGAACGCCCAAACGTAAGCATGCTGGAAGTGGAAAAGAGGCTCCACAAGAGCATTCATCTGCCTGACTTTTAGTATGCACTCAGGGGAAACCTTCAGGCTCTGACATCATTTAAATTTCACAGCAAAAGAGGAGTTTTGTACCCTTGCCTCTCAATAGTCAAACAAGGCTAGAGATTGCATTTTCACCCCCCCCCCCCTCCCTTTTTTTAATTGATGCTTTCAAAGGATAAATTTCCTCTTTGCCGTCGCCTCCACAGCTGGCTCTCGTCCCCCACTGATCCTGCAGTCACCGCCCCCCTATGCACCCTCACCGAGAGATGGAGGACCTGACCAGAAGCTGCAGCTCCAGCAGAGGAAGAAGGCCCCAATGGTGAAAGAGGAGAAAGATCTGTACGACATTGTAAGCTCTCCCAACAAGGACTCAACGAAACTCACCCTCAAGCTGTCGAGGGTCAAGTCAAATGAGTCCGATACCCCAGGTAAGTGACGATCCCGTTGCTCTCACAGCACTACAAGAGGTAACTACCCTTCAACGAGTGCTGAAAACATTGGCACTTTTGGATTTCCACTCCGTACGAATGCCTCTTTTTCTCCTTAATGATTCAGGTGAGGTGCCAGGCATGGACCAGAACTCCGACAACATGGAGGCAGAACTGGGCTTCCAGCAGGTGCCTGTTCTCCAACAAAATTTAGGCGCCAGGCTGCAGCAACAGCTAATCTCCCAGCATTTGGGCGGCGCCAGTGGTCTCCAGGCTCCTGGCTCGCCGTACGACGAGGCGGAGCTGGATTCCCTCGCCGAGACCGAGAGGATAGACCGAGAGGCAGCTAGTGAGAAGTGCTCGAAGGAGGTGCAAGATAAAGGTGCGTTGGAGCTCTCCGGGTGTTTCACTCGCGCGGTCTTCCAAGAAAGCGGCGTCATCCCCGTGTTGCTCTCTTTGCAGACAAGCCTCTGAAGAAGAGGAAACAGGACTCTTTTCCCCTGGAGCCCGGAGCAGGGGGCCCGGGGGGCCCCACAGGCGCCCCAGGGAGTGGATCAACAGGAGGTGGCAATGCTGGCAAACTGACCCCGCAAGAGGCCACGGCAGCTGGGAATGGTGCCAGCCGCCCTCCCCTCATGGTGAGCATCGACCTCCAGCAGACAGGCCGAGCTGACGGCCAGCTCGACCCGTGTCTGGCCGCCCCTATCCCAGCCCTTGAGGCTCAGCGCTGGCCTGAAGAACCAGTTAGTGGGCCGGCCACAATGGAGGGTTCTGACACCGCCTTGCGGTTGAAACCAGACGGTCGACCCGAAGTCATCAAGAACAGGGTAGATAAACATGACAGCAGGAGAGAGGGTCGGGAGTCCTCAAAGCACCGACACGATGAGAAGTCCTCGGACAGACGGGGAGACATGCCCAAATCATCAAACCGTGGGGAGCACGGACGAGACAGGGACCGAGAGTCTGACAGAGATAGGAGGCACCGGAGCGAGGCCGGCGCTCGAGACCGACGCTCCCCCGATTCTCGCTGTCGAAGCGACCGAGATAGGTCTGGCTATAGGGCCTCCTCCGCCGGAGACCCTGGTCGCAGCAGCAATAGGCAAGATGGTTCCAAAGCGGCGTCATCTGCTTCTGGTGCTAAACTTCCAGATGCTTTCCCTGCTCATCTCCTGGGGGGCCATAGTGGCGCACTGAAGAACTTCCAGATCCCCAAGGTGATCTGGGCCGACCCGAACCAAATATCTACCAATCATTCAACTGTCACTGCCTGAATCTCACAAAACCAAAATCACACCACTTCTCACTCTTTACATTTTTTGTGTTTGTTCTGCTCCATCTGTTAGCCTTTTGTTTGCTCCTGAGATTTGTTCGCAACGCGCCGTTAACACATTAACACCTAACCATCTGTTGAAGTAGTAGCAACCGTTTTTTTTACGTTTGAAGCATTTTGTCCAATCGAAAGCCGACGCCTTAAAGAAATGCTCCACTGCTGTTGCCGTTGGTGTTTCTCAGAGGAAGAATTGGGATGTGGGATTCGTTGAATGCCTCCAAACCAGAGCTGTGGTCAACACGGTGCCCGAGACAAGTGATGAGCTGATTCTTGCATCCCACATGATACCTCCAGTCTTTGCAATCAACACCGGTGACTAATCACACACATCACTGGATGGCGTGTGTACTGAATGTGCAAATATTTATCTTAACATTTCTGGTCTGCTTTGGCTGCAGTTGTAACTAAATTTGCATTTGGAAAAAAAAAAACGCTCTGAAGAGTCACAATCGAGGAAACCAGCAGCAAGCTTAGCCATGTGCAGCCGGAGCGGGTGACCTGCATCTCCCTGATCTCTCCACCTTACAAGGCTTCTCAGCTCCCGGCTCTGAACAGCAACACTCTGAGGCTGGTCTCAGCTCCGCTGCTGTTAGGACAGACGCCGGTACTAATTCCTCCAGAGGGAAAGGGCAGCGTAAACTGCCGACCCTCTGTTAAACAGGTCAATCCTCCCAAGACGTTTTCTCCACCCACATCCACTGCTGCGGTAAAGCAACGGTTAGTCACGCTCAGGCTACTTTTAATCAGGCAGCCGTTGTGCAACAAACTGGCTCGAGGCTGGGCTAAAAAAGGCCGAACGCGCGAGAATTGTTGATAATGGGGGGGGGGGGGGGGGGGGGGGGAAGAAAACATAAAAGGAAATTTATCTAGAAAGAGGAGCTGGGAATAGCAATCAGCTGGTCACTACTGGCTCACATCTCGTAGTAGCTGCACTCGCAGTTTTCCTGCAGAGCAGCTGCTGCGCTGGCATGGGAGAGGAGAGATGAAATGGAAGCTCTGGTGCTCGATGGGCAGTAGTCATCAGCAGTGAGACGACATTGTCATATGTTTAAAGTTGTTGCCATTGGTTAAGGCATCGTCTCCCTTATGATGGAGTTAATTGGACTCAGCAACGTTTCAAAATGTTTTAAAATAATTCAAAAAGATGTAAAAGCCCTAGATGACTGTGCTCATGATTCAAGCTGGAGAAGTATCTCAATGAAAGTTATCGGATAACTTCTTAAATTCTAATTTTAAGTCGTTTTTGGCCTAGTTTGGCAAACTACAACCTTCTTTAATTCCTAACTTGGTTGTAACCCATTAGAAAATGGGTAGACTCCAGAAATATGTATGAGCACAACCACTCCATGTGCAGATTGTTTGTACTGTGAGATATGAGGAACTGTGCACATCAATATGTCTGCAGCAATTGAAGGGTGCATTGTTTGTTGATGGATGGATATTTCCACAACGGGCCAAGCGCTGTCACTGCAGATTTGACAGCAGCGTGTTTGACCAACGCTTTCACCACTCGAGACATGGATAGATTTAGGAAAGCAGTGGAGCATTCCTTTAAGTGGTTATTATCAGATCTATCTTTGAAACTAACATCAAAACCACTAATACCATGTCAGTCAGTTTGATCCATCATTTGCATTTTATCTCAATTGATTTTTCTTCCCTCAAAACAAAATTTTACAGGAAGTTCAGTCTTGGCGGTAAATCTCCAAATCCTGACTTCCTCTCTGTCTTCCCCCCAGATCAAGCGAGATAAAGACGGCAGTGGGCCGACTGAAAGTCAGCTCTGGGGCCAGCCCAAGGTTAAACTGGAGAGGCTGGGCCTGGTGCAGGACTTTGAGAAGAGGCCCAAGCCTGTAGTGCTTCTGAAAAAGCTCTCTGTCGACCAGATCCAGAGGATCATCCGACACAGCAAGTCTGGAAAAAACAGGCTCTCGTCGGGGAAGTCTGGCAAAAGTAAGGAGCAGTAGTGGAACTGAACAGCAGGCAGTTCTGCCCGCTCTGACTAACTAAGCCTCTTTTCCATTCTCCGGGAGCACTTAAAGAGAGAATGCCTTTCTCACATTTCCAGGCGGTATGGACCCGGCAGTTCTGAAAGAGCTGCCCCCGGAGCTGCTGGCAGAGATCGAGTCGACCATGCCGCTGTGCGAAAGGGTCAAGATGAACAAGAGGAAACGAAGCACTGTAAACGAGAAGCCCAAATACGCCGAGGTCAGCTCCGACGACGACTTCGACGCAAACGGAGAGTGTGAGTAAACCTGTCGGGAGATCTCCCAAGACCTTTGTAAGATTTCGCTGGTTTTACTTTGATTTTGATGAATGACTGGCTGTGCTCGTGTGTGACCTGCAGCAGCGCGGAAGCGGCACCGTCGAGACAAAGACCGGGCCTGGGACTTTGAAGAAAGGGAGCGCCGCGGCTCCGGGGAACATCGGAAAAGCGGCCAGCGAGACAGCCGCCGAGGGTCAGGGAGCCGCTACCGAGACTCCTCGGAGGAAGAGTCACCTCCACCCAGCATGGTTGAGGGTAGGCGGCGGCTTCATTGATCAGTGGAAAGGCATGATTACTCTGAATGCAATGCCAATGGGGAATTATTGAGAAACGCCCATGGGCAGTAGACGTTTAAAGCACCGTAAGTGACATCTCTGCGAGGCTCGGAGTGACAGATATCGCAGAGCATTAGAGGAAATGGATCCACATGGGCCTGTCATCGCCAGATACTCGGGAGTAATTTCAATCTCAAACGGAGTTGTGTAAAACGAGTCCGTTTTATTTTCAGCGTCTGTGCCAGACACTGAAAAGAGCGGGACAAAAAAAAAATACGATTAAGTGTCTCTCCTGCAGTTGCCAGAAAAATGAAGATGAAGGAAAAGCAGAAGAAGAGGAAAGCGTATGAACCCAAGCTGACCCAGGAGGAGCTGATGGACTCCTCCACGTTCAAGAGGTTTTTGGCCAGCATCGACAACATTCTGGAGAATCTGGAGGATGTGGATTTTACTACCATGGGTAAGTATCAGAGCCGACTGGCTGAAAACTGTCCCTGGCTACTTTTGAACTGGAGATGCAGCAGTCCGTCCGTATTTTGTGGTGATCCTGTGTCACGTGTTGTGCACCCAACAGCGGATGATGATGAGATACCTCAGGAGTTGCTGCTCGGCAAACACCAGTTGAGTGAGCTGGGCAGCGAGTCCGCCAAGATTAAGGCCATGGGCATCTCCAGCAGGGTACTTTCTAGCACATTAACATGCTTCACTGTGGCGCCCGTGGACGTGTGATGGTGATTCAGATGTCGGTCTGACTGGCGCGTTCCTGTTGCTGCAGATCCCGTCAGACAAGCTGGTGAAGCTGCTGAACATCCTGGAAAAGAACATCCAGGACGGCTCCAAGCTCTCCACCATGATGAACCATGTGAGCCGCTGCCCCCCGTCCTGTTTCTGTGCTTCACAAGCATCGCCACTTCACCCCCCCCCCCCCCCCCCCCCCCCCCCGGCTCTGCATGGCCTCTTGAAATATCACTGACGTCGCTTTGCTTTCAGGACCACGACGCCGAAGACGAGGAGAAGCTGTGGCGAGACCTGATCATGGAGAGAGTGACGAAGTCGGCGGACGCCTGTCTGACGGCCCTGAACATCATGACATCGACGCACATGCCAAAGGCTGTCTACATCGAGGACGTGATCGAGCGGGTGTTGCAGTACACCAAGTTCCACCTTCAGAACACCCTGTATCCTCAGTACGACCCGGTCTACAGGGTGGACCCACATGGAGGTGAGCCCGGAGAAGGCTGTCATGTTATTACTGGTTTAATGTGAGGGGGAGGTATTAGAATAAACTTTCCAGGAACTAGGCTAAGAGATGAAAAAAGTTTTGAGCAGTGATCTAATTACATGTTTATCACTTCTTCTTTCACTGAAGACTTCTACATTCCTTCAGCAGAACTTGAATAAGCTATAGTATAGGAAGACCCATGTTTACATGAAGTTTTCCAATGAGCAGATGTGAAGTTGTATTACGCCTTTAAAAGTGTGGATGATCGAAAGCCTCGTTTGGAAGAGGACTTACCAGATCTCCTTCCATCCGTTCAGGCGGCCTGTTGAGCTCCAAGGCAAAGCGAGCCAAGTGCTCCACGCACAAGCAGCGCGTCATCATCATGCTGTACAACAAAGTGTGCGACATCGTCAGCAACATCTCGGAGCTCCTGGAGATCCAGTTGCTCACCGACACCACCATCCTCCAGGTACGCGCGAAGGAGAAGCACACGGGTCGCTGTGGTCCGCCCGTCCGCCCGGGCCAGGTCGATTCACGCCTCTCCTCTCGTGCAGGTCTCGTCCATGGGGATCACCCCTTTCTTTGTGGAGAACGTCAGTGAGCTGCAGCTGTGCGCCATCAAGCTAGTCACAGCAGTAAGTCCTGGGCCCTCATCTCGCCCCCCCCCCCTCTCTGTGGCGTGCTCCCACGGACGCCCGGGAGTAGAGGCTAACCGGCGTGTGTCCCCTCCGCAGGTCTTCTCGCGTTACGAGAAGCATCGGCAGCTGATCTTGGAGGAGATCTTCACGTCTCTGGCCAGGCTGCCCACCAGCAAACGCTCCCTCAGGAATTTCAGGTACGCCGTAATGAAGTGAATCCAAATTGAATTGCCAGGGATGAGGCATCAGACGAGAGGCCTACAATAACCTGCCTCAGCAGAAGAGAAAATAGAAAGCCACTGTGGGTGTCCTCAGTTTTTCCATGGATCCAATTTATTTCAAGTCGGACATAATTCGATCTGCGTTCGTAACTCCATTTTACACCACGTCCAAAGTTTCTGGGCGAATCTAGTTTGTGACTCTGGACTCGTCGTGTCCTCAGGCTGAACAGCTCAGACAACGATGGAGAGCCCATGTACATCCAGATGGTGACGGCTCTGGTGCTGCAGCTCATCCAGTGTGTGGTCCACCTCCCCAACGACAAGGACACTTTCGAGGAGTGTGACAAGGTAGGAGAGCAAGCCCACGTGCAAAATCGCCAGGCTGGTGAATGTATAATTAAGACAACTGCAAACGTGCAATTTCCACTCACTGGCACTTCACATGTCCCTCTCCTTCTCGCCCTCTCTCTCTCTTTTTTTAAGGTGGATCAAGATGTGCTCATAACCAACTCGTACGAGACGGCGATGAGAACAGCCCAGAACTTCCTCTCCGTCTTCCTCAAAAAGTAATTGTTGTTCCCCTCGTACGGCCTTGAAAAACGCCGAGTGCTTCTTAAATTAAGGGCTCCGTTCTGCCTAAGCTGCGATCCGTCACATTACGCGTTTAACCTGCCATTCATGCTGTGCAGTCTCCGAGCGAAATGGGCTGAAGAACTGAGACGTTTTCATCACTCTCACAGCCGTCAGCCGCGTCACATGTGGATTAGCGCTGTGAATTACTAGGACCTCTGTCGTGTGCATTAATCCCTATCAAACCTCCACTGTTGGCACCAAATGATCGTTCATTTGTGACTTTTTTTGCCAAAACGTAAAGTCTGTTAAAGTAGGGCTTGACTGATTTTCTGTGTTTCCATTTAGTGGTAGCGTCTTTATTCCACAATGAGGCTTTGCGTGGGTCCCTGTTTTCACCCGTTTCCTCCCCCTTCCTGCCAGGTGCGGCAGTAAGCAGGGAGAGGAAGACTACCGGCCGCTGTTCGAGAACTTTGTCCAGGACCTGCTCTCGACCGTGAACAAACCAGAGTGGCCTGCTGCCGAGCTGCTGCTCAGCCTGCTCGGACGACTACTGGTCAGTGTGGCTCTGTCTTTCAGCGTGTGATGCAACCGCTCGTGGTGGCGCTTCCACGAGTAGATGAAAGAGAATAATCGTGGAGCGCGGGGCCTGTTGCTGCTCATCGTTGGCAAAGAGACATTGATAGACTGCTGGTTTTGTTCTTGCCATCGACAGAGCTGCTCTCAGAGCGAAGTGTTTAATCCATTAAAGTGGAGAGTAAATCGCCCCCAACGCAGGAACGCATGATGACTCGTTTCTTGACGATTCAAGTGACTGTTTGTTTGAGTTTGAAACGTCGCATGACGTAAGCAACACCACGGGAGTGCGTTTCTTGCCGACGTAACACCCTCTCTCCGTCTGTGCCCCCCGTCAGGTCCACCAGTTCAGTAATAAGCAGACGGAGATGGCTCTGAGAGTGGCGTCCCTCGACTACCTGGGCACGGTGGCTGCTCGCCTGAGGAAGGACGCAGTCACCAGCAAGATGGACCAGAGGTCCATCGATCGCATCCTACAAGAGGTACAACAGCAGCGCTGCATTGGATGGCCTCGCCCAGCCCTCAGCCCCCGAGGCGACCGCGAGGACAGACATTTATGTTTTTCTGTCCGGTACTCTAGTCTCCAGGCAGCGATGAGACGCAGCAGCTGCAGAAGGCTCTGCTGGACTACTTGGAGGAGAATGCCGAGACGGACGCTTCGCTGGTGGTGAGTTTACCTTGGACCACAGGATCGATCCTCTCCTAGTTTTTAACTCCTTGTGAGTTTAGCATGTAACATGAAATTACGAATCCACGAATCTCCTCATACAACCCAGCCATGTGCCCCACGCTTTAAGGACGAACATCAGTAAAGAATAGCATCAGTTCATCACTCCGGCTCGAACTGATAAGACCGTCTCTGTGCCGCAGTTTGCCCGGAAGTTCTACATCGCCCAGTGGTTCCGGGACGCCACCACGGAGGCTGAGAAGTCCATGCGCAACCAGAACCCCAAGGACGAAGACTCGTCGGACGGGCCGCAGCACGCCAAGGACATCGAGACCACCGGCGAGATCATGCAGCGAGCCGAGAAGCGCAAGAAGTTCCTCCGCACCATCATCAAGACCATGCCGTCTCACTTCGCCACACTGAAGTAAGGGCGCCCGTACCGTCGGTCCCGCTCGCCTCAGCCTCGCTGGCCTCTGTGCGACCGTGTAATCCAATAACGCGCTTCCTCTCGCCGCTCCCTCCAGGATGAACTCTGACACTGTGGACTATGACGACTCCTGTCTGATCGTGCGCTATTTGGCCTCCATGAGGCCGTTCGCCCAGAGCTTTGATATTTATTTAACACAGGTAAAAGTCAGTTGTGACGTCTCGAGAGTTCAATGCACACCGTAACACAGGCGATATTGGGGCTCACTGATGGCTTGTTTCTGAACACAGATCTTGCGAGTTCTCGGAGAAAGTGCCATCGCTGTAAGGACTAAAGCCATGAAGTGTCTGTCCGAGGTCGTGGCTGTGGACCCCAGCATACTGGCACGGGTAGGTTTGCGCCCGGCCCTCTGGTTCCAGTCTGCTCTGTGCTTCTTCTCATCCGCCCGCTCGCCGTGTCTCACCACGCTCGTCTGCTCCCTCAGTCTGACATGCAGCGCGGCGTCCACGGTCGACTGATGGACAACTCCACCAGTGTGAGAGAGGCCGCCGTCGAGCTGCTGGGCAAATTTGTGCTCAGCAGACCTCAGCTCACTGAGCAGTACTACGACATGCTCATAGAGAGGATACTGGTGAGTTCCTCGGTCTCAGCGATGCACCACATACATTGAGTTTGCAAAGAAAAGGCAGAGTTGAAAGAAATGCTGTGAATTCCAGCTGTCTGTTTATGATCTTAGTTCATATATGGAGGACTGAAATAATCGAATAAGGAGCCAGTTAAACAGCGGCATTCAGTCTGGGATTAACCGGGATCATGTGATGGTCATAGTCATGTCATCCATGTTGAAAAGCAGTGCAACACACAGGCTTTGTACCTATTCTTTGGATTCAGCATCTGAGAAGCGAGCACGCTGAAATTGTTGTGCCTGTTGTCATGGAAATGTTGGAGAGGGTTCATGATAAGTTCACTCCTCATCACGGGCTCACACTGCCACCTATTGATGGAGGGCTGCTGGTGCATCCTGCCCAGATTTTCCTCCAAGTAAACTTCCTCACTTTAAACTCTATACTGGGTTTTCTTGCGCAGGACACTGGTATCAGTGTAAGAAAACGGGTGATCAAGATCCTCAGAGACATCTGCCTGGAGCAGCCGACCTTCAGTAAGATTACTGAGATGTGTGTGAGGATGATCCGCAGGGTCAATGACGAGGAAGGCATCAAGGTACGGGCCCAACCGCATGTTAAGACTTTCACCGTTAAAATTGTGTTGAAGTGTCTTCCGTTCCTCTTTGACGGTCATACTTTCTTTTCCAGATATTGCTTTGAGCGATTTGTACAAAGAGCCTCTCTAATGACTCACAAACTTGTGTTCTTAATAGAAACTGGTCAATGAGACATTCCAGAAGTTGTGGTTTACTCCAACTCCAGCTCATGACAAAGAGACCATGACCAGAAAAATCCTCAACATCACTGATGTGGTAAGTTTGAGCCGCTTCAAAAGTGTGTCGCATCCTGAAATAGAAATGATAAACCACAAGGAACAGTTAAAATATCAGAGACCCGTGCCTCTTTAGACCAGTGATTCAAGTTTGACGCATTTTGAATCTAGCTTCTTCCCATTTCCAACTCCTTCAGGTTGCAGCGTGTCGAGACACCGGCTATGATTGGTTTGAGCAGCTTCTTCAGAATGTAAGTGCAGCAACCGGTTTCGAGGTCTGCCATGCTGAGGGATGAGTTGAACCTCTGTATAACCTCGCATCGTCTCTTCCACCAGCTTCTCAAGTCTGAGGAGGACGCATCGTACAAACCAGCCAAAAAGGCTTGTGTTCAGCTGGTCGACAATCTGGTTGAGCACATCCTCAAATACGAGGAGTCTCTCGCGGGTGTGCATACAAGTCTTATTTCTTGATTCTCTGCCCAGCGGTTCATAAGCATAAAGGTGCATTTACAAGGTGTGATTTCTCTCGTCTTTTTCCCTCCGCAGAAAACAAGGGTGTGAACTCGCAGCGGCTAGTGGCGTGCATCACCACCTTGTACTTGTTCAGCAAGATAAGGGCCCAGCTGATGGTCAAACATGCCATGACCATGCAGCCCTACCTGACCACAAAGTGCAACGTGAGTTGTGTCCACCACGGCCCCTCTGTTGTCGTCCTCCCTTGTTTCTGCACCTTGGTAATCACTCCGCTTGTTGTTCTCCTCCGCAGACTCCCAATGACTTCATGGTCATCTGTAACGTGGCAAAGATCTTGGAGCTGGTGGTTCCTCTGATGGAGCACCCCAGTGAAACGTTCCTCGCCACCATCGAGGAAGACCTGATGAAGCTCATCATCAAATACGGCATGACGGTGCGTGGCGTCTGGGCTTTTTATATTTGATTGTGGATGCGTGGACCACCGAGTGACCCCGTTTGTCCTGCAAGATGTGAGGCAGAGTCTGAACTGATCTCCTTCCCGTCTCCAGGTGGTCCAGCACTGCGTGAGCTGCCTCGGAGCTGTTGTCAACAAAGTCACGCACAACTACAAGTTTGTCTGGGCTTGTTTCAACAGATTCTACGGTGAGTTGTACAGCTGGGACGGCTGAAGTCTCAGATGAACTGAGGAGACTGTGTTGTGCGCCCTTGTCCTGCTTTGACCAATTCCTTCAGAGACGGCAAACACAACGTAGGACGTCTCGGTCTTCTTTGAGTGACATTCGATTCTGTCTTCTTAGCTGCACTTAACAAGCTGAAGGTTCAGCATCAAGAGGATCCCAACAGCACGTCGCTGGTATCGAACAAGCCTTTCCTGCTGAGATCGCTCTTCACTGTGGGTGCCCTGGCCCGACACTTTGACTTTGATCTGGAGGAGTTCA